>JAPFBL010000118.1:435000-1052500 GCA_026182355.1 Hermatobates lingyangjiaoensis | reverse complement strand
AAGGATCTTCAACCTTTTTTACATTGCGACCCATTTTTGACGCCAAAATTTATTCGCTACCCTATAGTGAGAACAAAAATAAAAATGAACAACAAATAAAGAAGGGAAAATTAAAATAAATTTGATCAATAGTAACTTTAATAAGACTGCTGTGCCGCATTAATAATAAATAAATTATTTATTTAATTTAGTCCTTTATTTTCGATTTAAAAATAAACAATTTCAAACATTTCGCGACCCCCGATTAACCCTTTCCGGTTGAAGACCATTGTTCTAAGATGATACCATTCATTAAGAAAATTTACTGGAAAACTGTATTCCAAGGTTTTCTTCCTGTTTTTTTTTTTTAAATCTATGTAGATACCTCACCACAAGTAGAGTATTATTACATGTATAAACCTCGTATTTACATTACATCGAATCTTATAATGCATTAAATTAATTTGAAATATAAGTTTTAATTATAATCTTATAATTGATATAATTTTTGACCAATAACTGACCACATACTAAATTGATAATGACTCTCCCAATTTCTGTTTAACTCTGACGAAGACAGCTTCTTTTGGTTTGTTTTCTTTTGAAGCATTACAGGGATTTTTCAAAAGAAAGTTTATTTATAACTTAACATTAATTAATACATAATAAACTAAAAAAAAACAGTTACACATAATGATAATTATATATAATGATATATATACAAGATTTCACACAAACACGTGAAATAAAAATCAACGATCAAACTACAATATGAAATAAAAAAAAAAAGACTATCATCTTTCAACCGTAACAAGCTGTCTTCGTCACAGACAAAAACCCAAAGAATATATATATATATATATATATATATATATATATAATTAAAGTTACAGCTAGAGAACACAAGAAAAAGGACGAACACTCACGAATCTCGATAATTTCGGCGTCTTGCCGTCTTCAGGAGAGTAGAAAGAAAGAAAATAAAAGGAGAAAGAATGAAGGAACGGAGACGTAATATATATATATTACGTGATATATATATATATATAACAGATTCATATACACCTATATATATATAAATATTGATAAAAGTATCGACCGTGGAACAGAAACAAAACTAAAGTTTATCGGGACTCGGTCAGTTTTTCAGGTTCAAATTAAACTCTCATTGCCAACGTTTCGGTCTTTATTTAAAACCTTCTTCATAGGCCGAAGTATAAATTTTGAAACAGAAAAACTAAGTATTACATTACAAATTATTTTACAAAGAAAAATAGTATGTGGATTTTAACAACAACCACTGAATGAACACGTGTTCATTTAGACTACAGTTGTTGTTTGAATTAGTCCGAAATATCGTGCAATAAGAAAGAATGGATCGTTCTTTACAGAATTATACAGAATAATAACATTCAGCACTATTATTACAACTAATTAGTTCTATTGTTTTCTATTATGTACACCAATGATAAACTATAGATTTTGGTAATTAAGTATATCTGTAGTTTCTAAACATTGTAAAACATAATCATACTTAAATACAAAAATCTATAGTTTATGATTAGTGTACATAATAGGAAACAATACACCTAATTAGTTGTAATAATAGTGCTGAATGTATCAAAGTTTTAGCCCTGAGAAAGACATAAATATATGTCGAAACGTTGGCAAAGAAATTTTTTTTAATATCTAGACCAAAAACACTCAAAACATACAAACATTAATATCCTCCATTTTAATTACAAATTTCAGTCAATTCACGTTTAAATCTAAGATCAAAGTGAACTATAATCAACTTATTCAGTAAGCAAACTAAAACTAGAAGTTTACTTGCTGCAGTTTAAAATATGATACGCAAGTAATTTTAGAACTTGAATCTTACAGTTAATTTACAGTCCTCTTTCAAGGGTTTACTAAATCACGTTAAAAACCATTCACGTTTCTCTTCACTTTTTTTTTCTTCCTTTCAAATTATTTCATTTCATGATAAATGATTTGTCATTTAACACTAGTAGACAGTTGAGTTCCATGTAATTTATTTATGAAAAAGAAAAAGCAAAAAAAAGAGGATTAGTTCAAAGAGAAGAAATCGTAAATCACGTATTGGTGTAAAGCATTTGCAAATGACCTGTCATGTCCTAGATTTATTAACTTTGAATAATTGAGTCATTAAGAGGGTGTTTTTTTTTTGGTAATTTGTATAGATTATTTGTAATTTGCGATGATTTGTATTAGGCGGAGCAGATTGAGTCCATATATAAAAAGCTGTTAAAGGAAAATAAGACAAAAGACGTCTGGAGATGGGACTCGCGGCGTGAGGCGAAACACTACTGACGGCTGCAAGGACTTTGCACCTATTACTTTATAATGGCTGTTTGTTTCCAGTACTTATCTATTTATAGGCTTTCAACTTTAGAGCCTTTATAAAGATGTTAATTATTAACTATTTAATATATTTGTTATTCATATAGGGTGTCCAAAAAAAGATGCATAAATCTTTTATATTGGAACATAGCTGCAACATATCATGTTAAGCATAACATTTGGATGAAGAGAAATTTTATTTTCAGCAGGTTGGAGCACCCCCTACTCTAACATCACGATGTTAGAACCTTTTTGGATGAGAGTTTGCCAAACAGGTTGGTCGGACGGAGAGGTTTTGTTGAATAGCATCCATGTTCACCAGACCTTTTTTTATTTTTTAAATCGATCCCCTAGCAAGTGATAACGTCAGCCGTTTACCGGCTTGTATGATCGGTGATTCTACAAGTTCTACATTGGGAATCCTAAATTTTGCCTAACTCAAGTGAATTTCGAATAGGGGCCTTTTAACGAGTGCCTGACATCATACAGGCTCGGTACCGATGGCTGAACGTACTCTTCGAGGGACTAACTCGAGTGTGTTTAGAGTAGGGATCTTGAACAAGTACTTGACAGAGTACGGGCTCGGGAAAGACGGCTTAACATTCTCTCAGAGGGACGATGTGCTGAGATTTATTTCACCTCCCGCGTGAATAAATCGAGGGTCAGGGTGGGTATCGAAACCCGGACTACCAAGCCCAGAGGAAAGTACGTTAACCACTGAGCTATCTGGCCCTCTGGATTCATCAGATCTTACAGAACTAAACTTTTTTTTAAAGAGATACCTAGAAGGTAGAGTCTACGCAATGAAATCTACAACAATCACTGAATTGAAAGTAACCACTGAACGTGAATACATGCAAATACCAAAGAACTTCCCCAATGAGTCGCGACGCGCTGCAGGCGGTATCTGAACCAGAACGGCCTGCAATTTCAGAACAGAGAGTGAAAAAACGATATCATAATGTTTGTACTAAAAACTAAACAAACCATAATAAATACTTGGTTTACAATTATTTAAAGTAAATTTGGAAACAGTCCTTCATTTAAACATATTACATTGAATAATTGACCTTTTTAAGCTAGAGTTTTCTTCACAAATCTTTCAAGTTCTCTAAATAATTTCCTCTTTTCTTCATCTAAACGTTGAAGAATATTTGATGAAAAAAATATGAAGAAAAGAAGAAATTATTTAGATACCTTGAAAAACTTACGAAGAAAATGACTTCAGTGAAATGTGGTCAATTATTGAACAAATTCAATTATTTTAATGTATGCAAACATCTTTTTAGGATACCCTGTATTGCCCAATATGTAGGACAGACAGGAAAGACTTAAAGATGACTATTCAGAAAACATATTTGCTTTCAAATACAATAAAAGTAATTCCAATTTTCCCCAATCACTTAATGAGCTATGACACGAACCTGACGGTTTAGAAAACCTGATATACGCACTACATGAAGGACTGAAACTAATAATAGAAGCATTAGAAATATATAAATATAAAACAATAAAATGTCGTTGTCTGCCTGCGGAGCGAAGCGTTTCTATCTTCCTGATGACGAGGACATCGAAATATAGTAGTGAGTTTCTGTTTCATTTCTGAATGTTCTTTGTGTCCATATAGCTTAAAACAATAAAATAATAATATACAATATAAAAAATAAACAGTAAGACTAACCGTCTGAAAGATGATATATTTAAACCAATAACAAACTCACTGACATTAGGGAAAAGGTCAAAAGACAGACAGGATAGGGACGACGATAATACATAGCCAACAGATAAAACCAAAATAAAAACTTAAAAAAAAACTGAAAATAAATAAAGATTATTAATTGACAACATTAATTATTAATTTACAATAATGATAATTGAATAAGTTGAAAGATAATATGTAGGCAGACTAACATGACAACCCTAATAGACAAACTCTCCCGAAGACGGTTAAGACCTGTCAGTGTATACACTTTGTATAACAGGTTGTAACCTCCCCCTTTGTGTTTACTACATTCCTCTAGTTCCCCCTCCTTCCCCAATATTCAATTCATTTCTTTAATCATTTATTAACGCTTTGTGAATGTTTTATTTAGCGTTTGTTTACGTATATATATATAATCTAGGAGGTGTCAGAGCTTATTTTTCTTCATTGTGATTCTTCCTACGACATTTTGTCTCATATACATATCTTAGGTGTTGCTGAACAGCAACACCTAAGATATGTATATGAGACAAAATGTCGTAGGAAGAATCACAATGAAGAAAAATAAGCTCTGACACCTCCTAGATTATATAAAGAAGAGTAAATAAATAAATAAATGTATATATATATATATATATATATATATATATAATAACATCCAACATCCCCATCCATCATCCCCTTCCACTGATTTTATCCTACAGCTTTCCGAGTTTGTCCTCAAACACAATGCCTTCGTGTTTGATGATACATACTATCTCCAAGTCAGAGGTACAGCAATGGGAACTAGTATGGCCCCATCTTTCGCATGTCTGTTCATGGCAAAGCAGAACAGGCCTTTCTCAATACCTGCTCTCTCTTGCCCCTTCTCTATACCCGTTACATAGATGACATCTTTTTTATATGGCCCCACGGGGAAGCCAATTTGACCTTTTTTATCAACTCATTTGAACATTTTTCCCCCTCCATCTCATTCACTCACTCCGTTTCTGATAAAGCTATAACCTTTTTAGATGTTAATATCACCATAGACAAAGGTAGTTTGGTCACCTCCATATACACAAGGCCCCAGCCAAATCCCCAACAATATCTCCATTTCAGCAGTTGTCACCCGCCACACATTATGAAGTCTATTCCACGTTCCCTTTCACATCGTATCCATAGAATTTGTAGCAATATTCAGGACAAACGACACCAGATTAGTCAACTGAAAAATAAATTTCTTGAACGTGGCTACCCCCAGCATCTTCTTGACAAGCGTTGCCACCCACGCCAATCTCCATAACCTTCCCTTCAACGATTGCTTCAGGGTTAAAATATTAAGAAAACTCTCAAATGATGACACCCAGACCACTCTAAGGGCTTCTGAGGAAGCCTTCATTTGGTTATTGGGTGCAAGAAATTCCCCTGGTCTAAATTTAATCAGATGATTTTTTATTTTATTTTTATTTTTATTTATTTATTCATTTATTTATTTATTTGTTTTTTTTTCTCGTTTAATTTTAGTTAGTTTTATGTTTTTTCCTTTCCTTTCTCTTTTTTACTTTTCTCCTCCCTTTTACTTAAATATCACTTTTATAATTTTTTTAACTCACAGCCAACACTGGTTCACGTTGGTAAGGTGGCTGCACTGCGTGTCATTGTATCGCGCCAGTTTACATCGGCCAGTGGACGCATTTACGTCTTTGTTCCTTCATTCTTTCTCCTTTTATTTTATTTTCTTTCTTTCTACTCTCCTGAAGACGGCAAGACGCCGAAATAATCGAGATTCGTGAGTGTTCGTCCTTTTTCTTGTGTTCTCTAGCTGTAACTTTAATTATATATATATATATATATATCTACGTGATGATGATTTTTGCATAAAATTGAATACTTATATATTCTATATACTATAATATCACAATATGAAATGGAAAAACAAGACTAAGATCTTTCAACCGTAACAAGCGGTCTTCGTCAGAGTCCCCAACCAGTTGGGTTTTTGACTCTGACGAAGACCGCTTGTTACGGTTGTAAGATCTTAGTCTTGTTTTCCCATTTCATATTGTGGTTTGATCATTGATTGTTATTTCACGTGTTTATGTTAAATATTTTTATACTATAATATAGTAACTTATGTACTTATTTTATAACTTCAATGTCTTTGGAATAACTCCTGTGGAATCTTTCACTCACCCAACGAAAACTAGTGAGAAACTAGAATACATCAGCAAGAAAGTTGTGGAAGCGAAAGCTGCTTTACATTTTAATATATTGATAAAAGTATCGACCATGGAATAGAAAGAATTAAAATTTATTAGGACTCTGCCAGTTCTTCTTGTTGTCAAATAAAAAGATTTCACATAAACACGTGAAATAACAATCAATGATCAAACCACAATATGAAATGGGAAAACAAGACTAAGATCTTTCAACCGTAACAAGCGGTCTTCGTCAGAGTCAAGTTGTTTTTCAGTTGTTTTCAAGTTGTTCTTCGTTGTTTTTCAGTTTGGTTTTTGACTCTGACGAAGGCCGCTTGTTACGGTTGAAAGATCTTCTCTTGTTTTCTCATTTCATGTTGTGGTTTGATCATTGATTGTTATCAAATATAACTTATATTCAATATGTTATCATGATTGGAATAAGGGAAATAAACAACTCTCCACACAAAAAGGTTATACCCAAAGTCGATGTGTTTCTAACATTTACTGTTCATTCTCAGGTTACATCTACATAGATAAAATATGAATAAAAAATGTGAAATTGAATACATAAAACAACCAACATATAAAATAATATTTAAACTAAAAAGAGTTACATACCTGCCTTAGTAAGGTAGTGTTTTAAGGTGACCCTTCTAGTTTATATTATGTTTTATTCGTTTGGTTGTTTTTCTGTATTAATTTTTAAATTTTCTATCCTTATTTTATATTGTAGCTGTAACCTGAGGGTGAGCACAAAGCTTTCGAAACGCCTTTTAAGTGGAGACTTAGTGTTTCTTCCCTTTATTCTAATCATGCGTAAATATCAGACAATAAATGATTGCATAGCTCTTAAGTAATAAAAATAATCGGCCTCAGACAAACCGGCCACATCTCCTCCTTATAATATATTTTTATATACTTCTATTTTTGTTGCTGTTTTATCCTATTATATTCTTGTTTTTAACAGGGGTACTTTAGTACAGAAGGGGGGGGGGGGGGAGTACAATAGTTTCTAGGGACGCAGTGCTACAGTTACCCTCAAATAACAATAATAGTAATAATTACTGTTTTGTGTGTAAGTAAGGTTACTATGAATTAGTTTCATTATTTTTTATTAATTACAGAACTAAAAAAAAAAAAAAAACCGAAGGGAGAAGTTGAACCAGTGGGTTTCATTCTTTGCTCATGTGCATCGATGGCATTGTGTAATCTATTACTACATATGCCTGTTACGCATAATATGCTTAGTTGTATATTTGTAAATAAAGATAATAAAAAAAAATTACAAAACTATTTTGATTCATAAAAATAAACTTAACTATTAACAATAAATTATACTTATAAATAAAAAAAAAAACTAGGAATAATAAGAGGATTGAAGTGGAAAGTTACTGTGAAAGAAATTCACGTCGTGTGTCAGAAAAGAGGTGATTCGCTTCCAAGCTATTTCGGTGTTGCGTGATTTGCAACTTTGGTTGTCATTCAAGACACCCCTATTGGGCTTATTCAATCTGACAGCTTCAATTTTGGTCCAAAATTAGTTTAATGCAAACCTTTCCCTATTAAAACGTACTCTATTATTAACTTTTTTGCAGGAATATGAAATTCTAACTTAACCGTTGTTTTGACCTACGGGTCAATCAATATTAAAATACTTTAAACAAATAAGGTCATTTATATAAAGGCCATTAAAATATATCAACATATTCTAAATCATATAATAGAGTATCTGCTTTAGATATGTTGACAATATATTATGCATCTGCCCTAAATGTATGAATAAAGATGCTTTTGTAATAAAATTAAATTCATTCGTGCCCACAATCTAATTCACAATGGAATAAGAAGTAAGTTGTAATTTGTCTTCCTTAGATGTCCTGATCCATAGGTTACCTAAAGAGTTACGCTTTAATGTATATAGAAAACCTACTAACGTACTTGCATACGTCCATTCTTCTATCCAAGAAATGTTAAAATTTCTGTTTTTTGAAATATGTTTTTGAGTGCGTTAAGAGTTTGCTAGCCTGAATTCATTAATGATTAATAAAATTTGGTCAATTGCCCTATAATTGAAATATCCCTCTTCTTATATCAATTTAGCTTTAAAGGGTCCTAAAAAAAACTCTCCAATATTTCGACAGAGACAAATTCTATAGTTTTACCGTGTCATGAGTCATTGGATCATCTCCATAGGTTCGCGCGTAAACTACATTTTAATATAGTTTTTTCTAGTCGTAATATCGAAGGCAATATATTAATAAAAAAAACTCTCCAAGTGATCTGGAGTCCGGTGGAATTTATAAAATCCCTTGCAAAAATTTCCATAAAATTTATATTGGTCAAACTGGTAAATCATTAAAGACATGTGTAAAACAAACACCAATACAACATAAATAGACAGCGAAAAAGTAGCACCTTATAGTTGTATATAAACAATGAAAATCATCATATTGATCAGGACTGGAGCCAAATTTATTACCTACGAAAAATCGGCGTTGTTAAGAAATATTATCGAACCCTCTCTGATTAATTAAATAGACCTAATATTATAAACATTAGTAAAGGGGTTTTCAAACTTGACTCAGGCTTGATGAAGGCAATAGCCTCTTCTAAGAGGGTTGACAGTTAGCTGATAGTTTTTTTACACCTTCTTACTGTACTCCTTTTTTTACCCAAACATCCCTCCCTGAACTATTGTCCTTTCCTGCACTTTACACCCTTTAAATACCTCTCTTCCCTCCCACTCCACTCGACTCCTTGCCATGATGTTTTTACATCTACTGTTTCAGTTGGATGTTTGACTCTGACGAAGACCGCTTGTTACGGTTGAAAGATCTGAGTCTTTTTTTTTTCATTTCTTATCATCGTTTGAACATTGATAGTAATTTCACGTGTTTATTGTGAAATTTTGTTATATAATAGGGTATATATTAAGGTTTATTTTCACTTACATATATCCATATATTTATATAAGTGTGTTCAAAATTGAAGAATAGTACACCACCTAGAGCAAAGAAACACACAAAACTCAAATTTTTCGAAAATTCATCTACAGACCTAGCACGCTGTAATCACAACAGCAGGTAAACAACAGGTAAACCCTTTTGCGTTTACAGAGTGCTCTATTTTCTCTACTATTGTGTCCAGTTTGGATAGTCATTCTGTTTTTATAGTGAGTATACAATATTATATGCAGTAAAATCACAATAAATAAACACGTGATGCATTCAATGAAGTTTAAACCACAATGGAAAAAGGAAAACAATATAAATAAATACTCTGAGGTCTTTCAAATTATGTCATCAAAGAGCAAACAAAGTAAAAACTGAGAAGCTAACATAAAAATAATGGTGAAGGAAGGTAACAAGTCGAAGGAAGGTTTTGTTACCTTCCTTCTCCATTACTTTTACGTTAGCTTCTCCGTTTTGTTACCTTGTTTACTCTCTTATGACATAATTTGAAAGGCCTCAGAACATTTATGTCTATTGTTTTCCTTTTTTCATTGTGGTTTAAACTTCATAATATTATATATATATATATATAATGTTCAATGTTTTCTTATCTCGACCACATATATTCAACAACATTTTTCTTTCTTTATAGAGGTTTAGTCTAGCGTAAAACAATAAAACACATATAAGCCAACGTGTTTCGTCTATATTAGTAGGCATCTTCAGGACTTGGTATTTAACTATTGCAAAAGAAGACTTATATAAATACTTAATACTTAAACTTAAGAATACTTAAACAAAAGAATACCTTAGCCTGTACGATATCAGGTACTCGTTAAAGATCCCCTACTCTAAGAACACTTGAATTAGGCAAAATTTAGGACTCCAAATATAGACTCAATAGATGATGCAATATATCCTCGAGGAATCAGCACCGGAGGGCTGACCTAGTCAGTCCCCCCCCAAAGTAGAAAATAATTCTAGAGGAAAATTTGCGATGTAAGATGATCTATTTTTGGTTTCAAATAGACAAGTGAATTGTCTGAATGTCCTCTTAGAATTGTTTAATAGTTTTAAGGAAGTTAACTAATGAGAGTCAACACGAGGTCAAGGATATCAATGGTCAAATTGTGCTTGACCCTGATGGAGAGACCTGTTGGAAGTCTGACTCAAAGTAAGACTGCTGACTCAGGATGATTATCTCCGCCAGTCACCCACCGCCCTTCTCCTCATCCGATGACTTCAGCATATTTACAACTTGTGCTGTTGCTACTGTCCACATACCTAATACAGCTGTAATGACTTCACAGAAATGGCTAAACATCATAAGAATACTCTTATAACACTTTAACGGCCTTTCTTAACTTTTCATTATTCGACTAAAATCATTCACCATATATAAAAAAAAAAAAATTAATAACTTTTGCTACGTTTATTTTTGTAACGTGTCAGTTTAAAATTCTCCCTGATACTGACTCAAAGCATTTTTTTAATATATTCATAGCTACATATGGAATATCCATGGTAGATTTACAATGGATATTCCATTCAGTGGTTCCCAAAGGGATTCACATGGACCCTCAGGGGTCCATACATGATTACTGGGGCTTCATGAGGAAAATTATATTTTAAGGTCCATGATTGGCGGTTCGCACTCCATGTTAAGTTTATATGCGTATATCAGGATAGCATAACCAAAAATACATGAAAACATAGCGAGCTGACCTTTAGAACATTGAAATATTATAAAGCATAAGACCCAATGTTTTATTCAGTTTGTTATAATGTTCCAATTTTGTAGAATTTTCTATTAATTTTTTTTTGCATTCTGAGGTAATATGGATAAACAAACAAAAGTCTCCGCACAAATGAATTCATTTGTTTATCCATTTTACCTCAGAATGAGTAAATACCACACAATTACGGATTGCAGTACTAACGACTTAATTTTTTTTTTTGTTATATTTAAAACTGATCCTTTAGAATTCATTTCATTAAACATGACAAAATATAAATAAAGGATTATTTTATTATTGCTTTAGAAAGATTTTTGTATTTGGACATCTGGTTATAAATGTATTGAAAGTATTTCATAGTTACACTTTTCCATTTAAATAAAAAAAATTATGTAAAAATTTTACAGGGCCATTAATATGTTTTTTTAGTATCCGGGGAGAGGAGGAGTGGTCCATAAATGATAATATAGCTCTTAGGGGGCCACAAGCAATCAAAGATAAAGAACTCCCGGTTTACACCATGTATATTAACACTGAACGCCATGAAGGGTCCCCATGAACGTTCCTTCATGGATGTCTTACACCATTTCTTCATTGGTGACCAGGTCATCCCCTCCCTAACTGGAGTTAATTATTCTGGTATTATTTTCTACTCCAGATTAAGTTTAAAACTGGACAGAGTGACCGACACCTACGGGTCATGGGTTTTAAGACTACCTATATCCCGGGGGATTTGGTCTAAAACTGGACAGACGACACTATAATACTTATACCTGTTTTGACTTTATAAGTGTTCCTAAGCCTTTCGGCCATATAACCACCAAAAATCAAATCAGGCCGACTAGTTTAAGGTGCTGCCCTTTAGGCACTTTGGATTAGTCCAAAGTGCCCGAGGTGACCACGCGGAGGCGGGCCCGCACGATACTACGTCGCGCATCAAGACTATAGTACTTATACCACCAAACCACTGGAATCTGGAGGGCCGAATAGCAAACATAATATAAGAAAGGCAGAGAACACATGGAAAAGTTGTCATAATGAGTAAATGTACTTCATCAGAATAGTAAAAGATAAGAGAATAGGTAATATGTATGAGGGTTTATAAGTCATAGACTAATTAAGTTACAAGGCGACTTCAGCTAGTAAGAGTCTACACTTGTAATGCCAAAGTGCAATATTCGAGAGGTACTGATTTAGCATAGTTTGGCCTTGAAGATCTCTTAACAGAATACTTTACTGTCACAAGGGAAGATTGCATATGAAGCAGAACATTAAAGAGGATTAACTTTTCTTTTTTAAGAAAATAGAATATTGTACTTGTTTGAAAATTGTCTTTTTTTTAATTATTAAACACTTTCTCGAGGTCACCTGTACTTAGAGAAAAAAAATGATGAATAATGTTAAATAGAACAAAAAAAAAAAAGGTGAATTTAGGTTGAATAGAGTGACGAGATGAAAGGATATGCAAATGAGGGAAGCCAAAGCGGGACTGGCGCCAGTGGCAAAAAACAGTCTGCAAAGAGGAGCGGCTCGTGAGACTGTAGCGAACTGTTGATGTGGTCAGCTGGAGCTTCGGACACACGACTCTTGATTATCTCTTAGTGGGGATTCACGCAGCAGGGAATAAGTGTGCCTTGTAATAAGACAGGGGGAATACTGAGGAATTGTTACAGAATCATGAAGTGAGACAAATGACCAGAAGCTATATCGAGTTCAGAAGAGTGAATAGAAGTCCTCATGAGTCGGTAGAAGTAGTCAGGAGTCATAGGAGTACAGAACAATGAATAGGAGTGCTAAAGATAAAGAGAGCAAACACTGAGGAATTGTGGCGGAATAAGTGACTAAGAAAAATGACCAGAAATCATTGTAAGTTCAGAAGAGTGATTAGGAGTCCTGATGAGTCGGTATGAGTAGACAAGAGTCATAGGAGTACAGAAGAATGAATAGGAGTGCTTAAGATAGACAGAGCGAGCACTGAGGAACGTGGCAGAGTCATGACAAATGACTAGAAGCTATTGGGAGTCAGAAGAGAGATGAGGAGCACTGAATGATAGGTGTGAGTAGTCAGGAGTCATAGGAGTGCATAAGAATGAATAGGAGTGCTTAAGATAGAGAGAGCGAGCACTGAGGAATGTGGCAGAATCATGACAAATGACTAGAAGCTATTGGGAGTCAGAAGAGAGATGAGGAGCACTGAATGATAGGTGTGAGTAGTCAGGAGTTATAGGAGTGCATAAGAATGAATAGGAGTGCTTAAGATAGAGAGAGCGAGCACTGAGGAATGTGGCAGAATCATGACAAATGACTAGAAGCTATTGGGAGTCAGAAGAGAGATGAGGAGCACTGAATGATAGGTGTGAGTAGTCAGGAGTTATAGGAGTGCATAAGAATGAATAGGAGTGCTTAAGATAGAGAGAGCGAGCACTGAGGAATGTGGCAGAATCATGACAAATGACTAGAAGCTATTGGGAGTCAGAAGAGAGATGAGGAGCACTGAATGATAGGTGTGAGTAGTCAGGAGTTATAGGAGTACATAAGAATGAATAGGAGTGCTTAAGATAGAGAGAGCGAGCACTGAGGAATGTGGCAGAATCATGACAAATGACTAGAAGCTATTGGGAGTCAGAAGAGAGATGAGGAGCACTGAATGATAGGTGTGAGTAGTCAGGAGTTATAGGAGTACATAAGAATGAATAGGAGTGCCGAATACTGATAGCCGAATGTAGAGAGCAAATACTGAGAAATAGTCATTTTTTCCCTCTACAATCTCTTGATTTACAGAATGGACCTTCAAATTTAAGCACAACATTATTGCAACTAAATTTAAACTATAATTATGGTTTATAAACTACAATATTAGCATAAGATAGAACATAACAGTGAATTAGTGCATAGTACCTGAGTGAATCTTTAAATCATGAATCTGCTTACCTGAAACAAAAATAAAACAGTATTAATTCACTATTACTTACGTTAAATTGATTTTAATACTTACACGTAAATACTTCAAATATTTTATTTATTGTTTAATAACAAACTGGCGATAAAATGTTACATATTATATATATAAAATACATGAAAAAATGAAAGTTAACGAAATAATAGTAGATATAATTATCAGATGTAAACTTCAATATAGAATTAGTTGTCCGTTTCAAATCTCTCTCTCTCTCTCTCTCCTCTCTCTCTATATATATATATATATATATATATATATATATATATTGACATAAGTAGTCATCAGGAAGAAGTACGATGTAAGTACGTTGAGATGCAAACTGCAACTGACCTGCAGAGAGACTTGTTCAACAACTCGAGGGCTGCCCTCGGACAGAGGAGAGGATAAACAGAAATCCCTCCAATATTTATTTTAAAAAAAAAAGTTAAATAATATAAGATAAAGTATTAATGAAAACAATGATAAGTATACAAATAAAAAACAAAAAAAATAAAATAAAAAAAATATATAAGATACAGAGAGATAAGAAAAAAAAGAAATATCTAATATCAATTATAATAATAAATAATAAAAATTAATTAAGTGTTGAGGTTGAGATCAGGAGAAGAGTGGGTTCCAAGGAGGTTTATAAATGCCTCTTCAGAAGCTCTAAGGGTGTTAGACATGGGGGATGTGTTAAAGGGTTTGTACCTGGAAGAAATCATTAAAACAGAGGTCATGGTACTTAGCCTGGATGTAGGTAAGTCACAGCACTGACTAACGGATGCCTTGTGATTGTTGATACGTAGGCTCAGTAGTATCAACGAGTTTCTCTGGAGGTCAGTTGCAGTCTGCTTCTCAACGCACGTACATCGTACTTCTTCCTGATGATGACTGATGTCGAAATATTGAAGTAAGTTTTATAGTAAATTAATGTGCTATTTTCATTGTGTCAACGATATATATCATCACCGAATATATATATACGAGTTCAAAATTCAAGAAGAGCAACCACAGAGTAAGGAAACACACTTACAGACTCAAATTTTCGGGTAAGAGTGTTTCCTTACTCTGTGTGTTACTCTTCTTGAATTTTGAACTCGTATTGTGTCGTGTTTGGATCGTGTTTCGTTTAATTAAGTGTAATTTATATATATATATATATATATATATATATATATACGAGTTCGAGATTAACAAAGAGCAACACACAAAGTAGGGAAACACACTTACAGACTCAAATTTTCGTGTAATCCGTCTTCAGGAGAAAAGAGAATGGGAGACCAAGCACGTTGTAGGCGCAACGGCAAGTAACCAACCCGGCAACCGCCAGTGCTGTCAACCGTACCCGGTCTTAAATATTAAGACCGGGTACGGTTGACAGCACTGGCGGTTGCCGGGTTGGTTACTTGCCGTTGCGCCTACAACGTGCTTGGTCTCCCATTCTCTTTTCTCCTGAAGACGGATTACCCGAAAATTTGAGTCTGTAAGTGTGTTTCCCTACTTTGTGTGTTGCTCTTTGTTAATCTCGAACTCGTATTGTGTCCAGTTTGGATCGTATTTCGTTTTATCAGTGAATATATATATATATATATATATATATATATATATATATATATATATATATATATATATATATACAATTAAAAGAAACTGTCCAGCGGACTTTTTTAAATAAAATAAATTCAAAACGAAGGAAACACACAGAAAGACACAGACATAACTCACATCGATATTTCGACCATCGTCGTCATCAGGAGGTGTGAAGAGTAAGTATATCACTCTTCACACCTCCTGATGACGATGCTCGTCAATCAAGGGATTGGCTCGTCTTTTACAATATATATATATATATAATATATATATATATATATATATATATGAAAGTACTAAATTGGTTCTCGATTATGAAGAGTAGTCTTATGAAATAATACATATGACTAGAAGCTATTGTGAGTTTAGGATAGGAGTACTTAGCAGACGATATAAGTACAAAGTATTCAGGGATGTATTGTGAAGTTTTGTAGAAAACTAAACAATTAGTAGACTTAATGAGAAATCATGGTACTATTTAATAGGAGGAATACTTACAATCAGTAAGAAAACAGTACACTGGTTTGGAAGTCTGAGGTGCCAAGCGGGAAAAAATGCTATAGTTTATCAAAATATTGAGTACTCAGAAATCTTCGGAGTATTTCTGTAGTCAGAATAAATACTGAGGAATCAATAGAAGATATGATTTCTAATAGGTAGGAATGAGTTGGGGATGAGATGGAAAAAGGAAAGGGATAATGTATGTGTGGGTGAGAGTGAGACGTTAAAAGAAGAAAAGAGACAGATAGATTGTAAGACTTGAGTGGAGATCACTCCAGATTTTCCTTACACCGGCTGCTGTTTAAAATGACACAAGACGGGTAAAATGACATTTTGAAAGAGTAAATGTTAGCAGTTTGTTTTCCCCTTCCCTCATCCCACCACTTGTAGAAACTGCTTAGTCACATTGTGTCATTTCTCTCTGGTTGATGCATTAATCCAAACGTGTTGCTTGTTTTGAACCATTTACCCGTGACATCCCTGGAGGACGTGACGTCTGACATCTAATCCCCGACATCGCCGCGCATTCCACCACGTTTTCTCCCCCACCCCCTACTCAACCCCCACCCCCCACTTTAATGTCTTTAAAAAAAAAAAGGTCTTTTGTCTTTCCTTACATTTCATCTGCCTTGAATAGACAACACTTTTCTTGTACATAATGTTCCCTTTTCATTTATTTATCATTCCTGGTTTGATCTATATCAGCGTTTATTATAACTCATCCTACACTGAACTCCCTCGCTCATCATAGAGCTTTAACTCTGAAGACATAAATATCACAATGAAAGCACTACATCGCCTCGTGCATGCCCTTTCTCGCTTTTACCATTCTTGAGTACAGATCAACTGAAAATTCAAGTCGCAAGTATTTATTCTTCTTTTATTTTCAGAGGACGGACAATCACTTACTATATAGTATTTAAGTTAGATGCAGTGGCAGTCCCGTAAAAGAATATACCTAAGCCGACCTTTGTGATATCATACAGATAGGAGAAATGTATAAAAAATAAAGCAACTAAAAATAGAAATTAATATAAATAGAACAAACATCAATATAAAATAAATAAATTGAATAAAACGAGAAAGAAAAAGATAAAATAATAGACACTGAAATCATAAATTTAAATAATAGATATGAATGACAAATAATAATTTTTTTATATCCCTCTTAACAATAGTTTCTGCCTCTTACGAAACATTCAAAATGAATCTAGGATCTGTTAAGGAATTTTTGCATGGAAACATTCACTAAAACTGAGTCCATGAATGTATTACACGATGGCAATAGAAAGACTGCTGCGCTGATGGACGGAAGTTCTAAGACAATTCATACCCAGGCTCAGCTTAGTAAAACTCTATGGAGATAGTGCTTCAATTAATTATTTAGTTTCACTTCCTATGTTCATGCTTCTGTTTTTATTTATTTATAATTTTTTATATTCTCTATTCTATAATTAATTTTAAATTGATTCTTATCTACCTTATTCTGTGTGACCAGACGCGTATGAAGCAACATTGTAGATCTCCAACCATCTTTATACCAGTGCGCTTGGTTTCCCTCTCTTATCTCTCTTGATGACGGGTCAAACAGAGAATTAGAGACTGTAGTGCGTGTTTTTAATTGTTTTATGTTTTTTTATCTGCATTAAACTTTATATATATATATATATATATATATATATATATATAATCAAACCACAATATGTAATAGGAAAACAAGACTAAGATCTTTCAAACGTAACGAGCGGTCTTCGTCAGAGTTAAAAACCCAACTGAAACACTTGAGTTTTTGACTCTGACGAAGACCGCTTGTTACAGTTGAAAGATCTTAACGTCATACCTTTTTGTCTATTTACCAAAATATGGTAAATTGGTGCAATTCGTTGGTGTAAATATTGCTATACTAGTTTATTTCGTTTGATTATGAAAAAATTGTTATAGTTGATTTTTAAAAACCAGAGTCCAGAAATGTGTGGTTTAGCTAAAGAGGACTTCATGTTAGTACTCAAGATTAGAGGGGTTACTCTGAAATGTATATATCTATACTCATTAAGCTGTGAGTAGAACCAGTTAAAGAGAAATACAGAGAAAAAATTATATATATATCACTGCAATATTCGACATTGATCGTCATCAGGAGAAAAGGCTAGATTAGGAGTCATGAAACAAATCCTAGTCATCTAATGGTCTGTTTTATCTTCTGTTTACAACGAAAACTTACGATGTTCTCCATGGGTCAATTGATTTTATAAATTATAAGCGGTGTTTTCATCGATCGCTTTCATTTATCGTATTATAGTAAACAAGTATTCAGCAACATTGTGTTGAATGTATGCAGTTATTATCTTGTATCTAGCCTACTTGATCAGTGCACGCTTGTTCAAAAACAAATCAGTCAGTCAATCAGACGGCTTGCACTCACTGTGCCCTTCATGGCTTATTCGCTAAGCCCCCTCCTCCCACGCACTCACCCCCACCCCACAATGCCTGCATACACTTATGCTAATACTTCCCTCCACACACACACACACACACACACCCTTTTTTTATAAACAATAACAGCTTCTGAAATTAGTCTAATGCATGGTAGGGACCCAACTTAAATCCAACTTCATTGCTTAATTTTTTTTTTTATAGCTACCTCAAGGTCATCTTTATGCAAATATCTATAACCTTGCGCCATTTTTGCTATATTACATAAGTAAACAAATATATTAATAAATAAGGATATCTCAATACGAATTTATACTAAAAATGTAAATTAGCTAAGAATAAATGAAAATAGATCTGTAGGACAAGTTTTGCCTTTTATTCTTCATTTCTTCATACCTTACCAAATAAAAACAGTTTATAATATTTTTACAGAATAGAAATCTTTACATCTGCTTGTTTCGAAAAATTTCATTTACTTGGTATAGTTGACTGGAATATGAAAAATTGTATACTTGGTATAGTATACATCGATAAAAAGATTTCACATAAACACGTGAAACAACAATCAATGATCAAACCACAATAAGAAATGGGAAAACAAGACTAAGATCTTTCAACCGTAACAAGCGGTCTTCGTCAGAGTCAACTGAAGTTGGGTTTTTGACTCTGACGAAGACCGCTTGTTACGGTTGAAAGATCTTAGTCTTGTTTTCCCATTTCTTATTGTGGTTTGATCATTGGTATAGTATACGATGGAAAAATAAGTAATATATCATTGGTATAGTATACGATGGAAAAATAAGTAATATTGGTATAGTTGGTTAGAATATGGAAAAAATGGTATAGTTGATCGGAATATGACAAACATGGTATAGTTGGTTGGAACAGGAAAAAAAATTGTATAAATAGCATACTTACCATATTGCATACCATATTACCATAGCAATATGGTAAAATAGGTAAAGTAGGTATAGTTGATTGGAATATGAAAAATATGGACAATACTGTATAGTTGGTCGGAATATGAATAAATTGTTTAGTTTGTGGGAATCTCAAAAAAATAGCATACATGACATAGTTGGTACAAACTATAGTAAAATTGGTGTAATTTGTTGGTATAAATATTGCTATACTGGTATATTTGGTTGGAATATGAAAAAAAGGGTATAATTTATTTTGAAAAACAAGAGTCGATACATTGGTCATCTTGAGGTTCACTAACTAGCTTAACTATAAGAAGTTAGTAAACTAATCTTTAATAACTAGATATGACAATAAAAGTAAAGCAATAAAAGTACAATGAGCCAAAGCGAAAAAGAAAATGGTTTTAGGTTTTTATTTTGGTTTCGCTTTGGCTTATTGTTTGCTTAATAATTTACTTTTATTGTACTTGTTATATATAGTTATTAAAGATTAGTGTATTAAGTTATTTTAGTTAAGTTACTTAGTGAACCTGAAGATGACCAATGTATGGTCGAAAGCTTGTTAATTGTTAATTTTAGCGTGTTAGTGTTTTTAATATAGTTGTTTCATTTTAGTTTTCACTATAAGTTTTACTTACATGTCTCTGGCTTGTTATTTATGGAAATTACCTTCAGAACAACTCACTATAGCGAGGAAATTCTAGGCAATCAGAAATAAAGACGTGAATGCAGAGGCTGTTGCTTATTTCAACTCCAATTGTCTAAAAGAAGATTTCCTGCCCACATATACCAATAAATATAATATATATAAAAAGATTTCACATAAACACGTGAAATAACATTCAATGATCAGACCACAATGAGAAAACGGGAAAACAAGACTAAGATCTTTCAACCGTAACAAGCGGTCTTCGTCAGATTCAAAAACCCAACAGTTGGGTTTTTGACTCTGAAGAAGACCGCTTGTTACGTTTGAAAGATCTTAGTCTTGTTTTCCCATTTTCTTATTCTGGTTTCATCATTGATATATATATTTGTAAAAGTTGGAAGCAGTCCTTCATTTAAACATATATTATTAAATAACGCCCCATATTTGGCTTGTATCTGTTTCATACACAATTTCTCCAGTTTCCGGAATTCCTTCCCCGTCTCTTCATTAAAACTATAAAGCTTATCACCAATGTATTATACATTATACATATATTATACTTATACATATGTACACATTTTCTCCATTTCCGGAATTCCTTCCTCGTCTCTTCATTAAAACTATAAAGCTTATCACCAATACATTGGTGATAAGCTTTATAGTTTTAATGAAGAGATGAGGAAGGAATTCCGGAAACTGGAGAAATTGTGTAAGAAACAGATACAAGCCTAATATAGGGCTTTATTGAACAATATATATGAATTAAACAACCACATAAAACAAATATATATTAGATACAATGCTCTAAGGCCTTTCGTTACAACACCATCAGAGAGCTAAATGAATTAAACGAAAAATATAATAACAAGTTATGAAGTTATGAATATAATAACAGGTTGATTGAAATCTTCAGGATTGATGGCATACCTGTCTGAATTTAATGTTCCTAAAATTGAAGGAGTCTTGATCTGATTACTTATTTCTTTTATCAATATTTCATCCAGTTTGTAAAGTCCCGGACTATTGTTCATTAAATGGACTATTGGAGTGAAGCAAAGGAATTCATTTTTGCACCTTCAGAAAGAAAGAGAAATATTATTGAAAGTGCACTCATAAAGAACTTCTATGGAATTTTAATGAACAATAGTCCGAGACTTTACAAACTAGATGATATATTAATAAAAGAAATAAGTAAGCAGATAAAGACTCCTTCAAGTTTAGGAACATTAAATTCAGACAGGAATGCCAGCAATACTGAAGACTTTAATCAACCAGGTTAAATTGTTATTATAATTTTTGTTTGTTTCATTTAGCTCTCTGATGATGCTGTAACGAAAGGCCTTAGACCATTGTAATTAACATATATTTGTTTATTGTGGTGTTTAATTCATATATTATATCGAGAATTATTGTTGATTATGAATTATGCACACACACACACACACACACACACACACACACACACACATATATATATATATATATATCAATGATCAAACCGCAATAAGAAAATGGGAAAACAAGACTATAATGGTTTGATCATTGATTGTTATTTCACGTGTTGATGTGAAATCTTTATATATATATATATATATAGTTCAATGTACATAAAGAAACATAGAGAAATTAAAAACACAAACTTACAGTCTCTAATTTTTGGTTGAACCGTCTTCAGGAGAGATAAAGAGGGGAAACCAAGTGCACTGGTACAGAGACGGTTGACGACCCGAAATGGAACTGCATTTGTCCATTTCGGATCGTATTTTCAACGAAAAAGTGTATATATATATACGTACATAAAGAAACCTAGAGAAATTAAAAGCACACATTTGCAGTGTCTAATTTTCGGTTTGAACCGTCTTCAGGAGAGATAAGAGAGGGAAACCAAGCGCACTGGTACAGAGACGGGTGGAGACTAATATATTAATATTCATTATCATTTCTTTTCTATTAAACATGCAAAAAGTTAAACCACTTAATCACGCTGACTGAATTTAATTATAGGCTGGCGCATACGCGCCCGGTCAATGAGAATAAGGTAGACAAGAATCAATTTAAATTATGTATAGAATAGAAAATAAGAAAAAGTAATAGATACCTGAGGGGTGAACAGAGGAAGTGATACATAGAAGTACGGGACTAAGCTTTAATAACAATAAAATAAACTTAAAATAATATTGAGAATATAAATAATAATATTATTACTTGAATAAAATAATTAAATAATAAAAAAGAGTATTAGATTGTAAATAAGTAAAAATAACATAAAAGCTAAATGTAAAGATGGGTTCCTTGAGGATTTTTGGTCTAAAGAAATTAAACTCCTGTTTATAGGCCGACGTTTCACCAAAAATTTATGACATTTTCAAGGCTAAAAACTATTTATTCCCGATATAAGTAATGAAAATAAATACATCGACAGAATATCAACAAACGGAATATAAAAAAAAATAATAAACCAAACCATAAAACATCAAATAAAGTCAAAAGAAAACCACCAGAAAGCCAGTGTTATTGTTTTATTTACAGAAACTATGTGTTGTAATTACTTATAATTAATTATTAAGACCAAACACAATTTTAAACAGATAAGCAACAATACAAAATAATTCTTCGAGGATAACTCCAACAGAGGTTTCCTCGCAGAATTATTTTGTAGTATCACTTATCCTGTTTAAAATTGTATTTTGCACTTAATAATAAATTATAAGTAATTATCTTTAAACAACACACACACACACACACACACACACACACACACACACACACACACACACATATATATATATATATATATATATATATATACTTTTTCTTCTTCTCGGAATTTGGTCAGGGTCACCCTGACCAAAGACCAGGTCTTCCTGAACATGGAAGAAAACTGACCCGCCAGGACATTGTACAAAACAACATCATTTTAAAGCAAATTAATGATCCATCCAGACTACAAAAATATGAAGCCATGAAAATGATGAAGCATAACCCATTAATTAATCGTCAACACACCGGGGTTTCACGCACACTGCAGCTACTAGGTGACCAACCACCAGCTACTCGCCAAGCCAACAGCCAGTCACCGCCCAGTATTCAGACCAGCAACACCTATGATACGTATATGAGACAAAATGCCGTAGGGAAGAATCAAAATGTGAGAGAGAGAGAGAGAGTGAGTGAGAGAGAGTGAGAGAGAGAGTTAAACGGAAAGAGAGAGTGAGAAGTAATGAACTAGAAAGAGCGAGTGGGAATGGGAAAGAGAATAATATTAGGAGAAAGTGAGGGCGGATATCATAAGAATATAGTTTCATTCCTGACTTCGCAAGAATTAATAAAAACTTTGGAATTTTAGACCAATTTATTACTCCCTTCTATAAATTATAAAATAAGCAAAACTCATTTATTTATATATCACAACCCATATATATTTATTGAAAAATCAAAATAAAATGTAATATATTTCAAAACATTCAATGATGATATTTCGCATTTTTAAATACAAGGAAAACTTGTTTGTTTTTTTGTTTAATAGTCACCTTAGTATTGGTAGGGTATAAACATTTTTTCCTAAGTTCCTCAAACGTATCAGCGTCTTAGAAAAAAATAAAACTCAAGTACTGGACGCGATGAACAGGTTTTACTGTTAGGATAGCCCCTCGTATACGTTATAAATACTGGCAAGAGAAACTAAAATATATTAGTATTCAATTTTTTCTATTAACCATGCAAAAAAGTTAGACCACTTAATCATGCTGGGTGAAATTAATTATATATTAGCTAATTGGCGACATGTTTAGGGGACAGCTCAATATTCATGAGGGTATTAAACAAGATATATTTTGATTAGAAAGTGAAAGGACAGCACAAGGATATAGTCAATCAACAAATATTAAGCAGTTTAAGGTCGATTATGACGTATAGAGAAAAAAAAAAGTTGGAATTAAGTAAAGGAAATGAAGATCTAAGCGTTTATAGGTCTTTGAAAGACTTCAGTTTTGTTTAAAATTAAATATTTTCATTGGTAGGTGATTGAGGTAATATAATATGGATGTTTTCATTTGGGATAGTCACAGGGAACATTGCAATCTGTGAAAGTATTGAAGGCGAGTGTGTTAGAGCCAGCCGTGCATTAATACTTGTCTGTGGCTTTTTGACGGTAGATGCTAAAGTAAACAAGATCAGGAACCTGTGGTGGTAAACACTGTAGAATTTCTGATTTCCTTGTATCTATCCGCTATGTCTAGGACGTGCCATTTGGTAACAGGATGGTTTTTTGATGGTTTGGCTTGGCTACGATTGAGGGTTTCTTTGCAGAATGATCAGCTAAGCTATTGATTCATGAGGAAAAATTTAGTAGAGCACTTTTATTGCAGAGTGGGAGCGTTCGGTGTATCACCAAATGTAGATTACAAAGTACTGGTGTCAGTGAAACAGGTATGGACTCAGGCACAGCGGTGACAGTCTGTTATGTGGTCGTCATGTCATGCCGTCTTGTTGTTTCGCCATCGTGATAGACTAGTAGAGGGGTCATCACGATAGTGACACCACATGACAGGCTCAGTCACTAATATACCTGACCCATATTCGTTCTCCCCATTCATTACGATAGTGACACAACTTGACAGACTGAGTACTGAAAGTCCTGTGTCATCCCCCCCCCAGTAATATCGTATGACCCAGGCACTTGGTGACTGAGCTCGCCATGTAAATTTATCATCGTAGCGGACAGGAGGGAGGGGATGACACAGGACTTTCAGTGATCAGTCTGTCATGTTGTGTCACTATCGTAATGAATGGTGAGAATGAATATGGTTCAGGCATATTAGTGACTGAGTCTGTCATTTGGTGTCACTATCGTGATGAAACCGCGGAAAGAGTATCACCTAGGACTTTAGTGCTCATAATTTGGTGTTATAATCGTAATGAACAGGACTTTCAGTACTGAGTCTGTCATGTTGTGTCACTATCGTAATGAATGGGGAGAATGAATATGGTCAGGCATTTTAGTGACTGGTCTGTCATGTGGTGTCACATCGTGATGGCCACAAGGTAGATTATTATCTAAAACTTTAGTAGCCGAGTCTGTTATTGTGTCATCGTTGCAATATTTTGAGAAGAGTTATAACCCAGGCACTTGATGACTGAGCACGCCATGTAATGTTACAGGGAGTATAGACCGGGGAAGCGTGTGATACAAGCACTTCTGTGACTGTGCCCGTCTTTTGGTGTCACCATAGTACTGGACGCAAAGAATGAATACGACTCAGGCATTTTAGTGACAGAGTCCGTCATGCAATGTCACCCAGATGGTTGATTTTCAAAAATAACTTATTTTTTTAGGTTGAATCCTTATTCGTTTTATTCCTATTTTATCAGACGGTGTACACCTCATATAAATTATTAACATATAGTATTAAAAATACTGGTATACTAGTATACAAATATAGTGACCATACAGTCTTCAGGAGAATAATATGATAATACAAAAAAAATATGAAAGGAAACAGATGGAATGCCTTTCAGAGAAGGTGAACTTGATACCATACATATATAAAAAGATTTCACAACTCCGCTTTCATAAAAAAAGACTCCACGCATAATTCATAATATTTATTCTCACGTGTTGCGTATCTATAACAAATTTCACAATATTTCACAACCATATATTTCGTGACCTATTATAATCAATATGCTTGCACAAGAAATATTTGTATGGACCATAAGAAAAAATCCGTCGTGGTCTACACTCAACTAGTAAATAAGCAAACATATCATCAAATCATTGACAAACAATTTAATTCAATGATTCATTTTAACGGTGCTATCTCTATTTCGATAATAAACAAAAATGTAATGATTTTAGAACTAAAAGAAAAAAATTATGGAACAAAAGTTATGAGTTTTCATATGCCTCTCCCTCCCTTAAACTCAGCATTATAAATGTGTAAACATTTTTTGTTGTTATTCAAAAATTCTTACTTTTGCCTATCAAGGGGATTTTTTTTTGAAAATACTGAGTTGGGATTTTTAAGTTTGATTTCAAATATAAAAGGTATCCACTGATCTGCGACACTCCTTTGGCTCAGGATATCCATTGCATTGTCTTAAATTACTCGTAGTATGTTACTGGCATACATAACATTGGTTCAAGGCACTCAGCACGTCACATGGGTTATTGGATTTATTGTTGTCTTAGATTTGTCTCAGACCATACAGTATATCCAAAGTACTCTTAGCTTCGTCTCATGGAATACTCTTGTTTTTGTGGTAAGCATTTTTTGACTCACAACCTGGTATATCACATGGGACTGGTTGGTATTTCTGGTCCTGTTAGCTTTGCATCAGAAGATAAAGCGTACCCTTGGGACTCCCAGTTTTGTCTCATACCACATAACAAACCCAAGGTATGCTCTTGTTTTATGGTATACATATCTTTCAATCAAAACACACAGAATATCACATGGCTCGTTGGTATTTCTGGTACACTTAACGTTTTTTCAGAATATACAGTATACCTATGGTACACTGCTGTTATCTAGTACATATAACCTTGGCTCACAATACACAGTGAGTTACAAGGCTCGTTGGTATGTCTAGCACTCTTAGCTTTGTCTCAGAAGGTAAAGCATGCCCATAAGACTCTAAGTTTTATAATAGTATAAGCAAACCCAAAGTATACTGGTGTGTTGTGGTACACATATCTTTGGATAAAAAAAGAGTGCCACATGGTTCGTCGATATTTCTAACACACTTAATATCAAAACATACAACATACCCATGTGCCACATCAAGTCACATGACTCGTTGGTATTTCTGGCACTCTTGGCATTGTCTAATACCATATAGCATGCCAAAAGTATACTATTGTTTTGTGATAACCTTAGTTCATCAGACAGTTCATGTCACCTAGTTCGTTGGTATTTCTGACACTCTTAGCGTTTTATCAAGTCAAACAGTACGCATATGGTATACTATAGTATGAAACTATGTGTTATATACTACAACTATATGGTTCACATAAACATAACCAAAAACACAGCATACCCCAAGTTATACTGCTCTTCTGTGCCACACATAACCCCGTGTCGTCTGGCTCAGTCCACAATATACTACTATTCCTTAAGAAAACATATTTGTTGCTAAGATCTCATACCTCACCAATCATTACCCACATAAAACTGTTCGGGACACGTAAAAGATGGCATTTCGCAAAGGTTTCTTCTTGCACACTGGACCTACTGGTCGCACATTCCATGCCACATCCCTGATTATCCCCGATTGTGATAGTATCTCTGCTTAAATGAAATGTTTTTGTTCAGAAATTGATTATTCAATTTAATAGCACATAGCTATGCTAGTAGACTCATTAATAAAACAAGAGATGGAGGTAACGACTGAGATATTAAAAGAAAATTGCCAAATGGTTAGTAAAGCTTTGAGGCTGTATGGACGTGATGGAAATACAAAGGAAACGTGTGATTTGGTGAAAGTGTGGAGAAGGTGAAGGGTGAGGGTGGGTGTGTGGGAGAGGTCAGAAGGGTGGCATGGGGGGGGGGGGGGGCATTGTTGGGGACGGAATGCCAGATATGGGTCCATTGAGATATTAGGGAGTGCGTGGGCGGCTCAATGGACACTGGAATGTGCCCGGGCTCTCAGTCCAGTCACAGGGCTCTCTCCCCGAAACGCCTTTAACATTCACCTAAAACCCATCTGAATTCATTAAAGCGGGGCTTTTTTTAAAAAAAAAAATTATCTTTTAAATAATTCGTTCCAAAATTAAATTCTCTCTAGGTGGTGTAAGGAGGGAGGGGGTGCAGGGTCAGAGGTGGATAGACGGAGTGTAGCCAACATAATCTTTTTTGTATCTAATAGATAACAACTAACAAATCTTGTTCATCATCAACTTGACAAAGAAAACTAAATAGCCCTCGGTTTTAAAATATCTACAATGAAACAAAATTGATAATCCAATTAAACTGAAGTTAAGTATATCCAAATCAGAACTATTGAACTTCAACCAAAACTTATTATTCTATGCTGCAGGCAGTAATATAAACTATACAAACAGAGGTCATATTGGAAACTGGCTGGTGCCAATAGAAAGATTATATTGCACTTGAGTTATTTTAATATCACTAGAAAGATTCTATTGTACAATTGATGGATCACAATTTTGATTAATTGAACATAATGTACGAAAAAGATGCTATTGCACTTTAACTGATTGTAATACTACCAGAAGATTACACTGCACTTTGTTTGAGTCTATCTCTAGAAAGATCCTATTGTACTTTGACTGCATTCTTTGATTAAACTATTATGCTATAAAACACATTGAGTATACTATGTGTTTCCTGAATCATAATTAGTATGCTATAAAACACATTGAGTATACTATGTGTCTCCTGAATCATAATTATATTATGTTACAAAACACATTGAGTAAACTATGTGTCTCCTGAACTAATGCTATGCATACTACAAAACACATGGGTTCCATTGAGTATACTATGGGTCTCCTGAACCAATGCTATGCATTACCACAGAATGCAATGTAACAGAAACATACTCATTATACATAAAAACAAGATTTGAATGTATTCCAATTTTAACTGAAATCTTAATGTTTGAGATTAAAATAGATAATGAGTTCAAAACATGGTTGACATGGGTTCAGAGAACATGTAAACACATGAACACGTCAGTAGTTGACAACATGTTTTTCCTAATTATTCTATAATTTTACAGCAGAGTAGAATACTCCTCGTTAACGATTGTAGCATTTCTTAAAAGATTTCAATCAAGTATTTGCAAGGAAAGTAGGGACTGTGACCTTGTTTCGAAGACTTATTGTTGTCAACTAGGAACTCCGGAGGTCCTTCCTTAATCACACCCAGATAACAGCCTTCCACCATCTCCTGTTCTAATACACTTACCTCCCATTTGGATTCTTATATTGCTTCTAGTTTAATTCTATGAATATGTGTGACACAAACCAAACTTTATTTTTAAACATATTATAACATTTTATTAAACAGTATCACAAGATCTAAAATTTTTAATTTGCTGTTATCTCAATGGCCATAGAAAATGTTCAATACACTGATTGACAGTAATTTATCAAAGTTACAACAACATTGTGCATGATTCACACAAGAATGGGTGATTTACCCTTGCTTAATAGTTATTGAAACATGAAAAAGAATGGGCAACTAAAAAGAACAAAGGCACCAAGCGGCTAAGTGAGAGTGTTTAAATAAAAAGTAACGATCTAGACAACAATAATAGTCAAGATGAGGAATTGCAAAACAATTACGTCTCTACACAAAACAGCTTTATGTTAAAACTAACAACGCGTTTCGAACACATGGTGTTCTTCGTCAGGTTTACATAAAAAAACACACATAACTATAACCTTTAACGATATCTCTGGAGTTTTATTTAGTTAGTAATGATACTTGTACTTTAGCATAAGGGGTGTGGACAAGTCTTTATTCAAAAACAGTAATCGAGGTTTTGAAAAAGTTTAGAACCAATTTGTTAAGGAATTCAAAGTCACGCCTCTGTGTCCTGACTGTGTGTCCTGTTCTCTATAATAACTTTATTTATTTATTAATATTGACCAACTAACATTCTTTTATACCAGCATGGTTAGTAGAAAACTTGTATAGCAAATATTGTATGTACTATTCAATACAATTGTAATATTTACCATCGTATACTATTGTATAAAAAGATTTCACATAAACACGTGAAATAACAATCAATGATCAAACCACAATAAGAAATGGGAAAACAAGACTAAGATCTTTCAACTGTAACAAGCTGCCTTCGTGAGAGTCAAAAACCCAACTGAAACACCAGATGCAGAAAACATCTGGTGAGGGGTTGAAAAGAGTGGGAGGGAAGAGTGGTATTTTAAAAGAGTGAAAGCGCAGGAAAGGACTAATGTCCAGAAAGGGATGTTTGGGGAAACAAAGGAGTACAGTAAGAAAAAGTAAAAAAAACTATCTGCTAGCTGTCAACCCTCTTTGAAGAGGCTATTGCCCTCGTGACGAAAGTATCAAGTTTGAAGAGACAGTTACTAATGTTTATAATATTTGATCTATTAAATTTAATTAGAGACGATTCAATAATATTTCTTAACAACATTGATTTTTCATAGGTAATAAATTTAGCTCCTGTCCAATCAATATGATGATTTTCATTTTTTACATGCAAGAATGAGGCACTACTTTTTTCCTGTCTACTTACGTTGTATTGGTGTTGTTTTATACACCAATTGTGAGATAGAGTTGTTTTACACACACACATATACAATAGTATGCAAGTCTCTTTGAACACGATGGAGTAGTCTCGGTGCAAAACCTCCTAACGGTTTCAAACCGTTGTTCTAACAACGAAAAGTTGATCTTTTGGAAGCTCGAGAAGATTGGAAAAAAGATTTTGGATAGGGAATACTCCATCGTGTTTAAAGAGACCTGCATATCCGAAAGACTGCTGCTTCAGTACTCTAAATTGTATCTCTATATATTAAGTTCATGAGTTTCATTAACTGTGCAATTTGTTATAGTGTGGTATTTACTCATGCTAGGAAAAGTATTAAGTTTCCACACAAAACAGTTTATTACATGAAACTGAACAACGCGTTCGAACACTTGATGTTCTTCTTCAGGTTACATCTGCTCTGCTGGGGTTGTTCAGGAGGTGACTCCTCCCGAAGGAGTCCTTCAGAAGGACTCCAAGGACCCCAGCAGAGCAGATGTAACCTGAAGAAGAACATCAAGTGTTCGAAAAGCGCTGTTTAGTTTCTTGTAATAAAATTTTTTGTGTGGAGACTTAATTCTTTTCCTAACGTTCGTGAGTGTCTTGTTTGTTTGCTTGTTTGTTTGTTTGTTCACCCAATTTCCGTGGAGATAGAGGCCTGTAATTAAATATATATTATTTATTACCTGAATAATGTTAAATAAAAGAAAATTATCACTATATTCCCAAAATTGGAGCCAGGGTAACAAGTGTCTTGCGTTCTCGCCGATGACAGTAGTGCAAATATATTATATAAAAATTTAACAAAATTTGTTTTTTTAATTTAATATTTGTGTAATGTAAACACTGGTAATAAACTAAAGGCATCGAACCAGGGTAACCCACTAGCTTGTGTGCTCGGCGATGACAGTAGCGCAAATGCATTCAAAATAAATGTAACAAAAAAATTTTGAATTTAAAATTGGAATAATATAAACAATGGTAATAAAATAAAGGCATGGTGCCAGAGTAGCCCACAGGCTTGCGTGCTCGTTGATGAAGTAGTGCAAATGTATTATAAATAAATGCAACAAATATATAATAAACTACTACATTAGAGGTTAAAAATGAATAATTTTACAAACAAACTTGAATACAACTGTCAAATAAAGTATAAATGTTCTAAGGTAATATTATAAAGACACATTCCTTTCAGTAATTGTATTTTATGTTAGGTAATTAAATTGAATATTTCAATTTGCAAGTTTTGTGTGTCTTAAATATATTTCGTTGTGTATATAACTTGAATTGATGTTTCATTTATTTATATGATAAAAGATATGATTCTTTTTGCTTTTAAATGATTTTAATTTGCTAAATATACTTACTGTGTATATATATTAAATCATGTTAAGAATACTATATCGAAGCTTGAGCCATATAAGAATCTGTTTCCATACCTTAATAACAAGAAACAACTATTAAAATTATCATCCCTGTCAATCATGTTCAGTGAATTTATTTCAATAACTATGTTATAATTTCTGAGTGACACAGAGGGTCACGGATGGTCTAGTAACAATATAAGACTGCTGTCTATGTACTCTAATATTCTATAACAATATACTATTATGTATACTACTGTAAATATATTTACTATACTATTGTACTGGAAAAATAGTAAAATATAGACAATAATATGAAAACATATAATAGAAATTATACGATAGGACAAGAAAGAATAGTAACCCAAAATGATAGTACAAATCAAGTAGAAATTCACGTAAAACTAAAACGAATAAATTCCATTAAATTTGTTAACTAAATGGCTGAAATTGTCACACATGTTGTATTATGATGTAGGGAAGGTCACAGTCTTTGTAATTCATATAAACAAATGATTCAATAATTTATAATTATCGGCTTTAGTCAATATCAACGCATTTATTTTAAATCTTATATTAATAAAAGGAAAAATATTTTTTTCTCTTATATAAATATCAGTTAATTATCAGTGTTGTAAGCCTGAATAAAAATATTATATATGATTGATACGTGAGAGGAAAGCAGAACGGAAGAGGTTTTGTTAAAAATAGTGAACTGTTTAGGAGGAGAAAGAGAGATGAAGAGGCAGGATGGGAAATATTAATTAGAGAAATGGAAGGGGGCTGAGGTCTATGAATAGACAGGGGATGTTCAGAGACGTGGGAGGCTTTGTCCAGCGCCTGACCTTCCTTACAGGGCCATCATGTGCATGTCTAGCATTCAAGGAGAAGAGTGTGTCTACCGGCTGACCTTCCCTACAGAGCCATCATGTGCATGTCTAGCATTCAAGGAGAAGAGTGTGTCTACCGGCTGACCTTCCCTACAGAGCCATCATGTGCATGTCTAGCATTCAAGGAGAAGAGTGTGTCTATCGGCTGACCTTCCTTACAGAGCCATCATGTACTTGTCTAGCATTCAAGGAGAAGAGTGTGTCTACCGGCTGACCTTCCTTACAGAGCCATCATGTGCATGTCTAGCATTCAAGGAGAAGAGTGTGTCTATCGGCTGACCTTCCCTAAGAGCCATCATGTGCATGTCTAGCATTCAAGGAGAAGAGTGTGTCTACCGGCTGACCTTCCCTACAGAGCCATCATGTGCATGTCTAGCATTCAAGGAGAAGAGTGTGTCTACCGGCTGACCTTCCCTACAGAGCCATCATGTGCATGTCTAGCATTCAAGGAGAAGAGTGTGTCTATCGGCTGACCTTCCCTAAGAGCCATCATGTGCATGTCTAGCATTCAAGGAGAAGAGTGTGTCTACCGGCTGACCTTCCCTACAGAGCCATCATGTGCATGTCTAGCATTCAAGGAGAAGAGTGTGTCTACCGTCTGACCTTCCCTAAGAGCCATCATGTGCATGTCTAGCATTCAAGGAGAATGGTGTGTCTATTGGCTGACCTTCCTTACAGAGCCATCATGTGCTTGTCTAGCATTCAAGGAGAAGGGTGTGTCTATCGGCCGACCTTTCCTACAGAGACATCTTGTATTTATCTAAAAAAATTCAATGTAATGTGAGATATTTATCTAGGAACTGACCTTCCCTACGGTTCTCTTATGTGAATATCATGAAGTTGAAAGAAAAGAGATCTTTTGAAAAAAATAATTATTGTCTAGCAGATGACCTTTACAGATGCATCATCTGCTCAACTTAGACCATATTAGGAATATAAGGTCATTTGACCAGAAGTTGACCTTCCCTATGTATCTACCACATCAGTATATTGATGTGTTCTAAAAAAAGTGAAGAGAGCCATAGACAGAAAGAGAGCGAGAGAGAAAGAAAAAAAGAAAGAGAGAGTGAGAGAGAATGGGGAGCGGAGCTATGCAGCATCTATGACATGAAAAAGAGACGTCAAAGGTATATTAAAGGGGTCGGCGGTGCATTAAAGACAATGGTGTGTGACCTTGGGAAGGACGCTGAATGAGGAAGCGTCAACAGAAGCACAGGTGGGACAGAGCAATTAAAGAATTGATATATAAAGCGATGGAGGTGGAGGTGAGAGGGAGGAGGTCCTTGTTTCACGCCCACACAGCTGCTCCTCGAGCGTGTCTGTCTGTCTCGCATGCTCAACATAACAGCATCTGTCTCCCTTCGACCTTTCTTGTACTGCTCCCAGGGGCCATTACCTCTCACTTAAATTGCCATTATAATAACCCTTTTGATAAAATTGCAGTGCAAACACACACACACGCTTATATATATATATATATATATATATCAATGATCAAACCACAATAAGAAATGGGAAAACAAGACTAAGATCTTTCAACCGTAACAAGCGGTCTTCGTCAGAGTCAAAAACCCAACTGTTGGGTTTTTTTGACATCAGTTGGGTTTTTGACTCTGACGAAGACCGCTTGTTACGGTTGAAAGATCTTAGTCTTGTTTTCCCATTTCTTATTGTGGTTTGATCATTGATTGTTGTTTCACGTGTTTATGTGAAATCTTTTTATATATATATAACAAGATTTCACATAAACACATTAAATAACAATCGATGATCAAACTATAATATGAAATGGGGAAAAAAAAGACTAAGATCTTTCAACCACAACAAGAGGTCTTCACCAGAATCAAAAACCCAACTGTGGATACTTCACTAAAGAAGAAAAAAATAGTTCCAAAGACAAAGAAAACCTCTGCGGTGAAGAAGTCAACCACTAAAGTCAAAAAGACTCCTGCTAAAAAAGCTGCCAGCAAAAAGTAGTGAAATATTTTGTGTAAGAAAAACCATTAAAAAAAATTGGGGTTTTGACTCTGACGAAGACCGCTTGTTTTGGTTGAAAGATGTTAATCTCCCCCCCCCCCCCCCCCCCCCCAATTTCATATTGTGGTTTGATCATTGATTGTTATTTTACGTGTTTATGTGAAATCTTGTTTTATATATATATACACGAGTTCAAGATGAGCAAAGAGCAACACACAAAGTAGGGAAACACACTTACAGACTCAAATTTTCGGGTAATCCGTCTTTAGGAGAAAAGAGAATGGGAGACCAAGCACGTCGTAGACGCAACGGCAAGTAACCAACCCGGCAACCGCCAGTGCTGTCAACCGTACCCGGTCTTAAAGTATAGAATTAAGAGAAGATATAAACAGAAATTCAGATAAGCAGTACTGGTTGGGTAAAACTATAAATAGGTAAAAATTATAAGCAATATAAGATAAAAACAAACTATAAAAATCATAATAATGATAGAGAAAAGAAGAAAAAATAAATAAATAAATAAAAAAAAATACAATACAAAAAACTTCCATTGGTTGTTTTAGTAAATAAAAGGTAGAGACTGAATAAAAGGGTAACTATGGGAAACTAGTTAAGAATAAGAATGTCTGTTTCCACTTTATTCAATTTCGTAATTTGGAAATTGAGTTCTGAGTTGAAGAAAAAATTTCGTAATTTGGAAAAATATAAGACGAAATTGAACAAGTGGAAACAGACATCCAGTTTTTAAAAGCATGTATTGAAGAAGGACTGCTCCCAACTTTTACAAATAAATATATATATATATATATATATATAATATATATATAAAAATTTCACATAAACACGTGAAATAACAATCAATGATCAAACCACAATAAGAAATGGGAAAACAAGACTAAGATCTTTAGTAACCGCTTGTTACGGTCAAAAGATGTCTTTCTCCCATGTCTTGTTTTCCCATTTCTTATTGTGGTTTGATCATTGATCACATATATATATATACTTTTTCAATGAAAATACGATGTGAAACAGTCAAATAAAGTTCAATGTAGACAAAGAAGCATAGAGAAATTAAAAACACACCTAATTTAGAGACTCTAATTTTCGGTTTGAACCGGTCTTCTGGAGAGATAAGAGAGGGTTAACGTTTTATTATTCTATAATAAATTAGAAATAAGTTATAAGTGATTTGATTTTGAATAATGGTAGGGGATTTTGGGGTGATGCTTATTGACGCCTCTGAAATTACAGTTGAACAAGTTAGTTTTGGTTAACTCTGGCAAATCTGCACTGTTGGTGGGGGGGGGGGGGGGGGGGTGCCGAAGAGTGACTTACGGTTAATACGGTTAAGTGAGGTCCAGCCGGCAAGACCCTTGTTCGCTAAACCTCCCCCGCCACCCCCTATTCTCATCCTATTATCAGCTTCCCCCTCCCTCCTTCTAACAGCTGTCCCTCAAATACCACTTTCACTTTTACTACCTCGAAATCCTTTTAACTACTCTCTCCAACAAACAATACTTTTTAGTTTTTTTTTCTTTGTTTTTTAAATCACAAACCCTGGCTAACTAACTTTGGTTCTTTTTCATTTTTATCTTTTCACTGTATATTGGTTTTCATGACAGCTATACTTGTCTAGTATTATTCACTGTTTCATATATTTATATTTCAAGCAAAGGTTCTCTCCAGTTTTGTGTAAAGTTTACGTTATGTCATTTTTTCACTAGTTTCGTTTGAAATTAGTGTAGTATCCAATTTTCTTCAAAAGTAAGGCTAAATTAAATTTTGTTCGGAGATAAGGTTATATCAAATTTTGTTCGGAGGTAAGGTTATATCAAATGTTGTTCAGACGTAAGGTTATATCAAATGTTGTTCAGACGTAAGGCTATTTCAAATGTTTTTCAGAGGTAAGGCTATATCAAATGTTTTTCAGAGGTAAGGCTATATCAAATGTTTTTCAGAGGTAAGGCTATATCAAATGTTGCTCAGAGGTAAGGCTATATCAAATGTTTTTCAGAGGTAAGGCTATATCAAATGTTGTTCAGAGGTAAGGCTATATCAAATGTTTTTGAGAGGTAAGGCTATATCAAATGTTGTTCAGAGGTAAGGCTATATCAAATATTGTTCAGAGGTAAGGCAATATATAATGTTGCTCAGAGACTGGTATGTCTGAATTTGTTTAAAGGTAAGTAAAGCTATTTCATTATCTCTGAACAACTATAAACAAAGTTGTTCTGAGCTAAGGCTATATTCAATTCGTTTAGAGGGAAGGCTATGTCCAATGTTCTTCAGAGGTATGGGCGTGATCAATGTTGTTCAGAGATAGTAAGTAATTACAAGTATATTTCTTTGCTTGTGGGTTACACTTCCTTGTGTGTAGAACTTATATATATATATATATATATATTGATATAGTTTCTCGACCACTGATATTTCAAATTCACATAAGGGGTTATTGAGGATTTTGGTCATAAAACATACAACTAGTTTTATGTTGTATGTTTTATGGCCAAAATCCTCAATAACCCCTTATGTGAATTATATATATATATATTAGTCAATTTTGGTAGCAGTCCTTCCTGTAAACTAGCAGTCCTTCCTGTAAACACACATTGTTAAAAATATGACCATATTTTGCAGAAACTTGCTTCTTAATAAGTTTCTCAAGTTCTCTGAATAGAGTTCTTGTTACTATATCAATAGTATATAATATGCTTCTTATAGTCGACATGTTTCATGAGTCCATGTTTCTGCTGTCCTCAGCCATTATCAAGACATAACTGAGTTTGAAATAGATTGTTCCTTCATATAAGAGAAGTGAAATGTGTTGAGGAGGTTGGGGGATTAAAGTTGTTTTTCTGAATCTTTTGGGTTGAGTGACCTGGTTAGGAGTTTGTTGCCTCTATCTGGAGAGGTCCCACTTGACCTGGGGTTGATCTAAATAGTTATATATATATATATATATATATATATATATATATATATATATTATAAATTGAACTAAATTCATAGAAAAGAGATCAAAGAAACTCACTACTATATTTCGATTACCTTGTCGTCAAAAAGATAGATGTAAATTCCTTCGCAGACAGATGACGACTACCTTCATCATCTTCCTGATGATGAAGCAATCAAAATATATACCTGTAGTTGTGAGTTGTTGTGCTCTCTCTTCTGTGTGTTCTGAATTTACTTTATTTAGCTCGTGGAATCGTTTCGTTTAGTTGCTTATATATAATTGAAAGTGTTCCCTCTCTTGCCAGTGCCACACCAGATGTCCTACATTACTTGTATCAGAATGAGTGAGTCTCTGTCGCTTGTTTAGGTTGATAGTTTCATGTGTTTAACACCATAAATTAAACGATTGGAAAAAGATAACAAACTTCTCAGAGTTAACTTTAAATAAACAGTAAATAGATAAAACACACTTACAGTTTCTAATTATCGGTTTAATCTTCATCAGAAAAGAAGAGATAAGAATGTTTCGCGAGTGAGCTTGGCAGCCCTGTCTCTTCTATCCTGATGACGGTTAAACCGAAAAGTAGAGACGAAGTGTCTGTTTTCTACTGTTTACCAGTAGTTTACCCTGAAACGTATATATATAATATTGTCGACGTTTAAACCACTGTAAGAGATGCGACTAAGATTTTTTTACCAAAACAACTGGTCTTCGTCAGAACAACTAGGGTAGAGTTTAGTTGTTAATTTTTATTAAAAGTGTTTAGTGTATAATCTTGGTATATAATGTTATAATTTTATTAATAAATATATGCAAATAATAAATTTATTGTCTACGTGGACTTGATAAGGTGCTTATACTTATAGAAAGTCCGAGTGATGACTACTCCAGAGTTTTTTTTAAATAAGAAATATACTTTTCATGACTTAACTGAACTTGTTCAACGATGTCCTTCTTAAATGCGTTGTAGACAGAAAAAAAAAAGGTAAATAGCAATGCGCCCAAGTTATAAATTCCACCTTGGACTTTGGCCTTGAAGTGTTGCATTTCAAGGTTATTTGTTGTCAAATCTTTGAATTGACGAGCATTCAAAAGCACAGCGTCAAAAGATATTAAGGCGTTATTGTAGGTGGGGGTAATTAGACAGGCTTTTATATCTTCATTGGGACTCAACAGCCTTGCACATCTGTTAGTCAATGACATCAGACTGTAAAGACCAATAAGGAACATGAACAGTCAAAATATACACATTTCAATCAAAAGATAGGCATCGTGAACATATCATTTACTAATTCATGTACACAAAGTTCAATGCATAAATGAATAATTAATATTTAAAATCGATATAAACAATACTTCTCCTTACTTTTTCATGCTTATAGGTTCTACTTTCCTTGTTTATCATCCAGTCTTAAGTTTAACGATAACGGGTTAGTACAAGGTGGATAGTGTTTAACATTTGCATCCTTATACATTTTTTGTAAAAAAAATCCTAATATTTATGTGAATTCTTGTATATATAAATATTTATATATGTATAAAGTCTAAATCATAGTGAGAAAATCAGAAAAATGACTAAGATCTTTGAACAGTCTTCGTCAGAGTCTAATTGATACTGAAGCAAGTGATGTAAAATATCTGGTGAAGGCAATGAGAAGGGTGAGAGGCAAGAGAGGTATTTTAAAGGGCGTAAAGTACAGGAAAGGGAACAAAGGGCTGGGAACGCAAGTCAGCGTAAACAAACAAGTTCCAGAAGAAGTAAGCAGCGAACTATCTCCTACCTGTCAACCATCAGAGATAAAAATGTTGTTCTCTTCAGTCCTGAGTCCAACTTGAACAAACCAATACTAATGCTTATGGTGTTTGATCTGTTAAATTTAATCGAAGCGGATTTGATAATATTTCTTAACAGCGCCGATCTTTCATATTTTAGCTTCTGATCTTCTCTTTTAGCTTGTAATCATGATTCTTATATACAATTTATATATATATATAAAAGATTTCACATAAACACGTGAAATAACAATCAATGATCAAACCACAATAAGAAATGGGAAAACAAGACTAAGATCTTTCAACCGTAACAAGCAGTCTTCGTCAGAGTCAAAAACCCAACTGAGTTGTGTTTTTGACTCTGACGAAGAACGCTTGTTACGGTTGAAAGATCTTAGTCTTGTTTTACCATTTCTTATTGTGGTTTGATCATATATATATATATATATATATATATATATATATATATATATATTATATATTATATATATATATAGGTGTATAATAAAATCGGGATTCGGTCAATTTTCCAGGATCAAAATCAAACTCTCAATGCCGACGTTTCGGTTTTATTTAAAACCTTTTTCATAGGCCTACAAACAAAGGATGACAAGAAATCATATATAAACATCAACATATAACTAACATCAAAATGGAATATTACAATTGTGAAAAAACAAAAATATATATACAAGTAGAAGTAATAGAAAAGCAATAAATATTTTTATGAACTTACAGAAGTCAGAATTTTTGAATTAGAAAAATGATGAAATTTACATTATATAAAATGAAGTAACAATAGATAGTTAGTGAACTAACATCTTAACTGGTCAAAAACTTGGACCAGACTAACTGATTACAATTACATGTAAACCGAACACTGTTCACTCAAAGAACACAAAAAGGAACTAAGGAAATTAAATTTCACTAAAATCAACTTAACACTCCTGAATAAATAGTGTTCAAATTGGTAATGTCACTTCTATGATTAACTGAACTTAGATCTTTTTTAATATATAGCATTTCGAGGGTCTTTCTTCTTTGCTCATCCTGTTCTTTATCTACTATAATTGCTTCTTCAAAATCGAACATGTGACCTTCGTTTAAAGCATGGAATGCTAGAGCAGTTGCGTTACTTTTATTAGTTCTTATTGAATAAGAATGTTGATAAAGTCTTTCTTTTAAAAAACGACTTGTTTCTCCGTAATAACGCTTGTCGCAGTCTTTACATTTGATCGCATAAATGAGGTTACTTTGTAACTCCTTTGGTATTTTTTGTTTCAAATTTGAAAATAAAGACTTGACTTTTCTTTTGTTATAAAATGCCAATGTAACTTCAGGTACATTTCGTTTGAAAACTTTTCTAATTGATTGTGATAAGCCCTCAACATACGGAAATTTGAAATACTTTTTATTTAAAACTTCAAGTTCAGCATGGTTTTGATTGGAATGTTCTGGTTGTTCTCTTGTATATTTAAACCAATAACGTTCAATTAAGTTGTTTGGATAACAATTTTTCTGCAACAATGACTTTACCCTTTTCTTATTTTCTTTTAGAAAACATGGACTACTAATTTCAACAACCTTCTTAACTAAATTTTGAACACAATTCAATTTTTGGTTTATAGTTGAATAAACCAAATTGAATATAATAACCAAAAATTGAATTGTGTTCAAAATTTAGTTAAGAAGGTTGTTGAAATTAGTAGTCCATGTTTTCTAAAAGAAAATAAGAAAAGGGTAAAGTCATTGTTGCAGAAAAATTGTTATCCAAACAACTTAATTGAACGTTATTGGTTTAAATATACAAGAGAACAACCAGAACATTCCAATCAAAACCATGCTGAACTTGAAGTTTTAAATAAAAAGTATTTCAAATTTCCGTATGTTGAGGGCTTATCACAATCAATTAGAAAAGTTTTCAAACGAAATGTACCTGAAGTTACATTGGCATTTTATAACAAAAGAAAAGTCAAGTCTTTATTTTCAAATTTGAAACAAAAAATACCAAAGGAGTTACAAAGTAACCTCATTTATGCGATCAAATGTAAAGACTGCGACAAGCGTTATTACGGAGAAACAAGTCGTTTTTTAAAAGAAAGACTTTATCAACATTCTTATTCAATAAGAACTAATAAAAGTAACGCAACTGCTCTAGCATTCCATGCTTTAAACGAAGGTCACATGTTCGATTTTGAAGAAGCAATTATAGTAGATAAAGAACAGGATGAGCAAAGAAGAAAGACCCTCGAAATGCTATATATTAAAAAAGATCTAAGTTCAGTTAATCATAGAAGTGACATTACCAATTTGAACACTATTTATTCAGGAGTGTTAAGTTGATTTTAGTGAAATTTAATTTCCTTAGTTCCTTTTTGTGTTCTTTGAGTGAACAGTGTTCGGTTTACATGTAATTGTAATCAGTTAGTCTGGTCCAAGTTTTTGACCAGTTAAGATGTTAGTTCACTAACTATCTATTGTTACTTCATTTTATATAATGTAAATTTCATCATTTTTCTAATTCAAAAATTCTGACTTCTGTAAGTTCATAAAAATATTTATTGCTTTTCTATTACTTCTACTTGTATATATATTTTTGTTTTTTCACAATTGTAATATTCCATTTTGATGTTAGTTATATGTTGATGTTTATATATGATTTCTTGTCATCCTTTGTTTGTAGGCCTATGAAAAAGGTTTTAAATAAAACCGAAACGTCGGCATTGAGAGTTTGATTTTGATCCTGGAAAATTGACCGAATCCCGATTTTATTATACACTCATTCTATCCAACGGTTGATATATTATTGTATTTGTTTATATATATATATATATATATATATATATATATTCTAAAAGTTGGAAGCAGTCCTTAATTTAAACATATATTGTTAAATAACGCCCCATATTTGGCCTGTATCTGCTTCCTACACAATTTCTCGAGTTTCCAGAAATCCTTCCCTAACTCTTCATTAAAACTATAAAAAAATAATATTTCAAGAAAAGCTGCCAGCCATAAATATCCAACTTTATAATTCTTGTCGAATTTTAAAACTATTTTCCAACAGGTCAATCCAGATTAGCCAGGTAGTAGGTGAGTCCAACCACCCTACCTTAATCCCCCATAATGCCCCGTGATCCAGGGCGATGTCCTGTGAACATTCCAATAGTAATCCACCTCTAATATATATAAACTGACAATCCTACTATTATTCTCATTATTGTCCTGATGTGGTACATTCGAAACATGTCCACTAGCAATATTATATATATATATATATATATATATATATCAGTTAGCTTCAGCTACTCAAAGGGACTACTTCTACCCGATGACGACGACTGTCGAAATATCGTTGTGAGTCTTTTGTGTGTATCTTTATTTGTTTTTTCTCTTTCATGTGTTAACTATATATATATAATGATTTCACATAAACACGTAAATTAACAATCAATGATCAAACCACAATATGAAATGAAAAAAAAAAGACTAAGATCTTTCAACCGTAACAAGCAGTCTTCGTCAGAGCCTCTGACTCTTGACTCTGACTGTTTATTACGGTTGAAAGACATATATAAGTCATCAGAAAGTATCATGTATTAGAACAGGTTTTTATGCATGACTCTTATTTATTAACGTCAGAAATTGCAAAAATAATTTATTATTTTTATTAAAGTTATTGTATAGCCTATGGCAACGATTTTCAATGAGGGTTGATATTCACTCCCAAGGGTGAATTTTGGACTTCAGAGGGTGAAAAAATGAGAATTCAGTTCTACCTTCTTCATTTTATTTAGCTAAGGGTTAGTCTAGTCGAGTGGCAACGTACTCTCCTCTGGACTGATATATCTAGGGTTCAATACCCGCTATGGCCGTCGGTTTATTCAAGCACGGAAGTGAATAAATCTAAGCACGTTGTCCCTCGGAGATGAAGTTAGGGTATCGGTCCAAAGGCAATATTTTTTAAAAAGATTCCTACTTTAGATACACTGGAGTTAAGCTAACTTTAGAGCTGCCTGTGTAGAATGGTTCATTGTGTGATTTCACAAAGGGCCAATGTTAATGTGCTATCTGTGTTCCCTATTGGGACGACTACTTCTGTAGCCTAACCTAGCTCAGATAATAAATTCTATGTTTGATTTGAACTTGTATGGAACACCTATAAAAAAACTCCCCTTCCGCCCCCCACCCAACCACCCGAATACACCTCGCCTAAAAGGGATCATATGGCGTGCGGTTTTCAAAAGCATTCCCAAGGGTTCACTAACCCTCCCTGATCACCCATCAGCTTTGACACATCATTTCAGACTACCTGAATTCTTAACTCATTCCCCGTATCCTTTTGACCTTACGCAGTACCTGCCTCTTTTCTAGGAATCATAACAAATCATTGAATGAATCATCACAAAATTGCTCCATCTCATAATAGGTTTGACTTGCCGCTTTCTTTATTTATCCCGAGGGCCTAGGTCACACCTGTTTTTTTGCTAGTCACTCAGGGCTATATATACCAGAGACAACTCACCTTACTTGGCAGTGCAATAGTTCATTCACGTCCTGCTTTACAGAAAACCACCAGTAAAAATAATAATTAATTACTTTCCAAGGTGAAATTTGAAATATTAGATGGCATTATCACAAATATGCAAGGTCTAATACCAGACATTTCCTTCAAAACAAGACTCGAGGTTCGTCAAGTGCACGGAAAAAATACAATGTATTCAATTTATGAGCATAAACTTCCAAGTCATGAACTAAATAAGTATATTATTTAAAATTCACATAAGGGGTTATTGAAGATTTGGTCATAAAACATACAACTCCTGATCATCAGCCGACGTTTCGCCAAAAGTTGTTTGGCATTTTCAAGGCTTGATTTAGAAGAAACACTAATTTACTGGTCCATGCTTATATCTGGCTAGATTATAATATGGCTAGACTATAATATGGCTAGCCAGATATAAGCATGGACCAGTAAATTAGTGTTTCTTCTAAATCAAGCCTTGAAAATGCCAAACAACTTTTGGCGAAACGTCGGCTGATGATTAGGAGTTGTATGGTTTTATGACCAAAATCCTCAATAACCCCTTATGTGAATTTGAAATATCAGTGGTCGAGAAACTATATCAATATATTATTTAAGATTAACATTTAACATAGAAAGACTCTTAACTTTAAAATTTGATCAAGCAATTAGCTTTAATATTATTGACATTGATATTAATTGTATTTGTATAAATACAATACAATATGTATAATATTAATTGTATGTTACATGGTAACTTTTCTGAACAAATTTGAATGTGTGAGGAAGAAATGAAAGTTTTCATCAATAATCTTTGATTAGTACAGACGTAAGATTATTATGGCATTGATTATGGGTATTTACTGTGGTGAAGTTTTCGATCTGTTAACTATGATTACTGCATGTAACGTCATTATGGCATTGATTATAGGTATTTTCTGTGGTAAAGTTTTTAATCTGTACTCTATGATTAACACAGTTGTAACATTATTAGGCATTGTGGCCAGTAACATCTTTACTGTGGCGAGGTAATCATCATGGTATGATCAATGATTATTAATCATACTACAAATGCAAGATTATTAATGCATTAATTAAGGGTATTTACAATGGTTAGGTTTCCGTTATCTGTAATCTATAATTACCAAAGATGCAACATTACTATATCATTGATTATGGATATTACTGTGGTAACGTTCAGTATTCACGAACACAAATCTCAGGCCGTACTAAATAAAAAGAATATTTTCCATTAAAAAAAAAACTGGGATATTATTGCCTAAAAAATCTTTTGATACTGCATTAAATTTTATTAACTTATAAAGTAAAAAAAATATAAATATAAAGTGTGTAATCATTGAAATATAATGGTGCAGGGCTCAGCCGTCGGGAAGTCCCTAACACTCTTAAGTCTGGCACATGACACTCCTCTTCACGATGACATTTCTTTTACTACCTTTTTTAATAATTCCATTTTCCCTCCGACTGTCTAAATTAAATTTTAAATATACTTTTTTTCTTTTAGTTCTACCAAAACAATATTGCCTTAATTATCCACAAATTCCTTCATAATGACAATAACGTAATCATCAATATGTCATATCTTAGCAGAATAAATTAATATATATTCTACTAAGACAGTTTTCACACTTTCTTCCTGATGACGAGATAGTCGAAATATAGTAGTGAGTATTGTATTCTTGTAATATGCGTGTTCCTTTGTAAACTTAGAAACAATATATATATATATATATATAATATATATATTTATACTGAACTGACAGTTCAGTGTCATGTGTTCATTCAAACTACAGTTGTTGTTGAAATTCACAAGACTATTTTTCTTTGTAAAATAATTTGTGGTAATGTAATACTTAGTTTTTGTGTTTCGAAATTTATACTTCAGCCTATGAAAAAGGTTTTAAATAAAGACCGAAACGTTGAGAGTTTTATTTGAACCGAAGCCCGATACTCAACTGACGATAAACTTGATTATCAGTTCTTTGAACCTGAAGAACTGACAGAGTCCCGATAAACTTTAGTTTTCTTTCTATTCCACGGTCGATACTTTTATCAATATATATATATTTATATAAAACTATATTGCCACAAAGAACACTCAGAAATGAAACAGAAACTCATTACTATATTTCGATGTCCTCGTCATCAGACGATATATATATATATATATATATAACAGATTCAATAATATATCGACCGTTTGATAGAATAGGTGTGTTCTCTAATCGGGGTTCGGTTAATTTTCCAGGATAAAAAATTAAACTCTCGTTGCCAACGTTTCGGTTTCATTTAAAACCTTTTTCATAGGCAGAAGTAAGAATTTTTTAACTAAGAAAATGAAATTTACATTATTTAAAGGAACAACAATGTAAATAATGTAAATTTCATTTTCTTAGTTAAAAAATTCTTACTTCTGCCTATGAAAAAAGTTTTAAATGAAACCAAAACGTTGGCAACGAGAGTTTAATTTTTTATCCTGGAAAATTGACCGAACCCCGATTAGAGAACACACCTATATATATATATATATATACGTATACGATATACATCGTATATCGTATAAATTATGACACATAGAAAGAAATGTAAGAAAAGACTCACTTTTTAATATTTTGACCGTTATTGCGGTCGTACTAAGGAGGAGATGTGAATTGACGGTTATTTTATAATTATAATAATGATAATATATAAATAAAAAAATTGAATATATTTTTCAAAAAACAAATAAATTATAAATAGATATAATAGAAAATATATAATTATATCACATAATGTGAGTCTGTGTGTGTGTGTGTGTGTGTGTGTGAGAGAGAGAGTGATTGTGTGTGTTAGTGTAGAGAAGTAGTTGCTACAGGAGAGTAAGAAGTTTAGCTAACGAGGGCTAAGAGAAAGTTAAGCCAAGTTAGTTGATTGTAGTCACAACTACTTGACGCAGGCATTTCATCAAGCCAACTTAACTGAAATGGGCCCATAAATAGAGCGAGATTAAAGCTTTATCGCCCCCTGTCGACGCCCATGCAAGGCTTTACCTCCACATCATACTACCGCTCACTCACTCTCACACACACGCATACACACACACACACACACACACACACACACACACACACACACACGATTATGTTCCAAAAACATATGTTGATAGCCTGCTGTATAGTCAATCTTTGCAAGAATGGAGTAGAAGATGGTTACTGTCCACTACAGGAACACAAACGAAGCTATTCTTCCCAACAATTCAACACAGATTGAAATTTCCGATAAAAATAGCATACAAATTGACACAAATGCTATTGGGTCACGGACGCAATAAGGAATATCTACATCCCTTTAAGATATTACCAAACGACTTATGCACATGTGACAACACATCAGCCCAGACATGGTTTCACATTCTTCTGGAATGCACAATATACGACAACGAAAGATGGCAACTAATACGAGAAGCAGTGCCAAGAGGCATGAGGTGGCCACCAGAGAACTTAGCTGAACTAATTAGTGGAACAGATCTGTGAAGGATATTCGAACGTTTTGTTAATACTCTAGACTTCGATAGAATGTTGTAAAGTTTTTTACATGCATGTAATATTTGTATGGTGCATGCAGAATAAATGATTCAAAAAAACACACACACACACACTCACACACACACACACACACAACACACACACACACACACACACATACACACACACATACATACGCACACACACACGCACACACACACACACACACACACACACACACATAAAGACACCTACAGTCACAAACACACTACCCTCACCAATCTACAATGTTTCCATAAACACTCTTCTTTATTCAACAAACTAATTCATTTACCATTGTCTATTTTTATCGATATTCAAACTTAGATTCAAAAATCCAAGTTTTCTTTCTCACCAAACTTTCTTTAGTATGATTGCGAATGTCTACGTTATAGGCTTTGGCCATTTACTGCAGTACTAGGAAAGGTAAGCATGGTTCATTTATTATTTGGCATCCCTTTTAGCTATGGATGACTTACAACACAGGGCTGATTCTACCTCTGTTTCACCATATGGGTAAAATGTTCTTCTTGGATGGTAAAAGGCCCAGGTAACAGGAGGGATATGTTAATGATAGCACAGTAGATGTAAGGCTCTTAATTTCATTATTAAGGAATTAAGGGAGCAAATTTTTAATGCCTTTAAAAGTTAAAGAGATATTTTAACATTTCTATGGTGGGAAGAAAAATAATGGATACACGATAGTACGTTAGTAGGTTTTCTATATACACAAAAACGTAACTCTTTAGGTAACATCTAAGAAGGGCAAATTATAAATTAGTTCTTCTTTCATTCTGAATTGGATTGTCAGCACTAATGGATTTAATTTCATTAGAAATGCATCTTTATCGATAGATGTTGGACAGATGCACCAATATATCATAAACATATCTAAACTAATTAACTTTATTATGCAAAATTCCAGTTAAAATATTAGTGAGCAAAAATGCTATATTTAAATGACCCAAGAGAGGAGCGGGGGATAATATATATATATATATATATTTGTAAATTTGGGGAGCAATCCTTCTTTTATACATGTTTTGTTGAACGACCTTTGTACTGTGGCATGAATCAATTTCATAGTCTATCTTTCAAATTTTCTCAGGATGGACTATGAAATTGATTCATGCCACAGTACAAAGGTCGTTCAACAAAACACACACACACACACACACACACACACACACACATATATATATATATATATATATATATATATATATATATAAATGAGTGATCAAACCGCAATATGAAATGGGAAAATAAGACTAAGATCTTTCAACCGCAACAAGCGGTCTTCATCAAAGTCTGACGAAGACCGCTTGTTACGATTGAAAGATCATAGTCTTGTTTTCCCATTTCATATTGTGGTTTGATCATTGATTGTTATTTCACGTCTTTATGTCAAATCTTTATTTATATATATGATCAACTACAATATGAAAAGTGATTAAAAAAATACTAAGTAAAGAATGAAATAATGTAGAGAACAGTGAAATACAACTTTTTTTTATTTTAATAAATTTTTGAAATTGCTATTATTTTCTTAATAACTTATAAGAAATAGGACCAAGGAATATCTGAAGGCTATTATTAATATTTCTATTTAATTTCCGACTTCAAGCTAGATTGGTAAAATATTTAATGTTATTTCAGATTTATAAAAGTTTCTTCGATACTTTTAAAAGTTTTTATATTATTCTCCTATTAAAGGTTTTTAATCTAGTTATTTTTTTTATGCGTATAGTCTTCAGACTGAGTTATAAGTAGTGGGCTTTAATCGTGAATTAATTTATTGCATGTCACTGAATCACTACTTGATTGATAATAACTGAATATAAACAGATTTGTTCTTAAGCATACGTCTTTGATAAATCAAAAGTAAACAGATTGAGAAAGAATTGTATAGAATATTGAATAATGAATACTAAAGACATAGAAGATAGAATGAGAAAGAAAATGTGGGAAGGAAGATGTTTAGGACGATTATAGAAGACTGCAATGCATAACAGCATGAAGGTGAGTTGCTTAGAAGGACATAATATTAAACAAAGTGACAGAGAAGACAGAAAAGTGACAGAGACTCCCCCACTTTTACGACAGAACCAATCGCAATGAGAAGCTAAACAGATTTCAATGTAAATTCGCTTATATATACATATAAAAAAAAAACGTCAAAACCAAAATGACTTGGCATTCATTAAACAAGTAATTTATTAAATAAGAAAAACAAGTAAAGAAAAGAAACGCAATAGAATTTTATTTACATCTTGAAAAATTTTGCAATTTACTATATGAATATTCAACGAAATTGTTTTAACTATACAACTATTGCTCAAATGATATCGTTCTATTCAGTAATTTATTAAAATTACGCAAACACCGGGTTAATTTAATTTACTACTTACTTCAAAGACAAGATTATGTAAATATCGGATGAAATTTATTCAATTTTGTAACTATAGATGATTGGGACTAAGGAGAGACGTTTGTTTATTAGTTCCGCATTGTCGGGGTATGATTTTTTTTTTTTTTTTTTTTTAATTTTAACCATTAAATCATGCTCAAGGTGGTAAAAAAATGGTTTTTTCCAAGGCAACCAAGTCGATGAAGAAAACACAGGATGCTATATTGAATGGCATGTTACTACGTGTTTCAAAATATATCTGTCATTGCGGAATCTGTTTAGAAAAAAAAATCTGGAGTGGGCTACACTCAACTTTACTATGAGTAAACATAATATCAAACTTCTTCACAACCAATTGATTTTTTTCTTGTTATTTTTAATTAACTAACGCTATGAACTAGATACATTCATTAGTTTTAAATATTTCTGAGGAAATGGTTGAAAATTGAACTTCCTGTTCTAGTCGGTCCAATATCACTTGTATTTTTTGGTGTTCCAGTTGATCTAATGTTACATATACTGTCATCAGTCATGTATAATTGCTCCCAAACAATTGGTTGCATATACAATATAAGGTCCATTTTTGTTTAAAATATTAATTTGTTCCATGAACGACTGTGGACTGCAGCGTGTACACAAGCTCTTGGATCCCCCCCCCCCCCCCCCCCACCAACACATACACACACACACGCATATATATATATATATATATATATATATATATATATATAGTTCAATGTACATAAAGAAACATAGAGAAATTAAAAACACAAACTTACAGACTCTAATTTTCAGTTGAACCATCTTCAGGAGAGATAAAGGAGGGAAACCAAGAGCACTGGTACAGAGAAGGTTGGAGACCAACCATCTCCAATGGTTGGACTCCAACCTTCTCTGTACCAGTGCGCTTGGTTTCCCTCCTTTATCTCTCCTGAAGATGGTTCAACTGAAAATTAGAGTCTGTAAGTTTGTGTTTTTAATTTCTCTATGTTTCTTTATGTACATTGAACTGTATTTGTCCATTTCGGATCGTATTTTCATCGACAAAGTGTATATATATATATATATATATATATAAAGATTTCTCATAATCACGTCAAGTAACAATCAATAATCAAACTACACTATGAAATAGGAAAAGAAGACTACAAGCTTTCAACCGTAACAAGCCGTCTTCGTCAGAGTCGAAGGGTTGGTCGTCAGTTGGGTTTTTGATTCTAACGAAGACCGCTTGTTATGGTTCAAAGATCTTCTTTTCCCATTTCAAATTATGGTTTGGCTAACATCGTCAAAAAAACGTCATAAAATGACTTTGGAGACCTTAAAACATGTAAATACGCCAATATATCGAGAGAGAATTTCTTTTAAGATCACTATGCTCTACTTATAGTAAAGTAAAACAGGGAATCAAATAGAAAAGAAGGCTTGCTTGTTCGTTTAATTTTTTTTTTTTTTTGGAATACATTCACGGAGAACTCAACACAATCTCAATTTTTTAGCGTTTTACTTTTCCAAAATATCAAACAATAAACATAAATATAAGATCATTGACTTCCTAGCTGTGTATATGCAATATAGAAATGACCTTATGGCATCAAATTATTTTGAGTTTCTAGGTGAGCGAGAGGGGGGGCATTTTTCTTAAAATATTTTTAAAAAAGTTTTATTGTAAAAAAAAAATATGTTAACATAATGAGTTAACGTGTAATACAGAAAGTATGAAACCTTGCGATGTTTTACCATCACTTCAACAAAACAGTACTCTCAGTGTGTGCGCGTCTTAAATTTGGGGGGGGGGGGGGGGGTGCTAAAGGTGCACCTCTGACGCTGATTCGTCTAGGTAAGGTTTCACTTGTCATTCTACACTAGCATTCTGCCACACTCAAGTACATTAAGAATAGGGGAATCTTTAACGAGTATCTAGCATTGCACAGGCTTAGGACTGACGGCTTCTGGCACGCCATGAACGCTTCGAAGTCACTACTTTGGTTTTGCGGCATGGGTAAACAACGTCACGTAAAAAAACCATTTGCTTTGCTTTGTTTCATGGTATAGCCGAAAGGCGAAGGTACATTATATAAATTAAAACAGGCTTAACGTCTTCCCTTACTCAGCTTTTTTTTTTAACATTTCGCGAGAAAAACTCAAAGCCGGAGATGAAAATAGCATTCGAATCTACCAGTGCAGAGGTGAGCACGCAAACCACTTAGCTACTCTGGCCCCTTATCCTTAATTACTTAAAGAAGAATTCTATATTTACAACTTTTTTAGATCACGTTATTTCTAAAACTGTACAAATTACCCGCAAGAAAAAAATAATAGTGAAGTATTCAAATTCTAATATTCTAACGTAGTGCAATCAGTTATTATATGGTATTTACTCATTGTAGGGTAAAAAACTAATGAAATGGTATCCACATTGGCCATTAAATTTTTATACGTGGAGACCATTTCATTAGCTTTTTACCCTATAAATTCTAATATATACGAGTATAAAGCATACAAACTCTAGAGAAAATTTATAAATAACTGGTAAGTAAAAAAGTTTATCGTTAACAACTTATACCTCAAACATTTTAAAGTCACCTGAAGTTCTCGATACCTTAAAAACAAAAGTGTCAAATCGTCATTGGACATTACTTGCATTCTGGCATTCAGTCGTTGGTCATTCAGATCTGTTTAAGTTTCATTGTATTAGTGAAATTGAAAACTAGTTATATTTAAAAGTATTCCTTTTTTAAATTCACATATCCCTTTTTATTAATTGGTATGAAATGTATTTGTTTTTTCTTGATACATTAATTTATCATATTCCTGTCCACTTGAAATTGAGTTAAGACTAGCTGGCTTGGCAACCCTCGTACTGCCTGACAGTATGAGGCTCATTAATTTATCATATTCCTGTCCACTTGAAATTCAGTTAAGACTAGCTGGCTTGGCAACCCTCGTATTCATTTTTTCTTTTTTTCTTCAGACGCAGAACTACCAATAGTTCGTTTTTTTGAGAGACATAACTGCACAAAAAATGGCGTTCATATGTGTTGAAAATCAATTTGTTGACCGTTGAACACCAATCAAAATTTCAAATAAATTTTTCCTATACTAATAAAAACGTGGGATTATTATTTACGAAGAAATCATTTTGAATACACGCAAGTATTAAAGAAAAAATTTAAAATAAATGAATTCAGATACAGAATATGAACTTTCTACCGAAATAGTTTTATGAATTCATAAACCTTTGTTATATAAACCAAAAGTAAAGGTATACACATGAATTAATGCGCATGAATAATATGCAGTATTTACTTCGCAGTAGCTCAGGTATTTACTTCATCGTCATGTAAAACGTAATATATTATCAGTAACTCTATAAAATGCTACTGAGAATGTATGCACTGCCATGACGTATTACTTTCAGAATGTATACTGCCAAATTATGATGACTTTGATTTGTAGCTGCAATTTAATTACAGTAATTAGATATGCCTAATTATCAATTTAATACAGCTCATCAAGTAAGTAGCAATTAAGACGGACGTACAGACAAGAAGACATTCTGTTTTATATAATAGTATAGGTGCTCAAGAATGATAAAACACGTATACTAATATGTAAAACAACCTGTGAAATAAATTACTGTTATAACTTATTCAACCGTGCAAAACTGAGATAGGTTGCGGGTTAGGCACGTAACAATTACCTTTTCTACACTTAGCAGGCTCAAGTATAAGCTTTCTCTCCCAACCTCAAAGAACCTCAAATAATATTATAATAATAACCAGTTAGAAAACTCAACAGAGCTGGGATATGCTTTTGAGTTTGACTAAGCTTTTCTAAGTTTAATAATGATTAGTTTTATATATTTCGGGATCAGGGTAGCTCAGTGGTTTGTATGTTCGCCACTGATTTAGTAGATCTTTGGTTCAATTCCTATGGTCTCAATTTCTTCAAAATTTCAGGTTCTCAATGTGGAACTAATCTGTTAATGTTTCATGCCTATTATTCAAATTGGTAACAAATAATAAACGAGCCGTATTTTTTGTCCCTAGAACAGCACTAGAAGCTAAAAACCACTAACTTTTGGATCGGACAGACAGACAGAAAAGAAATTTTACAAATTTATTTTTAATGATTAAGGTGAAAAAATCTGAGTCAGCGGGACCTTGAGAAGACGTCGATACGATATAAGGTATATCTTCAATTACCTTCTTAATTAACTGACCAAGGCATTATAATGTTGTTAACATCACAATGTTATTATGCACCCTACACTGCGATCATTTGTCGTAATTTTTACTTTACTATCAGAAAAGTATAGTAACCATGAAGGACAGGTAGCCACAACAGCTTCCTTCTTTGCTCGTATCTAAAGTAGTAAATCTAGGGTTAGATTCTCGTTCTGGAGATCGATTTCTTTACAAGGGAGGTAAAAAAAAAACCTGAGTAAGTCGTCTCTGGGGAGAGGAATTAAGTCATCGGTACGATGTCACGTACTCGTTAAAGATCCCTACTCTAACAAAACACTTGAGTTAGGCAAAATTTCAGATTCCCAATGAAGAACTAACCTGTTAATGTTGTATGCCTATTATTAAAATGGGTAGCGAATGATAAATGAGCCGTAATTTTCACCCCTAGAACAGTACTACCATAAAATATGAAAACCACTAACTGTTGGAATCGGAAAGACAGAAAACAAAATTTAACATATTTAGCTTTAATAATTAATTATTTGTTTACGATTTCTTACCGCCCAATCAAACTTTAAGTAAACATAAAATATGCAACAATTAAATTCAAGTCCTCTGATTTATCTTATATTTTTATTTTTATCCTTATAACTATGCAGTTTCAAGGCTTCCCTATTCAAGTCTGTTTTTCCTTACTCTTCTCCATGTTTCTAATTCCAAACGTTTTTTTCATTTTTCCATCTCATTTTCTTATTAGTTTAGCTTTTTTTTTCTATTCTTGCCAATCTATTTCTATTCTGCTGTCTACCAATCTATACTATCTGTCCACCATTTTTTGTCTTTACTTGTTATGATACGGGGTGTGATCAAAAATTAACGACCCTTTTTGAATTTTCGCGCGCTCTGTACACTCTAATTTCAAAAAATTTTTTTTTTCTTTTGTTGGTACACTTCTCATGATCATATGTTCCCAGTTTTGAATATGTAGCATGTGTTGTTTTTATGTGAGAGGTATAAAGATTGGACTCGTGCTTATGTACTCGGCGATTTTTTGCTGTTAAAAAAACAATTACCTGTGGAATAAATTATACCACTTACAATTTTTTTTTTTGTTCAGTTTGGCTCACAGTACTCCACTGCCAATATTTCAAGAGTTATTGAGCATTTGATACCATTTTTTTATACACAAAAATTAATAAAAACTCCCTGCTCAATTATTTGTAACAGCAAAAAACACGCGTCTAATCTCGTTAACCTAGGCTAGCTTTTCATATAAAAACAACACACGTTATATAGTCAAAACTGTGAACATATAATCGTGTCGAGCGTGCTAAAACAACAAAAAAAGATTTGAAATTAGAGCTTACAGAACGCACAAAATGCAAAAAATGTCTTTACTTTTTAATTATACTTATATATTCATTTTCTTACAAGATTACAAGCTTTATGTAATAATATAATAATATGCATAGATAACCCAAACCATGCATATACCAATTCATTCATCAGAAGCAAGTGAATGTGCAGATTATTCATTTTATATGCCTGTAATACTGATTATTTGCATAAATGGAAGTAAAGCAAGTGATAATGCTACCAGCACAATATCAAGATACAAAAATCAATCTCTCTTTACCATTATTTTACTTAAGGGGCTATCAGAAATAATTACTCTGCTGATACTACTCTAATCGTTACTGCTGCACATATTTCCTGCTAAAAAAAAAACAACCGGTTGAGCCTGTTTTAAATATTAATATTTATATATAAAAAAAAAAAAGAAAAAGTATTTCAGTGTACTAAATTGCTTTTCGAGGATTAGGTCCCAAAATAATATCAATTAATTATCAGCTGACGTTTGGCAGCAAATTGTTGGGCATTATCTAAGCATATTTACGATGAATCATTTGAAAGAATTGTTCATTGTAAAAACGCTGATACTGTCTGTGAAAGGCGTTGCCCCAGTCATTCATATATATGTTCATATATGTCAGCAGATAGCTGTTAGTTGATTATAATTGATATATTTCCGCGATTTTGGTATATTTTTAATTTTGTCAACATTTCTTCAAATTTCAGGAAAATCGAGATTGAGAGATAGATATTAAGGAGGATATAGTAAAAAAAAACTGATTTTTTTTACAATAAGAAAAGGGAAAACAAGACTAAGATCTTTCAACCCTAACAAGCGGTCTTCGTCAGAGTCAAAAACCCAACTTGACTCTGAAAGATCTTAGTCTTGTTTTCCCATTTCTTATTGTGGTTTGATCTTTGATTGTTATTTCACGTGTTTATGTGAAATAATAATCGAGAGTGGAGATTCGTGAGGTATAGAATATAGAGTTGGTGGGAAAAAGGGAAAGAAATAATAGAAGTTTTTGTTCATTGCATAGAAAAGTTTCCTGTTTTTTCACAATTGATTATTACTCGAATTTCACTTCTTGATTGACTCTGTTATGGAATGAATGTCAAAGTTATGAATAACTTATTGCCGCTCTGCATGAATGAAGGATCTCTTATTGCTTAATGAAACATGTGTAGAGAAATTTTGCTAGAAAAATTCGATCAAATGTCGATATTAAGATTACGAATTGACCCCAAAAATAATTAACATGTACAAAGCAGGAACCAAATATACATTTAGTATAACGTGAATTTAATGTTTATGGTACGCATGTTATCTTTCGCGTGTATCGTAAAATAACTTATACACGCATTTATACTTACCTACGCTATGATAGAACTTCGTATATGTACTACGGAGGAGGAGAGCGGGAGAGAGGTATGTAAAACTCTAAATTTTTTTTGTGTTTTCCATTAAATTTTATTAACTTTTTACTTACGCTAAGACTTATCACTACCACTTAATACTTGAATGTTCGGGTGGACGTGGGTAGCCAGGCGATTGCTAGTGTCCCTATACTAGCTATTCGTATATCAAACATATCTTAATATTTCGAGGCGTAAATCATATGAAATTTTTAATCCTATGTTTTTCTTGATATAGGATTAAAAATTTCATATGATTTAATCCTATTAAATCATATGAGATGATGAGATGATAAATAAGACGCTTTACCATCATATGTGATGACGAAATGATAAATATGGCGCTATTCATCATAGAAAGTTTACATTCATTCTTACATAGAAAGTTTACACGCACATCTTTGCTACATTCAACTTTGCTGTAAGTAAATACATTACCAAACTCATTCTCAATGAACTTATGTCATAATTTGCTTTTAGTTGGGCCATATCAATTATGATAAACATGTAATCATTGTGATAGCACAATCTTAGAAGTGACTACAAATAAAATTTAACAGTTGTACTTTTTCGTCTATCATCTATTAATTAAATATTCAAAATTTATTATGTTTTTTCTCAAATATTATTTATTTTAAGGCAATACAGACCAACTTTAAAGTTTTTTGGAGGGCTAGGTTAGTACAATGGTAAAATGCTTTCTTCTGGACTGGTAGGTCCAGGGTTCAATACCCACTCTGACCGTTGTTTTATTCATGCGGGAGGTGAATAAATGTGAACACGTCGGACTTTTAACAGTACGATATCGATAAAGATCCCCCTTATACTAAATATATTTCAGTTCGGCAATGTTTAGGACTCGCAATGAAGAATCAACAAGTATTGTGGCTCGCCCGTTACTTAGGATAGGTTAGGTTAGATTAGGTTGCAGTGGCAGTTCCACAAGGAAACACACTTAAGCCGAGCATTGGCCCTTTGTGATACCACACAATGAAGATTAATTCTACATTGAGAGTCCTAAATTTTACCTAACTCAAGTTTATTTAGAGTAGGGATCTTTAACGAGTACCTGTCAACGTACAGGCTCGGGACCAACGGTTTAACATCCTTCTGCAAGGAACGACATGCTCAGATTTATTCACCTCCCGCATGAATAAATCGAGGGCCAGATGAGGATGGAACCCCGGTCCTATCAGTTCAAAGGCAAGTACGTCAACCACTGAGCTAGCCTGGCCCCTGTTCATTACTCAAAGGAGTACCAAATACTAAATGAGTCACAATTCCGCCCCTAGAACACAACTAAAAGGTGAAAGCCTTATATGTGTGTGCGTTGGAAAACAAACAAAACAAACTTTAAAGTTTTTAGAATCATATTGGGGGAATTCATATTGCGGGTAAATACCACATGATAACATATTGCACAAGTAATGAAATTCTAGAATCTTAAGTAATAAATCTTATCTTAAGTATAATCTTAAGTAATGAATTTCTAAAATACGATATTGTACGATACGATAGGTATACTATCACACCTAAAACTATGTTTTTTATTCAGTGTAACCAAAATTTATCAAACAATGACACCTAGATTTGTCACACTTTCGATCGATACAGAATAACGAGGTTCAGCAGACCTCAAAATATATGAAAACATGAAATATAGTAAAAAACAAAAGTTTACCATATGTTTTTTAGCAACCAAGTAAAAAAAATAAGGACAAGCGAAAGCTAGTCTTCAAAATGTATTGGCTGATACAATGCTGAAATACTCGTATTATTAAAATTTACTCATGTGGGGAATAAATCCTTCAAATTCACAAATTCGGATTTTCACGCTTTATAAAACTTATGGTGATACACACAATTATGATATTATGATTGTGACAAAAAATTACCCTTTTAATATATTGATTTCAAAAATATAAATTCCACTATGATAATAAGTCGGAACTTGTTTATGGAATACCTAGGTTAAGTTAGGTTGCAGTGGCAGTCCCAAAAGGGAACACGCAAACACCGAACAATGCCTCCTTTGTGATACCACACAATGCAGACTGATTCTACATTGGGAGTCCTAAATTTTGTAATTTAGAGTAGCCTGACATCGTACTGACTTGGGACCGACGGCTTATCGTCCTCTCTGAGGGATGACGTTCTCAGATGTATTCACCTCCCATGTGAATAAATCGAGGACCAGAGTGGGTATCGAACCCTGGACCTACCAGTTCAGAGGCGCGCACATTGCCACTGGGCTTATGAATACTTATGTATCAAATATATTTATGTACGGTTCATATAAGCAGTAAAACGCCAATTCAGAAGGTTAATTGGGCCTTACAAATGGCCGTGCTATGTAAAATCGTGTTAACTAACAATAAAATATATAGCAAATATTATAATTCATCTCATAAACTCATAATTTGTGAAATATGTTTCCTACAATTGCCTTAATTTGGTTAATTTATGTATTTGGTTTAAAATATGTATATTTTAATTTATTTTGAGACTACAGAGCATTTCTTTTGCTAATATAAATCTGCCCAAGGCCTTTGAAATCGTTTTCTTCTTCTCTTCATGCATGACGTTGCAGCAGCTAAAGCCTTATTAATCAGTTACTTGACTTGAATTCTCCTCTTAAGGTCAGAATCCATGTTTAGTATTACTCGCTTCAGCCTTCTACTTCTTATGAATATCTGGTTAATTAAAGTACTGCAATGTCACCTAATAATTTAAACAGCCTTCCTCATTGTTAGCTTCGTCATCTTCTAATTCACAAGCGCGTTTACTCTTCAACTCATCGATGAAGTCAATGTAGTATTGGACATTTTTTTTTGTAATAAAATTTAGCTAAACACCTTCAATTACTCTCCCAAAGTAGTTTTTAAGTAAATAGCTTTAATGACTCCGAGAAGCAAGGTCTGAAGTAGCGGTGTTGTGTTTGGTGGCACAACAAGACACCAGTTGTGGTACAGTGTACTACAAACACTCACCCTTAGTTAATGCCTGAAGAAGAACACTACCTGTTCGAAACGCGTTATTTATACGATTAAATTTTTATATGTGGAGACCATTTCATTAGCTTTTTACCCTACGATTTTGGTATTTTCAAATAAATCTTCGATAGCAGGGGATGGACTGCAGCGTTGTCTAGAAGTAAAATAGTCCTAACCTTAAATGCAAGATTACATTTATGAAAAATTTCTTCACTTCTAAGCAAAAATATGACTGGAACTTAAAATTATCAAATTTTTATTTCACCCTGTTGAATCTGAATAGTGTTTACATTTTATTTACCGTGTAAACTCGAATTTCGTTTTAATTGAAATTATGTTAAACGGGGTTTACTGTACATATGGTTCAAAACCGTTATATCAGGGGTACTCAATACGTCGATCGCGAGGCCAATAGTGGTAGATCGCATACAACTTTGAAAAAAAAAAGTTCCAGGGTGACAGTCAGCCTATCTCTCTCTCTCTCTCTCTCTATCTATCTATCTATCTATCTATCTATCTATATATCTCTGAGGTGTGTGTGTGTGTGTTTTGATCCTCCTGTAAAGCTTCTGTCTTTGAGCACAATGAAAAGCTACAAAAAACAGCTGTATTATTATTTTATTTTATTGTTTTTATTTATTTATTTTTAATTATTATTATTATAAATTGTCAATGTATTATTATTATTATTATTATTATTATTATTGGGAGCCCAGCACAATGTGCGTAAATGCATTTCACCTCCTTAACCAAAAAAAAAAATTTAATTATTATTATTTAACATGTTCAGAGCTCTTATTTTGTTGCAATATTGGCTCATGCAATAATGCAAGGTAAGAATGTTCAATAAATTTTAAAATAACATACACTTTTATGGGTCGGTAGATCATTTTGACATGGTCATTTTATAAGTAGCTCGCATACTGAAAAAGTGTGAGCACCCCTGCGTTATACCATATAAGTTGTTTTTCTTATTAAGTTAACATTAATTAATACATTCTAAACTAATAAACACCAGCTATACATAATAGTAATGCTAATTAAATCAAACAAGATTGAATGCGTGGCAGTTAAGTAAACTGTAACATAATGGTGAATAACAATTCTAAACGTTTCATTACTTTCTTTAATTTCTTTACATCGTAATTAAATAACTCTATACTCGTATACAGATTTATCATCATACGAGATGATGAGATGATAAATAAGACGCTTCATCAACATACGAGATGACGCTTCATCATCATACCAGAAATTTCAGAATGAGGCAAATAAAAATTATTATGAAATGGAACATAGAATAATTTTAATATATAGTAATTAAATGAAAGGGTCCAATGGGCTTTCAAATAAAAAAAGGGTTAAAACGAAGATAACGCAGAGATAGAAGCAGGAATTCACTTCTATATATCGATGATGGTCGTATCAGAAGGTGAAGACTTCGGCAGGAAGGCAAAGTCGCCACCCTGCCTCTCTGCAGGACTTTTCGTATCCTGATGACGACGATCATCAGGTAAGTAATGTCTGTTCTATCACTGAGTTAGCTTTGTATTAACACTTTTTATTTGAAATATATATTCAAAAACGTTTTTTACGCATTTCACCATCATATATATATGACAATATCTTAAAAAAGGTGAAACAATCCATGATATTAAATAATGAAGAATAGTTCACAAGAAGGAATTTGTTAGTCATTCTATACAGTCCTTGTTTGAAAGATATGCCTTCATTTATGAAAAGGTTGGACGTTTCTGTTGTGTTCAGTAATGATGGTAACTTGTTTAACAGACTTGTCAATAATAAGCTAAAAAGAAAGGACTTTTGTGTATACAGGATACCAGGTAATGACTGTGAAATGTCTTACATTGGACAGACGAGCAAAGGTCTTCTTACAAGGATAAAGCAACACAAATATTCCATCAGAAGAGAAGACGAAAAGAGTGCCTTGTTCATTCACATAAGAAACAGTAATCATGTGATTAACTGGAATGAAGCAAATGAATTAATATTTGTGTCTTCGGAAAGAAGAAGAAATATTGTGGAAAGTGCGCTCATAAAGAACTTTTATGAGAAATTAACGAACAATAGCCTAGGACTCTATAAATTGGATGAAGTTTTGATTAGCGGATAATTAAACAGATGAAGACTTCTTCATCATTAAACACATTCAGGGTTACCAACAATTCTAGAAACTTCAATCAACCAGGTTAACAAGTATTTATTATTTTTTCGTTCACTTGCTCTCTGACGATGTGTTGGCGAAAGGCCAGAGCATTGTTCCCAAATTTGTTTCATTGTGGTAAATTAATCCATATTTATATAAAGATTTCACATAAACACGTGAAATAACAATCAGTTGGGTTTTTGACTCTGGCAAAGACCGCTTATTACGGTTCAAAGATCTTAGTCTTGTTTTCCCTTTTCTTATTGTGGTTTGATCTTATTACGTAGTAATATAATTAATTAACTACTACTACTGATAGATGGTGAATTGTGCTTTTTGCTGATACGTTGCAAAGTGACAGAGTGAATGAGTGTTAGATGTAGCCGTTTGAATCCCGAGTTGAATTCCCTTTGGCTTTTGACCCTTCTTCTAAGAACAGGTCAGTTAACTGACCTAAAGGCCAGCTGGGCCAATTCAAACTACACGGCAAGTGCAGTGTCACGCTACCAAATTACGATCAATATCAAAGAAACTGCTTAGAAATATTTAAAATATGTCTATTTGAGTCGTTGACCTGATTGACATTATTAACAGCCAATCATATATCACTCGATACAATGCTCAGTCACCTCTTAATTAACATTTATTTAGCAGTTCCAAAAAACTTACGGCAATTGAGACTTTTTATCAAAAGATGCAACAAAAATACAAAAAATCTTACATCTTTTCTCACAAATATAAATCAATGAGAAAACTCTGTTATTTTTATTGTCATTGCTATTAAATAAATAACTGACAAAAAGAAAAATTATTTAATGAAATCATTTATAATGGAAAATTTGATGAAATGTTTGTGGAAAGTTTAAACGAGAAAATACGGTTCAACGAGAGCGAGCAAAGAGAGAGTTGTTTGAGTGACATATCCTATATTAATGTCAAGAAACAGTAAGAAATGGGGTATAGACCTTTCGTTCTGGTTTGGTCTTAGGGGTCTAGGGTAGCTAAGTAGCTTGAGTATTCGCTTTTAAACTAGTAGATCTGGGATCGATGCTCACTTTGATCCTCGACTTTTTTCACGCGGGAAGTGAAAAAAATTCGAGCATGTTGGCTCTCAGAGAGGATGTTAAAACATCAGCCCCAAGCTTGTCCAATGTCAGGCACTCGGTAAAAAACCCTCTTCTAAATACACTTGACTTAAGGCAAAATTTAAGACTTCCAATGCAGAATGTTCACTGTGTGGTATCATAACAGGTTAATGTTAGGTCAATGTGTGTTCTTTTTTGGTACTGCCATTGCAAGATAAACTAAATAAAGAAATCCAGGCTTATTGTAAGTAATCCTATTACGAATTATATTATACGAAAAAAAAAACAGAATGAAAATAGGAAATTAAAAAATTACAACATATGAAATACAGTCTGATCGGGATCTCTAAACTAACAAACTAAAAAGAATACAAAATAGTAACCCAAAAATATTTAATAAACTTTAATTTTTCACGCCAGGAAGTATAATTACTGAATTATTTCTTCTCTCCTGTCTCCATGTGCAAATGTATATATTTTTTTCATCAATGTCACTGGTAATGTTACATTTACGTTGTTGTGACTATGTAAAATAAAAATAAAAAAAATAAACTTAAATCGAAATCTAAATTGATATATTTATAAATCGATATTCGATTCATTTCCTGCCTATATTTGAATACAATGATCAAACCACAATAAGAAATGGGAAAACAAGACTAAGATCTTTCAACCGTAACAAGCGGTCTTCGTCAGAGTCAAAAACCCAACTAAACACCTGCATCTAGTGTTTAGTTGGGTTTTTGACTCTGACGAAGACCGCTTGTTACAGTTGAAAGATCTTAGTCTTGTTTTCCCATTTCTAATTAAGGTTTGATCATTGATTGTTGTTTCACGTGTTTATGTGAAATCTTTGTATATTTGAATACATACTCGTATATCGCTGTAATTAAGTAAATACTTGTGGTATTTGTTGCTAACGTGTGATGGTAGTTATGCATAGGTTAATTTCATATGATTTGTGAATAAGCTAATGGTGAACCAATAAACTGTACTGCAAGTCGTACTGGTGATATTGGAGGCATGTACTGGCAGCGAAAAGACCTTCTACAGCAAGCGGCGTCTGACTGAATCAATGACACAGCAAGCAACTACCGTTGTTGAACTTTTTGAGTGTTATTTGGTCAGAAATTTAACTTTTTAATCGAAAATTTATATTTTTTTTTTTCTACTGGCTTGCATGCTTGCCTCTGGACTGAATGGACCTTGGATTGGATTGTTATTCTGGTTCGCGATTTTTTATTCTGGCAAGTCATCCTTCGGATAGGACGTCAAGCTGTCAGTTCCAAGCCTATACGATATCAGGTACTCGTTAAAAATTCTAAATATACCATGATTTTGGTAAAATTATTGGCTGACTTCCAATATAGAATCAACCCAGAAATATAACTCACCCATTACTAAAATAGGTGCTAAATCATAAATTAGCCACACTTTCTGCTCCTAAGACAATATTAAAGGTAAAAGCCGATAAGTGTAAGTATTGTCATGGATGCGGGGTTGATAAATGCATTTTTGAATGCAGCTTTTGCAATTCTTAACTCTGCTTTCGGGCTGCACACTTGTCGGGGAATGGGTCGCATATGGGCTCCATATGATGGTTTCTTATTCAAGTGTTACATGCACATTGTTTTTGATATTTTTCATGGTATAAACCACTGTTCTAGTCATTGGTCAAAGGTTAAAACTAGCCAAGGAAATTTTTTAATTTTTCAATACAAGGGACAAGTACAAGTGCCAGTTTAGCTTGAATCCCGCCAGCTAAATTACATTAGCAAATGAAGTGGTAAAAGGCCTAGATACCTGTCCACTAATTTAGTGGACCTTGCTGTACATGGCTAGCTGACCCTTGACCCTGGAGTGTGAGTATTGTGAAAAAAAACACCTTATCAAAACTAGACGAGAGAGCAACCTGGCAAGACTTGGGGAATGTAACACTAAAGTTCAAACATCTCATATTCTGAAGACAGTACAGTACGCATTTCGGTTCATAATATTTTTATTAATCACGAACATTAAAATTACTATATTTTTAAAAATAACTATAATAGTTTTATGATACAAGATAACAAGTCCTAATATACTGTAATGATATTAAAATGAACCAATTCCATTCCAATTCAAAATGCCTGTTGGTGCGGTTAATGAAATACAGATAACGTTGTTAACCGCGACAATATGTTAATGGAATCATTGCTCAATGATACAATTACAATACTCAAATAATCAACACCTTTATATTGCCTGGTAGTCTTATAGAGTGTTAAAGCTAAGATCTTCTAGTCTAGTATCTATCAAACACTTGGTCTTCTCAAAAATTCGCTCAACGCTAATCTTATTTCACTACTTCTCAAATTTATTCTTCTTTTTATGATATTTTAAACTTATTCACAGTCATGATTATAACCGTAGTCATATATAACATATATCTCTATCATAGTCATATAGTCACTTACAGTCATATAAAACTGATGAACTTTCCTTAAAAAGATTTCACATAAACACGTGAAATAACAATCAATGATCAAACCACTCCTTTGTCTCCCCAAACATCCCTTTCTGGACATTAGTCCTTTCCTGCCCTTTCACCCTTTTAAGATACCACTCTTCTCTCCCACTCTTCTCAACCCCTCACCAGATGTTTTCTGCATCTAGTGTTTCAGTTGGGTTTTTGACACCGACGAAGACCGCTTGTTACGGTTGAAAGATCTTAGTCTTGTTTTCCCATTTGCATATTGTGGTTTGATCATTCATTGTTATTTACGTGTTTATGTGAAATCTTTTTATATATATATATATGCCAACTACTTCTAATTCCCAGAGACTACGCACTTAGCTGCAGGTGCTCCTGGAAACCATGCAGGGTCTGCCCACAAGACCTCTATTCAAGGGGATGACCTTGTAAATAACACAAAGATAAATATTAAAAGAAAAAGATCCAAAAAAAATTGCTAATTTCAAAGCTCTCTTAATACAGAAAAGAAAACCGACCCTCAACACTCAATTTGACAGCAGTATCAGGCAGAGTGCTCAAGCTTTTGGCCCCATTAACTTCATCAACTGGCCACCAGCTGACAGCATCACCATAACCCCGCCCACTCCAAGTCTACTACCAACCAATCAAACACATGTGAAACAAGTTCTAAGCCATTGGTTTTTAAATAAATAAATATATATGTTTGAAACTTTTGAATAAATAGAAAATCTATCTAAAATGTACAAGAGGTGGTTTCACACTCTTGTTTCACAATTGTATAGTTTTACAATAAACACAAGAAATAAAAATTATCGTTTAAAACCACAGTAAAAAAAATCTGGAGTGGCCTACACTCTACTTTACTATAAGTAACTCAATGTCAAATTTCTTGAGTATATAAAACATAACGTCTCATTTAAGCATAACGTAAACATCTAAATGGGATATAATTATTAGCCTGTCATTCCTGAGGTAGTACAGATAGTGATTGAAGGACATATCAATTTATAAGCTTATTTTTGTACATCACAATTTATTATTTGCAAATAATTTCATTAGTATAACTACAGCAGTAATAACATTTTTGAAAAACCAAAGTGAACATTTCTTGACACGAAATAGTATCCTACAAGAGAACATGGCTATTGTTCAAATAGCCAGTAGATTTCTTACATCGTTTACTTGACATCCTTCTACATTGAATATTAATGTAAAATTTTCAAATTTGAAACAGTAAAATACTCTTTTTTTCTCTGAAAAACTTCTTAAACAGCGAAGAAAATATTGTTTTAAGGTGATTTGTTAATTAAAGATGTACGATAATTACAGTTATTAATCTCTAAACGAAAGATTTCAATTTTGAATTATCTTTTACATTTTTGGTTTTTAACAGAATTATTATACTGGGAATTTTATGGCTTCTTAGTATTTAATAAGATCATTTTCCTTCCCCTTTGTCAAATAACATATATACGAATTTTTTTTTAATGAGTGTTATCATTTACCTGCACAATATTATTCCTCTTACATCTCTTATAAGTCAATAATATATTTTCATTTTTCCATTAGAAACATCAATTTTATCTCAGTGGATTCGCTCAAAAAATTTCTAAGTCAATGTAAACAATGTAAAAAAATACAAAAAATTCGACAAGTATAGCAGGTGATCTCTTAGTCTAGAATAAACAAACAGTTTTTATATCGTTATTGCTCTTTCCCGTAATTGAAACTTTATGAATTTTTTTTTGTGAATTGCTAATTTTTTGTTCCATTTTTGGTCAAATTTTCATTTTTTTTTAACGAGCCGTTTAGCGTCAAAAAATCATTTTCTGAAAACACAAATCGTACTGTAACGCCCCTTTAGCGAAAGTAATTTCAAAAAAAAAATTACTCAACTCATTCGCCATATAATGTTCTATTTGTAGGCATAGTTTCATTCTTGTCCGTCAAACAGTATGGCTTGTATCGCTCTCACAAGGTTTGAGATTGAATTATAAGTAAAAATTTTTACATTTTATTGAAAAAAAAATATTTCCTATTGTCTTAAAATTCTGAATATATTTTTCGTTTGTTGCATTTGTAACTTCAAAGATAATGTCAAGATTTCAAAACTCTAGGGTTATCAGTTTAGGAGAAATAAATGTTTTAAAAAAAACGGTTTTTGGCAAAAAAAGTGACTTTCCCATCATGCATAATTCTTCCCAAACAATAGGGTTCTTCGTCTAAATGGGGCCCATTTTTGTGTAAAATATCAACTTGATCCATCAAAGATTCTGGACCGTAGCGTGGTAACAAGCAATGCTAACACACGCACCCACCCACGCACCCACCCACCCACCCACACACAGACATCATCGTAAAAACTTCATAAAACGACTTCTGGGACCTCAAAACATGTAATTCCGTCAAAATCTCGAGATCGAATTTTTTCACGATCACTATACTTTACTTATAGTAAAGTAAAAATAGGAAATTGACTAAATCGTTCAACCAAAACAAGTGGTATTTTCAGAATCAGTTTGGACTCTGACAAAAACCACTTGTTTTGGTTGAAATACCTTAGTAAATTTCCTGATTTCTTTCTGTCGTTTAGATGTTGATATATATATATTATAAACAGGAAAACGAACTAAAAGGACAACAAACGTTTCACGGTAAATCACAGACAAAGAACAAAGGAACAAACACACTTACTGTCTCTAATTTTTGGTTGAACCGTCATCAGGAGAGTTGAGATAGGAACACCAAGCGCACTAGCAAAGCAATGGTTGAGACACATTTCTTAATAATTTTACGTGTTTATGATATATATATATAGTTCAATGTACATAAAGAAACATAGAGAAATTAAAAACACAAACTTACAGTCTTTAATTTTCGGTTGAACCGTCTTCAGGAGAGATAAGAGAGGGAAACCAAGCGCACTGATACGGAGACGGTTGGAGATTCGAACCGTCTCTGTGCCAGTGCGTTTGGTTTCCCTCTCTTATCTCTCCTGAAGACGGTTCAACCGAAAATTAGAGACTGTAAGTTTGTGTTTTTAATTTCTCTATGTTTCTTTATGTACATTGAACTGGTTTTGTCCATTTCGGATCGTATTTTCATCGAAAAAGTGTATATATATATATATTATGTGTATATTCTATGTTTTGTTATTGAGGGCTAGGTCAAATGAAATTATATATGTATATATATATATATATATATATATATATATATATGTGTGTGTGTGTGTGTGTGTGTTTACCTGTCACACGGTCGAGAATATTATTGATTATATATTATAATATATATATATATATATATATATATATATGTGTGTGTGTGTGTGTGTTTGTGTTGAATTGAAGTATGTAGCAGCCCATGCATTCAGAACTTTTCTGCTGACTGAAATTTTCTTACTATTTTTTTGGGGCTTGCAGTATTTCCTACAATATTTTATCCAGTTATCTAATATAAATAGCGATTTGAAATTAAACATATCTATGAGAAGATTTGCTGCATAACTATTCAAATATAGATAGCTCAATGCAGATACAGAAAAATAAAGAAATTAAAAACATATACTTAGAATCTCTAATTTTTTGTTTAAACTGTCTTTAGGAGACAAGAGAGTGGAATGAAGCACACTGGTACAGAGACGAGTTGGAAAAACCATTTGTGCGCATATAAATATATATAGATTTTATAAACTGGAAAACGATTCACAAAGGACAACAAACCTTTGTGAATAAACTATAAATACACAGCAAAACAAGTGAGTTTTTCTCAGCACTGTGTATCTATAGTTTGCTCTGAAACATATATATATATATATATATATAATGATTTATATATATATATAATGATCAAACTACAATAAGAAATGAGAAAACAAGACTGAGATCTTTCAGCCGTAGCAAGCGGTCTTCGTCAGAGTCAAAAACCCAACTCGTTTTTTTGTTCGTTTTTGACTCTGACGATGACCGCCTGTTACGGTTGAAAGATCTAAGTCTTGTTTGCCCATTTCTTATTGTGGTTTGATTATTGATTGTTATTTCACGTGTTTATGTGAAATCTTTATATATATATATATAAAACTAAAGTTTATCAGGACTCGGTCAGTTCTTCAGGTTCAAATTAAACTCTCATTGCCAACGTTTCGGTCCTCATTTATCCTCATTTATTTTACAAAAAAAAATAATCTGTAATGTAATACTTAGTTTTTCTGTTTCAAAATGTATACTTCTGTTAGTTTTCTCACTAACCTATTGTCAAAATTTCTATTATCCTTGAAAAAGGTTTTAAAAAAAGACCGAAACATTGGCAAAGAGAGTTTAATTTAAACCTGAAGAACTGACCGAGTCCCGAAAACTTTAGTTTTGTTTCTATTCCAGGGTCGATACTTTTATCAATATTTATATATATATTATATACATCAACCTCTGAACCACAAGAAGAAATTCAGAAATGGTACTAAGATATTCTGAGATACAGATGAGGTGTAGATATTAATTAGATTTCTGAATTTTTGGAGTTTCGACGTTGGTTTTTATTTAAAGTGTTTATTTGAAATCTTGTTACACATGTATACATTCCATATATAGAGAATACTGGGAGACCCAGGGTGACACAAGTTAGAAGTCGAAACACGAAAAGTAGGATTTAAAAGTGATGATAAATATTGATAGGTAAAGATAATGAAGGAGAATTACTTGGTGTGTTGAAAGGGAAGGCTGGAGCAGACGTGGAGGCGGCAGTGGACGAAGACTGGTGTGAGCGGCGGTCAGGAGGGCGAGGAATGCGCGAGCACCTCACACTGGCAGGCTGTGTCGGCGAGACTGGAGTCACGTGGTGGAATCCGCCCCCACCCCGCGCCCCTCCCACGCGCCAGTCGGCCACTACCTGCCTCCGTGCACCTGTCTGCGCTGCCCGCCGCAGTCCACGAGTCCACGCTCGCCTCCACACACAATCTCCTAACAATACTCCCTCTATTAATCTCCGAAATGCCCTCTATACTTTTATTTTATTACTAGCAGTATCAGATATGCCTACTCTTGGTTATATATATATAAAATTTTTCATTAACGCAATGAACTTGTCAACTCATTCTTCAGAAAGAACATAAAGTAGTCCGTTTCGAACCTATACGACGTCAGGTACCCATCTACTAAACTAGACAATGTAGAATTGTAAAATCAACTCATTTATCTGCATCGCCCTTATCGAAAGTACACAACAAATAAAAAATATGCCCAATCCCACTTTCTGACATTACTAAAGGCAAAAACCAAAGTCCATATAAGGGGCTAGGCTAGCCAAGTGGCAAGTTACTCGTCTCTGGGCTGCTAGATCTGGGGTTCAATACCCACTCTGGACTTTACTTTTATAACGATGGAGGTGAAAAAAATCGGAGCATTCCATCCCTCGGACATCGATCCCGAGCCTGAATAATTTCAGCTATACATTAAAGTTCCTACTCTAAATTCACTTTAGTGAAGAATTTAGGATTTCCAATGTAGAATGTTCATAAAGGGGCCAATGCTCGGCTTATGTGTGTTCCCTCATAGAACGACCACTGCAACACCACAGGTGACATCATGTAACGTGGGCACTCACTCCAATCAATGTGATCTATAATTTTTAACGGGTGCCTAATAACAAAAAAGCCACACTTTTGTTACTTGAACAGCACAGAAGAGAAAAGAGTATAAGGGTCAACTTTAGAAAGAAAGAAATAGCTATAAACATCTCAAAGTTCTAACAATTACAAAACAGTTCAATGTTCATCATGACCTTTTAAACAAACTCAAACTTTATATGAACACGATAAAAACCTTTATTTTGTTCAAAAACTTCTGGTATAATATTGAGTTACCACACTTATCGTGTACCACACTCACACTTATAAGCCAAACTAAAAGCTATCAACATCTAAGTAGGTAAATACACGCATACTGTTAATAACGCATAGGTCAGTTAAAATCACTTTATTAAAAAACACCGACATCCCTTGTAAACAAGAGCAGGAGTCGTCCAACCGGTTTTAGACGTTGTCCATCTTCATCTCGTACTTGAAGATATAAAACGTCTAAAACCGAACCCCTCCCACTCGTGCATACGAGCTATGACGCTATTATCCAATATTGTAACACATAACTAACTTTCAACTTTTTGTTTTCTACGACGTTTCAATGTAGAATCTTCAGGATTCTAGAATAATTATATAACATCAACATAAATTTGAATATTAATACAATGGTACCTCGACTTACGAATTTAATTCGTTCCGAACTAACTTCGTATATAGAGATGGTCATATGACCAGACCAATTTTCTCATGAGAATACATTATAATTCGATTAATCTTTTCCAGAGATCAAAAACGTACTATAAATGCTTAAAAAGTACTGTAATTACCATATTATAGTATTTTTTGGTATAAATAACAATTACACAAACATATAAATAAAACTCAATAAAGTTAAAAAAAATAATTATTAGTAAATAAGAAATAAAGCACAGAACATCGAATACTTAAGTGATTGGTGGATAAAGATCTGAGAAGACAGAGAGTGTGGAAGTAGAGGTGGATACGATGGACATGGAGTGTACCGTAATGTACATTTGAGGAAATAATTGTATTCATTCTTAAGATTCAGAGGTCATAGTGATTTGTCCATGATATCAAACTGTCATGACTGTTGTATGAGTACAGTCAGTTCGAGAACAAGATCAAATATGCGTAATAGTAAAATATGAAGAGCTACATTATACTTAGAGTATACTAGGCTGAAATCAAGTAGCTGTTCGAAAAGAGGTCATTAAGAGGTACTCAAGTGGGAGGAGACCAACGTAACACAGGAGCGTGGTGGTGGGGACTAGGATACTAAAGCACTCACTAGGTCACATGTTCCCAAAAGGGGGTTTACTTCTGGGGTATCGAGATTCTTGGCTCTCTCAATGGTTGACTAGTGAAGTCTTACATGCCTTCACTTGGGGATCGGAGAGAGAACATTGCCTTCCTGGTGACATCACTGACTGTCATGTGGTATGAACCACCCGTCAGTGAAAGTTCATTGCACCTAGATTATCAGTCAGTAGAATAGCAAGAGGAGGCGGCATTCAGAGGGTTTGCTATAAGAGGTACTAAATAAGAGTCAGAGGAAATGATCCTGTCATGGGTAACTACTGAACCCTCAGGGGCTTTGCTTTATCAATGGTACTAAATGAGAAAGAGAGGGTACAACCCTCTCGTGGGTAACAACTGAACCCTCAGGGGGAATGCTATATGAATAGTACTAAATAAGAGACAGAGGGTACAACTCTCTCATGGGTAACTACTGAACCCTCAGGGACTTCGCTATATAAATGGTACTAAATGAGAAACAGAGGGTACAACCCTCTCGTGGGTAACTACTGAACCCTCAGGGGGAATGCTATATCAATAGTACTAAATTAGAGACAGAGGGTACAACCCTCTCGTGGGTAACTACTGAACCCTCAGGGGGAATGCTATATGAATAGTACTAAATAAGAGACAGAGGGTACAACTCTCTCATGGGTAACTACTGAACCCTCAGGGACTTCGGTATATAAATGGTACTAAATCAGAGTCAGGGGATATGACCCTCTCGAGGGTAACTACTGAACCCTCAAGGGCTTCGCTATATGAATAGTATTAAATAAGAGACAGGGTACTACCCTCTCATGTGTAGCTACTGAACCCTCAGGGGCTTTGCTATATGAATAGTACTAAATAAGAGAAAGTGGGTACTACCGTCTCATGTGTAGCTACTGAACCCTCAAGGGCTTTGCTATATGAATAGTACTAAATAAGAGACAGGGGGTACGACCCTTTTGAGGGTAACTACTGAACCCTTCGGGTGTTTGCTATATCAGAAGTACTAAATGAGAGTCAGAGGAAACGTTCCTCTCATAGATAACTACTGAACCCTCAGGGGGTTTGCTATATCTGTGGTACTACTCGGGTTGTCAGATAATATGAACCTCTAATGTAACCTTTTCATAGGTTAACTAAAGCCCTGAGTGGACATGGCTTCTCTGAGGGTTCATTAGTCTCAATATCACTAAATAGAGTCCGATGAGGTGACCATCCCACAAGTTTGCTTATGGGGGAGATACAAAAACTTGTTCTTCTAGTAAATGCTGGCCAGTGTGGGGCTAAACTAATCAGATGTACACCGGCAAGAGGTCAAAGAACACGTCGCTTAACCATACCACTAGCAGAAACACAATAATCAAAAGCCTATTTTCTTTAAATAAAAATACTATTCTAATACACTATACAGAATAATTTATGATAAAGTACTTTACTCTAAGAAAAATATGTTATCTTACCTTTCATTTTCGGTTCTTCTTTTAACATTATTCGGATCTCGCCCGTCCCAGCACCAATGAGTCTTTATACTAAGTTTTCTGCAACAACAAAAGAAACTACTTTCAATCTCCAACCGTAATATATACAAGCTCATTTCAGTCTGTTTTTAAAATATCTGATAAAGTTTCGTTTTTACTTTTTGCTTCATTAATTTCATCGTTCATTTCTAATTCTATATATGTATGTATATTTTATATATGTATATATAAAAAGATTTCAAATAAACACGTGAAATAACAATCAATGATCAAACCGCAATAAGAAATTGGAAAACAAGACTAAAATCTTTCAACCGTAACAAGCGGTCTTCGTCAGAGTCAGTTGGGTTTTTGACTCTGACGAAGACCGATTGTTACGGTTGAAAGATCTTAGTCTTGTTTTCCCATTTCTTATTGTGGTTTGATCATTGATATGTATATATCCTATGGCAGATGAATGAAGCTAATGCTCATGTCACTTTGACAGCTTCAGAAGTGTTTATTAGTCTTCTGGGAGGCAAACCTACTCCTGGGTTTAACCTCAATCGTTAATTGTTTTTGTTATTTATTGTTAATTTAATTATGTCTTATTTTAAAGTTACTTAACTTTGTTGTTAGTTTTTTCAAATGTTTTTATTTATTATTTTTATTATTATTTAAAGTTGTTTATCCTTGTCTTCTTTCTCTCCGTAAGTTGGCCACACTGAATGAGTGTCTCTTCAAGGGGACTTCCCTTCAGTCGTCACTGTCTTCTCAGCCACTCCCCTCATTTTATATTAAAAAGCAGTCAATTTATGACTTTTAGTTATAAATTCTGACACTCTGTAAAGTAAAGGAATCTATATAGTGTTATCTTTGAAGGAAGTGAAAGTAGTCTGTTTGAATGTTTTGGTCAACACTGATTTTTTTTTTACGCTGGAGTGTCAGCAAAATCGCTTTTGCTAACAAGTAAGAAAGAGAAAGCGGTTTTTGGCAGTTTGCCTTTTGGGCGCGTCAGAAGTGTCGAAGAACAGAGAGAGAGAGAGAGAGTGAGTGAGTGAGAGATTTACAATGGAATGGGCGTTACTTGGGTAGAAGGACATGTGTGAGATATAAGCCGACTACAACCAATTGCCCCCCCGGACCCCTCACCCCACCGGTAATCCGGGGACAGAGTAAAGCTGTCAAAAGAACTTGCTCCAAGTATATTTATCGCCTCCTCATGTCACTTCAAACTGACTGAACCAACCAACGCAAAACTAAAACCTTTTACATCTACAGTCAACTCTTAACTTTTAACGGTTTTAAAGCAATTGGTGCCATAACATGGGTTCAGGAAAGTAATCCACCGAAAGAAATAATCCACCCTTCCAAAAAAAAAAAACAAAACTATAATAGAAAAATCTAAAATAAAAATTATGAAACTAAACTTTAGTAAACATAATATCAAAATTCTAGACAATTTGAAGAATTAGCTTTAAATTAGCATCAGCTTTGTAATATAGAACGAAAGAGTCCATTTCTTATAATTCAATAGTACCCGATGATAATATTATTCATAAACACAAAAACATCAACAACTGATATTAAGAATTTTTCAATGTTACAACATATAAATTGAGTAGAGCATTTTGTTAAACAAATGGGATTGATAAATGCATTTTTGAATGCAGCTTTTGCAATTCTTATCTCTGCTTTCGGGCTGCACACTTGTCGGGGAATGAGTCGCATATGGGCTCCATGTGATGGTTTCTCATTCAAGTGTTACATGTACATTGCTTCTGGTATTTTTCATGGTATAAACTACTGTTCTAGTCATTGGTCAAAGGTTAAAACTAGTGAAGGAAATTTTTTTATTTTTCAATACAAGGGATAAGTAAAAGCGCCAGTTTAGCTTGAATCCTGACTTGTAAATTACATTAGCGAATGAAGTGGTAAAAGGCCTAGATGCCTGTCCACTAATTTGGCATCCACCTTGCTGTGCATGGCCAGCTGACCCTTGACCCTTGACTTGTTAGAAAAATCCATGAAATGGAAAGCATCAGAAATTATTTTGATATGGTGTTTACTTTTTACATGAAAGAAGTTTATTCTTCTTACACCTCATATTAAGTCATATTAAGTATATTATTTCAGATTTCTTCATTAAACTTCTAAATATCAATTTTATTTCAGTTGATTCTTTAGAACAAATTTTATAAGTCAATGTAAAAAAATGATTCTTCGCATTTTTATTTTGATGGAGTTTTTCTGTATTTAATTTAACATTTCCCATTCACATTTTATAACGTGAAGATAAAAATTAAGTGTTGAACGTGTCGACCTTGTATAAAATCTTTGTATAAATAAATCCGACAAGTATAGCAGGTGGTCCATTCGTCGAGGACGAATATTCAGTTTTCATAGCTTTATTGCTCTTTGTGGTAACTAAAATTTCACGATTTTTTTTTTAATAGCTAATTTTCAGTTCAATTTTTTTGGCAAAATTTCATTGTTTTTTAATGAGCCGTTTTCCTTAAAAAAAAAATTGTAAAAACAGAAAATGTACCATAACGCACAATGTTTTTCATTATCATTAACCTTACTTATAGTAAACTAAAAATAGAAAAGTAAATCTATAGTTCGAGTAGAGGGAAACAGTTGAACAAATAACCTACTTGTGGATACATTTTCCATAACTGAAATAATATTTACAGGCGTATGATGTCTGTTCAAACACAAACTCACGAGCTGTGCCATCATTTATTGTGTGGCATTTATTCATGATTACAATACTGGGAAGAAAAACTAAGTCTCTATACAAAAGATGTTATTCAACGTCGACGCGCTTTAAAAACTTAGTGTTCATCAACAGGTTACATCTACAATATAAAGTATGAATAGAAAGTTTGAAATTTAATACAGAAAAACTCATACATCCCCTAATACAGCAATACATCGCCTCATTGAGGCAAGTATGTAACTATTTTGTGGTTGATATCTTAATTTTTATTTTGGTGGAGTTTTCTGTATTTAATTTCACATTTCCTATTCACATTTTACAACGTGAAGATGAACCTTAAGTCATTGTAGGGTAAAAAGCTAATGAAATGGTCTCCATATATAAAAATTTAATCGTATAAACAACGCGTTTCGAACACGTAGTGTTCTTCTTCGGGTATTAACTACGGGTAAGTGTCTGTGGTACAACCCACAGTATTGTTTATACGATTAAATTTTTATATGTGCAGACCGTTTCATTAGCTTTTTACCCTACAATGAGAAAATACCACATAATAACTGTACTACCTTTGAAATAAACATTAAGTGTTCGAACGTGTCGACTTTGTAAAAAATCTTTGTTAAAGATTTAATGTTTCTTCCCCTTATTCCAATCGCGACAAACTAGTAAATAGTATAATAGAAATAGTATAACGCGAGAGGATAGCAAATTCATTATACGTTTGAAATACAGTAAATGAATTCAACAAAACCAATAAATTTCATAAGATGAAGGCAACATAAGGATTAAATAATTTCAGAAGAATAAAATACATTTAAACCAAAAAACGATCAAAAAAAGTAAACAAAATCAAATCGACAATTGGAGTATCAAAAGCGTTTGTACACTATCAAAAATAGTTATTAATTGCTATTGCTAAAAAATAGAGAATATATCAAAATTACGACTGAATCGATGGATTCATAATTATCGAAGATTGGTTCACCCAAATAGCGACAGGTGATGGAAATTTCAAGGCGGATCTGGAAAGGTTTAAATTGACAGATGATGCTACGTGTATGTTTGGGGCTTTAGAGGAAAACATTGCACATATACTTGAGATATGTCCCAGATTTGCTAGAGCCACATAGTTATAAAATATCCAATAGACAATTAGTGAATAAAAGTTATAGAAATGGTGAAAAGTTATAGTTATGTTATTGCACATTATAGAAGCGAGTTTATTTACGTCATAAGAAAAATATAGGAAACACCTGGTTAACCTCCATCCCAATGGATGAAGTCTGCAGATGAGTGGTCTTTAAGGTTGGTATCAAACTTTTATTTAGTCGTGATGTAGGGGGCCAGGTTATCTCAGTGGTTAACGTACTCGCCTCTGAGTTGGTAGTCCGAGGTTCAATCCCCACCTGGACCTCGATTTATATACGTGGGAGGCGAATAAATCTGAGTACATTGTTCCTCGGAGAGGACGTTAAGCTGTCGGTACCGAGCCTGTACTACGTTAGGTACTCGTTAAAAATCCCTATTCGAGATGCACTTGAGGTAGGCAAAATTTAGGACTCTCAATGTAGAATCTGTACAACCACCGATCAAACAAAAAGCCGTTCACCGACTGACATTAAAACAGATTTCATAATATTGTCATTAACAAACTAATATAAAAATATATTCCTTTTAAAGTATAAAACTGACCGATATTCTAGGTAGGTTTTCCGATACTTCACATTACGTGTTTTAAATATCGTAACGAAAGTTTATATCTGAGTTTTTCTACCATAGAACAACCAGAAACAAACAAGCAGAAAAATCCAGTATTTCTACTTTTCCCGTTTTATATAATCCGTTATAAACGTAAAGTTCATTTTGAATAGCTCATTATTTTACGTGTTTAACGTAATTAATTTAACGTAACTAATTATTTAGCATGTTTAATATCTCGTTGAAGTTGAATATCTGAGATTTTCTATAATAGAACAACCAGGTTAGCTTAGAGGCAACGTAGTCGCCTCTGAACTGATGGGTCCGGAGTTCAATACCCACACTCCCTCTCGATTTATTCAATGAGAGGTGAATAAATCTGAGCATGTCGTCCCTCGAAGCTGACGTTAAGTCGTTGGTCCTGAGCCTGCATGCTTGTCTGATATTCGTTAAAGATCCCTACTCTAAATAGACTTGAGTTAGGCAAAATTAGGACTCGTTTTCTTTGTGTGATATCACAAGGGGCCAATGCTCGTCCTATGTATGTATGTACCTTGTAGGGGACTGCCAATGAAACCTTTCATTTTATAAAGGGAATCAGTCTATAGAATGCACTTTCCCATTTTACTAAAATAAGTAAAATATATTATTGTCACCATGCACACAGAACACGTGGATTTTCCTCAGCCCAGTAAATCCACGTTGCAGCATCTCTGTCACTCCTTCTCTTTCACTCTCTCCTTCCGACTATTACATCTAGATTACCTATGCTCAAGGCAATCAATGACCTTGTTTATCAAGAATGCCAACATTAAATTTTTCATATAATTACCAATGTATCATTATCCTCAATTGGGCTCATTTGATCAAAACAGCTACATTCAGTTAAAAGCACGGCTGGTTTTTATGGCTTTTTTTTTCTTCTTCTTCTTTCTACTTCTTCTTCCTCTTTAAATGAAGATTAAAACAGTTTATCAAAAAAAAAAACCTTCATTGTTGCTAAATAGTACAATTACTGTTAATCAAAAATGGAGCAATTTGTAAAAATACGAATTATAAAAATCAATCTGTTTTTACCATTCTCTCAGTTTAGCGGCTATCAGAAATAATTATGCAGTCAATTCCAGCCTAATAGTTCCTCTTGCTCATATTACCTGTAAAAAAGAAAAAAAAACCAGTTGAGCCAGTTTTAAATATTATTATTTCGAAAAGAAATGTGTATTTATGTATATTTATAATTTACAAAAAATTATCGAAAATTCAGGAAATTGAAGATTGAGAGCAAGCCATTAGAAAGGATATCTTATAAAAGCTTAATCTTATCTGATTACAGTTTAATAAAGGTATCACAGAAATTAATTTGACGGAGCAGACGGCATAGAAATGGATAAGGTAGGAAAGCTGTTGGATTGTCAGAAGTAAATTTGTTTGAAATGTAGCAGTAATTCTCTGATGCAGACAAAGGTCGATTACCACTAAGTCGTCAGTATTAGATATCATTGTTTTAGCAGGATTCCGTCGTTCTCTCGAAGAAAACTGATTATTAACCCAGGACCAGGCCTCACTTAAGTGAGTACTAATTTTTAAGTCCACCTACCAACTGATGGGTCTTACTAAATGGTAAGGGTCGAGGCTCTCTCTTGTTGCTCTGGAAGTAACCTCCTGAGAAGATACTGCTTCAAATATAGTAACTTTCTAGAGAGTTTACTTTTTCTAGGTGAGGAACAATAGACTCTACGAGTCTAATACCAACGGCGAGGGCATAAGGGAACCCGCATAAGGGAACTTTAATTTAAAATAATCCAAATGTAATTTATAATAATCCGAGCTTAAATTAAAATTTTTCAAGTTTAATTTAATATTGTTGAAATTTATATTTCAAACAGTTCGTAAACTTGAAAATACATATATAATACACTTATGTTAAAAATAAACTTGGATTATTTTAAATTAATCAGAACAAATTGGGTAAAGGCCTTAATACAACTACATATATATTTGTATATATAATGTAGTTATTTTTAAGCTCAAAATTAAAAAATAATGAAGAAATAAAATGTTTAATAAAAATATAAACTGATGCTAATTGAAAAATTAACATGGATATAAGTACAATAAATAGTTATTTAGTATCTCTAAATACACTTGAGTTAAGCATAATTTAGGACTCCCACTGTAGAATCAATACTTATTATGTGTTATGACAAAGGGCTCAATGTACGGCCTATGTGTGTTCCTTTGTAGGACTTCCACTGCAACCTAAAGCAGCGTTTTCCAAACTGGGAGGCGCGGACTAGTCTAAAGGGAGCCGTGAAAATTAGTCACAGTCAACAATTTTCCAAAATTACTGCTAAAGTTTTCTATGCAAAAAATTATTTTCTGCCTTGGATGCAATGAAATTCAAATATCGAGCTCGTTTATTTGAAGAAAAAGAGCTAAGAGTAGCTATATCGTCACAAACACCAAGATTTGATAAACTTTGTGCTAATGGACAAGCACATCCCCATCTCATTAAAAACAATAATAAAATATCATTTTCCATTAGTTTTTATGAATAAATTTCATAAGAGTAAAAAGGTTTCTGTTTTTATATAATCTTCAGGGGGGAGGGCGCCAAATGATTAAATATTTTTAAGGGAGGCGTAGTAACATGAAGTTTGGAAACCATTGACCTAAAGGGTTGCCTACTACTAATGAGAAGTTAAATGCAAATTAAATTTATTTTTGACAATATATTAGAAAACAAATGGAAGTGCTAAATGCGTGAAATAGTTTCCTTCAAGAAGCCTTGAGAATGCCAAACAATTTTTGGCGGAACATTGGCTTGTAATATGGAGCAATTTATTTTTGGATATACTCGTTAAAAACTTATTTTGTATTTGAATAATGAGTGGTCGATAAGCTGTATCAATATAATAAGAATGGTTAAATTAAAAGATTTGTAAACAATTACTAACAAAATTACTAATTAATCAAATAAATTGTTTCATTACTTGCGCACTCAGTTATAGAGTGGTATTTACTGATGATAGAGGAACAATTAGTCACGAAAACACTCTCCACAAAAAAGTGTTTTATATAAAAAAACGAACAACGCGTTTCGAACACTTAGTATTACAAATACACTATGTTAGAAGAACACTTACAAGTTTTTAACAGAAAGCTATTTTCTGTGGAGACTTATTTTTGAAATTCCTCATCAAATAAATGATTTTTCTGATGCCATCTATAGAATATCATAAAAATTTTACGAGTTACAAATAATAAACAAAATAATGATGGTTTACAGTAATACTTTAAACATTTTAAAATACATTAGGTACACTATCTACGTGAAATCAATAAAGTTAATATATAAGGTATTATGCAAATCAGCTGCAGAATACTGCCAATAGACAGTAAGGTAAAAAATATGGTAAGGCGTACATATAATCAGAATATCTAAATTAAATAACTTAATAATAATAATAATTAACAAATTTACAAATAAGTTCGTAATTTTTTTTAGAAATAAAAGTTTTTTTATGATCCAGTATGAAATTTAGGAGCAATGCAAGCAGTTAGTATGTGGTATTTACCCATGACTAGAGAGAAAAACAAACACTAAGACCTCCACACGCAAAAATAATTTATTCACACAACGTGAATACTCAGGTTACATCTACAATACAAACACAAATATGTATGAACATTTTAAAATTGAATACTGTAAACAACAATCAAATTTAAGTTAAATAGAACTAGTTCATATTTTAGTTTTCATTTTGGTTTCTTTTCCCTTTATTCAATTTCAAGAAAAATTACGTTTCTTCGATTTTACGTTTGAAAATTTGAATATAAAAAAAAACAAAACATATTAAAATTTGAAAATTATAAAAGAAAGAGTTTGTGTGCGTGAATTTGAAATTACTTGGAGTACCACTGCCAAACGTAACTAAATTTGAATAAAACTCGTTTAATTGAAATAACAAATACAGGTATTTTGGCTTGAATTTAATTTACGTATTTGAAATTACACGTATGTTATTATTCATAATATATGATTTAGGAGTGTTTTATAAGATACGGTAATTGAATTAATGAATTTATAGTATATTAAGAACGGTATACATTACTAGAACGTACATTAACAACTTACGTTCATTTCTAACTTACGTTCCGCAGTTCGGAACATAACTAAAACGTATGTCCAGAATTGTCTATAAAATAATTATAAAACTCTTTATAATGTAATAAATATACGATCAGATTCTTAAATATTCTATCTGTTTGACAATAATGAATTACTTACTTTCACTAATTATAGATTTTTCTCCCTTTGTTGTTAATTAACATATCCTAGACTGATACGTGTTACTCTTTGTAAGTAGTATTAGAATACTGTTTAGGAGCCCCTTTTTGCATTAGTGTCCTAGAAAGTTTACGGCCCAGCTTTTAAAAACCCTCCTTGTTTTAATCAACTTAAAAACTTTTTGAACATTGTTTATAGCTTTTGGCTGGTCGTGGGTGCAGGGAATGAGTCTTGATTAGAAAACTAGTTAATGCCCTTCTAATGACTTCAAGTTTTTTTCAAGTTTAAACTTTTTTTTTACTTCAAAAATTTTAAAGTTTTAATTGAGTCTTCCGCTTCCTTGCTTCTATTTTTTATCAAGTTGGTATTGTTTGTTAGCGACTAACACACACACACACACACACACACATATATATATATATATATATATATTACTCGTATATATATATACACTCACACGCCCTAAACACGATGATATATAAAAAATTATAAAACTCTTAATAATAAATATACGATCATATAATATAATTCTTAAATATAAAATTCCGTTTAAATCAAAAAGAATTAAAAAGAAAATAACACAAATAAAAAAACGAGTATAACTCCCTTCTATATTTCGTAGATCGTCAAAACATAAAATTCAATTATGCCTGTTTCCATCTTTGTGTTACCATCGCTTTAACTCACATATATATATACACTTTTTCGATGGAAATACGATCCAAAACGGACAAATATAGTTCAATATAGAAAACAAAACATAGAGAAATCAAAAGAACACACTTACAGTCACTAATTTTTGGTTTGAACCGTCTTCAGGAGAGATAAGAGAGGGAAACCAAGCACACTGGTTCAGAGACGGTTGGAGAACCATCTCTTTTATAACTTTTATAAAGATATAAAATACCATAAAATAGCTTTTTATTATGAAATATTACCCTAAAAAGAACAATAGAACGTATTTTCACATAAAGGACTTTACAGGAGAAGAATTTCACCAAGATTTCTCAAACAGTGAAACTTGAAAAGTGATGAAATACCTCGTGTTTCTGAGATATTTGGAAATTATCAGGGACTGCAAAACGTGTAAATAAATCAAAATGAATTTCAGAATCGGTTTTTTTTTTATTATCCCTATATTTTACTTACGATAAAGTAAAATAGTAATATTATAACTAGACTATATAATAGTTGAATGAAGAAGTAAACATAAGCAATGAAATGAAGTGTACTTGAAAGGTTGACGACCTGAGAGTTTATCTATCAGACTGTCAGTCCTTCAGTACCTGTGAAAGCCGGCGTTCAGGCGAAGACAGGCCGTTATGATTCCTGGCTTTAATGCCACTGTCCATAAACCACTCGCGTCACAACCACCAGTAATATGAAAGGAGGTGTTGATAACCGACATATCGTAAAACTTGTTTATATATATAAAAAGATTTCACATAAACACGTGAAATAACAATCATTGATCAAACCAAAATATGAAAGGGGAAAATAAGACTAAGATCTTTCAACCGTAACAAGCGGTCTTCGTCAGAGTCAAAAACCGTTAATCAGTTGGGTTTTTGACTCTGACAAAGACCGCTTGTTATGGTTGAAAGATCTTAGTCTTGTTTTCCCATTTCGTATTGTGGTTTGATTTATATATAATCACGACTTCAGTATAATCACGAAGTTTCTAGAACTTTGAAATTAAAAAAAAGAAAGTAAACTCTTTTGATGTACTGGATCAATAGAAAATTCCTTTCTTTGTAAAAAGAACATTGTTATAAAACTTTAACATACAACCATAATGTCTTAGCTATCACAAATAATAACACGTGGTGTTTTTATCTGATTTTATTATGTCAGCTATCTAGAACGTTCCAAATAATTCCTATAAAAGACCTGCTTTAATGATCTGTCCGAGTTGAACATCATTCACGCAATAGATTTTCTACTGTGTTCATGCCTTTATCTACAGCTTCGTATACTGTGCAGAACAGCGTTTTTTCTGGTGACATAAAACAGTTATATGGAAGAAGAAGTTTGCTCGAAATATTATTTTTATAAATTTCTATAACAAACCTTTATAAAAACAGCATTTTTTTTATATTCTTACATTGCAACCCCAAAATGACTACGAATGCAAAAGACAAGAGAGCTTCTCTATTCCCACATACAAGAACATGTTTATTTCTATTACAGTTACTGCTAAATAGAAAAGTTTTTTATTTACCTATATAAAAGAAACTTTTGCTGGGAAACATTCGTATTTCTAGAATTTTTTATCTGGAATTTTACGCTTCTTATACCATAAGAGAGACAACTTTTTTATAAGAAACATTATAGTTGCTTATAAAAAGGTTATACTGTAGTAGTAAGACTATCGGTCATACTTCGTATAATATATACTATATTATATCAATGATCGAACTACAATAAGAAATGGGAAAACAAGACTAAGATCTTTCAACCGCAACAAGCGGTTGAAAGATCTTAGTCTTGTTTTCCCATTTCGTATTGTGGTTTGATCATTGATTGTTATTTTACGTGTTTACGTGAAATCTTTTTATACTATATTATGTATTAATTCACTATCAATTCAAACATTATAATGTCTGGGTCAGTTAGCTAAAAACGAAATTTAAATTGTGACTTTCCAATACTTATTTGGTTGTTTTCGCCAACCACGCATTCAGTTTAGAGCTAAAAGTGTGTTCAGTTGTTTTTGGGCATCTGTTTTTTTTAAAGGCTCGCCACATTATGCCAAGATCATTCTTAAGTTTTTTTTCTCCATTTAGTGAAAAATAAAATATTTCTCGCTAAATAAAAATCTGGTGTGATATGCACAATATTCTAATTTTAATAATAAGTTTATTATATAGATCATTAAGAATTATGTTAAATAGTATATGCGCATGATCAACTGTTGTATATGACTTTATTATTATTGTTGAGAAAGTCAATAGGGAAAACAGTAAAAGAAAAAACAAAGAAAAAGACACATGACAAAGAAATGAAGATACAAAAAACTTCTAAGGAAGTGCAATCAGTTATTATGTGGTATTTACTCATTGTAGGGTAAAAAGCTAATGAAATGGTCCCCATATATAGAAATTAGTTCTAAGATAGTGCAATCAGTTATTATGTGGTATTTACTCATTGTAGGGTAAAAAGCTAATGAAATGGTCTCCACATATAAAAATTATTTCTAAGTAGAAATAATTATTCTAAGGTAGAGTAATAATAATAATAATAATAATTCTAAGGTAGAAACAATCAGTTGTTATGTGGTATTGACTCATTGTAGGGTAAAAAGCTAATGAAATAGTCTCCACATATAAAAATTAGTTCTAAGGCAGTGCAATCAGTTATTATGTGGTATTTACTCATTGCAGGGTAAAAAGCTAATGAAATGGTCTCCACATATAAAAATTAGTTCTAAGGTAGTGCAATCAGCTATTATGTGGTATTTATTCATTGCAGGGCAAAAAGCTAATGAAATGGTCTCCACATATAAAAATTAGTTCTAAGGCAGTGCAATCAGTTATTATGTGGTATTTACTCATTGCAGGGTAAAATGCTAATGAAATGGTCTCCACATATAGAAATTAGTTCTAAGGTAGTGCAATCAGCTATTATGTGGTATTTATTCATTGCAGGCAAAAAGCTAATGAAATGGTCTCCACATATAAAAATTAGTTCTAAGGTAGTGCAATCAGTTATTATGTGGTATTTACTCATTGTAGGGTAAAATTCTAATGAAATGGTCTCCACATATAAAAATTAGTTCTAAGGTAGTGCAATCAGTTATTATGTGGTATTTACTCATTGTAGGGTAAAATTCTAATGAAATGGTCTCCACATATAAAAATTAGTTCTAAGGTAGTGCAATCAGTTATTATGTGGTATTTACTCATTGTAGGGTAAAATTCTAATGAAATGGTCTCCACATATAAAAATTAGTTCTAAGGTAGTGCAATCAGTTATTATGTGGTATTTACTCATTGTAGGGTAAAAAGCTAATGAAATGGTCGCCACATATAAAAATGTATACTTTGTTTATATTTTTATATTTTGACCTTGTATTTTTTAGTTAATGCCTGAGGAAGAACACTGCGAGTTTGAAACGCGTTGAATTAATACCATTGAATTTTTACATGTGGGGACCATTTCATTAGCTTTTTACCCTACAATGAGTAAATAGCACATAATAACTGATTGCACTACCTTAGAACTAATTTCTATATGTGGAGACCATTTCATTAGCTTTTTACCCTGGAATAAATAAAACTTATTTGTTTACAGTGTTTCAGTTATAAATGGGCTAACTCGTGTGCCGGTGTGCTGCTATGTTTAAAGCTTTAGTTGCCTGGAAATAAAAGTTTTTGGTGGCACAGTGAAATGATTCAGGCGATTATTTCAGAAAGTACAATGGGCTGACAATGACTTGTAACAAGCGTGTTGCCATAAAAAAAACTGTTTTGCACTATACAGCAGTCATGACTTGGCTTAAAGAACACACACACACACAAACACACACACACACACACACATACACACTAAAAGACAATCGGACAAAGCATGATGACCCGGTTAATAGACATTCTATATGCGTTGACGTTTGAAGTTGATTTGACTAATGCTTGAAGCTGGTAAGTGAAGGCCGTTTATTGCTTTTGGAATCGCTTTCACGGGTGATTATTCAAAGAGAAGTGGAAGCAGGCAATACACGGAGGCTGACTGTAGCCGCCTTTCGCTCTGCCTAACAGAAGCCAGAACTTAGTCCCCACCCAGCCCTCCCTTCTCATAAAGCGTCAAATAAATTCTACTCCTCTAGTAGGCATGCTGACTTTCCAAAGGCTCCTTCCTATTACACTAAATAGGAAACAGTATACATAACACACTCGCAAGCTAGCTAAACACAAAAACAACAAACCACCGGTCCAAACCAATCCCCTTACCAATACACCATTCAAATCTAACGATTCTTATAAAAACAACAATAATACTCGCCAAGTAAAAATCTGGAGGTGTCTAATAATTTTCTACAATTAATAATAATGATTTTCACTTATTAATGATATTATTTTTTGAACTAGGTTCAAAAAATAATAAATGATCCAGTAACACATAATTACTTCAATTAAAATATAAGTAATTTAATAGTTTAGCTACAATTAGATGATTTAATAATATGAAATTAAGTTGTTTTTTGAATGGATAATTGAAAGTAAATTAATTATGTAGAGTGTAAACTATAAACAGAAATAATTAACAGAATTAATATTCAGTAATTAGTGAACAATTTGCTGTGCGGTTGAAGATAGAGATTTAATAATTTATAATTACTCAATTAGTAATTTAAGAGCATGACTACCCAATCCTACAATATTTGAAATAATCATGTGTACTTAGTGATATTGTTTTTAATTTGATTGCTGTTTAATGTAGACTTTAGAGGGGGATAATTAGGTGAAATTAGAGATATGTTTTTAGTATTTTTGAAGACGATGTTATATAAGTTATAATTACAGCAATTAGAGTATTTTTTAGTATGACTTTAGCGATGTGTGATTAGTGATTTTTTTCAGGTTGATTGATAATTTGAGCAATTATGGTAATTTGACAAGAAAAAATAATTTGTCAAAATGACGAATCCGAATGAGGATGACAATAAATAAAAGGCAGATGGTGCATGGGTGGGAGTAGTTTTTGCGGCGTTTGCTTGTTGGGAATGACAGGAGGTAGGGGCCATATATCTTGACGCTGCTGGAGGCCCTCACACCATTGAGTGACAACTTCTAGACTTCGCGTCTACTAACCTTCAGGCTAGATGACCCACCAAGTGCTTCATGGCCTCAGCACCTCATCTTCACTTAAGACTGAGACCAAATCCTGTCGCAGTCTTAAGTGAAATAAATCCTCAACCGAGACAACTCACTACTGGTTCCTGGATGGCACAGTATAATCTCCACTAAGCACGGTATTATATACATTATATATATATATATATATAAATGAAAAAAGACAACAAATAGAAGAAGCGAGAAAACTTACTGGATCGATATTTCGAACTGAAGTTCGTCATCAGGGAGAAGAAGGAAAGAAGAAGAGGTACGTACGTTCACTTTTACCGGCAGAGAGCGACTCATATATATATATAAAGATTTCACATAAACACGTGAAATAACAAAGTTGGGTTTTTGACTCGACAAAGACAAAAAAAAAAATAAACCAGTAACAAAATTGTTTCTTTATAAATGTTAAAGAAAAAGAGTTTACTCACTAAAGAAATAATATACATAGAAGCAAATAAAAAGATTTCACATAAACACGTGAAATAACAATCAATGATCAAACCTACAATATGAAATGGGAAAACAAGACTAAGATCTTTCAACCGTAATAAGCGGTCTTCGTCAGAGTCAAAAAACTAACTGCTTGGTTGGGTTTGACTCTGACTGCAGATGGGTTTTTGACTCTCACGAAGACCGCTTGTTACGGTTGAAAGGTCTTAGTCTTGTTTTCCCATTTTATATATCTATATATATATATGTAAAAAGATTTCACATAAACACGTGAAATAACAAGCAATGATCAAACCACAATAAGAAATGGGAAACCAAGACTAAGATCTTTCAACCGTAACAAGCGGTCTTCGTCAGAGTCAAAAACCCAACTGAGACATTTTTCAGAAACTTCAGTTGGGTTTTTGACTCTGACGAAGACCACTTGTTACGGTTCAAAGGTCTTAGTTGTTTTCCCATTTCAGATTGTGGTTTGATCATATATATAAACAGATTCAACAAAGTCGAAGGTTTTGTCCGGTTAAGATTGTTGTTCCTTTAAATAATGTAAATTTCATTTTTTTAGTAAAAAATTCTTACTTCTGAAACTAATAAATATACTTAAGCACCACTATTTTCTATGACTGCAATAATACATAAATGTAAACAAAGCGAAAACAGATATTAGGAGGATAGGTTTATAGAAAATGCCGTATCAGTGTGCTGATACATATGACGCAGAAGAGGTTCATTAGCATAGCTCAGTTGTTCTTGGGGACCCTTAGGGATCTTTTGCGATATTTGACAGTTTCTGAGAATCCCGATTGAGGAACTCTAACCGTAGAGAATAGTAGCCCAGTGGTTTACGTGCTCGCATCTGAACTAGTAGATCTGGGGTTCAATACTCACTCTCGCCATCGATTTATTCACCTCCCGCGTAAATAGTATAGAATAGTATATAGAATCGGTCTGGAGTCTATACGATGTCAAGTACTTGTAAAAGATCCCTACTCTAAAATACTCTTGAGTTAGGCGACATTTAAAACTCTCATTGTGTTGGATCACGAAGAACAATGTTGGTCTTATATGTGTTCTCTTTGGGACTGCCAATGAAACCTAATCTAACTGTAGTGAATTAGAGTTTATTGACGAGAGAACGTAGAACTACCGCTACCAGATGTCAGGTACTCGTTAGAAGTCACTACTCAAATAAACAGTCCGTTTGTGTGACTCATGCATGAGTTGAATGTTTGCCAATTAGCATCACTTAGCAGACCAAGAGCAAAAGATGTTTTCATTTAAATGAAAATGCTAAAAATAAACCAGTAACAAAGTTGTTTCTTTATAAATGTTAAAGAAAAAGAGTTTACTTACTAAAGAAATAATATACATTGAAGCACATAAAAAGATTTCACATAAACACGTGAAATAACAATCAATGATCAAAACTACAATATGAAATGGGAAAACAAGACTAAGATCTTTCAACCGTAATAAGCGGTCTTCGTCAGAGTCAAAAAACCAACTGCTTGGTTGGGTTTGACTCTGACTGCAGATGGGTTTTTGACTCTGACGAAGACCGCTTGTTACGGTTGAAAGATCTTAGTCTTGTTTTCCCATTTCATATTGTGGTTTGATCATTGATTAGAAGTATATCTAAGCCAACCATACCACCGTCCTATGGATAAATTACGTGCACATTGTTCTGACTAAATTACGTGTATGTTTGTTCATACCCTTGAACAATCTACATGAACTTAGAAAAAATGGAGTTAAACGCAATAAAGGTACATATTCATTTCTTTCCAACACCCACGCTTTCACTATTAATGGTATTATAGAAAGCAAACAGTATGGCTCATTTGTTATTTGGTGCCAATTTTTAGTAATCAACAGATTGATAATTACTAAATCAATCAAAATAGAACCCATTAGTACATTACTGGGTTCATTCTACATGGGGAGACCTCAAATTTGTTGTTAGTCAATTTTATTATAATAAAGATGTTCCATGAAATATTATAGGTTCGAGACCGTTGGGCTGTCAAAAAAAAAAACTGTCAAAAAATCTCTGTATGTTGAAAACACTGGTCCCATTAAATTACCAAAATTTTGCAACATTGGGTGTGGTCAGGTCTTGGATGGGTGACATGACAGAGAGCCTCCCAGTAATGTGGCTCACCCATGTGGTTCGAATGGGTACTGGACACGAATGAGCCATATAGCAACAAACTACTACGAAAGACATTGAGCCTCTCTATAAGTAGTTAGAGGTAGTTAGGGAGGGGGGGGGGGTTACAAAATCTTCCTTATTTAATTCTACTACTTCTTAACTAAATATTAATAAAGTTAATTTACTATAAGTAAAGAATCATGATAACACATTAAAAAAATATTAATTCGGATGTATTAACGGATTTTAACGTTTTCAGATCTCCTTAATGTACTTGTATATGTCAGTGGTTTGTAAACTTGATGTTACTACGCTGCCATTAAAAATATTTAATCATATTTAAATATTTAATCATATTTAAATATTTATTTAAAATAAATAAATTATTTTATTTATTTTAAAATAATAAATTTTATTTTATTTATTTTAAATAAAATAAATAAAATTTTATTTTATTTATACAAATATAAATATATTATATATTTATAAGTATATAAAAATACTTATATGGAGATTTCATATAAGATTTCATAAAATAAAAACACAAACATTTTTACTCTTATAAAATTTATTCATACAAACTAATAGAAAACGGTATTTTATTATTGTTTTTAGTTAGATGGATGTGCTTATCTATTACCACAAAATTTATCAAATCTTGGTGTTTGTGACGATATACTCGTAGCTGTTTTTCTACACCTAAACGAATTCGATATTTGGATTTGATTGCAGCCAAGGCAAAAAATCATTTTTTATATAGAAAACTTTAGCAGTAATTTGGAAAATTGTTTACTGTGACTAATTTTCACGGCTCCTTTTAGACTAGTCCGCTCTCCCAGTTTCGAAAACGCTGCTATACGTGGAGCCTCATCGGTCCCGAGTCTGTACGATGTTAAAGTACTCGTTAAAGATTCCTACTCCAAAACACACTTGAGTTAGGCAACAAGTAGGACTGTCAGTGTAGAATTAACATTGTGTTGTATCACGAAGAGCCTATGTTCTTCGTTAAAAAAAAAAATTGATTTGTGGGTAGGTTATGTATGTCTCTTTACAAATTACACAGTTTACCAAATATTATTTAATTTATTTATAATAGACTTAATAGAAGAGTTATTTATTTTCCTTGGAATTTATTTAACTTATTTATAGGTTTCGTGGCATTTCGAAGTTTCTTTGCTTTTTTAATGCCCACAAATATAGGTTTTTACCTTTTAGTGTTTCTCAAAGGCTAAAAGTGTGGCTCTTTCATTATTTGTCTCGTTCAATATCGGCTTTATTCTACTTGGGAGTTATAAATTGTGCCTAATTCAAGTGTATTTAAAGTACAAACCTTTAAACCCTAGGACTAAATGTCTTGACGTTCACTCTTATTTTTTAACAATATACTAAGATTGTTTTATCACCTCCTACATAAAGAAATAAAGGCTAATATAAGAATCGAACCAGTGATCTACTAGTCCTGAAGCGAGCAAGCAAGCCACTGGGATACCATGACCAGAAATTCACCTTGCCATTTCGACAAAACAACTGAGATAGATCACTATAAACATAGACTGTCAGTAATGTCTACATACCTGGAACTATGTTCTAAAAGTTGATGATCATGCCATAGAGAGTTTATTAAATTAATAAACTAATACAGTAAACCCTCGCTAGTTCACGGTTCAGTTTTCGCGGGTTCTCTGTTTCGCGGAATCCTGAAATGTTTAATTAAAAATTAAAAAATATAAAAAAATATTCAACTGTAATTGCAGTAAAAAATAAAAAAAATACAACTCATAATGAAAAAGCATAGTAGTTAGTATTAGAGAAGAAAATATACAGGATTCTGCTTGTACGATCGAGAAAGATATCAAACAACCAATAACTTGCTGGGTCAAAATATATTCTACATTATTAAATTAAAGGCTAATAAAAGCTATTAAATAATATTCAATAAAGACAAAAAATTAATGAAAAATATTAAAACATAATCAATTGTAACAAGAGAATAATAAAAATATCAACAAATAGAAGTAAAAAAATAGACCTTTTCATCTATAAATTAAAATAAAGGATAGTTACAATTTTTTTTATTTTATTTACTTGCATTATTATTTACTGATAATACATTATGGGTATAATTCTCTATCTCTTTCTCTCTTATAGTCGTAAACACGTAATTTTTTTTTAATTATATCTTAATTTTTTTCTTTTTGTTTTTCATTTTTATTTACAATACAATACAGTAGTGAGTAAGGTCAGGATTCTCTCTCTGTTGGAAAGGTCGTTGTTTGAGCTTTAGAGGCTTTTATAAAGGCGTGTCCATTATTCGCGGATTTTCGCTTTTCGCGGGTGTCTTCTGTCCCCATTATTCGCGAAAAGTGAGGGTTTACTGTACACGAATACCAGTGCTTTATATCTTTATATTCAAGATGATCTTTAGAGACCAAAGTTAAATAACAAGCACATTTTTTATTCTTACTTTTATCAATATAACATTACTGTGAATAATTTTTCTTTTCTTGAAGAAAAAAAAAGGTACTTTTACTTAATAGGGTTAAATAAAAGAAATTAAAGAGTTAAAATGAACGACATTAAAAATAACAGCTGAAGCAGAGTTACAGATACATACATAAGCAACTAGTGCTATCTAGGAGATGTTGAATGAATGAACAAAAGCACTTGATACTGCCAGCTCCTTACTGTCCTCAGATTTAGTATTCGTGAAATTATATTGCATTAACAACTATGGTGGTGTCACAGATAAATAAACTGGAATGATCATCACTAATATTAACTGTAACTAATCTAGTTATAAGAAATGAATTCACTGAATGATTTATTTGAATCTAATATAATGGGCATTTTAGTTCAAATAACTGACAAAACCCTAGAAGCTATTCCTTTTTAACAATTCTATTTCAAAAATGAAAAGAAATAGTTAACATCGTAATTATTTAAATATTATGATTCATCAAATAAAAATGCTAATAATAAAAATAAAACAAATAAGAATGACTAAGAAAGTGGTTTGTGGAGCAGCCATTGAGGTAAACAATTACTGAAGCCATTAAAACAAATGAAAGTCATAAGGCATGTAATGTGATGAGTCATTAATCACATAGATTAGACACAGTAGATTGCCAGTTAATTATACAGCCGATTGTAATGGATATCATTTGAACAGGTTAATAAAAAGAATATCAATTCATAATAAAATAACTGTAAATACGCTATTATAAACATTATTATAAATCACCCTGGTTGGATTAAATGAAAATGGAATTGCTTAATTGTTTAATAGTATCATAAAGAAAATTAATTATAAGTTTCTTTCCAAGAATATTCTATTTAAAAAAAAAAATATTTGCATTATTTATGATATATTAATTGCAAATATTTTACATATTCATTTCGTTGAGTTTGTATTTTTTAGAGTACAGCTTATTTATAGTGATTTAAATATGAATTTTTTTTTGTAATTTATAATCCTCGAATATTAATAACTTTAGTTCATAATTGATATTGCTTATTATTTCTGAAAGACATGTACTTCAAATAAATTGCATATTTTGATCTCAATAAATTTTAATAACTTTAAAGTAAACAAATACGACACTTGCAGCTAATAGTTATCCTAATTTCTTTACTACAAGTCAGAGTTTTTCAAACTTTTTTCGACGTGGAACCCTTTTTGCTTCAGTAACTTTCCCAGGAACCCCAGATTCTAATAATTTTATGCAATCATAATATTAATATTTTCACATGCCTTTATAAATAGTATATTAAGTTTAAAAACAATTAAAAAGTAATATTACTGCAATGTGTATTTTTTGAAAAAAAAATAATAAGATTTTAATTTTAATATTTTCTACAAGTACATAACACATAAAACAGAATTACTAGCAATTTTAACACGAAGTTTATTTTGTAATCATTTTTTGCTTTATAGTTGAGAGTTTGATTCTCAAGTCAGCCCCAGAATTAAGTCTATTTCGGTATTTAGTTTTTATGGCAGTATAAAAGGAAAATCCGGTTTTTCAAATTTTTCGAACATAAGTAGTGGGAAGTTTCCACTACATAATAGTGGTATGTTTCGAACATAATAGAAGGAAATTCGGGAATCAGATAGCTTCTATCTCATATAAAAAATGACTAGTGATTAATCCTAAATATGAATAAAATTTTGACCAGTTCTAGTTATGTGTGTAAGTGGATATACACATTATTCGGTTTCATGATTAACAGAAAATACAGAATAAATCGGTACCCACTAAAAAAAAATTTTTTGAAAAATTTTTTTATAAATGTTTTTCACGGAGCCCCCCCCCAGACAGACCGTTAAGGAACCTCTGGTTTCCGTGGAAGCCACTTTGGGAACTTCTCCTATAAGTGAGCAAGAAAAAAATCGATCTAGAGATTTTGCATGTTTTTAAGGTCCCCAAAAGTCGTTGTATGAAGTTTTTTTGATGATATCTGTATATATTTGTGGGCATGTATTAAAAGTTTGTGTAGACGCTACACACCACAATCATTGATGGATCAAATAAATACTTTACACAAAAATGGGCTTCACAGTGTAGATCTGCTGTATAGTTTGGGAGCAGTTATTCATAGCGAAAAAATCTAATTTTTTTGACAAAATTTTTTTAGATAACATTTTTATTTCTCATAACTACTAACTCTAGAGTCTTGAAATTTTGGCATTCACTTGGAAGTTACAATTGAAGAAAAAATCTTCAGAATTTTAAAGGAACAGGAAATATTTATCTTTTTTAATAAAATATACTAATTTTGACTTATGATTCAATTAGAATACTTGTAAGGACGATAGAAGCCATACTGTTTGAAAAATCAAAATATAATTAGACCTTAAAATAGGATATTATGCCGGGAATATGTTGAGATATATATTTTTTTAAAATTACATTACTAAAGGGGCGTTATGGTAAATTTTAAAAACTCGAAACATGTTTTTTGACGCTAAACGGCTCATTAAAGGACAATGACATTTCGTCAGAAAATTAGCAATTAAAAAAAAAATCATTAAATTTTTCAATTACTGCAAAAAGCAATGAGACTTTAAAAACTGAATATTCATCCTTGACTAATCGATCGTATTGGATTTAGAAAATTTTTGAGCGAATCAACTTAAATGAAATTTATTCTTTCAGGTTTAATGAAAAAATTGGAAATGATTTAATGACTTAATATGAGATGTAAGTAGAATAAAATTCTGACTTGTGAAAAATGAAGGCCAATAAACATATAATTTCTGATGATTTCCATTGTACGATGGATTTGTCCAAGAAAATGCTATAATCAATCTATATGTTGAACAAAACTTGATATCAGATGTAGATTTCCTTTTCTTTATGAACCATATTATCTTTGTTTAATATCAATGCATGACGAATGGATTTCTTCATTCTTTATTACATAAGGGATACTAATTCTAAGCTAATTTTTCAGATTTTTGATAACACTGATATTTTACATTATTTTTTTTAGCATTTTTGAAGCAAGATAGAAATATTTTGAAATCTTAAAGGGAAAACTTTGGCTTAATGCTTCAATGTCGAAGGAGGTCACATAAACGACATTAAATGTCAAAAGTTCGTGTAATTAAAGTCATGTAATGTTACAGATGGCCATGTATGACATCCACTGCCTATCGGAACAAAAACAGTGCTATAGGAGATTATTTCCTAAACGTTTATTTTTTTTCTTTGGCTTTACACAAGTGCTATTACTACTGTTGTATACCAAGGATAAAATATGCACCAGTTATATAATACAGAGAAATAAGCGAATATAATGATAACGGGTTCAATCACTATCTGTACTACCTCCAGGAATGAAATAGACATTTATATTATGCCTAAATGGGACATTATATACTTGAAAAGTTTGACATTATATTTACTTATAGAAAAGTTGAGTGTAGGCCACTCCAAATTTTTAGTGTTTTGTAGCTGCTTGCAATAATTCAAAATTCATGAAATTTAACGACCACCATGCACTAATTAAGAATGACATGAAGACAATACTAATAATAATTTGGAGGTTCTAGAGGGAACAGAAATGCAGGGAAAAATTATTGTTCGTTTGGCATTATTTATGGAACTTAGCAGTAATATTTAGCAGTATTGGCCAAAAACAATAAGCCCCATGTATACACCAGAGAGTTATATACCTGTTGTCCTTTTATAACGATTTTTCAAATGGAGCAACTTGTAGAGTATATTAAAAAATATTAGAAATGCATTTAATCCAAATATTTTAGGGCCAGGTTAGCTCAGTGGTTAACGTACTCGCCTCTGGGCTGGTAGTCCGGGTTTCAATACCCACCTGGCCCTCGATTTATTCACGCGGGAGGTGAATAAATCTGAGTACTTCGTCCCGCGGTGTATGCCGCCGTCGGTCCCGAAACTGTACGCTGTCAGGTACTCGTTAAGACCTGTACTGGAAATGCCCTTGAGTTAGGCAAAATTTAGGACTCCCAATCTTGTAGAATCTGTAGAATCACTGATCAAACAGCAGGTATTTGGCTGATGTTATCACCCACTAGGGGATTGGTCTAAACAATAAAAAAAAAAGAAAAAAAGATAAACCCACACATTTCAAACAACATGAAAAAATATCAAAAATGGATCTAAGATACGAGGGAGTTTGATAAGTCCGTGACTTTTTGAATAAAACATTTTTTCGGCAAAGAAACATTTTATTTTTCTACATAGTCACCTTTTAGCTCGATACATTTAGTCCAGCGTTTTTCTAATTTTTTTATTCCCTCCAAATAATACGTTTTCTCAAAGCTCTCAAAATACGCGTTTGTTTCGGTAATGACTTGTTCATTCGACTCAAATTTCTTACCGCCCAGCCATTTCTTTAGGTTTGGAAACAGAAAATAGTCGCACGGGGCTAAATCAGGAGAATATACTGGATGGGGTAGCAAGACTAAGACCTTTCAACAGTAACAAGCGGTCTTCGTCAGAGTTAAAAACCCAACTGCAACACTAGATGTATAAAACATCTGGTGAGGAGTTGAGAAGAGTGGGAGGAAAGAGTGGTATTTTAAAAGGGTTTTTCACCCTTTTCTCCCACTCTTCTCAACTCCTCACCAGATGTTTTCTGCATCTAGTGTTTCAGTTGGGTTTTTGACTCTGGCGAAGACCGCTTGTTACGGTTGAAAGGTCTTAGTCTTGTTTTCCCATTTCATATTGTGGTTTGATCATTGATTGTTATTTCACGTGTTTATGTTAAATCTTTTTATATATCTATATATATATCTATTTTTATAATATATATATATTTAATACATACACACACAACACACACACACTATATATATATATATATATATATATATATATAATTGAGAACCTAAGTGAGAAAGGTTGAACAATTGAGTAAAAAATGTGTGAAATTCAAATTTAACAAGTCAAAATTTTAACAATAGTGTATCTGCTTCTAGTCTAAGGTTTGTGTTTGGACTCCGAGTAGTCGGAGTGTCCTCGTAGTTCCAGTTTGTTGCCTTTTTATTGCCGTGTTGTTTTTTATTATTTCTATTGCCTCGTGGATCTGTAGTCTATTGTAGTCATGTTGTGTATCTCCATATATTTGGAAGAAGATACACAAAATCACCAAAATTGTTATATATATATATATATATATATATATATATATATATATATACGTATATATATATATATATATATATATATTTCACTGATAAAACGAAATACGATCCAAACTGGACACAATACGAGTTCGAGATTAACAAAGAGCAACACACAAAGTAGGGAAACACACTTACAGACTCAAATTTTCGGATAATCCGTCTTCAGGAGAAAAGAGAATGGGAGACCAAGCACGTTGTAGGCGCAACGGCAAGTAACCCAACGGTAAGTTACTTGCCGTTGCTCCTACAACGTGCTTGGTCTCCCATTCTCTTTTCTCCTGAAGACGGATTATCCGAAAATTTGAGTCTGTAAGTGTGTTTCCCTACTTTGTGTGTTGCTCTTTGTTAATCTCGAACTCGTATATATATATATATATATATATATACATGTCGATTGCGATCTACCAGTCTATTGCCAAGGTGTTATTGTTAGGTCACATGACATTAAACAGAGTAACATCAGGCTACATCTCATCCTGTCACTGATTGAGGACGGCCAGTTGAATGAATTCTGATTTTTTTTGTATATTTAGGTCACTGTGCAACGGTAAGTGCAGTGAAGCTAATAAGCTAGTCCTTAAGTTACCTCCTTTTATGTACTTTTAATTTTTCCTTTCAAATAAAGTGATTGTATAAAAATGACTGAGGAGACTGGATTGAGTAAAAAGAAAAAACGTGTCTTTCATAGGAAATGAAAAGAGATGATTTTTTTTCATGATAAAATATTACATACATATCAATATATTTGTAATACCACCACCAGGTCAACAGTAAAAAATTGTCCACCTTCAACCAGCCATCCATCAATAGTAATATGAACAATCAGCAGAGTAAATGTAAATTCAGCGAAACCAATAACTCGAAGGGGTCTCTATGTGAAGAAGTTGGAGTCGAGTGTTAACATCCTTTAATCAAGAGCGACTGTGCAACCTCTATACCCATTGGCGGAATAACGGAGGCTTCGCTGGGCAGCGGGTAACTGTGTCTTTCTAAGAACCGCACTCGTGGACCTACAAACTTTTAATCATCACCATCGTAACGAATCATATATTTTTAAATAAATTGATTGTGACTTGTTCATTTTATAAGTTGCTCGTATGCAGAAAATGTGTCATCACCTCTAGGCATAGAGGCTCTCCGGTGTAGCCACTCGTAAAAACTTTATTGACTTTGAATGTGGAAGAATTGAAGACTCCCCAACGGTAGGGAATTTCTCACCCATAGATAAATTGAAAGTAAAAAAAAACCAGCAAGCGTGAAAAGATACAAGAGCCTGTTCTTCACAGCTACACATTCTGCTTCAAACAATAAGTAATAAAGTTTATTCAAGGAGATCTGAAAGTGAGGTAAGTTGTTTACGGTCATGTAAATATTTCGTTTAATTACAATAATTAAGCGCTTGTTTGTTTATTATTGCTAGTAATTTAGTTCGAATTCTTCGTCTCATTCTCTATTCAAATGAAAACACGTTTTTGTCAATTCACGGCATAAAATTACTAAAGTCGTTTCGCTTAATTATAGTGTTTTTAAAATGAAGAGATATTAATGAATTGCTAAGCTGCAAGGTCATTTGGATTTATCATCTGTTGAAACTAATGAAACATAATCCTGGGGGTCTCAATTTGATTCCATATAGACTATGCTAATGTCATTTGAGAACAGGCTTATTAAACTCAACAGCAGCATTTCAAGTCGTAATTCAGCAATGAAAACTTCCGGGGCCTTGATAACAGCCATTAAAAAATTAAATTTAATAATGTTTCCCTAATACCGTCAAATTAAAGCCTTAAGAAAAATATCTGAAAAGAAAATTACTCAGAGTGACATGTGATTACTAATTCTTCCTTTAGTGTATGGTCTACCTAACTGATATATATTCAGTAACTGGGCAACGTGTCTCTTTTGTGCGTGACTTACCTATGTAATTCTAAAGTGATTTACCCAAATGACTTGCTTTTATCAGAACGTGACCTGCGTAATTCTTGATTAATACGTGGCTTACCACGGCTTAAGTATGTTACCTACGTATGCATGTATGATGTGATTCTAATCCAGAAAGTGCTCTACCCATATTATTTTCTTTTATATAGCATTTCGCCTGTGCATGTTATTTTTGTTTAATATGTAATCTACTTACGTAATTGTTATTCAATATGTGGTCTACTCACGTATTTCTTGTTTAATATATGGTCTACTCATGTGATTTTTGTTTAATACGTCATCATGAAATGAAAACCACAACGCCCCTTTCCACCCAAGTAATTTCAAGGAAAACAGTTGAATGATCCTCTTAAAACTTGCTATTTTTGGTTATAATTGTATTGTGATCCGTCAAACAGTGTGACTTGTATCTGGACCACAAGCTTTCAGGCTCACTCTTAAGTCAAAATTTTACATTAATTTCAAACCATACATTTTTGGTCCTTTTAAAAAATCGGTTGCTTTTCAGTTAATGCTTTTGTTGGTTTCATAATAATTCCTATTTTTCGAAACTCTAGAGCAGGTGTGAGGAACCTGCGGCCTTAAGGCCGCATGTGACCTTTTGAACCATGAAATGCGGCTTTCTGTGGTTTGTTTAGAAAAAATGTTTAAAAATATAAAGAATTAAAATTATGGTAATAATAACAAAAAATTTTGGAATTTAGGAAGAAAACTATTCATGTATCATTACTTGAAAAGTCTAAGATTTTAGAAAATCATTTTCCTGATTTAACAAAGGTAATAAACGAAGGCAGTGAGGACACTGCTGAATCATTTGAAAGATGCAAAACAGTTCTAGAAGCATTGATCGAGAAGTATAATCATAGATTCAAATATTTTACAATATAACTATTATATAAGAATTCGCTTATCCATTCGTGGTGGCCTTTTGGGAAAGTGGATGGTGCTAAAATAGCCTTTACTCCAAGAAAGGTTCCCCACCCCTACTCTGAAGTGAGTAGTTTAGGAGGAAAAATACGATGAACATCAGACTTTGCGAAAAAAAATGGACTTTTTTCAAGGTGCAATATTACCCAAAAACAATTAGAAATTGTTCAGGTCTCGCGGTAGCAGGAGTAATAACTTAGAAAACCTTTCTCACAAAGGTTATTTGTAAAATTCTGGAATATCTCTTTCTGCATATTTTTGCTTCAGGATATTTTCAGTTGAAATTATGGCTCCATTACATTAAAGTTTTGAAAACTCAAATCAAATTGCTGAAGAAAGCAAGGCAAAACATGTGCATATTCTATAAGGCATTTGGGTTTAACTTTTTTTTTAATGAATTCAGATTTGGGAAATGAATCAAATGTCTCATTCTCATATGCTTAATCTAGTGCGATAAAAATATTTTTGCATTTCTTATCAACTAAAATAAGTTAGTAAAACACAGACACAGACACAGACACAGACACAGACACAGACACAGACACACACACACACACACACACACACACACACACACACACACACACACACACACACACACAGACACGCACGCACACACACACAAAAGAATTAATTACACAAAGTGTTTTGAACACTTACTATTCATGATTACGTCACATCTATAATACAAACAGAAATATGTATCAATTTTTTTTAAATTAAATAAAGAAAAAAACAACCAAAATTTAAACTCAAAGGAGTTACATAGTTTATATTTTAGTTTAAATTTTGGTTATTTTTCCTTTATTTAATTTCAAAATTTGTATACATATTTTTGTTTGTATTGCAGATGTAACTTGATGATGAATACTAAGTGTTCGAAACGCGTTGTGTTTTTAAACCCTTTTATTTGTGTGTGTGTGAAGACTTAGTATTTTTTTTCTCTATTCATGAGTTAATTTGCTTGTGAGCTAATGAATATCAAATTTTACAAGAGATCTAAAAAACAGTATATGCATGACATATTATTTGTTATAATTGGTGTATACAATGGCTATTATTACTTGTATATCATCACAGTCCATCCAAATGCTCTGCACAATGCTGACAATTGTATTCCAATGTGCTTGACTTTTGTTCTTCCTAAAAATAAATTTAAATTATCAATTCTTTTATAAATTTTATGTCTTTTGTATAAAATATGTAAAATAAATCCAAAAAATAAACTTATTATAAATAATAGTACCTAAACAATAATAATAATAATTAACAATAAAGAAAATTATTTTGTTTTAAAACATTTAAAACTTTAAGAATTTAAAGAAAAGTTTTAAAACTTTAGAATATAACAATTAATTAATATTAGCAAATATAATAAAATATAACACCATTAGAATATAACAAATATAAGACCTTTAGAATATAACAAATATTAAATAGAAACAAATATAAGAACTTTAGAATATAACAAATAATAAAATAAAATAAAAAAAGGCAAGAACTATAGAATATAACAAATATTGAGTATAAACGAATATAACATCTTTAGAATATAACAAATAATAGAAATAAACAAATATAATAAAATATAACAACATTAGAATATAACAAATATAAGAACTTTAGAATATAACAAATAATAAAATAAAATAAAAAAAGGCAAGAACTTTAGAATATAACAAATAATAAAAATTAACAAAAATTATAAAATATAGAAGTTTATAATATAACAAATAGTTAATATTAGCAAATATAATAAAATATAACATTAGAATGTAACAAATATTAAATAGAAACGAATATAATACAATGTAACAACTTTATAATACAACAAATATAAGAACTTTAGAATATAACAAATAACAAAAATAAATATAATAAAACACAAGAACTTTAGAATATAACAAATAACAAAAATAAATATAATAAAACACAAGAACCTTAGAATATAACAAATATTGAGTATAAACGAATATAATAAAATATAACAAATAATTAGCACATTTGTAGATTGCATTTTTTAATACTTACCAATGAAATGTTTCATAATAAAAAAGAGATTTAAAATTGGTTAAAACAAATAAATTCTATTACTTGTTTTAATAAATTTCGCAAATGCACTTGTTATAGTGTTAACCAAGTTTTAACAAAAATCTTTAAAGCTTTCATAGATGGTAGACTGGCATTAGTACAGTTAGGTTAGGTTACAGTGGATGTCCCACTAGAGAACACACATAGGCTAAACCAGGCGTGGAGAACCTGCAGTCTTCAAGCATTTAGGAAGGAGGCTATTTATCAATCATTACTTGAAAAGTCTAAGCTTTTAGAAAATCATTTTCCTGATTTAACAAAGGTAATAAACGATGGCAACGAGGGCACTGTGGAATCATTTGAAAGATGCAAAACAGTTTTAGAAGCACTGATCCAGGAATATAATGATAGATTCAAGGATTTTACAATATAACTATTATATAAGAATTCGTTTATACATTCGTGGTGGCTTTTTGGGGAAGTGGACGAAGCTAAAATGGCCTTTACTCCAAGAAAGGTATCCCTGAATTTTACCCCTGGGCTAAATCACTGGCCTTTTGTGATACCATACAATGAACATTGAGAGTCCCAAATATTGTTAACTCCTAATATTTTAATTTGGAGTAAGGATCTTTAACGAGTACTGACATGGTATAGGCTCGGGACCGACTGCTTAAGGGGAGTGTTTTTTATGTACCTCCTACATGAATAAGCATATTAAGGACCAGAATGGGTATCGAAATCAGAATATACCAGTCCCAGAGGTGAACATGTAAGCCACTGGACAACCCTACCACATAAACGTTCACATAAATGTTATCTGAAGTTTTTACCTCCTACATGAATAAGCATATTAAGGACCAGCATGGGTATCAAAATCAGAATATACCAGTCCCAGAGGTGAACATGTAAGCCACTGGACAACCCTACCACATAAACGTTCACATAAATGTTATCTGAAGTTTTTACCTCCTACATGAATAAGCATATTAAGGACCAGAATGGGTATGGAAATCAGAATATACCAGTCCCAGAGGTGAACATGTAAGCCACTGGACAACCCTACCACATAAACGTTCACATAAATGTTATCTGAAGTTTTTACCTCCTACATGAATAAGCATATTAAAGACCAGAATGGGTATCAAAATCAGAATATACCAGTCCCAGAGGTGAACATGTAAGCCACTGGACTTCCCTAACACATAAACATTCACATAAAATCTTATCTTAAGTTTTTACCTCATCATCTGCAAATTTCTTCTGTCTTAGTCAGACAAGTTGGTAGTTAAATCAGAAATGTCCTGCTAAATATTTTACTTAAATTTTTAAACAATTCCTTTTAAGAGATACTGTTATTTATTTGCATATTAAGTTCAAATGAAATTAAGTAATCATCTGATTTACAAGTTTACCTATAATATAAATAATTTATAAAAAAAAGTAATTAACTTAGCTGTTTCTTTAAAGAAAACAAAACCTGACCTGATTTATACTGAACTTTAATTTGATATGAGTATTAATTTATTAATACTCATTAATAAGTATTGTATGAATGAGTCCATGGATATTCAATCATGTAATGTTACAGAAGGCAATGTAAGAGATCCACTGGCTATAGGAACAAAATCCATGCTCTTCTGTAAGAGATAATTTCGTAACACGAAATCTTCATCTTTGGCTTTACAAAAGTATTACTGCTGTTGTAATACCAATGATATCATATGCATCAGTTCTGTGATATATAAAAGTAAGCCAGTATATTGAATACTGATTCAATCACTATCTGTACGGTCTCCAGGAATGAAATATTAATAAACATCTCCTATATAGCCCTTTATATTATGACTAAATAGAACATTATATACCCAAGAAGTTTGATATTATATTTACTTATAGTAAAGTTGAGTGTAGGTTATTCTAAAAATTTTTTTCTTCAATATACAATTCCTTCGGGTTAATTTAAAATAATCCAAGTTTAATTTAAACTTCAGTGTGGTATAAATGTATTTCCAAGTTGATACTGTTTTAAATATAAATTTAAACAATATTGAATTATTTTAAATTAAACTTGGAATATTTTAAATTGAACTTTATTTTAAATTAATCCGAAAAACTTGTAGTTAGTAGCATAAAATAGAATTCTAATATATCTAATCGAGCAATTGACATTCACCAGTCATTTGGTATTGTTATGTTATTTCTTTATTGATATTCACTGACTAAAATCTTTTTACACTAAGATTATGGTATATAATAAAAGTACTAAGAAATAAATAATACTATGAAGAAATAAAATAAGAGATAATACAATACAATAGTAATAATAGTACGCATATAGTAAAACAGTAGAATAATGAATAAATGATTAATTCAATGTTCGAAGATTTTTTAATAAAACATAAATTAAGCTAAATAAAATATTTTAGAATTAAAAAAATTTAAATGTAACAATACAGAATAAGAGAAAAAATAAGAGAATACCATTGTTAAGACCAGATATTACTAAAGGAAAATAGATACAACTAATATACTAAATAACCGTATTCAATGATATTAAAAGATTCATTTTGAATGTTACTATAGAATATAGAAGAAACCAGTTTGATTCATTTAATAAATTTGCCTTGAAACGATTACAAGATGATTTTTTGCATAATATATATGGTGGTAATTAAATTAAGTATTTTAATTTCCTAGTGATGTATAATAGCGATGAAAATTTAATATTACTATAGATAAGGGTGGACAGTCTAAAATGAATTAAATTTGTAATATTGAAAAGAAAATTAATACAATGTTTCCACTGACCATAATTATGTTTAATACCTTCTGTATTTTTCCATTGTCGTTCAATCTAATTACATTACGTTCTTTGCAACGTAAAATCTAATTTAAAACACATTCATTAAAGTGAATTTTTCAATAAGAACACATTTCAATTGATTTCAAACTGTTACATATAGAACAGACGCCATAGAATAGAGACGCAATTAAAAATGAAAAGACTTGAAAAAAATGAGGGCTATGATTGGTTGAAATGAACATTGGCATAGAAAGACATGCGCATTATGATGTAATGTTGGCGCTAAATGAATGGAATGCATCCTGGGAAGGTAATAATTATTTACATACTAAATGGAGACCTATTACTGAAATTTAATTACATTCAACTTTTTTAGCAATCATTTTCAAATCCAATTTATACTTTGATAAGAGTAACTTTGTTTTACTGGCATTATTTAATTTGATTAACTCCTTAATACATGATTTTCTTGTTATTTATTATAAATATGAATAATCACAATGGTGCTAAAAATAAATACGTTACCAGAGATATTGAATTTGATATCCTTCTCTTGCTGTACTTCCTACACTTCTTTTAGATCTACCTCTAAAAATTTCATAATATTAAATACAATTTCTCGAAGGGCCATTATGTTTCATTGTTAACCAATTAATTGGAAATTAGTTGAGACACTTTATTTTCATTCTGAAGTATAAACCAATCCACTAATTATTCATAATATATTATGTATTTCGCTTTGTATAGATCATTATATACCTAAAATTAAAACAAACAGTACTTCAACTTAGACAAAATTGTTCTCATTAGAATTAATAGAAGAAATTAAGTAAAAGAAAAAGATGTACCATCTACTCTTCGAACAAACTGGTGATAGTGAATTAGAAAAGATGTAAATAAGTAAATTTTCATCTTTTAGAACTGAATGTAAAATTTATTGCAATAATGTTATAATAGATTTTTAGCTGGGTGTAGAAAAAAAGAGTTCAAAATAATACTGAGAAATTCTGGAACTAGGTAAACTGTAATAAATCAAGCATTACTATGCCTTCTAATATGTACATTTCTGAATCAAGAGTCTTTCTCAGATGGTCATACGATTTCTAACTTATTTGCTAAATATTTCTTTTCTGTTTTTGATTTTACTTCTTCGTTTACTTCTTAGTATGTAGTAATAGTCATAATATACATATTTACAATTACAATATCATACCTGAAGATATTGTAAACATAGTTTCAAAATTAGATAGTAATAAATCTCCTGGTTTTGACAGTATCACTCCAATATTTATTAAAAATTGCTCTCTCAAATTTAATTGCTCTCCTTCTTTATATTTACAATCTTCAGATCTAGAAAGACATGTATGTTATTCCATTTCACAAAACCAGTGATAAATCACAAATCACAAACTATAGGCCAATATCAATCTAATTCACTTTTCCAAAAATATTTAACTCCACAATAGTAGTAAAGTTAGCAGAGATCACAATAAATAAATTATTTCTCAACAACATGGTATTTATCTAATAGGTCAACGTCTACTCATTTAAACCATTAGTTATGCAATCCGTAATTGTGTGGTATTTACTCATTCTGAGGTAAAATGGATAAACAAACAAAAGTCTCCACACAAATGAAGTTTTATTCAATAACAACAACGCGTTTCGAACACTCTGTGTTCCAAAACAACTCTGGAATTGTTTTCACTGGACCAACCCTTCAGCACCACATCCTTTGGTGTCTTCCTGATGATGAACACAAAATGTTCGAAACGCGTTGTTGTTGCTGTTGTTGAATAAAACTTCATTTGTATGGAGGAGACTTTTGTTTGTTTATCCATGTTATCTCAGAATATCTACTAATTTGTTTTCCTTTCAAAATTAAATCCTCAATTCTATGAACTCTAGTTTGCAGATTGCTAAAATCTTTCATAAGATAGATCACGGTATACTTTTTTCTAAATTGCGGACTCCTGATATTTCAGGAGATATGTTTGACTAGATGCAAAGTTATCTTACAAACTCAATATACTATACAAACTTACGTATAATTAACGTTAAAACATTTAATCAAACCCGTTCTTCAGATATCTGGAGTCCCATATTGGTCCATTACTGTTTTCAATATTCATCAACGACATTTATTCCCTACTATCAGATGTTGAACTATTACTTTTTGCTAATGATCTTAAACTTTACTTCAACATCACCTCCTCTAATGATTGCAAACTTCAACTTTCAATAAATACACTTTTAAACTGGTGTTCTTTCAATAAGTTCAACCTAAATTTTTCAAAGTGTTTCATAATAACCTTTTCCCTTTCAAAAACCGCACTAATATATCGTTATGAATTCAAATGTAACCTTCTCTTCTGACCAGAGTAGACTTAGACTCTATGGAAGATGTAGTATTGATTTTTGACTGTAAATTAGCATTTAACAATCACATTGTTGATTTAAAAAACTGTAGTCTGAAAATTTTGTATTTATTTACAAGAAATTCATATGACTTCAAAGATTTCAATACTTTTGTTACTCAAGAACACTGCAAGCAGTTTATTGTATGTTATTTACTCATGATTAGAGAGGAAAAGAAATACTAAGTCTTCCAACACAAAAAAGAATGGAAAATAAATGTTTATTTGGGAAGTGTAACTTTTGTTACTCTTTAAGAATCTCTCGTTCTCACAATTTTAGAATATGTTTGGATTCACCTGTTTAGAATCCGGATTTCAATTATTATCATAAATTTACTTCAATCCGTCCATTCCAAACTTCTTAAGTAAGGCTAGTTATCCTACCGATTCATCTTACTATCGTTTCTTTTGTGACCAACAAAATATGTTTGATCTCTTTTCTAATAGACACTTTGATGGCATCCTATTTATAACTAAATATTAAATAAATTAATTTGTTGTCCTTATCTCATTTCTCAACTACATTTCCATAGTTAATACAACGTGTAGTAATAACGTAATACAACGTTTAGTATTTCTGTGTATACTAAAATTATAATCTCATCCTATCATATAAAATTTAAAAACGCCCGAATTATATTATGTTCCATGTTAAAAAAATAATTATTTGCTTCATTATCAGCTTACTGTCAGCTTCTTTATCAATGTTCCGTCTAGTACGATGATAAAGTAATGGTCTGTATAGCAGTTTAGATTGTTTTAAATACGACATAAAGTAATTTAAAAAATTAATAACCCATCTACTGCAATTATCCATCATTATGTTACTCCCAATGACTCAGTCTTATTATCATTATTATTACTATTATGTGTACTTGTTTATTAGTTTAATATGAATTATTTTATGTTAAAAAGGCCTTGTATTGTATAAGCAATTTGATCTGTATGTAAATAAATAAACCTTAGAAGGTCTACTTAAAAGTGAATACTTTTTTTATCAGGAGTGTTAATTCCATTTCGTTTACTATAATATTATTTCCTTTTTAAATTATCTACATGTTTATTCTGAATCTAAATGATAGATGTCATTTAATCAATTGGATCGATCTCTTAATATAGGTAATACATCTTCTATAACAACTTAAATAGAATATTTTGTATTTATTATTGTTCTATTCGATTGTTTTTATCAATCTACCAATTATACTAATCCTACTTACTTTACAATAATGATATTTTGTTTACTGTTTGAGTATTTGAAACATATTGAAAAATATTATTAGTCTACATGTTTTGTAGTGTCTTTTATTGATAGCAGTTATTTAACCAGTTCCACTGGTGGTTAAAGTACAACTATATTTTACTCTAAGTAAAAAACTGTCAAACAGGTCACTACATAATAATTGTTGTCTTCTCAAAAGCTTTTACATTCAATCATAAGTTAAAATTTTTACACTTTATTGAAAAAATACCCTTTTTTTAAAAACAATTTGAAAATTTGTATTCCTTCTCTGATTAAATCATGAATATGTACTTTATATCGCTGTAAAGTCATATATGTTTATCCAGTATAGTCGTGTCCTGTATCTTATTTCCTAAATCTTATTTTAATTGATTATTATCACTATATAAAAATGTCATTGAGGAACAATTTAATTAAATAAACAAAGGAATGAATTGCAACATCAAATGCTTAATATATTTCTGTTTATATTCTGCATACTAAATATAATAATAATAATGTTTATAAAATGTAATGAAATGTTCGCTAATAACCCCACACTCTCGCTTATTTATTGATAACAAAGAAATAAATTGAATATTTCATTAATGTGAGCTAAACAATTTTTTTCATTTTCAGATATCTTACAATGTTTCCAAAAATTATGATGTTTGGTTTATATGTAAAATAATTTCATTTATATTTTTTCAAAGAATATTTTCATTTTGAAAACAATTTTAAAATCATAATACTCCGAATTTTATTTCATGCTAGTATTTTTTTTTATAAAATCACATTATTTTTCGTTTGTCAAAAATCATAAAAATTCAACTTACTCTGAGCATGTGTTTTACTTTTGCTTGCGTGCTGTACTCTGTTATAAAGTAGCTGTGAATATATGTTGAGATAGAATATATCAGTAATTATCAAGTTTTGCATACTGAAATCAAATTCAAAGCCAGCTTTCTAATATAATTTTAAACTTTTATAGCTGAAAATTGACATTTTAAAAGCTTAAATATGAACTAATAGACTAAAATAATGAAAAAAACTAGATATTTTAATTATTTTTTCATACTGGATATTTTCAATAGCATAAAAGCTCTTTTATAAAACGAAAGAGTTCATTCCTCAAACTTAAATATTAACAAAAGAAAATATGATACATAAACACAAGATGTTCGGTATATGATTTTAATTTTTGTTCAGGGGTCCAACGTATAGATTGATTAGAGTGTAATAATTACTTTGTATAGTTATACAAATAATTTTTTAAAAAGAATAAGTTCAAGAATTGAATGATTACAGTATTACCCTCCAGGGTAACAGTCATTTTACAAATTGCCTTTAACAAATAAATTCTAATATGGCAGATTAGTGCAATAAATTTTAGATTTATATATAAAGAAAAACCTTTTATTAGAAATAAGAAAATGATATCAAGGTAACTCTCAAGAGGTAAATTTACTTTTAATAGAACAGCTGGTATCTTCCACGATAACACAATGGTTATTTTAATAATAATTACAGCAATTGTAGGATGATCAATACTAAAAAATTATAATAAAAAAAATTAATTGATTTCAATTTGATAATCAAACCATTGGAACAATTAGATAAATTATTCCAGCAGTAATTTTAATTACAATTGCCATGCAGTAGCAGAAGCAGCAAGTTATGTGACTCTCTGGTTAGGGCGACATCCAGCAGTTCTGAGCTCTCAAAGAGCTCTCTTCTGCTTCTTTGTTAGTTTTTGATCAATTATTTCAATCTTTGTGTTTCTTCATACGTTTTATGGTTTCATGAGTTAAATATATATATATCTCACGTTATATTGCGATTCAGTAAGCATTAAGCTATTAATTAGTTAGTTGTCGCTCTCCTTGTTTCTGTTGTACTCGAGGAGACAGAGATTATCTATATATTTAATTAATCCTATTGTGGATAGTTCCTTTCGTAAATGTTTATTTGTAAGATATCTCGGAGCTCCGGTGACCAGTCTGAAAGTCTTATTCTGCATAGCAGCAAGTTTCCTTAGAGTGGCTTTATCAAGATACTGAATCCATGAGGAACATCCGTAAGTTAGTATTGGTCTGATCAGGACATTGTACAGCAGTACTTTTGTTCTAAGTGGAAGCCTAGATTTATCATGATGATAGATTCTACTCCGTATAGCATGTGCCTTTCCTAGAATGCTGTTAATATGTGTTTTGAAGTTGAGTCGTCTGTCGAGGATAACTCCTAGGTATTTTATGGTTCTGATTGGCTTAATTGTTCGTTCGTGCATAGTAATTTCTGTCAATCTGGTTTCACTTGTTTTTGTCTGTAACAGCTAAAAGTTGGCATTTTTGTGGGTTAATGACCAGTTTGTTTTCGTCAAGCCACTTAATTGTCTGGTCAGTTAGTGTTTGAAGTAATTTCGTAGGTTGTTTATGTTTTTTTGTCCCTGCTGCAATGAGTATGTCATCAGCGTACAGACCTATTAATCTATCATAATTTGGATTGTCAATATGTCATCATCAGAAAGTCGGTATGTCGTCAATGTAGATATTGAAAAGTAAGGGACCAAGTACTGAACCTTGTGGCATGCCTCTGGTGATTCTGTGTAGGCCAGATTTAGAATTGTTGAATTTTTTTTTTACAATTGCCATACCTTCAATGCAAATTTCATACATAATAGATGAAATTAAAAATCCAATAATAACAATTTAGCAATCGGACACCAATGACATTGAAGATATGATTATTCAGACAGTATTTAGAATCAGAGACTCAGTTTATGGATCATCCTTCTTTATGGCAACAAGATTACACGTAATTATTGGAACAGTATTGTTAGTAGTATGTTTAATGCGACAACTAAATTCCTTTTTTTGAAGATATAAACACTTTGAATTTGAAGCAACAACATGATATTGACATTTTGTAGATGTTGTATGATTATTCTTAAATATTTAAATTTATTGATGAGGTAGACAACTTATTAGTATAAAAAGTATAGTTTGCTTCCAATTAAGAAGTCTTAATTAAGATAAATTAATAACATGAAATAACAATTTTCAATAGCTATAATAATCTCAGTCATCTTAATAATAGTATGTTCCACAATTTTAAAAGAAGTAATTAGACGAGAAAAAAATATCACAATTTAAATGCGGATTTGATTCAAAAAGTGTTCATTTGATTGAAATAAACACGAATACTCTTTTCAATACAATTCTTTTCAATTGCAGTAATCTACTTAATCTTTGACATTGAAAAAGTAATTATTACCTATTATAATCATTATTCAAAGAATAAGAATCATCAAAATAATAATTATTAGAAGAGAATTTATTAGCACATTACTTATTGGATTATATCATAAATGAAAAAAATGGTATATTAGAGTGATCTAGATTGGGAAGTAGTTAAGAATAAAATTTAATTTGCAATTAAAAATTATTCTACTAGAATCTCTTAACAAAAAAATACCCCCTCACCCCTAAAGGGGAGCGAAGGAGTGAGTGGCAATGAAATAAAAATGTTACGTTTAGTTTTGACCTAAATTTTATAGCCTACCTCCTTACTTCTTAATAAAAGCCAAATTAGAGGCATTTCAATTTTTAACAAAAAAAATAGTAATATACCTAATTAAAAGATAATGAAGAATCTAAGGGAAGCTGTTAACTATCCTTTAAACTGATTCAGATCCGTTTATCTTTCATTTAAGTAGTTTAACCAACAAATATTTCATTTTCATTGAAAGATTGGAAGCAGCTCCCTTAAATATTTAAAAATATTTGAAAAGCCACGTTTTAAACTTAAGCTGTTTAAATAAGTTAAAAAATAAAATAATAATTAAAAAGAAGTAAATATATAAATTTTAACATTATTTAAATATAAAAATTGACTAAAAATATCATAAAACTTTAATATAAAAGGAAAGATTTTCAAAACCCAATTTCACCTCAACACTTTTCCAGGGAAAGATTAATATTATGAATATAAGAAAGTAATAAAGAAGGCTTATTTAAAAAATATGTTCTAAACTTTGGCACAAATCATATAGTTCCTAAAAAATTAATTAACTTATAATTAATTTAAAGTATAAGGAAGAGAAATATTATAAAAGAAAAGATAATTCTAACCCAAAAAAAAATTCCCAACAAAATAAAACCAATAGGAGAAACCTTTAAACAAATGTTAAAGATAAAAAATTTAAATCGGTAAAAATTAACCAACCAAAACTACCTCTTAATACAAAAAAAGTTTGGAAATAATTAGGTAAATTAATATATAATAAATTAAACGAAAAGTATAGGAAACAGTTAACCCAACAGTCAGAAAAAGTTGTAAATTCCAAAATTAAATCTTTCGAATAAAATCCAGAAAGAAACTGAAACCGCATAAAGACAAATTTCTAATTAAAAAACAACTTATTGTAAAAGGGTATTGTATATAAAGTAGAACCTATATACTGAAATCATTTATAAGGTGAATAATAAGACCTACGCACAAGAAAAGTAAAGCTTTAAAAAAAAGCATGAGTTAATAAATAAAAAAAAGGGAAAACAGAAAATCCCATAAACAGAGTTATTATTATTAAATCTAATTGTATTAAAGTAGAAAGAGCAATAATCTTTTTTAAATCAAATTCAAAATTAGCTCCTTAGTCCAAATATAAACATAGTTATTGTAGAAATTATTACAAAAACTCTACAATTAAATATTAAAAGAAGGTTATTAAAACAAAATGAAATGTAAACCCCAGTAGTTATTAGGGTCAAAGAATGAAGTAAGGCAGAAACAGGAGTAGGAGATGCTACAGCAGCTGATAATCAGGAAGAAAAGAGATTTGAGGTCTTTTAGTAAAACCTGATAAAATACTAGAAAAAATGAAAATAAAGATCAGTTATAATTTCAAAAATTATTGAAAAAAAATGCCAACAACCAAAATTTAATATTCATGAAATAGAAATCAACATAGCTACATCCCCAATACGATTAGTTAAAACAGTCAATATTCCTGCATTAAACGAATGATTATTTTGGAAATAAATTACTTAGCAATAAAAAACTGAACCTAAACCATGTCAACCCGATAAAATTCTAATTATATTAGGTCTTAAAATTAACATAAATATAGAAAAATTAAATATTAAAACCAAATAGTTATAAGGAACTTCATTAACATCAGATCTTATATAAGAATGACTATATAAAACAACCATAGCTGAAATTAAAAAAAAACATAACCTTTAAATAATATAATATTTAATCAAAGATGAAAGTAACAAAAACGAAAGTACTTATAACCGATAAGAGTTGTATATCTAAGATATAAACTAAATTATTATTAAAGTAAATCCAAATACAAATATTACTTTTCCAGAAAAAAATAAAAAAACAGACCAAATTATATAATAAGTAAAATATATTATGGATTAAAATTAAATAATACCTGAAATACCACAAATTTAAATTCTAAATTAAACTATTTAAACTAAACTAATAAAGTAAAGAGATCAGGCTTTAAAAAGATCAAACTAAGAGTTAATCAATGTAAAATTAATAAATGAAATTCTCGATAATTAATACAACTACAATTTTTTATTCACTTATACCAAATACCATTTTGAGTAAAGGAATATGATTAAATCTACAACAACAGAATACAAAAAGAGCCCAATATTAAAAATAGAAATCTGAAAGAACACCAAGACATAATTCTATTAATTAATGTAATTTCATCTAATAACTTTAAGGAAGGAAAGAAGAAATAATTGTAATTTAACTATTATTAATAAAAAAACTACGACTCTAATAATAATAAATAATAATAGATAGCTCACAAAAATATTGGCCAAACAAAAAAGACCCGATGAACATAAGCCACACCCAGCCATTAAAACCAGAGAATCTCGAATACCGCAATAATTAATTGTAAAGATACCACAAATAACTAAAGCCATATGTCTAACAGAAGAATAGGCAATTAAAGATTTAATGTCAGTTTCAAAATTATACAAAAAATATTTATTAATATACCAAATAATCTTAAAATAATGAAATAATCATTATAATAAACAAAAAAAAATCTGCAGTGGCCTTTACTAAACGTAAACTTTACTGTAAGTAAACATAATATCATACTTTTTGGGAATATAATATATAATGTTTTATTTAGGTATTATATAAATGTCTAAATAGGAGATGTTTATTACTCTTTCATTCCTTCATGTAGTACAGATAGTGATAGATCTATTAATCAATATATATACTTATGTTTGTATATGACACCACTGATACATATATCATTAGTATGACGACAGCAGTAATAACATTTTTCAAAAAGGAAAAGATAGACTTCGTGTTACTAAATAATCTCTTACAAGAGAACATGGCTTTTTGTTCCAATAGCCAGTGGATCTCTTAGATAGTTTACCTGACCTCCTTCCACATTGAATGTTTAAGACAAATTTTCACATTGCTATTTTGTCTCAAAAATATCAGAAACATCAAATAAAAATATAGTTTTATGTTATTTTTAATATAAGATGTAGGGTAATTACATTTATTATTCTTCAAAGAAAGTTTTCAATTTTTAATTATGTTTTACATTTTTAGTTTTGTATTGAATTATTATACTGGGATTTTTATGGCTCGACAGTATTTTATAAAAATCACTTTTCTTTCAATTTGTCGCAAATCATATAAACGAATTCATTCTGAGCGAGTGTTATCTTTTTCCTGCGTGATGTACTGTTATAAGGTTGCTGTAAATGTATATTGAGAAAAAATATATTAGTTATTAGCCAGTTTTAAATATGCAAATCAAGGTCGAAGCCTGCTATTCAGTATAATTTTAAAAATTTTATAGCTGGCAGGTTCTAATTTTGGAAAATAATAGATATAAACTATTAGACTAGAATAGTGAAAAAAAAACTGGATATTTGTGAACAAACATAACTCCTCTTTTTGAACATGGTTAATGGTGCGTGATGGAACTCAATCAAGTGTTAACTATGCCCCATGTTGCTTAACTTCGGGTTTTTATGGCAACCAGTGTAGTGTAGTCAAGATAGCTATGACTTATATATATATATTGATAGCTTAGAGCTTTCAAAACAAAGCTACAAATAATTCGTGACCACTGGAGATCTATAAGACATGAGTAATTAATATTACCTTCCTATCTGTTTTCTTTAAGTAACCCACTAATAAATCTTTTAATTTATAACTTTGCAAATGGGAACACAAGGACACACGTATAAGTAATATTTAATTTCCATTGGTTTTGGAGAAGTATTCATGAAGATGTGACTATAAGTCACATAAAAGACTATCGATAACAATAGCCTATTGAAACGAGATGGTTTATAACTGTATAGAAATATTTTTAATGTCCCTTCAGTTATAAGTCGTCATTGGAAATACTAGGAACAACAAATTTACAGAAAAATGCAGGTAAATACATTGATTTATAAATAATTTGCATAAATAGAAGAAGGAATTGAGTTCTGTTTTCAATTCAAGTCGAAAAGTATTTCAATAAGTCGACCTTGACAAATTTTATTTCCCCTTATGGGCTTCATTATATACTTTTTGGTCAAAGATAACGTCTTCTTATTGAATAATTCAAAAAGTTATAATAAATAAAGATAAATTTATTTATTATAACTATAAATAATATTAAGAACCTCAAAAAGTCCACAAAGAACTACATGATTTATTTATACATTATAAATTTGCACTTTTGAATGACTCCATTCCATTATTTTTAATTAGAACTATTATTTTGCCGCTATTTTTGATCATTTTTACGAAATCAGAAGCATTATTATTATTATTATTGCCTTTTTTTTTTATCAACTCAAGTAATAATTGACTGCTAGGTTAGTAAAACAATTTTCCTACTAGTTTCTTTGTCTCTTACCAAACTCCACATCGAATTTTAAAAAATAGTCATTGACGGCGAAATATATTTTTTAAAATACGCAAACTAGTTTGAAAAAGTATGTATTTTATAAATTATTTAAGATATGATGAGCTATTTGCATTTGTAGACCTTTAGTTTACTTTATCAATCTATACTCCCTGTAGTACATAAGTACTAAAAGAAATAACTAGTTATTAAGGTGTCTGGCTGTAAATCTGTACAATAATAAATGCTATATAAAGTATAATATTAATTTTAAAGTCAAATGATTTTAGGATAAGTCTGAGACGTGACAGATGGTAACAGATTTCACATACTACAGCTTTGGTTATGATTTTTCTCTGTATCTAAGACAACCAAGATAACTGAATCTAAGATCGTAAAATTTCAAAACAATTTTAATAAAATTAGTTTTTGAAATTAGATTACATTTAAGGATTCACATCTTATTCATGTAGGCTATTTATTTTACAAATTTATATCAATTTAAGATCTAATATTGATTCATTCCTTTTTCACGTTATTCCATTTCAAGTGATATCTATTTTTGAAATATAAGTCAGTTAATAGTAATTAGATTCCAACTTACCCAACTTAAGGAATTGGCAAACGGATGGAATAAATATAGTCATTATGACAACCACATTATCAGATGAAATGTAGCGGAAGAGGTTTCAATGTTGATGAAATTTAAACCAGAGACTATACAATGAGAGGTGACAAAACACGCATTGTAGTAATTCAACAAATTATTATAATTATTCTTAATCCCAGGTAAAAAAAGGTGAATATTTTTTATAGCAAAAAAGTAAATTTGTTAAATTGCTCTAACTAAGAGTATGCTTTATATTTTAAAAAATGCAGGGGTTGGTAATGGTCTAAGTAATTGTATGTTTTCAATATGTATTATGTTTAAAAGATAAAATATTTTCAGTAAATAATTATAAAGCAATTTAATAGATGTAGCATAAAAATGTGACCTCTAATAACATTAAAATTAATTTTATCGTATTCAATTATCATTGATTATTATTTTTATAATATGTTAAACATTTTGTTATAAATATTACAGGTCAAAGAAATATTTTTAACTCCATTGTATTATATATTTCAGGCTCGGTTGGCATTTGTTGTGTTTCTGGCTTTGTCAATTGATTTTGTCCAGTCATATTTGTTTGTCCCGCAACAGAGACCAAAAAATGTTATATTAAAGTGTCGAAAAGTGCTGGAGCAACCAATTCAGCCATCAGGGAACATTAATCGGTATGCTTACAGCGATGTATTGAGGAACTCTGTGGAGCCTTACCCGGGCTACAGACAAGAAGTGTAAGTGATAGTAATAATTGAGTTAAAACACATTTATTCAACATAGTCTACACTGAAATACTAAAACACATATTATATTAGTATCAGTTTTTAATGGAATATATTTTTTTTATAAATAGCACCACAATTGAACTGATAACAAATTTATTTAATAGTTTTTACAAATTCATAAATAACATAAATTTCATATAACATAGTGTAGCGATATTATACACATGTAATATAACAAATGGAGCATGTAAAAGTATTTATTTAAAAAACAGCACCACAGTAAAAAACAGTGAACTTTTTCAAAAACTTTAAAAAAATTCGTAGACCTCATAGACTTTAAAAAAAATCTTTTATAATGTGTATTTTAATATTAAATCTAATGTCTGATGTAATATTGCAGCATGTAATATACTATCATAAGATTTTACAATAAGTCCCGTGCAAAAATTGCCATAAGATTTATATTGGTCAAATTGGTAAATATTTAAAGACAGGTGTAAAACAACACCAATACAACGTAAATAGACAGGAAAAAAGTAGCACCTTATTCTTGCATATATGGTATATAATGAAAATCATCATATTGATTGGACCGTAGCTAAATTTATTACCTATGAAAAACAGGTGTTGTTAAGAAATATTATCGAATCCTGTCTGATTAAATTTAATAGATCAAATGTTATAAACATTAGCAACGAGCTCCTCAGGCTTGATACTTTCATGACGAGAGCAGTAGCCTCTTCTAAGAGGATTGACAGCTAGCGGATAGTTTTTTACTTTTTCTTACTGTACTCCTTTGTTTCCTCAAACATCCCTCTCTGGACATTTGTCTTTTCCTGCACTTTTCACCCTTTTAAAATACCACTCTTCCCTCCCATTCTTCTCAACCCCTCATCAGATGTTTTCTGCATCTAGTGTTTCAGTTGGGTTTTTGACTCTGATGAAGACAGCTTCTTACGGTTGAAATATCTTAGTATTTTTTCTCATTTCTTATTATGGTTTGATCATTGAGTAATAAACTATATGGAGCATGCTGTAAAAAAAATATTTCATAAATATCACACATCTCTTTCTAGACAGATTTCAATACTGTGATCACAATATATATTTTCACAGTGTTGATATAATGACAGTGACATATTTTCCATAATGCTTACGTAATACATAATCCGTAAATTACTGATGAGTTGCTTAAGTTGAAAGAGGTTAGCCACACGTTTACTTGGGATGTAAAGTTAGCAACACCAATAGACTCAAGAAAAATAATTTATTATACTTTAAACTTGACGATAAATTACCAAATTTCTATGAAAATTAATGATATCTCTATATATTGAGTTCGTGACTTTGTTTGTTAACCATTTTCCGTTGAGATAGAGACCTGAAATTAAATATATATTATTTATTACCTGAATAAAATTAAATAAAAGAAAATTATCAATATATTCCCAAAACTGGAGCTAGAGTAGCAAGTGTCTAGCGTGCACTCCGATGACAATAGTGCAAATATATTATAAATAAATGTAACAAATATATAATAAACTACTACATTACGGGTTAAAAATGAATAATTTTAGAAACAAACATGAATACAACTGTCAGATAAAATACGAATGTTCTAAGGTAATGTTATATACACATACCTCTCATTAATGTTATTTTATGTTACCTAAATGAATTGAATATTTCAATTTACAAGTTTTGTTTGTTTTAAATATATTTCATTGTGTGTATATCTTGAATCATGTTAAAAATACTATATCAAAAGCTTGGGTCATATAAGAATCTGCTTCCGTACCTTAATATCAAGAAACAACAATTAAAATTATCCCTGTCAATCATGTTCAGTGAGTTAATTTCAATACCTATTGTTATAATTTCTGAGTGAGTCAAAGGGTCACAGGTAGCCTAGTGGTAGAATATTTTCATGGGTAATTTTAGATTGGTTAATTAATTAATTAACTAAGTAAGTAATTATTAATTAATTAATTAATGATTTTGTTAATGAACCAAATATAAATTTTGAATATTTTTGGCCACGCAATTATAAAGATGACTATTTTTAATATAAAAACAGAAAATTTGTTGAATAGTTCTTAATGGTGCATGCTTTATATTGTAATTGTTTATATATTATTATTGACACATATTCATTTTATGTAATTCAAGAAAACAGATACTATTTACTGCGAAATTTCAAAATTGCTGTAAATTTTTGCATATTTACTATAAATAAAATATATTTAGTAATTTTTATAAACATTTAAAAGGCATAAGAAAATGTTATCGTATACATGTATATAGTTACTTAGAATGATTATTTGTCATAAATGTAATTATTTTGCAGGATAGCACAAAACGAATTGGATTCTTCGATGTATAATCTTGAACATGGTAAGATAAAAGCAAATTTAATTTTTTTTGTATACATTGAATTTATTCAATGGAGTAACAAAGTGAAACATAACTTTTTTTTTGGTTTGATTTTTAGATTCTTCTTGTTTGAACTGTAACGAAAATAACGTAGGGAGACCAGGTATGTATTAGAACACAAGCGAATTCTTATTACTAAGCTATAAGAGTCAACAGGTGAGTCACAGAAAAATACGTTTTTAGATAATATATGTATTATGAGGGCATTTATTTAATTACTACAAATATTTAGTTATTTAAATAAGGCACCACAATCCTGAGACTCTTTTTTTACTTTACTATAAGTAAAGTACAGTAATCATGAACAAATTCTATCTTCAGTTTTAACGGGATTTACCTGTTTTGAAGCCACTAGAGTTCTTTTTTGACGTTTTCCCTTTGATGTCTGTGGGTTGGTTGGTGTTCAAAAATTTGTTAACCTCACTACAGTCTAGAATCTTTTTTTATTTTACACGAAACTGGACCTTATAGTATAGATGTGCCCTATTATTAGAGGACAATATTGTTGCATGATGGGAGAGTCATGTTTTTTGGAGCAAAATATGTTTTTAGACAATATTTTTTTTTTTCTTGAACTACTGATTCTGGAAACGCGAAATTTTGACATTATCATTGAAGTGAGAGGTGCAATATGTGAAAAAAATCGCAAGATTTTCAAACCAAGTGGAAAGTTTTTTTTTCATAAAAAATTACTTTTTTGACTTATGATTAAATTTGAAAGCTTATAAAGATGATACAAGCCATGTTGTTTGACGAATCAAAGTGATATATTCTTACTCTAAGGGCGAATCTAATGAGATCTAGACCCTCAGTTAACATGTCACATTCATTTATCATTACCCTTTGCTGATCTTAGAAATAAATCTAAAAAGTAGAGCCAAGTGCGATTATTATCAGTCGAGCTTCTCTAGCTTTAGCTTTTTTTCTTTTTTTTTTTAGGCTCAATATTTTCCAATTTTTACTAAAACATCAAATTTGGGGAGATATTCTAAACAAACATTTTGGAGTAGTAATGGAGTGATTAAGCGCCTCTAATAGCCTCTAACACTCAACTCCGACTATCGGCCTTCACGAGGCGACCCTGTTAACCTGCTATATGCAGAAACAAATGAAAAAGGAGGAGAAGGTGATCAGGGGCTGGGCCTGACCACCTTCGTTTAACAACCTTCCTAATCTCCAAATCCCCTCCTTTTATCTCAGCCCCAATCCAAGTTCTTATGCAATCCGTGCCGAAGGATGGATGATAAAGGGGTTACTGTATTATGAACGGAGCCTCAAGGGTTCCAGGTGCTCTGCCGGAGCGGACAAAATACTACCGATAGAGATACGAGTACACGGACTTTTCCCTGTATGATACTAAGGTGAAAGAAGTCAGGAGACCATCGTTTTCGAGACAAAACTTTCATTTTTCTATAGTTAGTAGTTTTTGTAATAAGATACATAAACAGTACTATAACGCAATAACTGTAACTTTCAATTGAGAAAATAATTTTACATTTTCTACAAAAACGCCGACGGTTCTTGTTATCATCAAGTCATAAAATTGTTTTTAATCAATATTAACATAACAATATAACTTCTAAGAGATTTTAGCTCAAGTAATTAAAAGTTTATGAGAAACATGTTTATGTATAGTCATGTAATGAGAATCAATGTTATTGTATGTTACAACACATATATATGACATCATACTTATATGTGTAATGCCAATTGGATACATCAAACAGGTGTTACGTGCAGTCAGGTTATTAACCTTCCTTGCTGGCAGGTGAATAAAAAACTGTCAGCATACAGCAAACATTCATTATCTGATCTTGCAGTTCTTTAAAATTTTGAGGACTCAAATATTGGGACTGAGAAAACTGTTGCAAACAAGTTTTAGAGTCCAATGATCGATCTACTTTGTGATTTCAAAGTATTCCCAAAGTCAAGTATTTATAAAACAATCGACTTGATAAATAATTAGTAGCTCAAAACACAGGGTAGGGAAAATTAAAGTCGTAACTATCAAACATTTTTAATTTCCCACCGATAGTGGTTGCAAAAGGCTTGATCATAATATTTTTGAGAACTTAATAATTACCAAATAAATATTATTTCTCTGAACCAGAATGAACAAAACCCTGAAAAATAAAACCAGTGATATATTAAACGAAAAATCAGGTTTCTTCTTACGTCATCGACTTAATATAACTTTAATCAACTTATTAAATCAGAAATATAATAATATACACTGTAGACCCTGTACCTACAATCACAATGACATTTTATAATAATTTAGATTATACTGAAGTTAATTACAAGATTTCATGAAGATATGCCCAGTTACCACTGTTTTTATAATGACATACACATATATACAATTGTTTGTGATATCAATAATGATCAGAAATCTTAAAAAGAAAAGACAAACCAGTTTTAATCTGTAAAACTACTGTAAATGTGTAAATAATCAGTATATCTGTAAAACTACTGTAAATGTGTAAATAATCAGTATATCTGTAAAACTACTGTAAATGTGTAAATAATCAGTATATCTGTAAACAGTCTGTTAATTATATTGACTGGTGACTTTTGTAAAAGTACATTATAGTAAACATTTAGTTTTGTTGTGGTAATGGATAATTTTTTGCTAATATCTTTTGTAACTTCAATAAAATAAGATTAAAGTGAATTTTTATGTTAGTTTTTATAGATTTAACCAAAACAAGCAATATTGTCTAAATTTTGTTTTTTTTCTTTGTAATTTTCACTGTTTACATTGAAAATTATCATTGATTTTGAAAATTAATTAAATATACTGTAAATGATTTAGAGAACTTATTTGATTTAATTTAGTTAATATTTTACAATTTCTTGTAAAAAGTAATGGCATGGCTTTGTTTTTCAGAAGAGATCAAGTTACCGTTTGAAGCGGAAGGGCAATCTAAAGGAAACGTCGATGTAGTTCACCACGGGATAGGGCAGATTAAAGACCCTAAAGGGACTATTCCAGGGTATTTCCAACCTCCTCCTTATATGTATGGACCGTATGGGCCCCAAGCTGCAGGGAAATTCACTTGGAACTGGTGGTGAAAACACAAGCGTCCCACTTCCTGGCGTCACATTTGTTTTTTTTCATTATGATTATACCTAATAAAGTATATGTTACAAATTTCCCTTCTACTATATTCGTATCATTCGTGCAATAAGCTTTTTTTTCATTTATGAATATTAAAGCATACCAATAAATTTTACAATTTTCAGTAGATTTATTAACCGATTATATATATATATATATACTTTTTCGTTGGAAATACGATCCAAAACAGACAAATATAGTTCAATATAGACAAAGAAACATAGAGAAATCAAAAGAACACACTTACAGTCTCTAATTTTCGGTTTTAACCGTCTTCAGGAGAGATAAGAGAGGGAAACCAAACGCACTGGTTCAGAGACGGTTGGAGACCCAATTCCAAGATCCACCTTCAAAGACGGTCTCCAACCGTCTCCTAACCAGTTCGCTTGGTTTCCCTCTCTTATCTCTCCTGAAGACTGTTTAAACCGAAAATTAAAGGCTGTAAGTGTGTTCTTTTGATTTCTCTATGTTTCTTTGTCTATATTGAACTATATATATATATATAGCCAGAGTCAGTTGGGTTTTTGACTCTGACGAAGACCGCTTGTTATGGTTGAAAGATCTTAGTCTTATTTTCCCATTTCTTATTGTGTTCTGATCATTTATATATATATATATATATATATATAGTGCTCTCTTATCTCTCCTGAAGACGGTTCAAACCAAAAATTAGTGACTGTAAGTGTGTTCTTTTGATTTCTCTATGTTTCTTTGTCTATATTGAACTATATATATATATATATATATATATATTGAAAATCTGCATGAGGTGTCTGGTTCTGATATCTGATTGGTTGATGCGGGACCAAATAAGATTGACTCATTTAGGTTGACACTTTCTGAGGGAGTGCGAGCCCTTATACTATTTGCTGTGTCGGCGGAGATGACTCCATGGATGAGAAGAACTGCTGTACGTGACTTCGATGAGAGCTAGAAGCCTTCAACTGGAGAAAAGAGAAAAAATGAGTCAACCTTATTTGGTCCCGCATCAACCAATCAGATATATATATATATATATATATATGATCTAACCACAATATGAAATGGGAAAACAAGACTACCGATAAAAAGATTTCGCGTGTTTATGTGTAATCATTATATATATATATATATATATATATATATATATATATATATATATATATATATAAGTTCAATGTACATAAAGAAACATAGAGAAATTAAAAAACAGAAATGGGTGGATTGGTGGACTCACAATTCCCGAACCAATGTCCCATTGAATCGTTATTTAACTGGAAGTCATTAACAACTAAAACCATGATCACTGTTTTCACATTACACGCATGGACCTGCTCATATTCAAGCAAATTTAATTGTTTTCATAAAATATCATGACTACTTATATAATTTAATCAATATTGAGAACACTGAGGAATATTCTTAGCGTATTACTAACAACATTCTGCTATCTTGACACTAAATACATAGAGTGTTGGCTTCATCTGAGAACAAGCCAGAGGTTCGAATTTACTCTATACAACCTATGGAAGCATTATGAACATAGTATAGCCAACTTCAGTCCTTTGGTGCTTGTTATTGGTTTAATGATATAAACAACATACTTGATATTTTTTTTGGAACTAATTCAAGTCAAATAATTCCAATATCCACATGTTTCATATTACTTTTAATCATAATTTATACAAATTCTGCATAACCAACGACCAACGAAGAGTTCCATGCACGACAGTGCACGTCGTAATTAGCAGTTCCGGACCAGAGGCCCACTACTGCTAAATTATCATGCTGCTTTTTTTTGTTTTGGTCAGTAGGCATTGTCAATACTGGGGGCGTTAGTCTGTCAGGGAAAGGAGTCGTATTCGTGGTCGTATGGTCTTGCAGCTTTGCATTATATGAGGTACTATATTATTTATAAGTCATCAGGTCGTCATATTTAGTTCAGGGAGGGAGCTATTAGGAGTCATGATTGGGAAGGGTTGTTTGTTGGATTCAGGTCCCGAACAAGGAGATTTGGATGGGTGGGCAGTTTTTTGACTTGATTGTTAGCAAGTCAACTAATGTAGCAATCAATTGATTCCCAACTCAAATCATGCTGAATATCAAAATTTCTAGCATACCATGGCGCTCTAGCTATAAGGCGGGCACATTTATTCTGTACGACTTGGATGCAGTTCTTGTTCGTGGGCGCCGCTCCAAACCAGACTGAGCATCCATATGTCATAGTCGAGCGAATGACCGCCTTATAGACAAGGTCCTTCACTGTCAGTGGAGTACTACTTGATTTGAGGATGGAATAAAGATTGCACATTAGGAACATCCCCAGCTTATTCTGCATAAAAGAGACTATCATGAGGGAGCAGAGAGACAATAAGCAATGAATGTAGGTTCGATAGATCGGCTCAACATTGCTTAGTATTTGGTAGACGTTAGTAATTTTTCTACTACAATCAAGGAGAAAGTTTATTGAAATGGTATTAAAAAGCACAAGTGATGGGAAAATACTTCAAAATCATATCAGCATCCACATTTTATCATTTTGTAAGAGGAAAAAAAAACCGGTGATAAACATATATAGAGTAAGATTTGGTAATGTTGTGTTGAACAAAAAAAAAAAGAACAGTAATGCTGTTTAAAATTGTGTTGCTAATATTTCACAATAATAATGATCAGAAAGCATTAATGAGAACAGTGTTGTTGTATCACATTTAACTGTGGATTATACATGTATTTGGAGCATGTTGCAATGTTGTGGGAACATGAATTGTAATTTTTTTTAGCATTGACCAGTTAAGTTTGGACATATAGTTGTTAATATACAGGGTGATAAACATGTAAAGAGTATCAGAACAATAATGACGTTTAATTTAGTGTTGTTACTAACACTTCGGGTGACACTTTGGTTGCAGATCAACAGCTGGTCCTGTCTTTGACAGGAATGAACAAAATACAGGAATTGGTTCCTTCAATTCTACATGTCTACATTAAAAACCATATCATCTGTTATTACTAAAACATATAAAAGTGTTAATATTCAAAGACATGTACACAATTAGTCAAACTATTGGTCAAATTAGCCAAAAACTCAAGAACTGAGTGTTCGCAACTCCACCCGCATGCATTACCCCTTTGAACATTCCATTTGAACAGATGGTGAGAGTTTGTATATGGTGGTGAAGGCGTTTGATATATGTTTGGACTCAAAACAGTGATGTAGGAATATTGACAAAGAGTGGTCACTGGCGCTGTCACCGTATGAATAGATTCTAACACAGAAGGTTAGTGTTGCTTTTTCCGGCGTGCTTGGTTCCCCTTTCTATTTTCTCCTGAAGACGGATCATCCGAAAATTTGAGTTTGTAAGTGTGTCTCTTTCTCTGTGTGTTGCTTTTCTTCGTTTTTCATCTGACTTGCGTCCAGGTTGGATCGTTTTTTTGAATTTTGTGTGAAATATAAATACCATATGTATATATATATATATATATATTGATAAAAGTATCGACCGTGGAATAGAAACAAAACTAAAGTTTATGGGGACTCGGTCAGTTCTTCAGGTTTTAATTAAACTCTCATTGCCAACGTTTCGGTCTTTATTTAAAACCTTTTTCATAGGCCTACAAAAACAGAGGAAATATAAGAAATAGTACAATCATTTTAAAATCAAACATACATATAAGTGCAATTAGCTACAATTAAGAAATTACAATAGAAATTTTGAATATAGATTAGTGAGAAAACTTAGAGAAGTATAAATTTTGAAACAGAAAAACTAAGTATTACATTATAAATTATTTTACAAAGAAAAATAGTATATGGGTTTTAACAACAACTGTAGTCTGAATGAACACACGACACTGAACTGAAATAACCAAGAAAGGTAACCAAATTTTACCAGACAACCAAAAAGACACTAACACAATTTTTCATCTATCAACAATGTTTAACTTAACACACCCGAATAAATACTATTTAAATTTGAAATGTCACTTTTATAATTAATGGATGACTGGTCCTTTCTAATAGATAACATTTCCACAGTTTTCCTTCTCTGTTCATCCATTTTTTTGGCTATTATTTTTATTACATCAAAATCAAAATTATAGCCTTCATTAATACCATGTGCAACTAATTCAGTGGCATTAATTTTCTTTTTTCTTATAGAATAACTGTGCTGGTAAGTCCTTTCCTTTAAAAAAACGACTGGTTTCTCCATAATAAATTTTGTTACAGTCTTTGCACTTTCTTGCATATATAATATTACTCTGTAATTCCTTTGGAATCTTCTCTTTTATATTTGAAAATAACGATTTCATTTTTCTTTTGCTATAATATGCTAAATTAACTTGAGGTAAGTGTCTTTTGAAAACTTTTTTAATTGGTTGCGACAATCTTTCAACATATGAAAATTTAAAAAAACTTTCTATCTTAAACTTCTAAGTCAGTATTTGTATCATTTTCTGGCTCTTGTTGTTGCTTTAAATATTTTGACCAAAAGCGTTCAATCAAATTTCCTGGATAATTATTTTTCCGCTCGTAGGCTCTCTTATCTTAGTTGAAGGCAAAAGACATGAAAGTATATCACTGCGTGCAGTCCACAGACACTCTTGTCGAGGTAAAGGATTGATAATTAATATATTAATTAGAATAGTATTGATTATAATGTAGTAGTAGTATGGTGGGGAGATCAATGATCTGGCAAACAGGCCAGTCAGTGGGCCCTTTTTGCCTACCCCAGATGACCCAGACCTAGTCCTAAGAAAATCTTCCCCATCTTTCTTTATAGATTATTATAAATAATCTATCTTATCTAGTTTAGCTTATCTATCTTTATAATGCTGATTATAATGTAAATGGTGTAAGAGTTATAGTTGAGAAACTAGTGAACAAAACTAGGGTTAATAATGGGACAGGTTTGACTGCTGTTTCGTCCACATCCACACATTAAACAATGTAAATAAATATCAATAAATTCGACAAGTACAGCAGGTAATACGTTAGTCGAAGATAATCAATCAGTTTTTATGGCTTTATTCTTCTTTGCTGTAACTAAAATTACGTGCATTTTTTTTATAAATTGTTATTTTTTTCTTCAATTTCTTGTCAAATTTCCATGGTTTTTTTGAGCCGTTTAAAGCCAAAAAAAATTTTCTGAAATCAGAAAATCTACTGAATGTACGATTTGGTGAATGTAATTTAGATAAATTTCATGTCAACTTATCCTCCTTAGAATGTTTTTTTTTTAGGTATAGTTTCATTTTGATCCGTTAAACAGTATGATTTATATCGCTTCAAAAGCTTTCAGATTAAATTATAAGTAAATATTTTTACATTTTAAAGAAAAAGAAATATTTCCTGTAGTTTTAAAAAACGGAGGATATTTTTTCGTTTATTGCTTTTGTCTTCAAAGACAGTCGTTTATTAACGACCAACTGAGGAATATTCTCAGAGTAAAGCAGAAAACAAATAGAAATTAAATACAATTGCATAATACTGGTCCTATTCTATTGCTGATGCTTATCGATTCTTTTCATTTTTATAATATCAAATCCATTCCTAGAAGTTAGTTAGAACTAATTGATTTCCTTATATCTCATATTCGGATACACTATTCCAAAATAGTTAGGTAATCGTTTTAGATTTCGCAAAAAAACTTCTTTCATATACTGAGAAGTTTTTTCTACCAGCTTTAGAAGTTTATTTTAAAGTTTAAACACTTTTATTATAACTTTCTGCGTTTTTATGTAAATTCCTCACTTTGCTATTTAATGTTACCTTTTTATAGCTGCATCTTCCCATTGATAAATTTTAAATCATTTTTTCAACATCCTTACTAAACCCCTTATTCACTGGTTGCTCCACTTCTAAGATTTACTGTACTTTACAAGACTGAGATATGTGGCTTATATATCATTTACCTCCCAGTTAAACCATGTTCTGCCAACATTCGTAGCATGGTTAATGCAACTCATACATATTGCTTAACTTCGGGTTTTAATAGCAACCAGTGTAGTCAAGATGGCTATGAAATATATATATATATATGACAGGAGTCATCAGCCTCCTGATGACGACGATGTTTGAAATATAGAAGTGAGTTATTCCTGTATCTATCTGTGTGCTATCTTTTTTAATTGGTTTATATATATATAGGAGTCGCTGTCTGCCTGTGGAGCGACTCGTTTCTATCTTGCTGATGACGAGGACATCGAAATATAGTAGTGAGTTTCTGTTTCATTTCTGTGTGTTCTTTGTGTCAATATAGTTTATATACATGCAGTTTGCTTCTCAACGCGAGTGCTTCGCACTTCTTCCTGATGACGACGGATGTTGAAATATCGAAGTGAGTTCTGTTGTGACTTTCTGTGTTCTTTCCTATTTGTTAAAGAGTATATATATATATATACGTTTCAAGGTGAAACGTTTGTTGTCCTTTTGGATCGTTTTCCTGTTTACAATATATATATATAGCTTAGCGCTTTCAAACACAAACTCCAATACATCATAAACATCAGACAACAATATAACATACAAACAATAAATACTGGCTTCATATTAAGTTCCTGAAAATAACCCGCTATCAAATCTTCTAATTTATAACTTTGCAAAATAAGAATACAGTTCCACACGTATTTGTAGAATTTAATTTCCATTGTTTTTGAAGAAGTATTCACGAGGATGTGACTAATAAAATACATACGTGTGCTAAAATATTAAGATGTCTATCGATAACAATGGCTATTGATTGAGATGGTTTATAACAGTGTAGGAAGATTTTTAATGTCACTTCAGTTGTAAGTCGTCATTGGAAATACTAGGAACAACAAATTTACAGAAATATGCAGGTAATTACATTCATTTGTACATAGTTTGCATGAGCATAAGTAGAAATTGAGCTCTCATTTTTATATTTTTACCGAAAAATACGTCCTGTATCCAGCATAACAAACTTTATACCTATTTATTGAGGATTTTTTTTTAATTCATTAATAAGGTGTATGTAATGACCACAGATAAGATATTCTTATGAAATAATTGGAAATTCATTTCTTTGATTATTTAATAGAGTTGCATAATATATCCCCTTGACTATAAATACTGTCATGATTAGTTGTGCAATCCGTAAATATGTGGTATTTACCTTAGCACTTAGCACAACTATGCATAAAATTAGAACATTATATGGAAAATGATTTGAAATAATTTTTTTTAAAATTACATTCACCAAAGGGGCGTTTTTTTGACGCTGAACGGCTCATTAAAAACTCATGAAAATTTGACCATAAATGGAACATAAAATTAGTAATTTATAAAAAAACTAGCAAATGTACCCGTCTTTGACGAAATCAAAAATTCTATTATACTTGGTATTCCAAAATATCAATTATAGTATATTACTAATACTATAATTAGAAATTATAGAATAGTAGAAAACACCATTATTAGTACAGTGTTAAACAAATACCTCTGTATACACTACATTAGCTGTCTGTCCTTCAGGTTCATGGAAGAACAATCAGTTGAAACCTCTGACTATTGAGCAAGTAAACTACAGTTGACCATGTGAGAAAAACTTGGTTTCGCTAACTTGAATTCCTGCGTTAGATAAAGTCTCCCTTTGGACTTAGTTAACGTCATTGTGAAATAGACTCTGACGGGACTTTGCAATCATTTGAACGGAAACAGACAGTGGCTCGGAATCAATGGTATGCGTGGTATACACACAGACTCCTCAATACCACATCCAGTCGTTATGTCCGCCTCTATGGCATATTTGTGTAGAGCACGAACTCAGAGTCATGTCCCGTTGCACAGTTTTGGGGCACTCATGTTTCGTAACATGAAATTTGTTACTGCTACTAAATTGTAGGATGACTGGTTCTCCTACTTTAAGTTTTTACTCATGAGCAGGCAGTCCAGGAGAAATAAATTCAGAGTCAAGATTCAATTAAATTCAATTAGATAATGAACTGCTTCTTCACCACTAATCCAATCTCTTTACTGACTTGTAAGTTCTTTCCTCGGTATGATATAGCGTAAGAACTTGTTTGTTGATTTCTCCTGCCTGTTCATATTAAGGGCTGAGCATTGCTCGTTTACAAAACATTTATTCTCAATAGATAGTACATCCTCAACTCTCTGAAACACCATTTCAATGATGTCAAATACGCAATATATTCATATGCTCAATTGAAATTAAAATCAACTAACAATACCTGCTTGCCACACCTGTGTATTTTCAAAACAAACTTGTCGGTGAAGTTAGGAAAATACAGCTAAAAGCCCCATAACTTCGCTTCTGTTCTGAATTAATAATCTATTTAGAGCCCATATTTTAAGTTAGGCATACACAAATCCAGCGTCAATGTTTCAGCTCGCTATGTCGTATGGTGGCTGAGTTTACTTGTGACAAACATTTTTGCGTTAAACGTCCATAACTTCACTTCTACGTTGAATTTCCAAATAATTCAGAGCCTATATTTTAAGTTAGACCTACCCAAATCTACTGTAAAAATTTCAGCTTTATATGTCCTATGGTAGCTGAGTTTACTTGTGACAAAGTTTTGCGGACAAACAGACAAACCGACAAACCGACAAACCGACAAACAGACAAACCGACAAACCGACAAACCGACAAACCGACAGAAATTTTTCTAAGGGTGGATTCGGTTTCTCCAATGTATGAAACGTAAAGAAAACTTGAAATGAGTCAGTTCTAAGCAATGTACAGACAAAATCATTATTTTATTTATAAATATATTCATGAAGTTTCAATTACGGGAAAGAGCAATAAAGCTATAAAAACTGTTTGTTTATCCTAGACTAAGGGATCACCTGCTATACTTGTGGAATTTTTGATATTTTTTTGCAATATTTACATTGACTTAGAAATTTTTTGAGCAAAACCTTAAGATAAAATTAAACTATTCTAGTCTAATAGTTCATATTTATTATTTTCAAAAATTAGAAGCTCCCAACTATAAATGATTTAAATTATATTGAATAGCTGGCTTCGACTTTGAGTTGAGTATGTAAACTGGTTAATTACTAATATATTTTTTCCCAATATACATTCATAGCAAGCTTATAACAGAGCACACGACGCAGGAAAAAAGATAACACTCACTCAGAGAAAATTGGTATATATGATTTTCGATAAAGGGGAAGGAAAATGATTTTAATAAATACTAAGAAGCCATAAAATTCCCAGTAACAAAATTCTATAAAAAACCAAAAATGTAAAACATAATTCAAAATAGAAATCTTTCGTTTGAAGATTAATAAATGTAATTATTGTATATCCTTAATTATAAATTATTTTAAAACGACATTTTTTCTTGGATGTTTATGATGTTTTTCAGAAAAAATAAGAGTATTTTTCTGATTTAAATTTGAAAATTTGACTTAAATATTCAATGTAGAAGGAGGTTAAGTAACCGATATAAGAAATCCACTGGCTAAAAATGTTATTACTGCTGTAGTTATACCAATGAGATTATTTGGATCAGCTGTGGGATGTACAAAAATAAGCTTATATATTGATAAGTGGATCAATCACTATATGTACTACCTCAGAAATGAAAGACTAATAAGCATCTCCCATTTAAATGTTTACATTATGCTTAAATGAGACATTATATATTATATACCGAAGGACATTGATGTTAAGTTTACTTATAGTAAAGTTGAGTGCAGGCCACTCCAGATTTTTGTTCTTAAACTACGCGAATAATGATAAAACTATTTGTTTTGTGAAATCAAACGTCTGTCTACTTGACTCTCATCACAATTCACATTATGTTTTATAAGAGATAGTCGTCCAAAGCCAAATATATATTTCAAAACTACATTAACTAAGCTGTATTAAATTGTACATTTCATTTACGTATTCAATTTTATCATTTCAATAATGACTTACTACTCAGAATTACTTATTACAATATGCTAACCTTTAGTTCAATTTATCAATACTTGTTGTACCTTTAAAGTCGGATAAAGTTACATGAGTACTGACGAGTTCTGTAATAGTGTCCACATTTGTATTTGTAAAAGTTATGATAGGTATCCTGAAGGATTTCAAATGAAATCAAATTACTGGCAACTGTTGGGAAACTTGTTTACTTTCACGTGATCTCCCGTCATTAATGACTAAACGTATATATCTATCATGGAAGGGCTGCAATCCAGTGGCTTAGCAACGGGGGAGGGGGCGGTCCGCCCCGGGGCGCACAAGCCAGGGGGCAGTCTACCCCGAACGGCTCATGCCAGGGGGGCAGTCCGCCCCGGGTGGTACATGACAGGGGGTAGTCTACCCGGACGGCTCATGAAAGGAGGTGGTCCGCCCCGGGTTTACATGACAGGGAGCAGTCTACTCCGGACGGCTCATGCCAGGGCGGAGGTCCGCCCCGGGTGGTACATGACAGGTAGCAGTCTACCCCGAACGGCTCATGCCAGGGGGGCAGTCAGCCCCGGGTGGTACATGACAGGGGGTAGTCTACCCGGACGGCTCTTGAAAGGGGGTGGTCCGCCCCGGGTTTACATGACAGGGAGCAGTCTACTCCGGACGGCTCATGCCAGGGAGGCGGTCCGCCCCGGGCAAATCTTATGACCGCCTCGGGCTGCAAAAATGGTTGCTAAGCCACTGCTGTGATCTTGCCTATATCTGCTGTGAAACTATAAAATAAAAACATTAAAAATTCGCCTACTTTACCTACTGCTTTAAAAATGACACCAGTCTTGAAAAAACAGGCTGCAAGATGTTGAGCTAAATGGAATAACTGCAACCAATATGGGAAAACTACAATAGTAGTACTCCGTGAACAATTTACAGACAGCCGTGAACAATAATTTACAGATAGCCTCTAACCTGTTAGTGTTACTACATCAACTTTTATTCGATTGTTTAATTTTAAGTGACACTAATACATCTAACTATACAATAAAGATGATAAAACACGCAGAGTAGTAATTCAAAAAATAACTCTACTTAATTGCTATTATTTTCATCCCGGGAGAAAACAGAATTGAACAGCTAATAGTGTAAGTCGTATATTTTTCTATTGTACTATTCTAAAAATCAAACAAATTTTCTGTAAATTTTAACATATAAAATTTGATTATATGGTTTTTACTTACCATAAAAAATATTTTTTTTTATAATAATAATAAATGAAATATTTTAACTCCATCGTATTATATATTTCAGACTCAGTTGGCGTTTGTTGTGTTTCTGGCTTTGTCAATGGATTTTGTCCAGTCAATGTTGTATGTCCAGCAACAGAGACCAAAAAATGTTATATTAAAGTGTCGAAAAGTGGTGGAGCAACCAACTCAGTCAGCAGGGAATATTGTTGGGTATGGTTACAGGAATGAACTTAGCGACGGTCTTGGGCATCTTACAGGGTAAATGATAACCTTTATTGACTCAAAACACATATATTCAAACTTGTTTACACCGAAATACTAAAACACTTATTATACAAAGTGTCCATAAAGTCCGTGTGCGTTTTAAAAAAAATATACCCTTATTTGTAGCTGGGATAGAAATGATCTATAAAAAGGATTAGAAAGAAGTAAATCTATATTTTTTAAACTTTTATTGAAATTTTATTCACATAACCTACATCATGTGGTAACCTCTTCTAAACAACTCTAAATCACGAATTTCCTAACAGATGAATCAGAAGAGGTGGATCATTTAATTCATCTCCACGGTCACCAGACTTGACTCTGTTAGATTTTTCTTATAGGGGTATGTGAAAACAACTGTGTATGCATCTAAATCTTGTTCATTTGAAGATTTGAAAGCTAAAATAACTAATAATATTTTATGGATTATTGTAAATCAGTTGGCGCATGTTTTCCGTAAACTGCAAAAGCGTATTACCCTCTATATTGCTAATAATGGAGGACTGTGAAAACTAAAAATTATTTTTAGAATAAAACCTTAAAAAATGTAGGTTTACTTCCTTCTAATCTTTTTTACAGATTATTTCTATCGTAAATACGAATAAAGTTATAATTTTTTTAAACTGCACATGAACTTTATGGACACCCTGTATTAGTATCAGTTTTTTATAGAATGTATTTTATGAACATATATCGAATGTATACTGCCTACATAGTATATACATCATGTGGTCAAAGTATAGATAAAATCAGGGTAACATACTCCCCTGATTCAATCAAAATCAATAAATGACTTGTGATTTGCTTAATTTGACAGATTTAAGCCACAATAATTTTTATAAGTATAATATAACTATTATAGTCAAATTAAAATGATTTTTCATTATAAATGGAGTTATTTTGCAGGTTTGGACTAAGTTCTGGGCAGATTATAAACGAGCCATTAAACTATCTTGAACATGGTACGTTGAGAATCCAATTTAATTATTTTGTATAAATTAGGTTCATTTAATGGAATGACAATCTGAAAAATAATTTTATTTGTTTGTTTTTTTAGATTCTGCGTCTGCGAGATGTAAGCAAAACAATGGCTTGGCAAAATCAGGGATCGGTTAGTACAAAAGCACGTTGCTTACTGTGTTATTCCTGTACTATAAGAATAAACAACTGATTTAGAAAAAAAAAACAAAGGAGAATAGAAAATGTTATTTAGCAATATAAGCATCATGAGTATATTTATTTAATTACTACTAAGAATTAATTAGATAACGGCATCACAAACTCTGGCATGGTTTTTTTATCTTATTTTTAAATATTACTTTAGTTACTGAGCTGTTCAAATTTAAATTATCTAAACTTTTATATAATTTTGTTAAGTAAAAATCAATAACCACTATTGGTTTTTGATTAATAATGAAATACAGAAAATTTTGGTTTAATTATATGGTTTTTAATTACCATAAAAAATATTATTTTGTTTATAATAATAAATCAATTATTTTGAACAAAATATTACAGGTCTGTTAGTAAAAATTAATAAAGAATGTAAATGGTCTTTTTCACTGAACCGAAATCAAATCTAGATTTTCAGAGTGAACCAGAAGATAACAAAACCCTGGGGAAAAGATTATTGACATATCAAAAAATGCTGATTTTTTTTAGTCATCGACTTAATATAACTTTAATCAAGTTATTAAAACTGAACTTTAATAATATACGCAGTAGTACGATGAACCTGTACTTTTAATCGCAATGGAATTTTATTAATTCAGATGTTACTTAGAGTTAATTACTGTATTACTGGATTCCATGATGATATGTTCAGTTACTGCTGCTTTCGTGATGATATACACATATAAACAATTATGTGATATGAATAATGAACACAATCTAAAAACCAAAAAAAAATTCCTAGTTTTATTCTGTAAACCAGTTTAATAACATCGATTTTTGGGGTCCAGGCTAGCACTGTGATTACGGTACTCGCTTCTGAACTGGTAGGTCCAGGGTTTGATACCCACCCTGGTCCTCAAGTTATTAACAATGAAGATGAATAAATCAGAGCATGTCGTCTCTCAGAGAGGATGTTAAATCGTCGTTCCCGAGCCTGTACGATGTCATGTATTCCTTAAAGATCCCTACTCTAAATAAACATCAGTAAGACAAAATTTAGGACTCCCAATGTTGAATAAATAGCTAACGTGGCTTCCTCATTACTAAAATGGAGGCCAAATAATAAATAAGCCACAATGTTTACCTCTAAAAAAACACTAAAAAGTGGAAAGCCTTTATAAGTGTGGCTGTTGGAAAACAACACATCGATTTCTGACTTTTACAAAACTACTTTAAACTAAAAATTTAGTTCTGTTGTCGTAATTTATGGTTTTTTTCTATTATCTTTCATAACTTAAATAAAATAAGATTAATCCAAATTTTATGTTTATTTTTTGGATTTAATAAAACAATATTGTCTGAGTTTTTTCGTTCTACACGTTTCATATTGACAAATATCGTTGATATTGAAACCTAATTAAATTCATTGTAATAAACTAAGATATCTTATTTGATTACATGCAGTTAATATTTACCTATTCTTATTACTTTTTTTTTTTTTTTTTTTTTTTTAGAAAGTAGGCTGCTGAAGGTTGAAGTAGAAGGAGACGGTAAAGGAAAACTGGACGGAGTTGTGGAAGGTTACGGAAAGATTAAGAAAACCAAAGAACAACTTAAAGGAGAATTTAAAGTTCCTGCTTCTTTGGAAGGATCAGCATCTGGCAAAGGTGTAGGGAAGTTAGGTTTGGACTTGTGGTAAATTCACAAGAGTTCGACTTTCTGATACATCCCAAAATGTTTTCATTTGTGATTATACCAAATAAAGTTTATATCACAAATTTCCCCTTTACTATATTCGTATCATTTGTGCAATAAGCAAAACAATTTATTTTGAATATGAAAGCAAAACCCAAAATTTTGTAATATTTTGTAGGTTTATCAAGTGATTACATATACAATAAAACATATATATATATATTGATATATACTAATAAAGATTTCAATAAACACGTGAAACAACAATCATGATCAAACCACAATAAGAAATGGGAAAACAAGACTAAGATTTTCAACCGTAACAGCGGTTTCGTCAGAGTCAAAACCCAACTGAACCAAACCGAACTCATTGGGTTTTTGACTCTGACGAAGACCGCATTGTTACGGTTGAAAGATCTAGTCTGTAGTTTCCCATTTCTTATTGTGTTTGATCATTGATATATATATATATATATATATATATATATTAGTGAAGGTTGGTAGCAATCCTTATTGCAAACATGTTTCTAAAAATTGTATGCCAATTTCATGTTTGGTTACCTTTTTACAGAGTTTCTCTAATGTCCTACAGGTTCTTCTCAGTTTCTCGGGGAATAAAAAAATCAACTAGCCCAAACTTTTCCTTTCATAAATACACATTCTGACACTATTTATATTTAACACTATTTAATAACTAACTAAATATTTTTTTATTCCCTGAGCAACTGAGAAAAGCCTGTAGGGCATAAGAGAAACTCTCTAAAAAGGTAACCAAGCATTAAATTGGCATAAAATTTTTAGAAATATATATATATATGAATGTTTTCCTTATCTCGACCACATATATTTAACAATATTTTTTTTGGTTTGGTCTATCTTCAATAATACAACACCTTTAAGCCGATGTTTCGTTTATATTTGTAAACATCTTCAGGGCTACATTAGCACAGAGTTCAATTACACTAACATGAAAAGTAATATTACATGTAATATAATGAAATATGTATAAAATGTAATATAATTACTTTTCATGATATTGTAATTAAATTCTGTATTGATGTAGCCCTGAAGATGTCTTCAAATATAGACGAAATGTCTCGGCTCAAAGGTGTTGTATTATTCAAGAAAGACCAAACCTCGATAAAAAAGAAAAATAGTGTTATATTTATAAATATATATAAGTTATAACTTTGGAGGGTTTAGATCATAGGATTTAAACTACAACTTTTGCCAACTTTTCGACATATATTTATGTCTTCTTCAGTACTAAAAACTTTTTTTCTAGAATTAACACTATTACTACAACAATTTTCTTTATTGTTTTAATTTATCTATAATCTAAATAATAAATTTATACATGAAGAGTAACTGGAAAGGTAGAAATAGATAATCTGTGGCGAAAATACAGTCAAAAATTCAATATTCCGACTAAGATTTTACAACTAAAACAACTGGGCTTCAGTTTGAGTATGACTGATAAAAGACAACTTGTTTTTGTTCAATGATCTTTATCTTGTTTCTGAATTTCTTACTTGGGTTTGGACGTTATTTTCTATTTAACGTGAATACTGCAAAATTTTGTTTTACATACTTACATTGAAATGATTGGAAATTTCAGAAAATTCAGAACTATTTTCATAGTTTATTTACCAGAAATATATACATGACCTCTTAACTCTTTTATTCTTATCTTTATTTCTAATTATACCTTCCCTATTAATTCTTACTTTCATTTAACTCTCTTATTTTAATACATTTTCTTGTCCTTTAATAATCTTTTATCCTTCATTTACTTTAATATTTTTAATCTATTTATTCTCTATTAGTCCAGTTATACCGTTGACCTTTCAACTCTTTTATTTTAACCGCTTGTTTCTTGTTCATTATTGACCTTTGACCTTCTATTTATATTAACCTGTACTAATCCTTTTAATCTATTAATAGCAATGACTAAGCATGAGTCATCGATTTTAATTTAACATGTCACTTGGCCAACTCCTTTTCCAGTTTAGCAGGAGGTTAGTTCGTAGGATCGAATCTCTCAGTCTTAAGATCGTGAATGCCGAGACTGCAGTTAATTTTAATGATACCTGTTTAAAAGAGGATCTGCTGCCTATTTATTTCAACATATATATATATATATATATATATATATATATATAATATGGAAATACACAGCAGCCTCTGCGTTCACGACTTTTAAGCTTGTCTGCTCTAGGCTTCTAACAACTTTACGGTGGGCTGGTGCTAACTCCCAAATCATTTGTCCAAGAGACATACTTAAGCATTAGCTGATGTAAAATAAACGAAACCAACTTTTAAAAAGAAAATCTTTATGACAAGATAAAACAATACAAATATAGTAAATAACAAAAAAGAAAAAAACTTACAACAATTAGAAACCAAATTGAAAAAATTAAAACAATTAAAATATATAATTGTTTAAAGTCGTAAAAATACAGGGGCTGCAGTGTATTTTAATGAAATGAGCTTACGTGAAGAATTGCTGCTCTCATACACAAATATATATATATAAGTTACGCGTGTCCGGGTAATGAATAGGTTTTTAAAAAAAAGGAATTTAAATAAACTAGCTCGCACGTGATTGAAGACAAGAATCGAGTTTTATTAGTCAGCTCCTTCTGTTTATCGGAGAGGCAATGTTGATACGGACTTCAACCCTCTAGTCTCTCGCGGGCCGGCGTCTCTCGCGGGCCGGCATTACTGCCCCCTCCCAGTCCTTATCAACAATGCTCTCCGTACAAGTGTCTGAGTTATATCATAAAATAACAAAACAAAACTTGACTCTAAACATAAGAAATGAATATAATGTTTTAACATTCAAAAATAAAATGACGTCCACACAAGTAACTGAATTAACATTGTTTATAGAAATTACAGAAATAACAAAAGATGAACTTCTATGATTATTTGTACAAAACAAAAATAACAAAATTAACAAAGGTAAACACACATAACTACACTATATCGTTCGCACCATTGGTGGGATTTTCCTTCTCACCCGTCGCAGTTCCTGAAAATGAACTATTTCTTGTTTCAGGGTGTCCGTTCCTATCCTCCATATCTGTGCTCTGTACCGTGGTAACGTTGCGAGTACTTCGTATGGCCCTACGTATCTCGGGTCCGATTTCCTTCGCTTCTGCCTATTCAGTTTATATACGAAGTCCCCTTCTTGTATCAACCCTACTGTTTCTTCTGCTTTCCTTTGATTATATTGCTTGGTCCATCTTTCTTTTGCTGCTTTGACTCTATTATGTAACCTTTGTGGATCCGCTTCCTTTTTCCGCAATTCAAATGGTGTTGCCTCTGTGGTCGAGTGAATACTACTGTTGTATGCTAGGACCGCTCTGGCCATTGCCACATGACCCTTTATGTTTTTTGCATCAGCCAATAACTGCAAGTGTTCCGTTAGAGTGTTATGTAGTCTCTCTATTGCTCCGTGGGACCTTGGATGACCCGGTGTACACCAATGGGGGTTTATATTGAATTCTTTTAACAGGGTTTTTATTTTAACGTTGTTGAACTCTCGCCCTCTGTCCATATAGATCGTTCTCGGGCAGTCAAACGTGGCCAAATACGACAGCAATGCCTCTTCTGTACTTTCACTTGATTTACTTGTTAGTGGCCATGCTGAGGCTAACTTCGTTAGTCTATCTATTGTTGTTAAATATTTGTTTCCGTCGTATGTAAATATATCAATTTCTAGCTCCTCAAAGGGTCCCTCGGGCGTCTGACTTTGTAATAATGGAGGTACAAGTGGTACTCTTTCATACTTCCTCCTTTTGCATATTTCACAGTCCTTTATCACTTGGGCTATCCTCTTGCCCATTTGGAGCCAGTAATGCGACCTCTGTAGATGTTTAAGGGTCTCTGTGACACCACGATGGTTGGTTTTTCCCCTGTGATAAATTTAGGATGACCTCTTTCTGCTGCTCTTCGTCTTCTACCGTTTCTACCTGGTTCTTACAGATTATGAAATGAGCTCCTTGTCTCAGCTCTCTTTCCTGAATTAGTCGGAGTAGTCTATTTTCAAGTTCTTGTGATTCTATAAAGAAATGGTATACCTTTCCTGGCACTGTTAGTTGGTTTATGACTGTACTTAATTGTTCGTTGTTCGCTTTCGTTCCTCCTGTAATAATATTTATTTTTAAGTGGCCATATTTGTGCAATTGGGTGTTTATTATTTCTTCTGTGTCGTCTTTTATAATTATTTGATTTCTCTTGTTGTTTATTATATCCTGACTAATCTCAGCTTCCGGTCCATTTCGTTGTTCTTGGTCTTCATCTGCGTCTGGTGTCCAGTTGGCGAAGAACTCTCGCACGTCCCTGGAGGTACTTGGCTCTCTCGTACTACTTCTCGTAATGACGTTGACGTTTCTGGACAAACAGTCGGCTACTTGATTATCAACGCCCTTTACGTGCTGGACACTGAAGTTGTATGCAGCTATCCTTTCTTTCCACTTTGCTATCCGGGCTGACGTCTCCTTTAAATTCCCGATCCACATTAGGGGCCTATGATCTGTTCTAATAGTGAACTCAGCCGCAAAAAGGTAGGGTCGGAAATGTTCTACAGTCCACACTATGCCTAACATTTCCCTTTCTATTGTGCTATACCTTTTTTCTGCTGGTGATAATTTTCTGCTGGCGTAGGCTATTGGTCGCTCTCCCTGGATAGTTTCCTGCATCAAGACTCCCCGATAGCTTCTTGACTGGCATCTGTCATTACAATGAATGGTTTGTTTAGGTCAGGAAATTGGAGCAACAGCGGGCCCCGCAACGCCTTCTTACACTGCTCCACTGCTTCTCTTAGATCTTCTGTTTGTATAAACTTCTTTCCTTTCTTTAAACTGTCCGTCAAGGGGTTCGTGATTGCTGCAAAGTCCTTTACGTACCTTCTATAGAAACCTATCATACCTAGAAAAGCCCTGATGTCTTTGGGTCCCTTTGGATAGGGTAATCGATCTATTGCTTCAACCTTCTTAGGGTCGGGTCTTACTCCTTCACCTGAGATAAGGTGCCCCATAAATCTAACCTCTTTTTGATATAAGCGGGTTTTATCCATCGCTACCTTTAAGCCAAAGTCCCTTATTCTTTTCAGCACCCTTGTAACATGTTCCTTATGCTCTTCTATTGACTTACTGAACACTATGATGTCATCCATGTAGATTTGCGTAAAGTCTTCTCCCAGTCCTTCAAGCAGTTCATCCATGAGGCGTTGGAACGTGGAAGGCGCATTCTTTAGGCCAAAGGGCATCCTCAAAAATTCGAAGTGGCCTCTATCGAACGTAAAGGCCGTCTTCTCGACATCTCTCGGGTGCATCCTAATCTGGTGATACCCGGCCTTGAGGTCGAAGGTACTGAATACAGTTGCTCCTGCCATATGGTCGAGTATGTCTTCTATCCTTGGCAGAGGGTATCTTTCAAGCTTAGTGTACTTATTTAACTCTCTAAAATCTACTACCAACCGGTATTTAGGGGGTTTACCCTCCTCGACCTTTTTCGGGACCAGCCAAATAGGGCTCGAAAATTGCGACTTAGACCTCTGTATTATGCCCTGGTCCAGCATTTCTTTATTTGCTCCTGCATTATCTTTTTCAATTGGTGTGGGTACCTTCTAGGTTTCACGTAAACAACTGTACCTTCAGGGAGTTCTATTTGGTGTTTGACCCTACCTGTAGCTGATAACCTCTGTCCTTCACTATAGAATACTTTTTCAAATTCTTTCATTAATTCACTAACCTGATGTTCTCCTGGTATCACTTTTCCACAGTTTACCGTTATTCTCTTCCCTGGTTTAACTCTCCCTTCCACGAAGTATTTCCTTTTTCCTAGTTTAATGTCCCACTTCCCTCTTTTACACTCAGGTTTTGCATTGATTCTCTCCAAAAAGTCGCACCCTAGAATAACTCCATATTTCTGGGTCTCTAAGTGGGTCACATGCACTTTCATCTCCAAGGTCTCTCCTATTAATTCTCCCATCTCTACCTGTAATTCGCCTACCAGGCTCTTCCTTCCTGCCATGGTGACCAAGGTGCAGTTGCACGGTGTCAGCCCTGAATAATTGTCCATCCTTTTTGCCACTTCATTGTCCATAATTGTGCTATCTGACCCTGTATCTACCAAACACTTAGTCTTCCATTTGGGAAAAAAAAATATAGGGAGCTTACCTCTTATGCTATTCCTCTGTTGCTCGCCTATATACCTCTCGCCTAACCTTCAATCCTTCTTCCTCTTCTCTCGAATAGCGATCCTCCCACCACGAGTCTCTTCCAGTGAAGGCCACTTCCCTCGCTCGTACCAGCGCTCGTGTCGTTCTATCGATGTCTCTTGCTCCGACCCTGTTGACTCTGATGAGCTCCCGTCCTCTGAAGAGCCTTCCCTTTTTGTCTTCTCCTGCCCCACATCTTCTCCCGCCGGGTTGTGTTAACTTCCATGGGCTCATCTCTTGGTGTTGGTCTATACTGTTTCGTTCGTGGTCTCTCCTTGCGATATAAATACGGACACTCTCGCGCGAAGTGACCGAGTTCACCACACTCCCAACATCCTCTTCTTACTGGCTTCTCTCTTCGCGTGTAGCCTCCCACTGCCTCATAGCTGTTCCTCCTGGCTTGAGATCTTCTCTCTTCAAAACGTCCCGTGGCTTCCTCTCCTGTGAATACCTCCCTTGTCCTCGATCCTCATAGGCTCTTGCTCTGAATTGCCTATCCTGAGGTACTCTCCTCCTGGTCACAACTGCCCATCCTCCTTCTGACTTCCCTCTGTATATAACACCGTTATCTTCTCGGTCCATTTCTTCCTCCCGGATGGCATTAATTGTCTCCTCGAGACTAGTGGGCTTCATGATACGGAGGGCCATTCTCACTCGTTCTGGAGCTGCCTTGAGGAGAATTTCACTGGCTATCTCTTCATATATCGTCGTTCTCCATTTCGCTTCTTGACTGTCTGTGCACTTTTCATTTATCTTCATAGTTAATTTCCTTGTCGCATCCCCCAATCTGCGCCCGAACTCAGCGCAGGTCTCACCATTCTCCTTCCGCATTTCAAAAATTTTTAGCGCACTTCTAGCTACAGGCTTTGCGGCTCCAGCATATCTGTCCTTAAGGGCTGCTCGCACCGCACTCCACTCCGCACAAAACGTAAGTCCTAACTCCAGCATCACCGTAAGGCTGAACCTGGCGAGGAAGTAGGTCTTGATGTTCTTGTCTGTAGCTGGGTCTAGTTGAGTTGTGACTAACTGCTCGTTGATGCAGTCAATTCTCTCTATGAACAAGTCCAACTCTCGAGCATCACCCTCGAACCTCTTTATCGAATCTAATAGGTTCATCAGGTACCCTGCTTTTGCTACTCTCGCTTGTTCTATTTTCACTGCGAGCCTAACATCGGCTCCTGTTGTCTGTTTACTCGTCATGTTGGTTTCTACACTGGACACAACACTACACTATTAAACAGTTGGCGAATGATCCCGGGTTTCGGCACCAGTTACGCGTGTCCGGGTAATGAATAGGTTTTTAAAAAAAAGGAATTTAAATAAACTAGCTCGCACGTGATTGAAGACAAGAATCGAGTTTTATTAGTCAGCTCCTTCTGTTTATCTGAGAGGCAATGTTGATACGGACTTCAACCCTCTAGTCTCTCGCGGGCCGGCGTCTCTCGCGGGCCGGCATTACTTATATATATATATTTATATATATAAAGATTTCACATAAACACGTGAAATAACAATCACTGATCAAACCACAATAAGAAAATGGGAAAACAAGACTAAGAAGTCGTCTTGGTTTTTTTTTCTTAGTCTTGTTTTCCCATTTTATTATTGTGGTTTGATCATTGATATATATATATATATATATATATTGATAAAAGTATCGACCACGGAATAGAAAGAAAACTAAAGTTTATGCGACTCGGTCAGTTCTTCAGGTTCAAATTAAACTCTCATTGCCAAAGTTTCAGTCTTTATTTAAAACCTTTTTCATAGGCCTACAAAAACAGAGGTAATATAAGAAATAATACAATCATTCAAAATTCAAACTAACATAAAAATGCGAAGACTGTAACAAAATTTATTAATGTCACTGCATTAGCAGCACACAGTATTAATGAAGGCCATAATTTTGATTTTGATGAAATAAAAATAATAGCCAAAGAAATGGATGAACAGAGAAGGAAAACTCTGTAAATGTTATATATTAGAAAGGACCAGTCATCCATTAATTATAGAAGTGACATTTCAAATTTACATAGTATTTATTCGGGTGTGTTAAGTTAAACATTGTTGATAGATGAAAAATTGTGTTAGTGTCTTTTTGGTTGTCTGGTAAAATTTGGTTACCTTGCTTGGTTATTTCAGTTCAGTGTCGTGTGTTCATTCAGACTACAGTTGTTAAAACCCATATACTATTTTCCTTTGTAAAATAATTTATAATGTAATACTTAGTTTTTCTGTTTCAAAATTTATACTTCTCTAAGTTTTCTCACTAATCTATATTCAAAATTTCTATTGTAATTTCTTAATTGTAACTAATTGCACTTTTATGTATGTTTGATTTTTGAATGATTGTATTATTTCTTATACTTCCTCTGTTTTTGTAGGCCTATGAAAAAGTTTTTAAATACAGACCGAAACGTTGGCAATGAGAGTTTAATTTGAACCTGAAGAATGACCGAGTTCCGATAAACTTTAGTTTTGTATATATATATATATATATATATATAAAACAATTGGTAAAAGTATCGACCGTGATGTACATAAATACATTAAGAAACAATATAAATGCATATCAGGACTCTGTCAGTTCTTCAGTTTAAAATTAAACTCTCACTGCAAGCTTTTCGGTTTTTGTTTAAAACCTTTTTCGTAGGCTTATGATACAGACAAAATATAAAATATGCAAAATAATACCATCATTTAAAAATCAAACATACATAAAAAGCACAAAAAGCTACAAATAAGTAAATACACTAGAAATTTTTACAATAGGTTAGTGAGAGAACCTACAGAAGCATAACATTTTGAAACAAAAAAAATTAAGAATTACATTTGAGATTTTTTAAAAAGAAAACACTTTACGAATTTCAGCAAGAATTGTCTAGTTTGAATAAACACGTTGACTCTGAACTAAAAACAAGCAAAGCAACCAAATATCATCAGACAACCAAAACTTTGTTTTACAGTAAAACATTGGTTTTACAAGCAATTGTAGTATTTACGTAAAATTGTAAATAACGTCTAAAACTGTAGTAAGAAATCCAAGAACAAGTTAAAGATGATTCAACAAAAACATATTGTCTTCATTAGAGTCATATTCAACCTGAAGGTCAGTTGTTTTAGATGTAAGATCTTAGTCCTTAAATTGAATTTTTGACTGTAGTTTTGCCAGAGATTTTTCATTCATGTTTTGCTGTATAATCTTGTTATAAATATACAACAAAGAACTGACACATTTCATCTCAAATTTTGACGAACTGTCGTCATCAGTAGAGGGGTTGTGATCAGCTGGAGGAGTAAAATCACACCGAAGAAAGTAGCAGTACCAGTACTACCAACAGACTCAGATTAGATTAAGGGTAAAAAATAAATAACTAAAAAAAAATTACATAATAATGAATAAATAAATTATATGTATGCTCGTAACAACTGAAAAGAAAAGCTACCACTAAAGATAGAGTCCAACAGATAATATAACATCAACGAAGTAAATATGATCTTTAAAGGTCTTAATGTGACGAGAGTTATAGCCGGGATATGACTGAGAATTCTAATAAAGGAACAGTCATTAAATGGCATACTGTGAGAACTTACAAGGATCTCATAGCAAAATTGTTGCTTTGACTGACCATTCATACGTAGGCTCGTGTTAATTGAATCCAAAATTATATAAAATTCATCATACTGAGTGCAGTCCAGTGAATAGACGCAGGGATTAATAAGAATATTTGTATATTAATTAATATAATGAAAAAAATAATTCAATATATATTTACAGCAACCTTAAAACAAACTATAGCACACAGGAAAAAGCAACACTTGCTCAGAGTAAATTGGATTTTTATGATTTTTGCAAAACAATAGCATGTCATAAAATTTCGAGTATAATAATTTTATAAAAGATTTAAATGTCAAACATAATTCAAAATTGAAAACATTCTTTTGAAAGATTTGCTGTATAACCAATTTTTTTGCTTAAATCAAATGAAATTTGATTTTTATTTTGCAAAATTCTTGATTTTTATTGAAATAACTCTTGGTTTTATTTCTATAAAATCTAATCAAATTATTACATTCATCAGTAAATAAATAACGTTTGGCGTCACATTTGTGGCTGGTATTCATTTAGAGTAAAGAACGGTAAAAAAAGTTTTAAACTTTTATAAAATTTAAACTTTAGTAATAATATTACTCGTACTTCTTAGGTAACCGTAACCACAATATCAAACAAAATAATTTATGTGCAGTTCTTTAAGTCTACATAAGTTATATTTATTATTCGAACGAGACTTAGTAACAACTAATTGAAATTATCAATTAGATGCCATTTTTTCTAGATGTATACATACAACCGAGTTTATGAAACTTTTAGTTATCCGTGAGTGACTTATTCCAAGCCAATATTCGTGGTATTGGGCCGATTGGAACAGGATGTTCAATTTTCAACCATTTCTACAGAAATGGTTGAAGTGAATGAATGTATGTAATTCATAACGATAGTTAAATAAACATAAAATAACAAACAAAAAATCAATTGTTTTTCAAGTAGTTAGATATTATGTTTACTTATAGTAAAGTTGAGTGCAGGTCACTCCAGATTTTTTTATTTATTGTACAGTCTAATAAAATGATTCGGCTATTTTTGAAATTGTCGTGAAATACACAATCAACTTAGGGAGAGTAGATTAATATGAGTGTAGAGGTAATAGTGAGATGTTTTTATATGAATTACAGCCGCGAGAAGTTAAACAGGAAAACTACCAACAATTTTTTCATGTTAGTGTCTTATCTAACTTGTTTAAAATTTAATCAAAAGAGATGAAATATAGTTTTTCAATGATCTCTATTATTCAGACTTCTGATGACTCATTTAAACAAGTAGTAAGGGGGCCAGGTTAGCTGAATGATTAACGTACTCGTCTCAGAACTGACAGGACCGGGGTTCGATCCCCACGTGGCCCTCGATTTATTCATGTGGGAGGTGAATAAATCTGAGCACATTGTCCCACAAAGAAGGTCGTTAAACCGTCGGTCCCGAGCCTGTACGATGTCATATTATCGTTAAAGATCCCTACTCCAAAATAAACTTGAGTTAGGAAAAATTTAGGACTCCCACTGTAGAATCAATCTTCATTGCGTGGTATCACAAAGGGCCAATGCTCGGCCTACGTGTGTTCCCTTGTGAGACTGCCACTGCAACCTAACCTAACTTAAACAAGTAGTAAAGATTCAGAATTCATATATATCCACGAATTTTCCTTACATTATTCTGTTTCTAATACATATAGTTTAAATTTGATGAAAATATAATATATGTAATATATATACAAGGCTTTGCAAAAAACTGTTTCACGGGAGGCATTTAAGGATTAAGGAGCACTTAAACTATCGCGCTTAAAAATGTTTTGCATAAATTTTTGTCTTATGCATATCATTAAAAAGTAATTTGAGTCGAATATTTATAAGCTGTTTTAAAAAGATTCCTTCCTCACCTGCATATGTAATTTTAAAGAGAATTTAGATAACACTTTCCTTGTTTTTTATTCTTTATAATTCAGTACTAAATAATTACGGGTTAGTAAAACAATAAGTTTAAACCTCACGGTATAAAATATCTTTTCATTACTACTCCTCCGTTGTAGGTAAAGCCTTCACTAGATGATCAAAAGCAACCTCTTTACTTATGCTAAGCTTAAACAAGAACAACTGGTTCATACTTAATAGATACTTAATCAGAATTGCTGATTGTCAAATATAAATTAATTTCTCACGAGCTTTTGGGACATAAAGACAATAGTAGGTGTCAGTTCGATTCTTGTTGAAAAATTTGTGTTTTAATAACATAGACATTAATAATTTGGAAAAATAAATACAAGTTCATTAAAGATTTAAGAATGTTAATAGTTATTCTTTTCAACTTAGATATTACGTTTATTATAGTAAAGTTGAGTGTAGGCCATTCCAGATTTTTTTATTTATTGTACAGTCTAATAACATGATTTCTAATGAGTCTAATAGAAATGAATGAAATTTTTCTATGTAATACTAAAATGGTAGTGGTATTAAATATGAAATTTCTGTTTTTGATGATCACTAGAAGGTTAATGAAAATTAATAATGAAAACAGTGAAAATAATTTTTTCAAGTCAGTCAAGTCAGTCTTTTTCAAGCGAACACCTGCAGAAAGGTAGTCAACAATTTGAAAATGTTTGCAACCATCTAAACCAGCGTTTCTCAAAGTGGGCGATACCGCCTCCCTGGGAGCGGTGGTTTGATATGGGGGGGGGGGGGGAATAGGCGGTTGGGGGGCGGTAACGCAAAAATATGCGGTTTGGGGGGACGGTAACTAAAAAATAGATGGTTGGTGGCGACAGTGTAGCTAATGTAGCAGCTGGCTGCTACAATACTTACACCGTCGTCCCAAACTGTTGGCGGTAACCATCAACAACCATACAAGTAATAAAAATTAAGAATTAAGAATTTCAAAAGATATGCCGCTTTTTTACCTGAGGATTAAGGGGTCAGCCCCGGTCAAAAGTAAAAGAGAGTTTTCGGTCAAAATAAAGGGAATAAAAAGATAAGCTGCTCTTTCACGTATGTCGTATGGATTAAGAGGTCAGCCTTGATCAGAAGTAAATGAGTTTTCGGTCGAGATAAGAAGAATAAAATTAACGTTACCTATATAAATAGTAGACCGCAATCTCAATTCTGTAAAGATAGATTGTGGCTGTAGATTGCATGACAGCTAGAGGATGGTTTTTTGCTCTTTCTTACTGTACTTCTTTCTTTCCCCAAACATCCCTTTCTGGACATTAGTCCTTTCCTGCGCTTTCACCCTTTTAAAATACCATTCTTCCCTCCCACTCTTCACAACCCCTAACCAGATGTTTTCTGCAACAAACTCACAGTCAACAAACAACTAGGCTACATGGTCCGACTCCAAAGCTCGTCTCAGGTATGTGAATATTTCACTTTAATTTCAATCTTGTATTATTCAGAATTTTTAAATATACTAAAGATGTGACAGAATAGGAGTCTATCAATGCAAGAAAACTACTAAATGGTTTAAAAGGGTTACTGTGCAGTGTATACTAAAAGTCGGAAACATTTGAAACCTCGGAAGGTAACTAACTTGAGATTTATTTTTTCTTTCTCCAAAAAAGTTAAACCTGAATAGGATAGGTTAGTTCTGATAGGCTTTTTCGCATATCTTTCCATTTTTATGGGGTAGGGGGCGCTGGCAGGCTATTCTAGAAGACAAGGGGGCGCCAGCCTGAAAAAGTTTGGGAAGCCCTGATCTAAACTCTAAACACTTGCAGTCTCGAGCTTTTTGCATGATCACCTTGCCAAATAGCTCAAGAAAAAGGAAGTTAAAGTCCATATTGTACTTTATATTGCATACTAATTTTAGGTAAATACATTTTCAGTATTTTATAGTGTACAGCTTTTTGAATAATAATAATTTTTTAATTGTTAAAATATACTATGATGAATATTTAGTATTATGAAATTTAGATGAAAACAGTTCAGTTCGTCGTCGTAGACGTATTCAATTTCATTATGATCTACGATATCGTATTCATGATCTTTTAGATTCAATCATAAGCTAAAATTAAATTTTTTATTCAAAACTGACAGTTTTTATTATCTAAAAAATTATTAAATTGTTTTCAATTAATGCTATTATAAGTTTATTAATAATTACGGACATTCAACTTGCTAATGTTAATTGAGTACAAGGTAAAATGAAATTTAACATCACAAGATATATAATAAACGATGTGATTTGAGCTAAAAACTGTTCAATCATCGTCACTATAAAACTATTTCTGAGTATAATACCTAATATATATATAAATAAAAAGATTTGACATAAACACGTGAAATAACAATCAATGATCAAACCACAATATGAAAAGAGGAAAAAATACTAAGATCTTTCAACCGTAACAAGCGGTCTTCATCAGAGTTGGGTTTTTGACTCTGATATATATATATATATATATATATATATATATATATATATACAAAAATATAGTTTATCGGGACTCGGTCAGTTCTTCAGGTTCAAATTAAACTCTCATTGCCAACGTTTCGGTCTTTATTTAAAACCTTTTTCATAGGCAGAAGTAAAAATTTTGAAACAGAAAAACTTAGTATTACATTACAAATTATTTTTCTTTGTAAAATAATTTGTAATGTAATAATTAGTTTTTCTGTTTCAAAATTTATACTTCTGCCTATGAAAAAGGTTTTAAATAAAGACCGAAACGTTGGCAATGAGAGTTTAATTTGAACCTGAAGAACTGACCGAGTCCCGATAAACTATATTTTTGTTTCTGTTCTACGGTCGATACTTTTATCAATATTTATATATATATATATATATATATATATATAATACTAAAGAGCGTTGTAATTTGCATAGCATCCTCAAATAATTTGGTCATTTTTGAAATAAACAGGGTACCTCAAATAGGGTCTATCATCTGATAAATGATAAATCCCGGCTTCCGCATAGCACAAAAGTACTGCTGTATAAGGTCCTAATCAGACCAATATTGACTTACGCATGTTCATCCTGGATACAATACTTAGACAAAGCCACTCTGAAAAAGCTTGCAGCAATGCAGAACACGACTCTGAGATTCATAACGGGTGCTCCTAGGTTTCTCACCAACAAGCATATCAGAAAAGAATGATCGACTAAAGGACTAATCCAATACATAGACCATCTCTGCCTACAAGAGTACACAAGGAACCAAACACCTGAAAACCAATTAATTAAAGTTCTACTGCTAACAGAGTCGCAATACAACGTGAAATAGATATTTAGAACTAATAAAACATAATGATTGAAGATATCAGCTCCGATAATCTAACAGGAATAACAAGGAAGCAGAAGAGAGTTCTTTCAGAGCTCGGGACTGCTAGATGTCGCCCTAATCAGGGAGTCACTTAACTTGCTGCTGCGTACCTCAAAGCGTATATTATAATGTCGACATTGAATAGTTTCATTATTACCATACTTTACTTGTAATAAAGTAAAAATGATTCATTTAACCATTTAATTAAATAATTTAGAAATAAGTATTAGTAATTCTTTTTCAGCCTCTTTGGTATATGTAAAGTATATTTAATGGCCCGAACGCTAAGCCCATCTAATACTGCCTAAAGCTATATCGAGTTCTAATTCATTATGCACAGATGAATGTTATGACAAATTATTTTAAAACATGTTAAGTAGTTATCTTCAAAGTTGAGGAAAAATAATTCGTGATTGTAATTGTTTAGGTACCAGGGTTCTAAATATGAGAATAATCTGAAAGGAAATACCAAAGGCGAAGGTAGAGTGAGGAAGCTTCCTGGTATGTCCGTGGGAGGGAACGGAAAGGCTACCGTTTACAGTCAGCTTAACCAGCGACGTAGGCGTCGACTTTGAATCAAGCATTCGGCGCAGCTGTCCTTAGATGATGAGTCATATACATATTCGTAAATAAAGTAGCAGAATCTGTCTGTCTGTTATCAAACTCCTTCTAAATTTTAAAAATCATCGTCATTATTATTATTATTTAAGTATTTATTATTTATATTCCTGGACGATGTGGAGCACACATTCTTTGTATGCAAGAAATGGAATAGCCAGAGAATTGACATGGTGAAGAGAATTGGTATATTCTCACCAAAAACCATTATGGCCAAAATGATAGGAGGGCTGATGTGTAGAAAATGGTAGACGGCCTAGTCAAAAATATCCTCTCTACAAAGAAGAGACACCTAGAAGAGAGTAACTAGTTCTAAATCCAAGGATGCCTTTTGTAAGGGAATGCATGGCCTAGCCTGAGGTAATGTGGGAAACAGTTCCAGGCTAGAGTCCAAGAAGAAAAGGGGGTGTTGTAGTTGGTAGTCTGGTTTAGTGGGAGCATACGAGTAGCACAATGTGTGTAAATGCATGATCTCAAGAGGACTGAGCCAGTAAGGTAATTGCAAAATTACATACAGCTAACAATAAGTCCACCTTTTTCTTTGTATAAGTCACAAATAGTAATAACTAGATCACAAAAGAATAAGTCAATTATAAAAACCTTTATTAAAATCTGATACTGTTTAGCCTTTTTGACAGAGATATTTTGCTGTGATGTGCGAGGACAACGGAAAAGTGGATTAATGGAAAGTAAATTAAAGGATACATTCTTTTTTTTTGATGATGCAGATTTATCCCACGGGCCGGGCAAAACCCCCAGGTGGGCCGGATCCGGCCCGCGGGCCGTATGTTTGACACCCTTGATCTATGCGGAGTAATAAACGATTTTAAATAAAATTGTTTAGTTTCAAGATTAACATAAGAGTTTCCTAGACCTTAAATACTCTGTCGATATCACCTCTTTGTGCCCCCAATATGGGATAACCTAAGATGATTCTCAAAGGGGAGCTTTATAAAAAATCATTTTCAAGTTTGGTCGAGCAAAATTCAAACCAGAGATACATCAATAATTATCAATAAATAACCAATGCGTGTGTTTCCTCTGACATTACCATACAGTTATACTACAACAATGTAACTTAAATAGAATGTGATTGTGAAAATTGTTTTTGTTGATTTGCTTGATTTTATGATTGAAGAACAAACTTGAATGATATATGCAAATCTGAATCTTCGCTCTTAGGTCTGGTTGTGTTGAAGGACTATGGTTATTTTTGCCCGGCTAACTAGAGTCTTTTTGTCGCACTGCTGTTAATGTTTATAATACTGTGTACTACAGTATTATTGTCAACTCAACCAGTTGTCTTCACACATGACGTGTGCTTTTATTATGCGTTTCCGATGTTAAATAAAAAAACCTGAATTTGTTAAAACGGTATGGTTTCGTGACGTCTATCACTCAAAATTTCAGGTTGACTAGTTGACCAGTGACTGAACAGTTAGTTGAGTTGTCTTCACTTGTCAGTGTACAGTGAGTGTCTTTATTGGAAAATGAGTGAAAGGACTATTAATCAATTTGTAATGTGGAAGTATTTCGAGAAAGGAGGACTTTCTTTCCACATTACAAATTGATTAGCAGTCCTTTCACTAATTTCTAATAAAGATACTTACTGTAAACTGACAAATGAAGACAAGTCAACCAACTGTTCAATCGTTCAATCACAGGTCAACCAACCAGACCAAACCCAAGAGCGAAGATTCAAATTTACATATATTTTAACAAAAATGAATGTTAATTGCAATTATAATATTATTCAGTTACTAATATTTTATTCTTGTTTTAATAAGAAGCCAGTTTGTTGGTGATTTAACACCAATATGAAATAAAATTCTTTCCTTAGTCAAGCAGTATGAAGAGGTTAATTTAATGTTGCACGTAATAAAATCAAGCCATGTTAATACCTCTCATGAATGTCTCACCCGAGGACAAAAGCTCACATAAGTATACGCAAAAGAATAAAACGTGCAATCAAATCCCTTTCACTGTTGTGTTCCATATCTCATAGCTATCACTCCATTCATCTACTATATTCCTATTGTATATAAACTCCATCAACACTCACAAAGACCTGTAGTTTTCTTCATTTTATTATTTACCTGCTTACCATAATCACAGTACAGATTACAATAAAAATATATGTTCAATAGTACTTTTATATAAAAATAAAATAACATTTTTTCCCCTTTATTCTTTATAAAACAAATTATGTTTCTTAAATAGTATATAGTAAATGAAATAATATTAATTAAAGCTGGTCTAACATTATGTTAAAAATAAAAAAAAATCAGTTATGGATATATGCTTAAGGTAAATGTCAAATTTGCTTCAGATTTGTCAAACTTCCAACTTATGTTTGCCAATTCGTCAAAGATTATGTTTACACAATACACCGTCTTCTCACAGAACATGGTGATTTACTGGTCATTTAATTGAAAATGTTAAAAACTTTGAATTGCTAAAGATAGTATATGTAACGTAATTGAACGATGTTGAATCTATAGGCTTTCACCTTATATATATATATATATATATATATATAATCAATAATCAAACCAGAATATGAAATGGGAAAACAAGACTAACATCTTTCAACCGTTACAGGCGGGCTTCGTCAGAGTCAAAAACCCCTGACAAGTTTCTTGTTACGGTTAAAAGATCTTAGTCTTGTTTTCCTATTTTCATATTGTGGTTTGATCATTGATTATTATTTCACGTGTTTATGTGAAATATTTTTATATATACTATAAAATTCAAAAGATTATATTACAAAATCATGAATTACCAACACTTTCAGACAATTAAATACAAAAATTGATAATTTTGATTTAAATATATGAACAACAATTTGCTATCAAAATTATTAAAAAAAACTGTATTAAAATTGTATTTTTTTGGAATTTATTTTAATAGAATCATTAATTAATTTATAGGAGTAAGATTCTTGATAATGTTTCATAACCCATTGTTGTTGAAAATAATTTTTCACTTACCTTCGATAAGGTTGATGGTTTTTTCGATTTTAAAATTTGGAATAACACTTGCAAATTAAATAAAGTTTCAGAAAAAAATTTTGAACATTGATTTTGAATTTGTGAATTGAAACATTATAACTATATAACATTATTAATATATTCATCATAATTTGTTTTCTTGACCCAATATTTATATGGTGTAATTTTTTTTTTTTTTTTGAGGTTTGAGGTCGAATGATTTTAAACTAGTCCTTTTGCCGACGTTTCGACATATATTTATGTCATCTTCAGGGCTACAACAATGATTATAAATGTAATACAATAAAATAAAATGTAATAAATTACCAAATATTAGTAATAGTAGTGCTAATTGTAAAAAAATCATGTTGTAGCCCTGAAGATGACATAAATATATGTCGAAACGTCGGCAAAAGGACTAGTTTAAAATCATTCGACCTCAAACCTCAAAAAAAAAAAAAAAAAAATTACATCATATTATTAATATAGGCACATACTGTAAAATATATTATTAAACCAAATTTTGAATATGCTAATACAGAGTTAAAAAATTCGTTACATGTCTTATACCGTTATTAAGATAAGGAAGTAATTGGAATTTTTATCCCAGTTCTTACCCTATTTTAAAGTTAAATCTAATTGCATGGACACTTTTTAAATTAATTTATTTCTATTGTACTTAAAAATAGAATATTTAAGAAGAAATGAACAATATGAATTATATCTTCAGTTTTTATGTGAAAATGTCTCTCTTCCATTAACGTTACACCTTAGTCTATAAATAATACCTGTAGAAACTGGTTTCAGGGTCGTTTATATTTGCTAAGTATACATCATGGTTTGATAAACGTCTCTTCTGTTATGACATTATTTATTTTGATCCATTAGAAATGTTTTTTATTCATATATATACTTATAATTTTCATTACAGGTAATATTTTTTTAAAAGTATTTAAAAAATATATGTTAATCCTTTTAAGAGAAAACAAAATAGAACCCATATTATAATAATTTTTTAAGCAACAAGCTGAGATTGTTAATTACAAGACAACTTGTTCCCTGTTTGCACATCTACATTTTCATGGATTATACTAAACATTCTTCTTTTGACTTCCACTAAAGAAACAATATAAGAAACACTTTGGATATAAAGAAAAAATTATATCCATATTTCTTATTTCGTAAATGAAATTGAAGTTAAGTTATAGTTCTATTATAAATAATTCGAGCAATTTGACCAATTTTTTTAAATTTTCTATGAAAATCAAATGTTTATTTGAAACTTATATATATATATATATATATATATATATATATATATATATATATATATAGAGAAGAGAGAGAGAGAGAGAGAGAGAGATAATTTAAACCGTTTCAATTTGGCTCTGAAGAAGACCGCATGTTACATTGAAAGAACTTAGTCTTTTTTTTCCCTAAACTATATATATATATTTATAATTAATAAGTTTCTCCCTCTCCTTTGCAGAATCTGCATAAACCATCATTGATAATGTCCATTCCGGCTCCCTACTTTTCAGAAGAAAGTAACTTCCTTTCTCCTTCTTCGGAAGGTTCTTCTTCGGGTCCTTAGGTGAACTTGTGGGAGGTTGGCTCCCACTAGTTAGCACTTTTGGACCCTCTGCGCTTCCGGAGGATGGTCTCCGGACTTCCTTCTTCTTAGTATCATATAGAGGAAAATCTCTGTATCTCTATCGGTGGTATTTTGTCCACTCCGGCAGAGCACCGCATACCGGAGTAAGGCTATTTACTCAAGGGGTTTGCCTGGTACCCTTAAGGCTCCGTTCATAATACAATAACCCCTGTTTCATCCATCCTTCGGCACGGATGGCATAACACCTTAGATTGGAGTTGAGATAAAAGGAGGGGATTTGGGGATTAGGAGGGATATGAAAAGAAGGTGGTTAGGCCCAGCCCCTGGTCACCTTCTCCTCCTCTTTCGTTTGCCCCTGCATATAGCAGGTTAACAGGGTGTCCTCGTGAGGGCCGAAAGTCGGAGTTGAGTGTTAGAGGCTATTAAATGCGTTAATCACTTCATTACTACTCCTAGCATAATGGTATACTTACGGCTTAAAACACACATCAAAAGATAATACATATAATTAATTTTTTTTTAATTTTTTAACAAAAGCAAAAAAAATAATAATGATAAAAAAAAATATTTTCATTTTTAGAATTTAACAGTATCTTTATTTAATAAACTTGATTGAACTAATACAGGCACTCATAAAGCTAGAAGAGTCACTAACAAAGAGTGATTGAAACAAAAGAAAGGCAATAAAAGATTATAGTCTGTTTGATGTTCTTAATTGTTAGTTGGGAGTCTCGTGCAAGAACAATCAGCCCCCTTTGTAATGAAGCAGGTAAGGAACATTGCAACTTAACATACATTTCTACCAACCTCTATCACCACCCTAATCATTTATACAATGTTTCAGTAAATTTGTGAGATTCTTAATATAAATTTCAAAGAAAAACAGAAAAACTTTATTAACAAATATAGTTTAGTCCTAAAATAAATGTCCTATGATAAAAACTTACTTTATTATGCTTAAAAGTAAGTTCTAAGTGTTTTAAGTTTAATATTTTATTCTAATTTGAAAGTAATTTTGGTAGTGCATAACTAGTTACCACTTGTTTTAAAATATTCCAATATAATTTCTGATTAGGACATCCTTTTATTCTATTTTTACGAAGAACCATCGTTATGACATATAAACGGCAGACAAGTAACACATTAGTTATTTTTTAACTAATAGTTTTAACTAATAGTTGTTGCTTCTATTAATGCTATGCTATTGCTATTAATGTTATTACTTCTATGAATTAACCACGGCAAGTACGTTAACCACTGAGCTAACCTGGCCCCCTAGTACTATTCTAATTTATAGATACACTGTTTTTTCTTATGAACTGTTTGAATTTCAATGGTTTTTATTTTTGAAAGCTTTTTCTCTGGATTTTTTTTTAACGATAGTTTATAAATCTCATGTAAAAGTATTTTACAATATATATTATGAAAAAATATCGATAAAATAAACGGTTACAATAAAAAACAAATAATCCAATAAAATTATTATTATGAAAACTGATTGACAGTATTAAGTAATTTATTTATTGCTTAATTTTGTTTATTACTTTATCGTTTACTTTGACCACAGGTGTTATTTACCCTTTTCACAATATTGTGGACAACAGGAGTGGAATGTGCCGTCGTAGAAAGAAACACCACGGAGCCCACGCTACTTGACGATGATCAGAGCAACTCTAATCTGAGCTATGCAGATCAAAGGATTGACTTAGCTGACTATGATGACATTCAAGCGTAAGATATCCACATAACATGTACAAGTCATTTTAGTGTACTTCTTTTTTTAATTTATCTATAAATTCTAACGTAGTGCAATCAGTTATTGTGTGGTATTTACTCATTGTAGGGTAAAAAGCTAATGAAGCAGTCTCCACATATAAAAATTTAATCATATAAAAAACGCGTTTTAATTATTAATTAATTAGTATTAATTATTAATACTTCATTTTTCATCATTTCATTCTTTCACTGTATGTATTTTAATTCTCAAGTCTCTATATTGCATAAGCCGGTTCTGGTCACTGGTCAAAGGTTCACACTAGCCAAGGAAATTTTACTTTTTAATACAAGGGACAAGTAAAAGTGCCAGTTTAGCTTGAATCCCACCAAGTAAATGACATTAGCGAATGAAGTGGTAAAAGGCCTAGATGCCTGTCCACTAATTTGGCATGCACCTTGCTGTGCATGGCTAGCTGACCCTTGACCCTTGAAAACGCGTTTCGAACACGTAGTGTTCTTCTTCAGGCATTAACTAAAAAAAAGACAATGTCATCAGAGAGTTATCTATAGTACAAAATAAAAATAAAATAAAATGAGGAAGAGAGTACGAACCTAAGGGTTAGTGTCTGTGGTACAACTGACTGGGAATAGGATGGAAGTGGGTGAGGGTATGGAGTGTACATCTGTTTCATATTAGAAGACAGATACATTTCTTTGTTATTTTTTTTTCTCCTAAAGGTTAGTCTGGGCCTTTACATTTGCTCTAAGACAAAGTGTAGGACATATTTTCAATATGTTTCTTCTCTTAAACTTCTTTATTCAATGTAAATTAAGTACACTTTATGTCAAACATCAAATGTTACCATATCTCGTTCATAATATTAAGTACCAAAATACAAAATAGGTTAATCCAATTGTATTATTAAGCTGAAACTATCTTATTTATTTTTAAATAACCAGGAAAACAAATAGTTTGGTAAAAATTACATGAATTGAAGGCTATAAAAAACTTTGTTGGGGTTTAATAGTGATCATTAATGAGCCTATAATAAAATAAAGAGGAATAATTGACAGAATTAGATATTTTAAATAAAAAAATTAATTAATAACTCATAAATGAATCCTTGAAGATGTTGAATACATTCAATTTACTTAAAGTTCGATACATTATGCAATGTATTTCCTTTTACCGATATCTGATTAGCACTCAATTTGTTAAAAATTAAATCATAAGTTGTGCATGATTTGTTTTCATTGGACCAAAATCGTTAGCACCACATCCTTGGTGTCTTCCTGATGATGAACACAAAGTGTTCGAAACGCGTTGAATAAAACTTCATTTGTGTGGAGACTTTTGTTTGTTTATCCATTTTGCCTCAGAATGTTTATCCATTGTTAAAAATTATACCTTTCATGACCAAAAGCAGTATACGAAAGGCTTAACTGTAAAATATTAAAATTCCATCTTATAAGATTTCCTGTTATATTTAATATTATATTACAACTATCCTTAGAGGGGTGACAATAATAGTGATCAGTGGTACTTGGAAAGTAAAAGTGCGATAGCACTTAATAAAACTTGTTCTGATTACTTTTAACTCGTCTTGTCAGTTTGCATGACTAAGCAGATCTTTGGGTCAATATCATTTTAGGCTTCTAATAGGGTTGTTAGGCACATCGTGGGATGATAATTACTGAATTAAATATTTTAAATTAGTAGTTAAAGAGTCTTTGAGGTATCAGGATTGGATTTTCTCGGTGGATAAAAACAATGATCAGATCCTTATGAATAGTTTTGTTTCAAACATAAAAGGAAGCTTTTATAATATTGCGAATGATTATGGATAGAGGTATTTGAAGTTTTTCGTTATTTGTACGATTGTTTAATTTTAGATTTTGAGCCCATATGGCTCAAAAGTATCTGTTTTAAGTATTGTAGCATATCGGTCTTTTGTTTTGTTGAAATATTTTTGTTTAGTTTTGTTAAACTTATTTGGGTCTCCAATTAGATACTTAAGTAATGCGTCAGAAGGCAATGGATTATATAGAAAGTAGGTCAATAAGAGGGTTTATGAGTTTTTTTTTAGAGAATGGGAATAACTGAATGTTTCGACCGTATTTGAAAAAAAGTTGTGCGTAAAACTGAATTACAAATATAGATTACAAACAAACTGTTCGAGAAAATAATTCTAACAAGAATCCTTTTTATAATATACTCTAAAATATCATCCCTGACCATCAGCTTTGTTTTCGACAGCAACATTCCACTATTCAACTATTTACTATTCACCTTGGAGTGTGGACAGTATTGCTGGGGTATCTTTCTCGAGGTGAAACCGGTCTTTGATCGAGTTTGGTTCTCGGGCTTGCTTTGCCAACTTAAACTTATCCTACCCTGAATTTTCTGCCTAATTCTTCGTATATAGGTAGTTTACCTCTCATAAAGGTAGTTTACCTCTCGTATAGGTAGTTTACCTCTCATATAGGTAGTTTACCTCTCATAAAGGTAGTTTACCTCTCATAAAGGTAGTTTACCTCTCGTATAGGTAGTTTACCTCTCATATAGGTAGTTTACCTCTCATATAGGTAGTTTACCTCTCGTATAGGTAGTTTACCTCTCATATAGGTAGTTTACCTCTCATACAGGTATTTTACCTTTCATATAGGTAGTTTACCTCTCATATAGGTAGTTTACCTCTCATATAGGTAGTTTACCTCTCATATAGGTAGTTTACCTCTCATATAGGTAGTTTACCTCTCATATAGGTAGTTTACCTCTCGTATAGGTAGTTTACCTCTCATATAGGTAGTTTACCTCTCATATAGGTAGTTTACCTCTCGTATAGGTAGCTTACCTCTCATATAGGTAGTTTACCTCTCATATACGTAGTTTACCTCTCATAAAGGTAGTTTACCTCTCGTATAGGTAGTTTACCTCTCATATAGGTAGTTTACCTCTCATATAGGTAGTTTACCTCTCGTATAGGTAGTTTACCTCTCATATAGGTAGTTTACCTCTCATACAGGTATTTTACCTTTCATATAGGTAGTTTACCTCTCATATAGGTAGTTTACCTCTCATATAGGTAGTTTACCTCTCATACAGGTATTTTACCTTTCATATAGGTAGTTTACCTCTCATATAGGTAGTTTACCTCTCATATAGGTAGTTTACCTTTCATATAGGTAGTTTACCTCTCATATAGGTAGTTGCAGTCACTAAAAAGGCTACTCCTTCTCCTATTTCCTTTTACAAGGGAATGTACTAACTCCTACTCTATACCAAATACGCACAGCTAATGCTCCAACCCATTCAAATACAACTATATTTACCTATACAGATGGTAGAACGATTCCATCCCGTGACAATAATCCAGTTCACTCCACTCAAATTCTACAATAGCATCTTTTCTATATGTAATTTTTGCACCAGGGAAAAAGAATCAAATTAAATGTAGAAAAATCCATCCACACTACCTATACTCTCCAAAGAAAAACCTCTTTTTTTGTCCAAATTCACAATTTTTCTATCTCTACTGCAGACCTTGTGCGATATCTAGAGATGTTTATCGCCAAACAACTAACCTAGAATCCACATGCAAGACTAAAACGACAGAACCTGAAAAACCGATCTAACTTGATTCTACAAAACAAAAAACCAAGTTATTTACACCACAATACTCAAACCGATTTCAACTTATAAATCCGAATCTGTCTTACCGATTCAAAATATTTCTCGAAATCAGCCAAGCGTTCCAACACCCTTGATTGATTTTTACAACAACTCAATCCAAAATCCTTTTGTAAATTTGTCTAAGGTTCGTTCTTATGCCTCAAACGGTACCATCCATTATGACCTTAATATTAATTTTATCCACCAAATGATCTGATCTCAATATCATAAGTACCAACAATCCTTACCTTTCAATCATTTTCTCGACGAATTCATACCAAAAGACGAAGAGGCGTTGGCCCAGAGATCCACTGGACGATAGTCATAATGAAGTAATCAGTAATTTTATGCTTAAGAACCAATAATTTACATAGAATACCATCAATATATAGTTTTTTCACTAATTTTTCTTGTATTGTTTCGTATATCAGTATTACTTGTTACCCAGTAGAGACATTTGATATAATAACATAAAAATAATTAAATGAAAAGTAATAGATTCTACTTAATGATTACCATAGATTAAATTGTTATTTAGAATTACACTTAAAAAAGAATTAGCGTGCTTGTGTAATTAAATTTACAGACAATTATAGTTATTAATTACCAATTTACTTGAGTTTTAATGAAATGTATTCAATTTTTTTTTGTAGACGGTTCTTCTTCGACAGTCTCCCTGGTAAGTGTATCACAAATATTTATTATTTACCCAAAATAAAAATGTTTTTAATGTTGTGAAAACCATTCTAATTTAGACGAAAAATATTATAGATTCACTATAACCCTTAAAAAATACTATTACGTATTAAGAAGTAAATTACTAAATAAATAATTAAAATAGTAAAGAAAATTTAATATATATATATAATATATGCATATATATAAGGCATAACTAAAATAATTAAACTAAATAATTTGTCATTTTTCAGGTTTGGGTTCACTATTTGGATCGGGAGGTAACATACAAAAATATTTTTCTTTTAAATGTTTATTAAGTTTTGCTCTTATACTGTTTGTATAATCAATTGCAAAAACACCAATGGGTCGTTTTCCTTGATACCATACGTTCATATATAATTCTACCACTATTCCTATCTCACTCTCTCTCTTTCTCTCCGAAATACGATCCGAAATGGAGAAATACAGTTCAATGTACATAAAGAAACATAGAGAAATTAAAAACACAAACTTACAGTCTCTAATTTTTGGTTGAACCGTCTTGAAGAGAGATAAGAGAGGGAAACCAAGCGCACTGGTACAGAGACGGTTGGAGACCAACAATGTTGGTCAATTAACCAACTTTTACTGTTAATTACATTAACATGTAATTGCATAATTTTCCTTGTTAATGATAATTTTCAATAATTAATTGATGATTTTTATAAATTAAACCATTTGGAATTAAAAAGAAAATATATTTTTCATTTGGGAGATGGAAAATATTGTGTAAACATACTTCGGTGAAGAGGTAAAGCTGTATCATTTGGGGCTACTTGTTGAAAATCCCTTTGTAATTAACTTGTGTGAGGTATACTTTTGTATTTAGAATAGTATAAGCCTACTAATGTAGCTCAAATACAACTGAAACGGGTATTAAAACCAAAAGAAAAAAAATAAAAGAAGCCACACTTGTCACCGTTTAGAATGGAACTAAAAGTAGAAGAATTATTAATAATAATTTCCGTCATATCTGGTAAAGTCTCTGGATAGTTCGACCGGTTTCGGGTTCGTCTGGTTCGCATCTTCAAAAGCAACTCGTGAGTTGCTATCCAGAGACTATTCCAAGTATAACGGACATTATTAATAGTAATTGTAATATTACTAACCTTGTGGAACTAATCCATTAACTATATTAAAATTTTATTTAGTACCTATATAAAGGATTATATTATAAAAATGCTAGCTTCAGGATATTTAATTGTCCCTATCAACTGTTGCCAGTTTTAAGAATCTAAATGTTTTTAACAGCAAGTGCTGGGGCCTCGGCTGGTGCTGGAGCTCAAGCAGCGGCTAAAGCATCCGCGGCTGCTAAAGCGAAGGGCAAAGCAAAAGCCGGGGGAGCGTTGGGGGGCCAGGTAGGGGGGCACATTGGAGGATCACTAGGTGCCGGCATTGGGTTAGGCATGAACGGGCTGGGTGCCGGACTGACCGGAGGAGTCGACGCCGGCCTTGGCGGCAATCTCTTTGCAGAAGGCTTTGGCGAGTTGGGTGCCGAGGCGGAAGCTGAAGGAACTGCGGCAGCTCAAGCTCAGGCTCAGGCTCAGGCACAGGCCCAGGCCCAGGCTCAGGGTCAATCTCGGGGTCTCTCTCAGGCTCAATCCCAGGCTCAATCCCAGGCTCTCTCACAGGCTCAAGTAGGCTAAAACTTAAGGGGTTTGAGCTTGTAGGAGTTTGAGCTTCTACAGAACTTAATAAGTCATTTTTAACAAAATTAAGAAACATTTTCAGCAATTAAAGTGTTTTTTTTTCAAAAACTAATAGAAACCATATTTATTTAAACCATCCTTTTCGAGTTCTATTTAGTAATAATTCTTGGCTCCATTTGACTACCTAAAATGTTTGTAACTAGTGCTCAAGCAGGCTAAAGCTTAAGGAGTTTCAGCTTGTAGGAGCTTGAGCTTCTACAGAACTTAATAAGTCATTTTAAACAAAATTAAGAAACATTTTCAGCAATTAAAGTGTTTTTTTCAAAAACTAATAGAAACCACTTATTTAAACCATCATTTTCGAGTTCTATTTAGTAAACAATATTTATTAATTCTTGGCACCATTTGACTACCTAAAATGTTTGTAACCAGTGCTCAAGCAGGCTAAAGCTTAAGGAGTTTTAGCTTGTAGGAGCTTGAGCTTCTACAGAACTTTATAAGTCATTTTAAACAAAATTAAGAAAAATTTTCAGCAATTAAAGTGTTTTTTTCAAAAACTAATAGAAACCATTTATTTAAACCAATATTTTCGAGTTCTATTTAGTAAACAATATTTATTAATTCTTGGCACCATTTGACTACCTAAAATGTTTGTAACCAGTGCTCAAGCAGGCTAAAGCTTAAGGAGTTTCAGCTTGTAGGAGCTTGAGCTTCTACAGAACTTAATAAGTCATTTTTAACAAAATTAAGAAACATTTTCAGCAATTAAAGTGTTTTTTTTTCAAAAACTAATAGAAACCATTTATTTAAACCATCATTTTCGAGTTCTATTTAGTAAACAATATTTATTTATTCTTGGCTCCATTTGACTACCTAAAATGTTTGTAACCAGTCTAGCTACAATTTTTACCTCTTGTCTAACCTATTAGCTATTATCACTCTTACGTTGAAAACTATAAAAAAAAAATTTAATTTAAATAAAAATTATTTTTTATTATATTACACTGAATTTTATGCCACGTTTCTTCTGAAATATTTAATTTTAAAGTAATTTATATTACAAATGAGGCATAAAATTCCCCACTTAAGTGCTCAAAATCACATGAAATAACAAATACGATGATTCATAACAGAAGGACTACATCTAACACCTCAATGACCTCAACTGTTAAAATACGGAGAAAAGTGTTTTATTGTAACATATATTTATAGGTATTTTGCTGTTTTAAAAAGTATTCCGAAATTTTTCGATAGTATGACACTATATTCAATTGATGAAAATAGAATCAATGGATTGTTTATTAACTCTCAGGCATTAATTATTTATTTAACTTTAGAAAATACTTCTTTGTATTTTTCTTTCGTGAGTCATAGTATTATAATTAATGCTTAGAATGAAATAAACAATTATGTAGGTCCCAGATCACTCTTGAATTTTTTTTTTAAAATTATTTTTTTTTAACTTTTGGGAGAAGATTGAGCATATTTCTTGTTTTTGATCAGTCTTATACAGGAGTGAAAAGTTATCTTACAAGATTTAGAAAAGTCATCGTCAAGGTCACATGAGCTTCGACATCATTTATTAATTGTAAAATTAAATACGAAAATTGTGTGTTTAGTAAGGTTTGCAGGCTGATGTAAGCTCAGTCAGCAGGTTAGAAGTGTACCTAGCAAATGATTGGTTTAGAATGTGTGTTTGGCGCCCGTGTAGAAGGGTCTTGAAATGCGTGCTCTTGCGTTTGTGTTGAGACGGATGCTGCAGCTTATTCTTAAAAGGCAACCGGCAAAAAACAGCCTTTTTCACACAGTGACAGTCTTTTCAACCGTGGTCTGAAACGACAGCCCCTACGAGGCCAGTTTGTACTTGTACAAAAATCGCACCAGAGGTACCAATAGTTTTACAAAGTGCATACTTGACTAAATCATAATATTGGTTAAATGTCTCCCGCATGCTATATCTTAAATGTCATTAATAAAATTAAAGTTAGTGGAGAAATGTTATGGTTTTAGTTATAATGAGCAATTTTTATGTAGTTGCAGAATGAGCAAAGAAGGCATCAGATACAAGGTATCGAGAACGGGTCTTATCTTTAATCTTCTATATATATATATTTCACTTAATTAAATGAAACACGATCCAAACTGGACACAATACGAGTTCAAAATTCAAGAAGAGTAACACACAGAGTAAGGAAACACACTTACAGACTCAAATTTTTGGGTAATCCGTCTTCAGGAGAAAAGAGAAAGGGAGACCAACCACATTGTAGACGCAACGGCAAGTAACCCGTCAGGGTTACAACGTGCTTGGTCTCCCTTTCTCTTTTCTCCTGAAGACGGATTACCCGAAAATTTGAGTCTGTAAGTGTGTTTCCTTACTCTGTGTGTTACTCTTGTTGAATTTTGAACTCGTATATATATATATATATATATATATATATACTATATTGACACAAAGAACACTCAGAAATGAAACAGAAACTCACTACTATATTTCGATGTCCTCGTCATCAGGAAGATAGAAACGAGTCGCTCCGCAGGCAGACAACGACTCATATATATATATATATATATAAATGATCAAACCACAACCCAAGTCAGTTGGGTTTTTGACTCTGACGAAGACCGCTGGTTACGGTTGAGAGATCTTAGTCTTGTTTTCCCATTTTCTTATTGTGGTTTCATCATTGATTGTTATTTCACGTGTTTATGTGAAATCTTTATATATATATATGTATATATTTGTAAAAGTTGGAAGCAGTCCTTGATTTTAACATATATTGTTAAATAACGCCGGAAGGAATTCCGGAAACTGGAGAAATTGTGTAAGAAACACATACAAGCCAAATATGGGGCGTTATTTAACAATATATATATATATATATATATATATATATATTCACTGTTTTGTTATTGAGGGCTAGGTCAAATAAAAGAAAATAAACTCCTTTCTAGGCCGACGTTTCGATGTAATTGTACATCATCTTCAGGGCTAAAATTAGAGTAAGACTATAATACATTTATCAAAACAATCTACAACTCACATAGAGTGTTAGTTGTATGATAAATGTGTTAGATTGTTTTGATAAATGTATTATAGTCTTACTCTAATTTTAGCCCTGAAGATGATGTACAAATACATCAAAACGTCGGCCTAGAAAGGAGTTTATTTTCTTTTATTTGACCTAGCCCTCAATAACAAAACAGTGAATAGAATAGAAGAGGTCAATAACAATTTTTGAGTTTCTATATATATATATATATATATATATATAAATGAAAGTGTGTCTGTCTGTACTCAATATTCAGAAACCATACATCCTATCACCATGAAATTATTAGGTACGACGATTTGGAGTTCTAGGTGCTCCGGAACAAATAAAAAAACTGAAATTTTGTTTTGGAATAATGAATCCCTTGCCCTACTGGTCGGATTTGTTTACATTTACTTGTACAGTTCACTTCACTGTGACACATGCCTTCGATCCACAGTTAATTTGACTTTCCTACAACCTTCCCAGAATCAACTTGAATTACCTTGTAAAAATGTATTAAGTTTAATAAAAGATAGTTGAGAATTCATAGCAAACAAATAGATATATAATTTCATAAATGTAAATTTTCAGCCTATTTTTCTTTTTCGAGGTCTGGTCCCGCCAGAAAAAACACTACACTATATACTATATACTATATATACTCTATATACACTATATACATAAATTCTACACAAATAAAAATAGTGTAAAATATATGTGGACTGAAGAAAGAAAACTTGGAATAAATTTTTATATACCTAACTGGTGATCTTTATTTTAACTGTATTAAGTAAAAAGGAATGACTGTTATATTTGCTTGATAAATCATTGAGATATATATTTATATATATATATATATATATATATATATATATATATAGTTCAATATAAACAAAGAAACATAGAGAAATCAAAAGAACACACTTACAGTCTCTAATTTTCGGTTTGAACCGTCTTCAGGAGAGATAAGAGAGGGAAACCAAGCGCACTGGTTCAGAGACGGTTGGAAACGGTCTCCAACCGTCTCTGAACCAGTGCGCTTGGTTTCCCTCTCTTATCTCTCCTGAAGACGGTTCAAACCGAAAATTAGAGACTGTAAGTGTGTTCTTTTGATTTCTCTATGTTTCTTTGTTTATATTGAACTATATATGTCCGTTTTGGATCGTATTTCTAACGAAAAAAATAATATATATATATATATATATAAAATAAATTCAAAACGAAGGAAACACACAGAAAGACACAGACATAACTCACATCGATATTTCGACCATCTTCGTCATCAGGAGGTGCGAAGAGCGAAGAGTCCCGCAGGAAGACAGGGCGGTACTCATTGTTTTCATTGTGGTAAATTAATCCATATATATATATATGTATAAACTTTAACTCATAGGAAAGAACAAAGAAAGATACTACAGAACTCACTTCGATATTTCGACATCCGTCGTCATTGGGAAGAAATAAAAGCAAGATTGGTTTCATAATAATTTTATATTATTTGTTGATTTAGTAACAGTTGTTTAGTTGTAGTAGTCGGCATCGTACTCTATGTCCTCAGCCTCTTCGCGGTCAGGTTTAACGAGGTTAATAGTTGATTTTATCGAATGAGGATCAACTTCCACTTTAATTTCTTCGCCTGTTTCTTCATCTATTACTCTTTTAGTAAATTTCAATTCATCATTTTCATATTTCATACATTTAAATTTGATTGTTGAAACAACTTTTTTACTAATCAAAATTTCCATTTCCATACAAGATTCAAAAGAATCTGGATCAGACAGTTCTTGCATTGTAGATTTAAGACAAATTTTAACTTTTTTCATTGGCCAAGGAAGTCGATCGCAAATTCTTTCTAGCTTCTTAGCTAAAAAAAAAAAAGAAAAATTTTAACAAACTTGATTATTTTAAAAAATTTTCAAACAACAAATGAGTTACTCACCAGAGATTTTCTTCTCAAATAGATCAACTTTGCTTGCACGTCCCTTAATCATAAAAGCATATTCACTGGGGACTACAGACACATTGGCACATACTAAAAAAAAAGAAGTATTAATAATTGTATGTAGTACAGCAGGTTTAAAACTTCCAGTTTATCCTACATACTATTGCATTATTATATCACATTATATTCTTTTAATGCTATGTTGTTTATTTATTTATAGCTTTCTCTCATTATTTATACCTTTAAGTATCATTTGAGTAGAATTAGACCAAAAAATAAAAAAAAAATTTTAGCAAATAAATACCCTTGAGTTTTGAGCTTCCGATGACTGGTATTTTACCGCAGCAACCACAGTTATTGGTACCAACACAGTCGCAATGAGTTGAAGCTTTTTTCAACATATTCACTGAACGACCTACAAATAATTGAAAACACCACTTCAACCCAAACACTCTATTCATTGATATTTATAATTAAACTTCAATGGAAATATTTAGCGCTAAAATATATAGGAAGTACATGGAAGACATCTCTTCTCAAATATTTGTTGTCTTGGGCGTCCTAATACGATATTTAAAATAATTATGAAAATTGTAAAACATTAAAACATAAAATATAAATTAGTGTTCAATTCTGGTAAAGTTTTACAGTTCAGATATCTCCGTAAACCGAAAGAAGGAACAAAGAAATACTTTTTTCTTTCTTTAATTGTTAGGAAATTTTAAGAAATGTTTAAATTTATTCAATTTTATAAAACTGCTAATTTTCAACGGGACCAGTATTTACAAAGAATACTTTTGTCAATATAACTATTTTGGTTTAATTTTAATAGGTTATATTTCAAAGATATGTACATGGAAAAAACGATTCAAGTCTCGACATATAAGTTTTATATACAAAGGTGATTTTAAATTTGCAGTGTTCTTCTTCAGGTTACATGAAAAGAAATGAACCCAACTTGACTGAACTTAAGTCCTTTTCATCCGTCACAACACTGGATATTGTGAATAACAAGTGTTGGAAACGCTTTGTTTGCACTTCGGTACATATTAAAATGTGAATGTGGGACTTGAAATGTTTTACTGACGTAATCGAAATGAAAGTGTAAATGAGGCCACAACTTTTAAAAGTTGTGAAACTTATTTGTTGTATAGTAATCTTTTATAAATAATTAAATTACCAAATAAGAATCTTCGTGTGAATAATTTTATGAGTTGTGATTGAATATTCATAAAATATCCTAGCACATTGCAATTTGAGATTTCTTCTAATTACCCAACAATAAATAATATTAATAACTGCAATTATGCTTAATTTGGTTGTATATTATATTGGTATGCGAAGAGAGAGTGTTATTTTTAAAGCTTTAGTAAATACCATATGAAGGGATAGTAATTGAGTGATTAAGCGCCTCTAATAGCCTCTAACACTCAACTCCGACTTTCGGCCTTCGCTAAGTTACCCTGTTAACCTGCTGTATGCAGGGGCAAACGAAAGAGGAGGAGAAGGTGATCAGGGGCTCGGCCTAACCACCTTCGTTTCACATTCTTCCTTATCCCCAAAACCCCTCCTTTTATCTCAACCCCAATCTAAGTTGTTATGAGATCCGTGCCGAAGGATGGATGAAACAGGGGTTATTGTATTATGAACGGATCCTCAAGGGTACCAGGCGAACCCCTTGAGTAAATAGACTTACTCCGGTATGCGGTGCTCTGCCAGAGCGGACAAAGTACCACCGATAGAGATACAGGGATTTTCCCCTGTATGCTACTAAGAAGAAGGAAGTCCGGAGACCATCCTCCGGAAGCGCAGAGGGTCCAAAGTACTAACTAGTGGAAACCAACCTCCCACAAGTACACCTAAAGACCCGAAAAAGACCCTCCCGATGAAGGAGAAAGGAAGTCGCTTTTTCCGAAAAGTAGGGAGCCTGAATGGGCATGATCAATAATGGTTTGTGCAGATTCAGCAAAGAAGAGGAAGAAACACCGTTGCACCTACTGATTGACTGTAAGGCAACATTGCTGCATAGAGGTGTGTGCTTCAGGACACTCAACAAAAACCATAGAAAAACTTTTCCCGCTGGAACCAGCAAAAGTGCTGAGCTTCTTGGAGGCGTTGAAGCTAACTGCTGGGGTACTTTAGTACAGAAGAGGGGAAGTACAATAGTTTTTTTTTAAGAAGCAATGCTATAGTCACTCTTAAATAATAATAATAATAATACCATATGAAGATTGATCTTCTTCGGAAGTATCCAGCAACTTGATGTTGGTTATCAAACTGCGAGCCATAAACTTCTCTTCTTCAGTATTCAATTCCTGAATCATCTCTTCATCGCTTGCTGTCAAGTAACTGGCGTTGGACACCGAAAGAAAGCCGAGACCAGCGGCCAGGAGAAACAACCAGTGAGCCATGATCTGAAAACTCTATGAATTTATATCAGCGCAAACTGTCTCCATTAACTTCAATAACTATAGTGCCTTCAAATCGTATACATACTTACATCATATTTAACCGTTCAGCTCTTAAAACTAAAAAAAACTGAGCAAACAGATCAGCTATACAAGGAGATATTCTTATTATTAAATCATTAGTTGTGCAATCCGTAATTGTGTGGTTTTTACTCATTCTGAGGTAAAATGGATAAACAAAACAAAAGTTTTCACACAAATGAAGTTTTATTCAACAACAACAACGCGTTTCGAACACTTTGTGTTTATCATCAGGAAGACACCAAGGATGTGGTGCTGAAGGGTTGGTCCAGTGAAAACAACACACTGTTATTGTTTTGAACACAAATTGTTTGAAACGAGTTATTGTTGAATACAACTTCATTTGGGTGGAGACTTTTGTTTTGTTTATCCATTTTACCTGAGAATTCTGATTATTATTATTAACAATAATAAATATATTGAAGTACTACAATGCTATTATTAGTGAAGTGATATAAATACCAGTAAATTGCAATACTAGTCAGCCAATGTTTTCCAAGTGTGATAGTAGCTCTAAACAATATTTCATCTTTGACATTATGTCTGTTAGTAATTTTTTTTTCAACTCATCTAATCATATAAAATAATATTTATAGATTTTTTTAAGTAACCTTTAATCATGATAAAATGAGGAACCATTTTAAAAACTTTCAATTTTTTTATTTCCAAAATATAATAACAACCAGTTTTTGCAAGAAAAAAATACGAGTAAGTCACAACTGATTTCTATTTCTAAAAAGATATTAAGTAACTTTTTCAAATTTTTTAGCAATATTCTATGAGAATTAATACGTTACAAACACATTCCTATGTTTCTTATTGTGGATGCTAATCTAAGTTACAAAGAATGTAATACCGTTAACAAAAGAAAAAGTGAAATTCGCACAAAATTTATTCGCTAAAAGTGTTTAATATCTTAAATTTCATGCAGTTATAATGTAAATGAATTATTCTGAGGTAAAATGGATAAACAAAACAAAAGTCTCCACCCAAATGAAGTTTTATTCAACAACAACGAGTTTCGAACACTTTGTGTTCATCATCAGGAAGACACTATAATACAAATTGTATCTAATCAGTTACAAAATTAGAGTGAAATAATAACATTTAATTAAGAGAATTATAGACATACCTAAGGACGTGGTGCTGAAGGGTTGGTTATTTCACTCTAATTTTGTAACTGATTAGATACAATTTGTATTATAGTGTCTTCCTAATGATGAACACAAAGTGTTCGAAACTCGTTGTTGTTGAATAAAACTTCATTTGTGTGGAGACTTTTGTTTGTTTATCCATTTTACCTCAGAATGAGTAAATACCACACAATTAAAGATTGCACAACTAATGATGTAAATAAATTAATTGTATTGCATTAATATCAACGGAGGAAATAAAAATTGCTTTTACAACAAATTTAGAAATAGGAAATAATAATTCAATCCTATAATGTCAATTAATTGAAATTTTAATTTTACCTATGACCACAGACCTCCCTTTTCAATAGTGAAAACCCAAATTTTGTAACTTAGATCAGCATCATTATTACTATTATAAGATTAATAGATTAAGGACTCCTTTAAGGGTTTAAAGATAAACTGTAGTTTTATTAAAGGACCTAAAGTCTTATTGTTCACCCTCAAAACAAAAAATGATGTGATATCATACAATTCAAGTAAATTTTATATATAATTTTCAATTTTTAAATAAATTAAATATTCTTAAAATAAATATTTTGTTCAAATATGATCACAAAAATTGATTTTTTTTTTTAAATTATTTCAGAAAATTGAGCATTTTACTATACTACTAATGAACATAAATTATTTTAAAGTACGTAACTTTTACTTCTATTAGTATAAAACAATTTTTTTGGCATGAAATAATGAAATCTATTTTTAATACCTTAATTAAGTCTAACCTCTTCAAGAATCCTAATTGAAATGATCTGTCATCTGTAGAAATTCTCTTATAAAACACTATCAAATATGCTTATTTGTTCAAGTGTGAAAAAATTGTCGCCCATTGTGTTGGACAAACCAGTGAATAAAGTTTAATTGATTAAGGTAACTCCGATGAATTACTAAAATCAGTCATCGTGTTTGGACGTTTCCTTAATCATACATTATAGTTTACTTTTATTATGCGAAATCAGATTATCCCTAGATCAGAATTGTTTTTATTCTGATAAAAACTAATGAAATGGTCTCCACATATAAAAATTTAATCGTAAAAACAATGCGTTTCGAACGCGTTCTTCTTCAGGAATTAACTAAAAAATACAATGTCATCACAGAGTTATTGCACAGGTAGTGCAATCAGTTGTTATGTGGTATTTACTCATTGTAGGGTAAAAAGTTAATGAAATGGTCTCCACATATAGAAATTAGTTCTAAGGTAGTGCAATCAGTTGTTATGTGGTATTTACTCATTGTAGGGTAAAAAGTTAATGAAATGGTCTCCACATATAAAAATTTAATGATATAAACAAAGCGTTTCGAATACATAGTGTTCTTTCTCACCCTTAGTTAATGCCTGAGGAAGAACAGTACGTGTTCGAAACGCGTTGTTTATACAATTAAATTTTTATATGTGGAGACCACTTGTTATTTCTTTTATGGCTTCAATAATGATTATAATAAGTATAACATTTAATGTATACCTAAAATCTGTTCTAGACTTGACTACTGTAGTGTGAAAGAATCTTATAACATTTAATAAATGATGGTGCATTTTTATATTAAATATTAATAACTGATTAGTCTAATTAAGTTATTAATCTGGGAGATAAATTCGTCGTTTTGAGAAATGCTCATTTTCTCAAATCCCTTAAACATTGAATATCCATCTCTTTGCCTTCATCACTGCATCACAAGATTATCTATCTTGGACCGCTCTCTCTTCTTTATACTGCGTGCCCTTGTACCTACGGTAGAAAAGACTAAAGTACTCTCGTGAGCGATGGGTTTGCAAGTCAGCTTCCAAGGGTGGGCAATTTTAATTTTACCCAATTCCTTTTTTTTTTAAAATGAATTTCTTGCTCAGAACTTTAGCTGTATTTTGTTTTTGTATTTATTCATTGATGTCATGATCTTTTGAAATTTTGTTGAACAAATCTAGTTGCTTTCAAAAATTACTAAAATTATAAAAAGAAATTAAATAATTTAAAAAAATAATTATTTTAAACTTTCCAAGAAGATTTTATTTCTCATGTTTAAGGATTGTATACGAAAACATGGAAATCATCAGGTTTTTTAGGTAATCAGGTGAAACATGACCAGAACAAGTCAGGAGGTATGCAATTCTTTTATTGTGTGGTAATAAGTCATGATTTGAATGAGGGAAAGAAACACAGCCTCCAAACAAAAAGTTTTATATAACGTTTGGCGCATTTCAAAAACACAATGTTCATGCTGAAGTATATCGGTGTTAGTAGGTTAGGTTGCAGTGGCAGTACCACAAGGGCACACACATAGGCCGAGCATTGGCCCTTTGTGATACCACACAATGAAGATTGATTCTACAGTGGGAGTCCTAAATTTTACCTAACTCAAGTGTATTTAGAGTAGGGATCTTTAACGAGTACCTGACATCGTACATGCTCGGGACCGACGGTTTAACGTCCTTCTCCGAGGGATGACGTGCTCAGATTTATTCACCTCCCGCGTAAATAAATCGAGGGCCAGGTGAGGATTGAACCCCGGTCCTATCAGTTCAGAGGTGAGCACGTAACCACTGAGCTAGCCTGGCCCCATCGGTGTTGATAACGAGATGCGGAGTGTTGAAGGAGTCACAGGATCCTTGGGGAGCAAAGTAAAATGAGGAGGTGTAAGGGATCCGATTCAACAGGCAGGTATGTTTACATAACGATACTACATTGAAAGCAGATACTACACCATGCTGATATAATTTACCAATTTTTATTTATTTTGCATTTTATTCCAGCATGTTCCACTCTGTATTACATGCATCATCGTTAAATTGTACACAATACTTCTTTCATTAACACCACAAAATACTTATTTTACATTCATTCATAATTCAACATTATAATATCTTTTTCTTAAATGTCTATACTGTACAAAAATTTTACAAATTCTTTATAATAACCTTTTTTTAATTAATGAGGAAGGCCAAACGGGCCACTCCTCTCCACAAACCAAGACCTTACGTATGAGAGCCAGTCTTTGTTGTTCCCTCAAACAGCACTCATACACCAAGTGTCTAGGAGATTGGGGTGTCTCCGCGTTACATGGGCATGATGGACTAGGAGCTAGTTTCAACCTGCTAAGGTATTCTTTAAATGGCCCATGTCCTGTCATGTATTGGGATAGTTTATAGTTTATTTGGAAATGTTTCATGGATAATCTTTGTTTGATACTAGAAAAATATTCCTTTGTTAGAAGGCCTTTAGATGATTCTTTCCAATTTGTTTCCCATCGTGCCACTGTTTGTCTAGCGAGACTTTCTTTGATGTAGGACGTGGGATATTTTTCGTAAATAAAGTCCAAGGTGTTGTCCTGCCCCCCCCCCCCTCCCTCCTTAACTCCAGCATCCGCTAACTCGTTCCCTATGATTCCTGTGTGTGCTTTGACCTTTCGAAATATTATTGTTCTCCCCAAATATAGTTTGGTTTCTTTCAGTTTGTATTAGCATGGTGTCTCATTTCAATGCAACATGCACTGAAAATGAGACACCATGAGATAATGAGGTAAACATGTCTGCCTGCTTTTATCATATTCCTTCCCTCTTCTAATATACATACTTTGTTTGAAAGAATATTGTAAAATATTAATGATTAATTTTAAAATACTGTATTGCAACTCCTCACACGATATTTGATTAGAATATCCTCGGGTAGTAACAATGGTACGATAATGTGTAATATGTATACATATTCTATTTTAAATTAAAACCTCCCAAACAGTTGCAGTATTAAAGGAGGTCAGTTCGTCGCCTGTCTCAGAGATCGATTACCAGTTCTTGGCTGGCAAGACATCGTTTATTACAAAAAGCATATCATGCCAACTATCTAAATGTTATTTTCAGTTTTTTAAATTATTTTTTAAAACTGGAATAAACATTAAGTTTACAATAAAAAGTTTCATAGTTATTTGTAGAGGAGAAGATTAGTATATTTACTTTTCTGTTTTTCCCTATATTTTTTTTTCAGGGAAGCGTTAAAATAAATGCTTATGGTTGACACCATTTAATAGGCAAAATTTATTCGCATTTCTCTTACTCGTATCCATGTATTCATTAAATTAATCTGAAATCACAAACAATCTATTTGTAAGAAATATTTGTTTACATTTTAATAATAAATTACAAAGTTCCAGATAAATTGCAAATAAACTATTGCAGGACTTAAATGAGCCATTACAATTACAGTTAATACTATTCAAAAAACCTTCAAAATGATCAAACCAAAGATATTTGTTGACATAATTTCTCAAGTTTATAAGTAACAATATAGGGATTATTACAATAATATGTTATTTCCCCGTAAATTTAATAAAAAACTTAGTGTAGTGGGCTTAATTAGACGTTTCTCTTACTCAAAACTAATTATGAAATCTGAAAATATATCCATTAAGGATTTCACTAATTGTATTCTTGGAATTATTTTATCACTAAGTGTGAGTAATCAAATGATTTTATTTAGAGTCAAAACAAACTCAACATTTGTAAGTTTATTTGAAACGTTTAGGGTACTTTTTGTTTTCTTTATTCTAAATGTGATCATGAGGATGATAACAGCTGGCAGTATTACGGTAAATCCGTCACAGTGGGTAATGGTGTATACAGTTCGTTTTTGTACTTAGTGCCTTTTATGTAAATTTCTCTCTTTGACAGGCATCGAAATGGAGTTTAAATTAAATTTGAAAGATTATTTTAAGAAACCTATAACAAAAATTGATTGTAATTTAATTCCAGAAGGCTTTAATCCTAATGACAGGAGAGTCAGGTTCATATAAACTTAAGTTATGTTTCTTAATAGATTTAGCTCTATTTTATAGTAGATACTGTTGTGAAGTCTGTATTTTAGATCATATACTCAGAGTCTGTCTGAAATAATTGATCATATGGGTATTGCATCTGCCCAAGCACAAGGACTGATGAAACCAATTACGAGCTCTGAAAAATTAAGGAACTCAGAACATATTGTTTACATGTACGTGGATCATGAAAGTCACGAGTAAGTTGAGATACCCATATATAATGTAAAATTGTTTCATTTTAGTGTTCTTAATAGCAACAGACCAAACCTTTTTTATGTTTGTGGTTTTTAGTTACTGGTAATTAATTGAGTAATAATAATTATTTTGTTCATTTTAATAGAGGAAAAGGTTCTGTTCTTGGCCTGCTGAAAGTTGGTAGGAAACATTTGTATGTATTCGACAGGGAAGGTGAATGTCATGAAACCGTGGCCCTTTGTGTCCTGGATTTTTACATTCACGAATCTCGTCAAAGAGTTGGCTGTGGGAAAATATTGTTTGACTACATGTTGAAGGTATTGCTATGTAAATATTATAGTACTTCATACCTAATATGAGTAATGTATATATATTTCTTGATGTCTTAAAATGTGAAGTAATTGGAATTGGTGAAAATAAAAATAGTTATATTTTTATTAGAATTGTATATTGTTATGTATGATTTTATAGGAAGAAAACGTAAACCCTGTTGAACTTGCTATTGATAAACCATCTGATAAATTTTTATCATTCCTTAAAAAGCATTATGGTTTGTCTGATATGATCCAACAGACCAATAACTTTGTGGTGTATGAAGGCTTCTTTCCTAGTAAGAAGGAAAAATTGACAGGTTATAACAGTTTTAAATGTTTGTTTTAAACAGTAATTAACTTATGTTTGATGATGATTATTATATTTACAGATGGCTGTGGGTATCGACGCAGAAGCTTAACTATGAGCCCCAACCCTCCGTGCAGGTAGGCTTTAATAATTTGTATAGAATCGCTATTTAATTTTAATACTAAAACAAATTTAGGTTTTGAAATTCTAAAATATTAAAATGGAGTAAACGAATCCAACTGCATCACTATTGTTTCTAGACTGTCTTATTGCCCTTAATGAACTTCTAGTTGCCATACTAAAGCATACATCACATAATACATCCGTTCATTGTAATTTATGTATATTATTATTATTATTATGTATATAAACAAGTCTTGATAGGTATTATTGTGGTAAACTGATTTAAGTAGTTATTTAGTTTTTCTTAGGAAAGAAGTTATTGTAAAAAGTATATAAGAAGTTAGTTGGTTATAAAAATATATATATTTTTTAATAAATATATAAAGTCAGTAACAATATAAGATAGATTCAGAATAAAAATGTTAAAAAGATTTACAAAGGAAATTTTGATTATTTCATTCAGAGTGATAGACGTTATTAGTCAAACGTTATCAACCAGTATCAGAGACTAATTTTAATTATTAATTGCTAATTTTGTATTTTTTATAAAATTCACAATTCTTGGTCACGAGTAAACCAAGTCGAATAATTTAAACATAAAAAAAAACATAAGTCGAATTATTTGCTAGTTTCGTTCTGAGTGATATGTATAATGGTATGTTTAATGTTCATTATTTTACTTTCATTACGTTTTCTTCATTGACTTTTGTTTACCTGAATTTATTTATAAACAATAAGACAAATTAACTTATTCATTGAGTTTTATTTTCTTGATTCTGTAATGGCCAATTTATCGATTAGTAGCAGTGAATACTAATAACATTTGTGAGTCGATGGATCTCTGTTTAAATTCTTATCTTGATAAAAAGTTATAAAAATGATTCATTTTTTTCTGATTAATATATGTACTATTCTGTATAGAATGATGTAACTAAAATAATCTCTTTTTATATATTTTTACTGTGGCTTTGGGTTCCCGACTTCAAAATTTCTAAATTGTATATACTCTGACTCCTGCATTTAATGAATAATGAGTCTAATATCTTTCAAACAGGTTCTTGCCAGAGTGATACTGTAATTAAAAGGAGTACGGGAAAGTGGACGTATAGTATTGGGAATGTGTGAGAGGTATTTTAAAGGCGTGTGCAAGGCAATAAAAGAGGATGGACAGAACAGAATAGACTTAATTTAGGAATAAGTAAGAACAGCATTAACTACCAGTTGATCTAACTCCCTAACACAAGTCTATTACTCTCGTCAAAAGATATTCTAGTTTGAATAAACCATTGCTAATGTTTATAGTATTTGATATCTTAAATTTAATTAATAAAGACTGGAAATTATTTAGCAAGAATAAAAATTGTTTATTATTAATCGAAAACGTACATGTTGATTTTGGATTCTGTCTAAATTGTACCATGATTCCTATTATTCATGAATAAAAGTAAGTCATTAAATTCAGGTCTCTTTGGCAAACTTTTTTCCTGTTTGTGTTTTACGCCGTTTAAAATACCTCTCTTTTCCCTTTCTTGATTTAAACCAGTTACTTGATAGAAAGATTTTAATCCCATTTTAGAATTTCATACTGTGGTTTAAACGTTGAAATTTATTTCACGTGCTGTTGTGAAATCTCGTTCTTTTTGTATACATATAAGAAGATTTCACTAGAGTCTTGTGAAATAGAAATCAATGTCTAAAACTACAGTAAAAAATTCAGAAATATGACTAAGATCTTTCAAGAAAAACAATTTGTCTTCGTCAGATTCTTATGGTTGGGTCTAGATCAGACTCAGACTAGAAACTCCTGGTTTGAATGAGACTCTGATTAAAACAGTTGTTTTGGTTGAAAAATCATAGTCCTGTTTCTGTATTTTTTTTTATTGTGGTTTGGATATTGATAAACACATATGTACAACTACAAAAAATTACAATGAAAAAAAGACTTGTATATTTCGTCAGTTGTCGTCATCAGGAGGTGAAGTGTCTAGTAGCGTGGCTATTCAGGGTTACTCACCACCTGCCTCCCTGCGGGATACTTTGCCTCCTAATAATGATGATCGTCCTGATTGATTTTATCTGCGTCTAGCTTTGTGTTGCTTTTGTTATAATTTTGATTTTAAATGCTATGGACCGTTTCATTTGATTTATATATATATATATATATATAAACTTTAAAATCGGAAAGGCAATTCAAACTGGGCGTACACACTTTAAAGAAGAGTCAGAAAGACACACGCTTACCAACTCAAAATTGCGGGAAATCTATATTCAGTTAGGAAAGAAAGAGAAGGAGACAAAGAACACCGGAGGCGCAAGGGCAGGTAACATTAACGGCATGGAAAAAAAATAAATTAATCAAAACAAGTCGGAGAAAAATAAAATACAGTAAAGTATATAAATATGAAAATTCAAAGGTGGGTTTCTTGAGGATTTCTATCTAAATAAACAACACTCCTGTTTATACGCTGACGTTTCGCCAAAAATCATTTGCCATTTTCGAGGCTAAAAACAATTTATTGACAACATAAGTAGTAAAAACAAATACATCCACGGAATATCAACCAAAAGAAAACAAAAAAGCAGAATAAGCAGCAAACACAAACAAAGTAAAAGAAAACCAAAAACACAATAAACCAAACCATATGAAGTAAAATAAAACCACAAACATAGTGTTATTTTTTTTTCAGAAAACATGTTTTAAACATAATTACTTTCTATAAAAAACAATAACACTGGCTGTGTTTGTGGTTCTATTTTACTTTATGTAGTGTTTATAGTGTTTTTTGTTTTCTGTTGGTTAATATTCCGTGGATGTATTTGTTTTCACTACTCATGTTGTCAATAAATTGTTTTTTGCCTCGAAAATGGCAAATAATTTTCGGAGAAACGTCGGCGTATAAACGGAGTGTTATTTCTTTATGACAAAAATCCTCAAGAAACCCATTTCTTTGAATTTTAAGAATTAGTTACCGAAAAACTACGAGTATATCAAGACATATGAATCGTGTGCGTGTATTTTTGTTACTGTATTTTATTTTATTTTCATCTAATTCCTTTTGATTTATTTTCATTTACCCACCTTGTACTGTTCATCCTGATTTTCATTTTCAATCTTCTATGCTTCATTACTTCAATATTGGTCGCGTGTGGCAGCTGTTACCTGCCGTTGCGTCTACGGAGTGCTTGTCTTTCTCTTCTCTCCTGAGGACTGATTTTCCAAAAATTTGAGTTAGTAAGTGCGATTCTTTACTCTGTATGTTACTCTTCTTTGATTTGGAACATATATATATAACAAGATTTCACAATAAACACGTGAAACAACAATTAATGTTCAAACCACAGTAACCCCCTTTTAAAATACCGCTCTTCCCTCTCACTCCTCTCAACCCCATGTAGTTTAAATACATATTTAAATAAAAAAAGATGGGTATAATTTCAACTTCTTAGCAGTATACATTGAATACTTTATTAAATTCATTGTCTGAGACAATGACTGATTAATTAAATGTAAAAATGCTATAAATTGTTTTACAAAATGAATATAAATTGAAAGGAAATGTTTATGAATGCATAATTTCTTTTAACTATTCCTAACAATTAAATTAGTAGTTTATATATAATATCTTATTTGTTGATGATAATGTGTAACAAAATATATTTTAATCCTACATAATAAGCTTAAATATATGAGTAATACTATAATTATTACCTATTAATGATACTAATATTTAATATTAATTATACTAATCAATTTTAATGCTTTTTTTTAATGTTAACATAATGATTGGTATTTGAATGACAGTCCGGGGAGTATGAACAATGTTACGTTCTTCGGAAGACATGCTGCCCACAAACGTGAAGCAACTATAGGACAGGTGTGGTTTTGCTTTTTTGTTTTTTTTTAAATGATTATTTGTTCTAAAGCCCAGGGTATATGCATTATTTGTATTAATATAAGCTCTACAAGGCTTGGTATAAAAGAAATGTGCTGATTATGTTACTAGGATATAGTTGAAAATCTATTTATAAGATAGTTAATCCAGCGAACTTTGCCAGCTGTCAGTGATTGTCGTGTTACCATTAGCTAAGCTTAATTTGTTATTTAATTATTTACAGAATAGCTAACCCGACAGGCTGTTATGCCTTACCTATAAATATTCAATTCGAACAGGAATAAAAAAATAAAGTAAAAAGCTGGAGTGACCTAAACTCAACTTCCTCTAACCTCAGTTGACTTTTTCACCCCAATGGTCTAAGGGTGGATGTACGTAGTACTGGCGTCCCCGTCGCAGAGGTGGTGATTGTGTAGGCTGCACAGAGCAAGCAAACAGTACAGGGCAGGTCGTTCCAAGCACGGCCCAGTAGCCCAGCCCACGGTGGTCATTGGCTTAGCCGGGCAGGTTTTCTTCGAAAGGGCCTCAGCCCATCTTGAACCCTTTGGACTGTAAGGGATGGTAGCCTCTCGCTTTCGAGTAGAAAAGGTTTGCAAACAGAGTGTCTAGATGGTAGCCTTGTGCTGCACCACTTTTAGTAGGTTTTCCAAACTGACAATCAATCTCTATCTGGGTAATGTGCGCCCCTCCATCTAAGTCCCCAGCACACAATAAAGGGGCAGCTTTTGGAGACAGGTGGTGTTTTAGCCAGTACACTGGCTTGCCAGGAGTCCAACACTCCCAATCTGTGAGGGAATCCAAACTCTCCCAATTTGGTTGCATAAAACATTTCACCACCGACTCCTTTCACCACAAATAAAAAAAAAATTTAAGTCACTGTCCTGCCTTACCTATAATAATTATAATTATTCAATTCGAAGAGGAATAAAAAAATTAGGTAAAAATCTGTAGTGGCCTAAACAACAACTTTAAAAAAGACGTAATAAACTCGTTAACAACCACGTATGTTTTCTTTGCTTAGTCAAACACTTGTTCAACAACTATCCATCGCACCATGGAATGCATCAGAAAATAAATGTTTGATTGGGGTTAATTTTTTACATTTAACAATTTTATTATTCTAACATATCATCTTAATTCATTAGAACATTTAAAATTTCTTTTAGTAAACCTCTAAATAACAATTTTATTTCACTTAAAACATTTCTAAGTCAATGTAAATAAATTAAATCCGACCAGTAGGGGATTCATTATTCCAAAACAAAATTTCAGTTTTTATAGTACTCGTATACTGCCCTGTGCAACAATCGGAATTTTATGTTGTTTTTTTTTGTAAATTGATAATCTTAGGTTCCATTTTTTAACAAAATTTCATTGTTATATATTTAGGGTTAAAAAAAAATTTATGAATTTTGTAAAACGGCTTTTTAACTCCCTTACTTATCAATGCAACTTTAAAAAAAAATTTACTGAATTCATTCTCATATAATGTATGATTTTTAGGTATAAAAAGGTAAAGGTATGTACATGAAATAGACTATTTAATTAAATAAACTTATTAAATAGAAATAGACTTATGCTCTATTAAATGATAATTAGAGAGTATAATGATGTCTAATTATGATGCCTTTGAAAAAAAAAATCATGAAAACTTGCAAAAAAAATTGACAGTTTATAAAAAAAAATTCAAGCAATTTCAATTACGGCACAGAGCAATAACGCTATAAAAAGTGATTTTTAATCCTCGACTAAGGGATCACCTGCTATACTTGTCGAATTTATTGATATTTATTTATATTGACTTAGAAATATTTTGATTTATTCTGCTGAAATAAAATTGATGTTTACACTGAAAAAATGTAAATGAATTTGTGTTGTTTTCCATGGTAATGATGGATTTATCTCACAAAATGCTCTACTCAATCTATACATTGCACCCTTGAACATACTTAATATCAGATGTATATTTTTTTGTGTTTATGAATCATAGTATGTTTGGGTAATATTGTTGTGTGACGAATGGACTCTTTCCTCAAGAAAGAGGTGTTATGTGTGTTGACAAAAACCTAGTTTTTTTTCACTACTCTAGTCTAATAGCTCATATCTCTTATTTTAAAAATTAGAAACTCCTAGCTATAAAGTTTTAAATTTTAATGAATAGTGGGCCTTTGATTTGAGTATGCAAAATTGGTTAATTGTTAATACATCTTTCTCAATAAACATTAACATCAACCTGAAACAGAGCATAGCATGCAGGCAAATTAAAACACTCGCTCAGAGTAAATTGGTAAATATAATTTTTGACAAAGGGAAAGAAAAGTGGTTTTTCTTAAGTATTAGGAATCCATAAAATTCCCAGTATAGTAATTCTATAAAAGACCAAAAATGTAAAGCATAATTCAAAATTGAGAACATTCTTTGAAGAATAATAATTGTAATTATCCTACGTGTTAAATTACAAATTATCTTAAAACAACATTTTGTCTTAGATGTTTCTGACATTTTTCAAACAAAATAGGAATATTTTCAAGTTTTAAATGGGAAAATTTGTCTTAAATATTGAATGTAGAAAGAGGTCAGGTAAGAGATCCACTGGCTCTTAGAACAAAAGCCATATTTTCCTGTAAGAAATTATTTCGTGCAACGAAATCTACACTTTCGCTTTTAAAAAATATTACTGCTATAGTTATACTAATAATATTATGTTCATCATTGGTGTGATATACCATATAAAAATAAGTGTATATATTGATTGATAAGTGGATCAATCACTATCTGTACTACCTCCATGAATGAAAGACTAATAAACATCTCTTATTTAGAGATTTATATGATACCTACATAGAATAAATATTATATATCCAAGAAGTATGATATTATGATTACTTATAGTAAAGTTGAGTGTAGGCCACTCCAGATTTGTTTGATAACGGTTTAACTTGAGAATATTTATTCTTACTATACACTCTGTAAAATTGCAGTCAAGGCAATATGAAGAGGGAATGTGATGGTATGGTTAAAGGTGTGAAACAAGTATTTTTCTGGGCACTAATTTTTTTAAAAATATTATCTTTAGCTTATTTGTATTCATTATTAACACTAATTTTGGTTTTTAATTTATATACATTTAACGATTTTATTTTTTGACATTGATAATTTCAATCATTTTTTAATACTGCATGATAATTGATTAAGTATGTTATTTAATGCTGTTAAATAAAATTAACTATAATAATTTATTAAATATTTTAATATAATGCTTAAGTCATTTGAAATATATACTAGTGCGTTGTTGTGGTAATGCAACGAAATTATACAAAAAATTAAGATAAAAATAATTAATTCCAAGTAATAAGAAATATTTAATTGTATTGATTTCCCTATTTATCAAGGCTGCTGTTAACTTAGACATTTTACGGATATCTTGAGGGTGTTACTTGATTTAGCACTTAATTTAATTTAGTTTCTTTAATTTAATACTTAAAAGTATTTTGTTTATCGTATATCTTTATTATTATAAACACACCTGCCATTCTCCATCCAACCAATAAGCTATATATGAAGTAGTATTTATTATAACTTCACCGATATTTCATCAAAGCATCTCTTTTACAGATAATTCACTCCTCCCCTGTACTCTAAAGCAAGGACAACAATGCCTTTTGTATCTGGTAATGCTTCTAATATACAGTTACTTTTAAAGCAATTATTATTTTACATTTTATACACTCTTTAAATGAATAAAGGAAAATCAAATTTTTTGGTTATTTTATTTTTAATAATTTGGTTTTTATTTTTATTATTGTGTATAATTATTTTAATTAGTTTAATATGTTAAAAGTTCATAGTTAATAGTTCAGATGAATTAATGTCCTAATCAGTGACTACTTGAATTATTTTTAAATACTTTTAAAAAGAAATGGTTTTACTGAAAAGAAATACAATTACTTCTTCTTCAATACAATTATCTTCAGGAAAGAAAATAATTAGGTGTTGGGTAACATTTCGTTTTTCCTCAGGCGTTTTTGATGTCTCTCTCTTTCTCTTCTGAAGAACATTTCTTCGTATTTAAACTATTGATTTGATGTATCTAATTAACTAAAAACACAGAAAAAGAAAAGAAAAATACTAAACTCATTTCGGTAACATGCTGTCTTTAGGTTTTAACCGTTATCAGGATGGATAAGAGAGAGAAACGAAGTGTACTAGTATAGAAACCTCTGTACCCTAGTACAGACTTCGCTTGATTTCCCTCTCTTATTTCTCCTGATGACGGTTCAAACCATAAATTAGAGGCTGTAAGTGTAAGTTTTTATGTATCTGTGTTTCTTTGTTTACATCGTATATATATATATATATATATATATATATATACTCAACTTAAACTGTGACACATAGACAGAAACATAACAAAGACTCACTTTTCAATATTTCGACCGTAATGGCGGTCTCCTAAGGAGAAGAAGTGAATTGACGGAGGGACGACAGATTTCTGCCTATGTGTCACAGTTTAATTTGAGTGTAATCTGTCTGCCGAACCGTTTCCGTTTATAATGGTATATATATATCAGATACAATAATATATCGACCGTTTGATCGAATAGGTGTGTTCTCTAATCGGGATTTGGTCAATTTTCTAGGATAAAAAATCAAACTCTTGTTGCTGACATTTCGGTTTTTATGTAAAACCTTTTTCACAGGCAGAAGTATAAATTTTGAAACAGAAAAACTAAATATTACAGATTATTTTACAAAAAAAATAGTATGTGGATTTTAACAACTGTAGTCTGAATGAACACGCGACACTGAACAGTTCAGTGTGCAACTATATCTTTATAGTACAGTTCAGTGCAACACTAAAGTCTTTTCCGAACACTCTCCAGAAAGTAAAGTCGGTTTTAATGAAATCTAGATAAACGAAGGTCCAATAGTTTTCCATTGATGTAATTTTTATGTCAAAATTAACTTTTTGTTATTTATTTGTTTAATTTGTTATAGGTTTTCTTTTTGATGAAAGCTGAATAAAAAATGGATTCAGACATATAAATATAAAATGGAATAGAACTACTTAAAATTATAGAATCAGTTGACATTCATTCTTTTCTGTGATTCAAATTGTTGATTTGATACCATTCCCTAGTGAGGTTATTGTAAAACGGGTTCAGATAATTTAAATGTTAATCTATTTAATTTATTTATTGAATAATAAATTATTTAATATGTTGTTCAGAATAACAAAAATGTTTATATTATGTACTTTTTTTAAAAAAAAATGTTTTTACTTGTTTGATATTTTAATATTTTATGGTTGATAATTAATTATTTAAGAAACTTTTAAAGTTCAACATTCTTGTTTGTTACTTAACGTGTTTTTATTGCAAACACATTTTTAGTAGGTTTATATTGAAAGATATTGAAGTAAATATAGCATAGGAATTCAGCGCTCTGAGGTATTCCCAAGTAGTTTACAAATCAATAGTTGTGATTGGATTTATAAGAGGATTCTTTGGCAGTGGTTATTGGCGTGTTCATTTTAGTCCATTCATCTCAAACTAACCTTTGTATCCTTTTTAAGCTCTTGGTTTTTTTTAATGTTCTGTTAATTAGATGTTAAAGTCACGAGAACGCAGCATTTTATAAAATAACTAACCCCGTTTAATATTATTTTCAACAACTGTTTAAATTATCATCCCTTTGAAAGTCAAATTATGTTGTCCTTAGTAAATAACAAGATTAAGTGATTAGGTAATGTTACATAATGCATACATAATGTGACTACCAAAGAGATTAGTGCAAATTACATTAATAAATAGATAACAGTCATAAAACGTGTACTATTGTTGGAGTCGTTTGTTCGACTTTGGACTTTAAGAGTTTCTCTTGAAGATGGACGATACCTGAAACCTGCCCAAAGACTCTAACACCAGTATATGATGTAATATGGTTTATTCATTTCTGACGTAACCAAGTTTATTTAAAAATGACTAAATGATTTAAAAAATTTTCTGTGAATTTTGATAGGTGTTCCACTATAATATGAGCACTTGAAGATTATCTTACCTCTTAAAGTCGACTTTTATGGTCAATAAGATATTATGACTCTTAGGTACAGGGGATTGTAGCATTAGATAAAGTTATTATTTTTGTACTATTCCATCCATTAAACTCTATAAGTCAGGTTTTTTATTTCTGTTCATGCGCTAACATAAATTATGATAATACAGTTTGTAATTATAGTAGTTTATTTTGAATTTTCTTATAATCTGCAGCGACACGTTGATTTAAAAAAGAAAACCCACATTAAATTCAAAAAGACTTTCCCCATAACAAATGCTATTATTTTATGAATAATTGTATGTTTTATTTAAAGAAATATTAATTCATGTTGAATTATGAAATTAATTAATAACCATATTGTAGAAACATAGAATTAATTCTGTTCTAATCAGCATATTATTTTCCAATTGTTTGAGAAAATTAAATAAGTTAAACCGTAACTTGTGCCACAGTCTTAATATTATTTTCGGATTCTCTTAAAGATTTTCTGTGCATCATAATATTTAACGGTGCCTAACAAAAGATTGAACTAGGGTTCAAAATTTACCTTCATTTTTTTTCTAGTTTTTTATTACTACTAAAGAGATTCTTATATCAAAATTTTATTAATTTTAAATTATTGTTTTATATCAATAATACTACTAAAGTATTATATTATACTTTAAACTATAGTATTATTATTTTTTATTACTATTTCCATAACGGTACTGTTAAATTGACCAAGATATTTACTTATAAGTATAACTTATCAAAATTTTTTTATATTTTTCCATTTCCTATAGACTCTACTAGTTTTAGAATTTACATTTAAAAAAAATTTACAAAACATTTGAACATATTTATTATATCTTTCAGTTTATTTTAGCAACAACAACAAAAAGTTATTTTGGTTAAACATAGTATTCCTAAATTATAAAATATTTGTTTAAAAAATCTGTTTAAAGATTCAGAATTAACTAAATTGAACCATGATGGTGGCAGTAGTTTTATTAAAAGGTTAAAAAGTGTTCAATTTTTTTTAATAAAACATAACTTACAAGTCTTTAAAGTTATACAAAGTATGATGACTTATTGAGGTATTTAATTTTTCATAAATATTTTCCTATGTCAACTTGATATTAGGTCATATTCTATACACTTAGAATGAAGGTAAAATAGTTTAAATTATTTTTACAGATCATAAAAAATTAAATGTAATTTTTATTTTTAAAATAGAAACGAATACATACTATTAAAATAATTGTATGAAAATAAATTATACTTTTCATGGTGAATATTTAGTTAACTATCGTTTTTAATCTTTTAAACATCTGAAATTATGAAGAAAAATACATTTTGAACCCTAGTTATAAGAACTGAGAAATATTTCTAGTCTTTGATATTGATTTGCACAAAACATTAAATATATTTTGCGTAAAATTAGTTTTGTACGAACTTCTGCAATGAACAAAAGTACAAAACAATGGCCTATTGTCAAAACCATATTTTCCTTCACTCCTGATATTAGGATTTTCTAGTTGTCTCCTCATTATTCAATTATATTATACTCAGACTTATTTACTAATTCAGATATTCTTTGATAATACTTCAACATTATAATATTGTTTTAAAACTTTTTAACTTATTTTTTTTTAAAAAAAAGCACTTTGAAGTTATTTTTCACCTAGAAATAATATTTCTATTTCTCACTTGATATAAAAACCCCTGCTGCTTATTCCATGAACTGCATCAATTAAATAGCAGACCTTATATTTAAAAACTTTATTCTGTAACAATTCCTTAAATTTATTATAAGTAAATTAGATTTATTTTTGGTAAATAACCCTGATTTTTTTTTATCAGGCAGTTCAGATCTTTTCTTGGCAATAATAGTAAACGGATTTATTGGATATTATTAATAACTTGGACACGTATATTGAAATGAGAACGTAGATATCAGCAGATATTTTAAAAATGATCTGTCGTTATTATTAAGTAATTTGATTATTCAATACTAATTGTTTAACAATGAACATGGTATGTTGTGAAATCAATGTTTAGTTTAATATGTTGTACTGTATAGCTGTTTAGTCTGTTATTATATCGTGTTCACTTGTACTTGAGATACTATAATCTAAAGATATTTGTGGGTAATCTCTTTATAAAGATGTAACAAAACTGGCTATCCCCAGTTGTAATGTGCTTAATAGTAAAAAAAAAATGTGCAATTAATTTTGTTTATAACTATAGTTATTAGAACTGTAAAGAGAATTCATAAGTCAATCTAATTTAGTGAGTATTATTTACTTCTAACAATAAGTCCACAAAGCGTAAACTTTATTTTTTTTTTTGGAAGGAACTTATAATTCAGTTCTCTTACTGGGTGAGCCAAAAGTTTCGAAGGTTTTTTTATGGTTTCCTTTCGGTTTTTTATTTATAATAGTCATGAAAAATTAAATTTCCTTTATCTTGCAAATAGAGGAAATTTACTTTTTGCATAAACATGTCCCTGTTGAAATTGTTTTTTCATGACTGTTTTAAGTCCTAGGTTCCAGTAATTTATGAACAAATTTTGTCCCTCTACTATTAAATATTTGTATTTTGTAATTATTTTTTGTTAGTATAATGTTTATTTTGAAAGGAAAGTCAAAGTAATCCAAACCAACAATGATTTATTTGTTGTTGCGGCTGTCATTATTGGTTTATTAATAAATTCAAAATATTTCATTCCTGAGTCATGAAATATGACTGGATACTGCCTCCTCTACGCATAATTTATGGGATTTGACGGTGCATTAAGTGATATTTGTAAGATTGCTTTGGCTTTCAGTCCGTTCCTGACTGAGCTTTGTCTATCAATGTTTTCATATCAATATAAATCCTGTTTGACTCAAAACAACTAATAATATCATTTGTGATTCATTGATTCCTGCAATCATTGATTCCTGTAATTATTGATTACTGTAATCATTGATTTCTGTAATCATTGATTCGTTTCTAGAATTTCATACAACAATACTGCAATTGTGTGCACGTTGGGAAAAATTAATGAATTACTGATTTTTATGATAAAATTTCACAATTAATTATAGTACACTTTTCAGTGATAAATCTACCGGATTCCTACAACTCTTTGGTATCAGTTCCTTCGTGACTTATGGGGCACCCTGTATAGGAGGGGTTCTCATTCTTGGCCCATGCATTTCTCTCGCCATTTCTCACATCATCCTAATATAATATCATCTCATTCCCCCATCTTTTTTTTTCAAAAAATTCATTAAAAACAATAATAAACATTAAAAACAATAAAAACAATTCTTATTAACAATAATTTTTTCATTAATATATATATTTTAGTATATATATTAGTACGAGGGTCGTCCAGAAAATAAGTTCCGTTTTGGTCTGTAGGGCGGTAGGAGTGGTTTTTGCCAAATCCGGCAACACCGCTCGAAAGAGGAGAGGTGGGGGAATAGAATGAGAGGTGGGGGACCTCAGTCGGTCAATTACCAACGTCAGGGCAGGTAGTTGAAATGGAGCCCTCCATGTCACGTCCCGCCACCTCGATCCCGTTCCCTCTCGAGTTGTTTTGCGCGGAGTGATTCAATTTCTTTATGCACAGGGTTTCAAATCAGTTCAAATTCACGAACAGCTCATTTCTGTTTATGGAGAAGGTGTAATGAGTGAATCAATGGTGAGGAGATGGGTACGTGAATTTAAGGCGGGAAGACATTCACTTGAGGATGAAAGTGGGAGAGGCAGACCCTCAGTTGAGACGGACGAAATTGTCGCAGAAATCGACAATGCAATTCGCAAAGATCGTCGTTCAACCCTGGATGAACTCCACCTGAGTTTCCCAGACATCTCACGATCCCTCATCCATGAGATCGTCTCGGGAAAACTTGACTTTCGGAAAGTTTCCGCCCGGTGGGTCCCTAGAGAGCTGAATGTCTTCCCGCCTTAAATTCACGTACCCATCTCCTCACTCATTACACCTTCTCCATAAACAGAAATGAGCTGTTCGTGAATTTGAACTGATTTGAAACCCTGTGCATAAAGAAATTGAATCACTCCGCGCAAAACAACTCGAGAGGGAACGGGATCGAGGTGGCGGGACGTGACATGGAGGGCTCCATTTCAACTACCTGCCCTGACGTTGGTAATTGACCGACTGAGGTCCCCCACCTCTCATTCTATTCCCCCACCTCTCCTCTTTCGAGCGGTGTTGCCGGATTTGGCAAAAACCACTCCTACCGCCCTACAGACCAAAACGGAACTTATTTTCTGGACGACCCTCGTACATACTAATAATATATAGTATATACTAATAATATATTAGTATATACTAATAGTATATATAGTATATATTAGTGTATATATATATTAGTTCAATATAGACAAAGAAACATAGAGAATCAAAAGAACACACTTACAGTCTCTAATTTTCGGTTTGAACCGTCTTCAGGAGAGATAAGAGAGGGAAACCAAGCGCACTGGTTCAGAGACGGTTGGAGACCAACAGTGTTGCCGCATGCGCGCCCGGTCACAGAAAATAAGGTAGACAGGAATCAATTTATAATTCCATTAAATTAATGGAATATGAAAACAATAAATAAATAAAAGACAAAATTGAAAAAATTAAGGGAAATTGATACATATTAACGAACAGTTAATTGAAGAATTTTTTCTTCAATTTTTTCTTTTATTTACTTATTGTTTTCATATTCCATTAATTTAATGTAATTATAAATTGATTCCTGTCTACCTTATTTTCTGTGACCGGGCGCGCATGCGGCAACACTGTTGGTCTCCAACCGTCTCTGAACCAGTGCGCTTGGTTTCCCTCTCTTATTTCTCCTGAAGACGGTTCAAACCGAAAATTAGAGACTGTAAGTGTGTTCTTTTGATTTGTCTATATTGAACTATATTTGTCCGTTTGGATCGTATTTCCAACGAAAAAGTATATATATATTAGGATATACAACTTTACATGGATTATATTTACAATAGAATTTTACAGATTAAATGTTAATTAAAAATATTGTTGGATATATAAAATAGGAATTCTAATCAAAATAGTTTTTTTTTAATTTATAATTAATAGGTCACCTATAATAGCTTTTCTCTCTGTAAATTTACTATAGTCACAATTCATCCCCTGAAAAACCAAAATTCACCACTGAGAGTGAATTTCACCTCCATGAGAACCCCTGATGAATAGAATCTTTATAGATGACAGTATATCCGACTAAAACCTCTATGACTTTAATCTAGAAAAATTTTATATTATTTATGTATAATCGAAACTTAAAAGTGATTTTTATTTATGTTAAAAAAAACTTATGGATTTAAAAAATAAGATGACATCCTTTTTTATTGTTGTACATTATACAAATTTGGTTTTTATTAGAAAATGATATGAATTAATCTGTATTTGTGTAAGCATATAAGGGTGATAGGAAGATGAGTTAGCAAAAGTCATTTGTGCTATATTGAATTCCCTCTTATTAAAAATTATTATTTATATAATGCTCATTAGATCTATCTATAAAATCAATAACTACTAAATGTTAACTCCATTGTTGGTCTCTTTTTGTTGTAAACCTACTATCATTAGTATAAATAATAAAAATAATTTTTTTTTAACACTGTACTATATCATTTTGTATATTTAGTTCTTTAAAAAAAAAATTAAAACAAAATAGATAATTTTTGGGACAATAATATACCTTATGATGTAACAGTTACCTGATGAACCAAATATTATTATTTATATCAGTTGTCCTCAAAGGGTAGGTATTTTTTTATTGAATATTTATTTATTTATTTATTTATATTAATCTTATTATATTTCACGTGCCTTTACTATAAGTAACACTACTTACCTGTGTGTGCACAACTTCCTTAACAAAACAATTTATAGTATACAAATTAATTGTTTAATCATTTTTGATATTTTTGCTTAAAGACATTTGTTATGTGCTTTTTTTTTAATGATTACAGATGTTTTATTGGTGGTGATTAATATATTTATATGTTTTATTGTGTTGCTTGGATTGGCTGAACGCACTGGATTTTTATTATTATTATATGTTGCCTACTAATTGTCAATACTATTGCAATTAAACAGTATTAGCACATCTGTGATAGAGTAGATATTTTATTTTTGGGCTGTTTTTATTTAAATGCATTCTGTTCACCAATGCTTTGTTAATATCCTATTAAATTATTGTTAAATATTATTCAACCGCTTGGAATTAATTTTTTCATCATCCTTGTTAATCTTTTGATACCTGCGTATTTTTATCATGTGGTAATAGGATAATGATTTTGTTTATAAGTCAACTAATTATGTCTTACAAATGTTGAATGAATTAAGTTAATTAATTATGTAATTTACATTAACATTGCATGGGTTTATTTTGGTGTTATTTAGTTTTTTCAATAACAATATTTCATATAGTTTAATATATGATAGAGGCTTTAAGTGGATCAGTGAAATAGTCCACACTTCACGTCACGAGTATGCTGCTTTTTAGTACTACAGCAATACCCATAATGCATTGTTACTACGATGTACATAATAAACAACCATATATCAATTTTTGACTTGAAGTAATCTATCATCACTTTGAGGTAATGACAAAATTCATTAACCTGTAATATATATGGGAAAACAAGACTAAGATCTTTCAACCGTAACAAGCGGTCTTCGTCAGAGTCAAAAACCCATTGTTGGGTTTTTGATATATATATAAACTATATTGACACAAAGACACTCAGAAATGAAACAGAAACTCACTTCTACCATATATTTCGATGTCCTCGTAATCAGGAAGATAGAAACGAGTCGCTCCGCAGGCAGACAACGGCAAAAACGTTGAGTCGTTGTCTGCCTGCGGAGCGACTCGTTTCTATCTTCCTGATAATTACGAGGAAATCGAAATATTGTGTAGTTTTACAAAGAGCAAATCTTTGGCTTAAGATTTGTTCTCTTATAAGTGTGTTCCCTCGTTTGAGAGGCACTGTAACCTAACTTAAGGGGATTATATGGCAATCTAGAAGGTAATTTGATTCGAAGTGTATGTTAAAGTTGGCAATATTAAAGCTTTACTTAAAATATCGTTTTTTCTGAAAATTGTCTTTTCTGAATATTAAAATATGTTATAGTCTCCTAATGAGCTGTGCTCTTATACAATAATACTCATATTATGTTGTAATGGTACTCCCACAAGAAGACCTAGAGTCTAGGTCCTAGACTAAAGGTTGGCCCTTTGTGATACCACACAATGGCTATTTTAAATTTGGAAGTCTTAAATTTTGCCTAACTCAAGTGTACTTAGAGTATAGATCTTAAACGAGTACCTGACATCGTACAGGCTCTGGGCCGAATGTTAACTTCCTCTCATAGAGATATCGTGCTCAATATTTTTTCACCTCCCGTGTGAATGAATCGAATGACAGAGCGGGAATCGAACCCTGAATCCTCGAGTCCAGAGGCGAGCTCATAAGCAACTGTGCTACCTTGTTCTCTTAATCCTTAGTTAGGCATGATTCTATAATTCTTAAATTACTAATGGCAATTTGATTACATTTATCTATAGCCAACATTCAGCTCCCAATGGTGTTGTAAACGATATTTACTGTTTTCTGTATGGTACAATGCACTGATTTTTCAATACACACTTATCTATCTGTGACATAATAATTATATTACATCATGATTTCTTTTATTTTAACCTTCAGGCTTCTACTGTCCTTTGTTTTTGTCCCTTTCCTGGATCCCATATTTAGAGCAAATTTAAAACAAAAATCCTCTTTGGGTTCTCTCTTGAACAGGGAGAACACCTATTGAATTATATTTTTGGAAGTAGAGAGTACAGTATTTTAAAAATGCAGGGCATTATTTTCCTAACCAAATGCAAAGGTTTACAACCACTGGTATAATGGTAAGTAGTAGTAAAATTGAATATCGCCAAGTGTTTGATTCTTATTTTAAATCTTGTTTGTTAAAAGTTAATAAAATATTATAACACTGCATAAATACCATAAAAAAATATGGGAATTCTTTTAAAAATTAAACTATTTACATTGATAACAAATACATTTGTTCAATAAAGAACCTGAAAAATATGATTTCATATATCTTCTCCAAATAGTTTTAGAACCTTAACCGTCATGTTATGCTTAGTCAGGTTGAGAATGGTGCGAAAATAGTTAAAAATAAGAGATTGTTAACAACCTTTATGTTGTTATGTTATAATCGTAGCCCTTAGCAGCCTTTGACTCCAACATGATATTAAACTTCCATTAAATAGAATTAAAGTTTCATTTAAGAATATAGGTCATACAAGTAATAGTGTTTAATTGTTAGTCTTATAATTAAAATGATTCCGTTAAATTATCCCTTAATCTATAATGTTTTATTTTCGATGACAATTGTAATTTTTTTAATTATAAAATTGATCAAAGTTTTTACTTAACATTTTTCTTTTTTAATGCACTAATGCTGATAAGTGACATATTGATTAATTGTTATATTAACAATTAATTAATTAATTTTTATATTAATAATCCTTGTTCTGTAAAGAATCAGTTATTTCACTCATATTCTAATTCAACAGAAGTCAGTATACTTAATGATGTATTGGTTAAATAAGGAATCATTAAGGGGACACAAAATACTTTTTTAATGAAAATATATTACTTATTCATACATATTTTCTTTATTGAATCTATTTTATTTTGAACCTGATCAGTCTTAATGTAGATTACCCATAGGCGTAATAAAGAAAATAATGTCTAATACTGGGCTAATAATTATTTTTAACTTATTCTGAAACAATTTCGTAATTTTCATTATCAATAATTTTATAAACAACTTTTCTGAAACTAGAGAAGTCTCTAACTGCCCTTAGGAAAGCAGCATTGAATAAACTCAATTGTACAGGTGGTATTTCTTCAAGTTCTCCCAAAGTTGCAAGGTCCTTGAAGTATTGCTTGGTTCTTTCTTTTCCAAGTTTATGGAAGTCTTTTTTCCTTTGTCCATCGGATTCTCGTAGCCGAATATCATCTTCAAAATCATTCATCATGGTTTCCTTGGAAGGCAATTTTATTTCTCCAGTCAGAGATTTGATGAATGTTCTAACCTAAAATGTATTTATATGTAATAAATATGGATCCAAATAATAAATTTAGGAAATTGTAAAATTTTCAGAATAGAATATACCAAAGTTATTATCACATCTCAATATTGCTTAATCATTGTTACTGTGGGTAGTACTGATGTAGAGGTAATTCATTTTAAAATATACATATATATATTTATATTTATTAAATATTTGGAGTCATTTTCTTGGTTGCATTAAACCAAAAACTTATTTTATTTCGAGAATAATTGAGTTTTTAAAAGTCCCAAATGTCATTGAAAAAAAAGTAATAGAAAACTGCCTCCTGAAACTGGTTTTATCAAGGCTATCCCTTCGAAGTTCCATATTTACATTTTAAAGTATAAGTAAGGCTTATCATCAGTCCTAAAATCTTAATAACTTAATCATAGCAAAAATATTGAAAAACATATATTCCTCAATATTTTAGAAAATGTTCCTTGTAATAACGAAAGATTTTGTATGTCTTTGAAAAATACAATGCAAAATGAAATATGGTTTTGCACATTAAGAGTTAAAGTAGTATATATAACAAATTTTAAATTGATAGAGCATGACATTGAAGGAAGGAAAACACAGTAATCACGATGAATTAACGTCCTCTCCGAGAAACGATGTGCAAAGATTTATCCACCTCCAATGTGAATAAATCGAGACCCAGAGTGAGTATTGAACCCAAGATCTTCCAGTCCAGAGGTGAGAATGTTGCCAATGGTCTAACATAATCTTCTTTAAATCAATAATTATAAATTGCACGATATAAGTACAAAAATCTCATGTAACTCGACAAAAGGAAATAAAGTTTAATGTTTTGTTTTGACAATAGAGAAACAAAGTTAAGAAATTAATCGCTAGTTGAGATTTGCTTATGTTTAATTTTTACTTTTAGATTTTTTCCAAGTTTCTAAACTAGAGATTTTTGGATTCGGAGCAAGGATTTTAGAAGAGCCAACGTAACAGGTGTAACTAACTGTAATTTCAAGGAGACTTCACTTTTTTTTTTGTAATAATAATTCGTGCTTCAAAGTACTCTCTGATAATGTTATACCTGATAGTCGACCATGTACAGATGACTGCAGTATTTTGGAAGTCCTATGAAACAGAGGGTTGGTTTTTGAATAGAAATGAAATGTTTATATAGTGGGAAGACGTACTGATCGACAACTACACCGCATTCCCTGTCCAGAAAGGAATAGTTGTATGTGTAACCTGAAACAATTCAGTCAATGTCCAATTACTTTATCCTTTCAAAATAACTTTAATAAGGTAAAATACATTTTTTTTCCTGTAAGAATTATTTTTTAAGAAGAACTAAAGAGTTTCCATTTATATTAAAATGAAACTTGACTATAAGCTGATATGAGTCTAACAGTTGTATTTATAACTCAAGATCATAGCTTTGAATTTTAGAAACCTAGGCGTGTCATGTGGGATATAGAAAATCTTGAGGACGCTATTCCTCGGACAGGATTAAAGCTGTCTGTCTTGAGCAGTAAAATATCAGGTACTGGATAAACGATCTCTACTCAAATAAACCTGAGTGATACATGCATATTATTATTACCACTAGGTTAGTATGATTTATATTATTAATATGGTAAACCTTCATACCTCGTACGATGATCTTGGAGTCGTTGGAGCGACTCCAACACTTAGGTTAGTTGCAATTGAAGATGGACAACGTCCAAAAGCGCTCCAACGATTCCAAGATTATCGTACGAGGTATGACGGTTTACCATATTAATAATATAAATCAAACCTGAGTGAGATCAACTCGGAAAAATAGCTCACTCCTGACTATAATACCTACCATTTCAAAGAGGCACACTTTCCCGCCTTGATCAACGCTCAAGATGGAAGGTTATAACCTTTCGAAGTAAACAAACGAGTAACTGGACTCTTCAAAATGATATCAGCGTTTTAAATTTAATTAATTTAAATGTTATTTGCATATCACTTGGCTGCTAGTACTGCAGAAATCAGAAATTTAACTGATAAAGATATCAAAAGTCTAGATACATGTCATACAAGCAATAAGACAATATTATTACTTTTAACCTAGACGATACTTATTCAATTATGACTTATAAACTTCAAAAGACAAAACTTTTAAGTAAGCCTCAGTGAGACATGGCGATTCAGTGAGTTGGATGGTCCCCACCCTAATAACTACTAATAAAACATGAAAGTAACTTCAATTCAGATGACAGTTGGTGCTAACCTGTGCAGTGTATGATAGTGTCCACTGTTTCTGACGACCCATCCGAGAAGTTCACAACTTTATCTTCAATGGAGTCGACAGTTGGTTTCACGATAACATCTTCTGATACTGTAGTTAATAATGTCATATGGTTATGACTAATAATAACCTTAAAAAAAAAAGAACACATTAATGACTAAAGAAGTTAAGCTTAAAACATAAGAAAAAAAATCTGAGTGCTTCTTGATAATAGTTTACCTTACTGGCTATTCCGACCAAAGCGAGACATATGTCCAGACCAGATGGTCCTAAACCAATCACAAGCACTTTTTGGTTTGCGAACACTCCAGGCTCTTTGTATTCTTTACTATGCAGCTGATGTCCACTGAACTTCGCAAGTTCAATTTTTGGATACACTGGGATAATATTTGGTCTGAAATATATGGCCTGATTTAATACTCTCTATATTATGAAAATCAATTAATGGTAAAAACATGGTTTTTTTTAGTAATATATTACTATTATACTGTTATATTTGTTACAAATACTAGGAAAAAGTAGTAGTACGGTAATATGGGTAGAGTTTTTCTTGCCACTAAATCTGAAATATTGATGATTTTTCTTGTCAAATATAAAGTTTTAAATACTTTATTTCATATTTGATTTACTGAATAGGCAAGAGAAGTAGAAATGGCATAATATGTCTCTCTTCTTAAATGTTAAAGTCATGAAAACGAAAAAAGTTGAATTATTATTTTTAAGATGTACATTTTCTATTCGCTATTAAATTTCAATCCTTTCACTGATATTGTTGGCCTCACCCACTGCAGACTATAATGGCATCGAATACGTATGGCTGTTCTAGCTTGGACACGACGTCTAACACTGACAGGCTCCAGCAGTTCACCAGGGGTTTGATACTGGTCACCTTGTGTCTCAACTGAAACCAACAACCCAAATATAGTCACTTTTTTTTTATTTTGAGGAATTTTATAGTAGAAGAAAAAAAAATGCTGACATATAAAGAAATAATATTCCGTAACGTTATATTAAATGATAATATAATTAATATTTAATATTTTTTCCATGATTATTTCAAATCACCGAAAGAAACCACATTATGATAAATTTTCAACTTTCTAACGTACTGTAATCACTTATTATGTGGTATTTACTCATTGTAGGGTAAAAAAGTTAATGAAATGGTCTCCACATATAAAAATTTAATGGTATAAACAACGCGTTCCGAATACGTAGTGTTCTTTCTCACCCTTAGTTAATGCTTGAGGAAGAACACTACGTGTTCAAAACGCTTTGTTTATACCATTAAATTTTTATATGTAGAGACCATTTCATTAACTTTTTACCCTAGAATTTTCAACTTTATAAAACTAAGGTTGCTAAACATAATGACATGCAACATCAAAAATTTTAAAGCCCCATTTTTCTTGAATTAAAAACTGTTTGTTTACTTAATAAACTCATAGTTTTTAAAATGCTTTAAAATTTTAATTAAGTTATTTGATTTACAAATAAATAATTTTAACTTATTTGCGATTTGTTTCCTTCATTTTTGGTCCTCCAGATATAGAGTAAATGTATTCGTTTTTTCTTGTATATTACTCACTTTTATGTATTTATTTAATTCAAATTTAGCAGCATAATCCTGAAGATACTGCAAAACTTCTTCACAACTGATGTATGATTTGTCCATCTCTTTAAATGGGAAGTCAGGGTAATTCATAACCTCCTTTGGCAAATTAGTTCTATAACAATTAAAACAAAATGAAAAATATTAAATGGCAATTATTGAAATACTTATACCTGAAACAAAATGAAATAAGATTAACATACTATGGTAATTTCAATTTTAGAAATTAGGCGCATACAGTCATGCCTTGACATCGACTATAATCCGTTCTAGATTGTTGGTTCAAATCGTATTTGTTCGAAGTTGGAAACAATTTTTCCCATAAGAAACAATGGTAAACTCATTAATCCGTTCTGGCCTATAAGAAATCTACATAAATTATCAATAACACGTGAATCTAACCAGCATTTAAGACCTTCACCCCCGTTTGTAGATGATACTGTTTATATAAATGTATAAATGGCCCTAGAGGGGCCATGCAGCCATACCACAGGCTGCATCGGCTTTACTTCCACAGGTTCACTGAACTATGGGCTACAAAGGCCACTGACCTTACCTGCAGCTGAGGTTACCGGTTCAGTAGGTCCGGAGTTTGATCCGAAACTCTTAAAACAAGTCGATACCACGGGCGGTGGGGTGCCCATGGAGAGGTTCTCTCTCCATCCCGCCAACTGAGGTTGGACTCGTAGTAGCTGTTGGTTCTCACCCAAGTTGGGTAGAGTCTTGTGGAGAGCTGTGTGAGAAGCAGTAACTTATCGGGAGGATGCCTGCTTAGCATACGGGAAGCTAGAGACTCCAAACTCGTACCAGTGGAACGGGCCGTGAACTCAGCTGAATAGACTGGACAACTGGCTTTATAGACGCTTTGGCTTTTGACGGAATCTCATAGTGGGGACATTTATGTACCACCCCTCTCTCGAGCTCTTTATATTACAAATAGAAAGACCTTAAAGGCTCTCTAGTACTTATTGGCATTAACCAGGTGGCATTTAGCCAACGATAGATTTGCAATCTCTCTATGAGTCGTTTCTCTTTGTACTGAAGACTCCCCATAATGGGACCCTGATAGCTCAAATTAACTATCACTGGAAGGCCTGGTCCCGGGGTAAAGGGCATTACCCTCTTCGGAGGAGGATGATCCAACTCCTAAGAATCGTATAGTAGTCCTAAAACTGACAGCGTTGGTATATGCTGGTCACTAATTTATATAAATCTGTAAAAACCAGTGACAAAAACCCAACAGAAAACAAACAAAGTTTTTGTTTGTTTTGTTGGGTGGTGTCCGGTGATGTATTTATCTTGCTTTACTTATGTCGTTAATAAATTGTTTTTTAGCCTTAAAAATGCCAAACAACTTTTGGCGAAACGTCGGCTTATAATCAGGAGTTGTATGAACAAGCGGTCTTCGTCAGAGTCAAAAACCCAACTCTGACGAAGACCGCTTGTTACGGTTAAAAGACCTTAGTCTTTTTTTCTGATTTCATATTGTGGTTTGATCATTGATTGTTATTTCTAGTGTTTATGTGAAATCTGTATATATATATATATATATATATACTTCGAATAAAATGAAAGGTCCGTGCGGGCAATAAAAACTTTAACAAATAGGAAAGAACAGAGAAAGTCAGTACAGAACTCACTTCGATATTTCGAAGTGAGTTCTGTAGTGACTTTCTCTGTTCTTTCCTATTTGTTAAAGTTTATATATATATATATATATATATATATTACTTATCAGTTCTTAAAATTCATTAAGTAAACTTCGAATTTAATAAGCATCCTACAAATAAATCACAACATGATCATGTCTGCAAGTTTGTCAGCATGTCTTGATGTAATATTCTGTAAATCATCAATTCTTAGGGTTAACGATATTGGAGTAAAATAATACAACTGCATTCTGATAATGTTTATATCTTTTCAATAATATTTCAGAGTCAAAGGACAGAGATGAATAGAATTGTTTAAAGGAGAGGAAATGATAAATGATTAAATTCATAATTACCTGAACTATTGACAAGATTTCTCATCTGACCTTCAAAGCGAATCAGTAATGTTCCAGTTAACTAAGTACAATTAGATGAAGCGTCGGCTATTTATATACGTGTTTTCCACCCATTAAAGAACAATTGTTTCATGTGTCATATACATATTCATAATGCACCATGAATAACAACTTAATATTAAAGGTTTTCCATCACTATACAGTGGGGATTTCAAACATTTAAAATTTCAAAGATAATAAAACTATCTTTCAAATGATACTGTCCATCGAATGGTTTACAGGCTTTCACTTTGTAATCGATAACGTAAACATTGCGTTTCTGTTTAGTAGTAATGGTGAAATGTAACCGTTTAACATATTAAACAATATGTTTCTTCGTATTCAATTTAAGAAGGGAATTTTGTCGTCTGCTACTTGCTACTGATCGCAGTTCTTCAAAGCTATATTCATCGATATATGGTGATTGATTTGTATTATTTCTATGTGTGCAGAAGGGTTACAGCATATGTTCAGGAGAGAAAAGTTTTTGCAGAATCTGCAATATATATATATTTTGCAGATTCTGCAAATATAGAATGCAATTGTATTATTTTATTTATTTATTTTAGTATGGACGCTGATTTTTACTTTCTCTGTTTTTTATAAAATCTTATTATATTTAGTAATTAATATACAATTATATATACAATATATATATATATTATATATATATATATTCCTTAAATATATATATATATTAATGTATAATTTAATTATATATTAATAATATATATATATATATATATATATATATATATATATATATATATATATATACTTAAAATAAACAGTGACACATAGACTGAAACATAACAAAAGACTTTTGTGACACTTTTCAATATTTCGACCGTAATGGCGGTCGTCCTCAGGAGAAGAAGTGAATTGACGGAGGGACTACAGTCAATAGTTTTGTTTTGTGTTGGTTTAAAATAATTTCTGAAGATGGTTGGAGACAGCCGAAACATGTCAATGTTAATCAATAAATATTGATGGCCAACCAGAGTTTTGCTCAAATAATTCACCAACTAAATCAAGATGATTTGAAATCATCAAGAAAATATCAAAAACTGCTCAAAAGAAAGGTATGTTTGATTAAGGCAATTCAGTTGAACACTTATATATATATATATATATATATATATATATATATATATATATATATATTATATTAGTATAAATGGGTAGCAAATCTTCTTGAAGACAAATGGAATTAAAGTATGCAGCAGCTTCTGCATTAACGACCTTTTTGCTGATGGCCTCGATTTTTCTAACTATCTTCCGGTGATGCTGAGGCAACTTCCATATATGCTGGGCCAGAGACATTGAGAAAACCAATATCAAACAACTTTAATGGAACACAAAAACACTGGGTTGAAACAAGCTTTCGACCACACATTGGTCATCTTCGGGTTAACTATTTAATTTAATTTCACTACTATTTAATTAATGAATGTTAATATAATTAACTGAAAAGTAATTTTTAAAATTAAACATAACAATTTTAACAAATATAAAACAAATGATACAGTGGGTGAGATGAAAACAAAGAGCAGGTTCCAGCAAGGTTGCAACAACATACTTCATTACTCCGAAGGTTCAAAGTCTTTAGAAAGCCGTCGAACCCTGGACTTTGCCTGAACGGAAGAAGTGAATGCCCGGAAAAATATAGGAAGTCTACTATCAATGCTTATATAAAAAGGGCATTCACCCACTGCAGTGATTGGACCCTAGTACACCAAGAGATCGAAAATTCAACGCAGGTACTAATTAACAATGGATACTCTAACGCTGAAGTAATGAAGGCAATAAAGTCGTTCCTGGATAAATGGTATACCAGTAATGTAGAGCCTCCAGCCCCTGGTGAGTCACTTACCCTCTACTACCGTGCATATATGCACAATGAATACAAACAAGATGAAAGAGCCCTCCACAAGTTAATAAAGGATAACGTAAAGCCAACCAATGAAATAGATAGATTACAGTTAAGAATATATTATAAGAATAAGAAGACCAGTGACCTTGTGCTTTCAAATAAACCGAAAGTCGACACCCCGGAGCATCAACGCAGTCACCTTGTATACCAGTACGCTTGTTCAACAGGGGAGTGTGCAACCCTGAATTCGAGGTATATTGGGATGACGGCTACGAAGCTCTCAAGGCGTCTGACCATGCATCTCTCAACAGGAGCCCCCAAAAAACATACAGAGGATGCCCATGGGATTAAACTCACCAGGGGTATGTTAGTGGATGGAACTTCGGTACTTCATTATAATAACGACAAAGATAGATTAACTATCCTGGAAGCCCTTTATATCAAAGATGTCAACCCCAACCTCAACATTCAAAATTATGACCTCAATGTGATCCCAAGTAGTACTACTTTCGATAATAGTTTTAAATTTGTTAGAGAGTTAGAGCCCAGTAGGGTTGATAGCAATTGAGGGGCAAAGCTGTATGTTGTTGCAACCTTGCTGGAACCTGCTCTTTGTTTTCATCTCACCCACTGTATCATTTGTTTTATATTTGTTAAAATTGTTATGTTTAATTTTAAAAATTACTTTTCAGTTAATTATATTAACATTCATTAATTAAATAGTAGTGAAATTAAATTAAATAGTTAACCCGAAGATGACCAATGTGTGGTCGAAAGCTTGTTTCAACCCAGTGTTTTTGTGTTCCATTAAAGTTGTTTGATATTGGTTTTCTCAATGTCTCTGGCCCAGCATATATGGAAGTTGCCTCAGCATCACCGGAAGATAGTTAGAAAAATCGAGGCCATCAGCAAAAAGGTCGTTAATGCAGAAGCTGCTGCATACTTTAATTCCATATATATATATATATATATATATATATATATATATATATATATGAAAGTATAAGCCACAAGGAAAAAGTAAAAAAGACACAGAAAATGTGCTCTAAGGTCTTTCAAATATATGTCATCAGAGAGCAGCTGATATGTCATAATACGAGTATATGTCACCAGAGAGCAACTAATATGTCATAATATATGTCATCAGCTGCTCTCTGATGACATATATTTGAAAGACCTTAGAGCACATTTTCTGTGTCTTTTTTACTTTTTCCTTGTGGCTTATACTTCCATTAGTTTTCATCACGTGTTTATTGTGATTATTTAGTATATATATATATATATATATATATATTATATATATATATATATAATTAAAATTAACCTCAGTCTCGGCATTCACGATCTTAAGACTGAGAGATTCGATCCTATGAACTAACCTCCTGCTAACAGGGTTCAACTGGAAAAGGAGTTGGCCAAGTGATATGTTAAATTAAAATCGATGACTCATGCTTAGTCATTGCTATAAATAGATTAAAAGGATAGTACAGGTTAATATAGAGAAAAGGTCAAAGGTAAATAATAAACAAGAAACAAGCGGTTAGAATAAATGAGTTGTTGACCTTTCAACTTTTTTATTCTAACCGCTTGTTTCTTGTTCATTATTGACCTTTGACCTTCTCTCTATATTAACCTGTACTATCCTTTTAACCTATCGATATTTTGAACTGAAGTTCTTCGTCAGGGAGAGAGTAGAAGGGAAGAAGAAGAGGTACGTGCGTTCACTTGTACCGGCAGAGAGTGGCTGCCGGTACAAGTGAACGCACGTACCTCTTCTTCTTCCCTTCTTCTCTCTCCCTGACGATGAAGTTCAGTTCGAAATATCGATCCAGTAAGTTTTCTCGCTTCTTCTATATGTTGTCTTTTTTCATTTATATATCTGTCCGGTTTGGACCGTTTTAATATTTTGTTTTATATATATATATAAAGATTTCACATATAGACGTGAAATAAAATCAATGATCAAACCACAATAAGAAATGGGAAAACAAGACTAAGATCTTTCAACCATAACAAGCGGTCTTCATCAGAGTGAAACACTCAACTGAAACAGTAGATGCAGAAAACATCTGGTGAGGGGTTGAGAAGAGTGGGAAGGAAGAGTGGTATTTTAAAAAGGTGAAAATGCAGGAAAGGACTAATGTCCAGAAAGGGATATGTTTGGGTAATTGTGGTTTGATCATTGATTGTTATTTCACGTGTTTATGTGATATCTTTATATATATATATATATATGAACGTCTAAATCACGGTAAGGAATCAGAAAAATGACTAAAATCTTTCAACCAAAACAAGTGGTTTTCGTCAGAGTCCAAACTGATACTGTTTGGAAAAACGGAAACAATATCAGTTTGGACTATGAAGAAGACCATTTGTTTTGGTTGAAAGATTTTAGTCATTTTTCTGATTCCTTACTGTAGTTTGGACGTTGATTTTTACTTTATGTGTTTTTTATAATATCTTACTATATATAGTAATTAATTCGTAATTAATCGTGAACAGTTTTTATTTTGTTTTGGTTTTTGTGTATTTTTTAGTTTTTAATATGCCCAGCTGGGCCAACATTTACGTTTTTTCAAACAGTATTTTATATACAAACCCTTTACAACTTACAATTATACATTTCTGCTTTTGTGCCATACCTTTTATACCGTCTTTAATGTGAGCTTACAGTTATGTGAATATTTAGCCAAACTGTTCTCATAAAAAGTGTGAAATATACAATTTAAATGTATTGCTATAGTTTTAAGTGATAAATTTTTTGAGAATGTTAATCATTTTGCAAACTTGTAAATATCATATGATTTCTCAAAATATAGACAAAAAAAGAAAATCATTTGCAGGAAAACTAACTCGAGATAATAGAATGCAATACTTAAAGTCTTTGTTGAATGATGAGTTTCAAAGATATATATTTGTGTACTTAGTTCATATATACGTTAATTCTAATGGGGCGAATATAGTGAAAGAGAGTTGGGGACAGACTGGAGGTTTTTGTAGAGAGTGGAGTGTACGGGGACGCCGAACTCGTCCTTGCCGACTCGCGGGGTGTAGACCCAGGTGCCGCCGACGTGGTCAGTCTGCTCGAAGCACACGGTGTCCAGGCCTGCCTCGACGGCGTGCCGCACTCCCGCCAGTCCGGCTGGGCCTGCCCCCACCACTGCCACTCGCTGCTTGTCCACATTCCTTCGGAAGGCGTACTTGTCGCCTAGGTCCACTACTTTGTCCCTGTAACAAAAACAGTTTTTCTTTCTAAGATCCAATCTTATTTTATATATAAAACAAATGAAACGGTCCATAGGACTTGGTTAGATAAAATTATAACAAAAACAACACAAAGACAGATATTGGTAAAGAATTACTTCTACATTTCGACAAACGTCCTCGTCAGGAGGTCAAGTGTCACGCATATATATATATATATATATATATATCAATGATCAAACCACAATAAGAAATGGGAAAATGTGAAATGTGGTTTGATCATTGATTGTTAATCAAGTGTTTATGTGAAATCTTTATATATATATATCAGTTCAAAATTGAAGATAGGTAGCACAGAAAGTAAAAGAAACACACTTAAAGACTCAAATTTTCGGGTAATCCGTCTTCAGGAGAAAAGAGAAAGGGAGACCAAGCACATTGTAGACGCAATGGAAAACAAAGTAGTGTTTTTCGTACTTATAACCAATTAATTCTCATGTAACTTAAATAACCATTAGCCACTTTCCAAGCCCTGAAGACGATGTACAAATACATCGAAACGTTGGTCTAGGAAGGAGTTTATTTTCTTTTATATGACCTAGCCCTCAATAACATATACAATAGAATAGAAGAGGTCAAGAACAATTTATTGAGATTATATATATATATATAAGTCGTTGTCTGCCTGCGGAACGACTCGTTTCTATGTTCCTGATGACGAGGCTATCGAGATATAGTAGTGAGTTTCTGTTTCATTTCTGTCGGTTCTTTTTGTCAATATACGAGTTTATATTGACTCGATTATATATACTCGTAGTTTATATATATATATATATTGATAAAAGTATCGACCGTGGAATAGAAACGAAAATAAAGTTTATAGAACTGACCAAGGCCTGATAACTTTAGTTTTGTATATATATATATATATATATGTGTGTCACTTTGTATCGGTCGGTGGACGCATTCACGTCTCCACTCCTGTGATGCTTCTTCTTTTTCCTTAACTCTCCTGAAGACGGTAAGACAACCAAAATGATCAAGAATCGTGAGTGTTAGTCTCTTTTTTGTTTTGTAGTTATAACTTTAATTATATATATATATATATATATATATATATATATATATTCTTAGAATTAGTAATAATACAATCCGTCATACCTCGTAAAGTCTCTGAAATGCTCGACCGGTTTCGGGTCCGTCTGGATCCCATCTTCAAGAGAACCTAACTGACTGTGAATGTTATTTTCCTATAACCTACCTATATATATCATCTACATTGTGTAATCAGTGTTGTCTGTGTAGTTTTATAGGAAAATAACATTCACAGTCAGTTAGGTGCTCTTGAAGATGGGATCCAGACGGACCCGAAACCGGTCGAGCTTTTCAGAGACTTTACGAGGTATGACGGATTGTATTATTACTAATTCTAATATTACTAACCTCAGTGGAACTAACCCATTAAATATATATATATATATATTTATATATATATATACTTTTTTTCGTTGGAAATACGATCCAAAACGGATAAATATAGTTCAATATAAACAAAGAAACATAGAGAAATCAGAAGAACACACTTACAGTCTCTAATTTTCGGTTTGAACCGTCTTCAGGAGAGATAAGAGAGGGAAACCAAGCGCACTGGATCAGAGACGGTTGGAGACCCTCTCCGTTGGAGACGGGTCTCCAACCGTCTCTGATCCAGTGCGCTTGGTTTCCCTCTCTTATCTCTCCTGAAGACGGTTCAAACCGAAAATTAGAGACTGTAAGTGTGTTCTTCTGATTTCTCTATGTTTCTTTGTTTATATTGAACTATATATATATATATATATATATTGGCAGCAGATCTCCTCTCAAGCATATTTTATTGAATATGATCGCAGTTTCTGCGTTAACGACCTTTTTGTTAACTGATTCTAACCTCCTGGCTATTCTCCTTGTTGTCACACCACCTCTCCCCCCCGCTCTTCCATCCTCCCATACCTTCAGTTGTCAATGGAACTTAGACCTATTAGTATTTGTAACTTTCTTTATTTAGTTTATTTATTTAGTTAATGTTTATTTTGTATTAACCTGAAGATGACATATGAATGTTGAAAGCTCGTGTATTAGTGTAAAGTGATTATAGATTTAGATCATGTTTTTAAATTTCTTTCTTAATTTGACCCTTTTACTTGGAAATGTCATTGGCGAACCTGATTTATAGTTTACCTACTACAACAAGGAGAATAGCCAGGAGGTTAGAATCAGTTAACAAAAAGGTCGTTAACGCAGAAACTGCGATCATATTCTATATATAATATATATATATATATATATATATATATATATATATATGTTAAATGAAATGCAGTCCAGCAGGTTAAATTATACTTAAAATAAACTGTGACACATAGAAAGAAACATAACAAACACTCATTTTCGTAATAATAGTTCGTAAATCAATAAAAAATATTTTTTTTAAAATAAATTTTTTAAAAATAAAATAGTTCGAAAATCAAACATAAAGTAACTTGAAAATTCTTTCTTCGTTAATGAACATAAGGGATACAATTTTTACTAGTACCAACAACTGTTTGTATTTTGAATTTATTTTAATATATCATAAATAAATGAAACGAGTTTAAAAAATATATTCGCATACCCATTCACATGCGTATGTTTGAAAATAATTACGGAAGATAATAAAAGAAAGATGAAAATCCATTGTAAAAATGAAAGTTATTAAATGATTTTTATGCTTGATTTATGGTAAAGTAAAATTTAAACGATATTTATACTTAACTGGCAGTAAATCCAACAGAATTGAAACAGAATCAGTACTCTTCAAAAAGCAAATCCTAAAGCTAGTGATAAGACTTAAACAACGTACAAAAGATCATAATAATTGGAAGGCGTATTGAAGTTTTGACATTATTTGTTTATTATTACATATTGTTAAAACTATAGCAATAGTTCAATTATGCAAGATAAGTTATTTGTTGGTTATTGACTTCGGAATGCAAGTTGTTCCAGAAAGGAATATGAAGACGCAACTCCTCTGAACTTGTTTCCAAGCATCCCGTCAGCTTGACCCAATTTCCGCATCATGCCGTCCTCCCCCGTATCCATCTCTTACTGATTTAGATATATAGTTTCCGCTAACACCAAAATAAACTCTGATTCAATCTTCTGAGTCAACTCACAAAAATGACAGACTTACTCTCATATATATCAAAAACAAACTAGCTCCGAACAAAATAATTCCGATTTCCGCAACAAAATCAAACAGCTAAAAAGCAAACCGTGAAAAAAAAATTACTGCTAAATACATGAAATTGTTGTCGAAGTATCCTGAAATACAAAAAAAAAAAATTCAAAAACTAACCCTCTTAGATATAACACTATAGCTAGAATCTTTAAAAAAATTGGTAGAAGCAGATCTTGAACAAGATTTTAGACATGTTGGACTGAGAAAAGTTACTTGATTCGATGAAAAATATTTTAATAATCAGTCGTGAGGCCCAAAATAAACTTTTCTAGTGATATAGACCAGGGTTGTCCAAAGTCTAGCCCCTTGGGCCGCAGACGTCTATTGAGTTATATTCGAAAAAAAATTTCTTTTTTCGCCAATCACTCAATTTTGGCCTCTTCTTTCTGAAGAGCATTATCCTAATTTATGCCGTTTTGGATATCACTTGCTGTCAATGTTTGGCAGTACCTACCTTTCTGGAGCAGCATTTTCTGCAATGAAGTCGATTAAATCCAAATAGAGGGATCTACTTAATCAAACGTCTCTCGAAGCCTGCCTTCGTTTAGCCTTAACCTCAGTTGACTTTGACACAAAGGAGCTGGCTTCCAAATGCACGCACACCCATCCCACTTACTTACTTAAATATTTTTAACGAATATATTTAAGGGTTGATTCTTATCCATACTTGTCAATTATTTTTTTATGATAAATATAAAGATTCATTTACATGTACGTGTTTTACTTTACATCTGGTACTGCGCCCAGCGATCTAATTTCCTTGCCGAATGCGGCCCGTTTCCCCATAAAGTTTGGACAACCCTGATATAAACAGCATGTTCTGGCAGGGAAGTGTGGGTGTAACAATGATGGACTGAGAGGCAAATTCACAAATTTTAGTCAGTGTACAAATTCTTAATTACTATTTTCAGTATACAAGATGCTAGATATGTTCGTGATCTCTGCAATAATTTGATAAAATAAATTACTTACATAAATTATATGCGATCAATAATACATAAGACACAAAAGAGATATTTTCTTGATATCTCATTGTAGCTAAAGTAAGTACAGGTATAATTGGGGCAGACAGAAAACTTCCCTTACACTCTAACCTGCTAGTAAGAACACTTTTACCTCAAATTTCCTGTAACCAATCCCCCTCCGAATAATCAGATCACCAAAGTAACGATAACTGACGACTTTAGACTCTAATACCATACAACCACGAAACATACTCACCATAGACAGGACAGAAACTAACATACCGACCTACCCGACAGACCTGAACAATTAAAGTAGAACAAACAGACAAGCAGGTGGAAGCCTCTGGCTTGGAACTGCCTGACCCCAACGTGCATCAATGCACGGAAAATCTCGTTGGTCGTTGGTCGTTGGGAACAGAATTAAAAAGGAAGAAGAATCAGTACCCTTGTTTTTAATTTATTTATTTAAGTACCCTTGGTTAATTTATTTTTCTGACCCATATAATGACTGATCAGAGAAAAGATTTTTCTTCAAACTTTTTAAAAATTTCGTCGAAATTGAAAATGGAAGCTGTATTATTCCACACCATATCATATCCAGATCAATGGGAAGACATGGTGGATGAATCGAATGCTAGATACGTAAAATGTTCAGTCATTGAACATTGCAACGCGTGTCTAGCACAAGCGTACCTGTTGACTTTTCCAAAATATTTGTTGCATTTTTAATATTCACTGATCCTTGCAAAGTAGCAGTGTCAACTGAATAGCAACAGTGGGAAATTAAAGTTAAAAAAAAAAATCATTTTTTTTAAACTAGGAAAATAAATTTATTTTGGAATGTGTCTCTAAATAACAGACGATGATTTAATTAACGATTCTAAGTACTTTTCAAAATTCAGCTTTAATAAATTAGGATAATAAATAATTTATTTACTTTTTTAAGTCAAAAATGTGGGAAGGTATCTCAGAGACTATTCACACCTGGGCTTACAATATATTCGCACTTCAAAGCAGATATCAAGTAACTAAAGAGGGATAAAATCGTAAGATATATTGTGAGATTTCGAAAAGTTTGGATTTATTTTTAGGAAGTCCCTAAATTAGAGGATAAGAATGCAGAATTGAAATAGGTCTCTACGGGGAATCAGGTGCATTGGTTTAGAAAGTGTCTCCCTGGCTGAGCATCAACTACGTAGCAATGTCCTACATACTAATTCGGGATAAGGGTAAACCTTCTGTACGTAAATCACAAGAGAGTAAATGTTTGTAAGCAGATCGAAGGCCTAGTATACCTAGGTGGTAAAAGTAATACTGTGACATTGGATTTGCAAGGTTTTTCTTCTTGGTTATGAGACAAAATTTATCGTATGCCTGCATTAAATTTATCGTATGCCTGCATTAAATTTATCGTATGCCTGCATTAAATTTATAGTATGCCTGCTTTAAATTTATCGTATGCCTGCATTAAATTTATCGTATGCCTGGTTTAAATTTATCATATGCCTGCTTTAAATTTATCGTATTCCTGCATTAAATTTATCGTATGCCTGCATTAAATTTATCGTATGCCTGATTTAAATTTATCGTATGCCTGCTTTAAATTTATCATATTCCTGCATTAAATTTATCGTACGCCTGCATTAAATTTATCGTATGCCTGCATTAAATTTATCGTATGCCTGCTTTAAATTTATCGTATGCCTGCATTAAATTTATCGTATGTCTGCATTAAATTTATCGTATGTCTGCATTAAATTTATCGTATGCCTGCTTTAAATTTATCGTATTCCTGCATTAAATTTATCGTATGCCTGCTTTAAATGAGAGAAAAGTAAAGCACACCGGGATAGAGAATCACCTCTTGGGAAGGCAAGCCGACGGTGGATTCTGAATGGTCCCGAGGCTTAATTGAAACACTTTGAGTAGTACAACGGCAGTGACGGAAGAATAAGCTTTTTTGACAAACTAGATCGCATGTTTTGAACTTCTGTTCCATAATAATGCTTATGGAAATAAAAATGCTTACAAACATTTACTCCCATGTGATTTAGGTATAGAAGGTTTACCCTGTTCTTAATTTAAAAAAATCAACAAAAATATCACACCTGTTTAGTTATTGTCAATCAAATTAAATAATTAATTAATTATATAATTATATGAATTTTCAACTTAACCATTTGGTTCTGTTTGGACACTCGTCATCATCCCGAGAAAAAATGATAACTTCTGCCGATGAGTCATTTACTACCTGCCGAAGAAAAACGTTGGAAATGTTATATATTAAAAAGAATCAATCATTTCTACACTGTAGAAGTAATATTGCAATAAAGTGGCATTTTTTCAGGCTTTTTAAGTTAAGTTTTAGGTTTTAGATCCCTGTGTGTAATTGTATCGACTGACCAGAGAAATGAATTTTCTTCAAACTTTTTTACAAATTTTCTTCGAAATTGAAAATTGAAGCTGTAGAATTTTTTGACTAAGAAAATTCCTACTTCTGATTATGAAAAAGGTTTAAAAATAAAACCGAAACGTCAGCAATGAGAGTTTGATTTTTGAACCTAGAAAAATTGAATCACGATAGAATAACACACCTATTCTATCAAACGGTCGATATATTATTGAATCTGTTATAATATATATATATGTATATCAATGATCAAATCACAATATGAAATGGGAATACAAGAATAAGATCTTTCAACCGTAACAAGCGGTCTTCGTCAGAGCCAAAAACCCAACGAATCGTTGGGAAGAAAAACCCAACTCTGACGAAGACCGCTTGTTACGGTTGAAAGATCTTAGTCATGTTATCCTATTTCATATTGTGGTTTGATCATTGATTGTTATTTTACGTGTTTATGTGAAATCTTTATATATATATATATATAATATATATATATATACTTTTTCGTTGGAAATACGATCCAAAACGGACAAATATAGTTCAATATAGACAAAGAAATATAGAGAAATCAAAGTATAGAGACATAGACATAGAGACTGTAAGTGTGTTCTTTTGATTTCTCTATGTTTCTTTGTCTATATATATATATAAATTGTAAACTACAAGACAACATTATCAACTAAACTCTGTATGTTAAAAATTAATTTAATTATTAATTAATTTATTTATTTATTTATTGGGTTGGACTCTATTATATATATATTATAAATATATAATAAATATTTATATATAATAATTATACTATTTACTTATATGTATATAATATTATATATATATATATATATATAAACTAAAATTTTCAAAAGAACACATAGAAAAGAAATCACTGAACTCACTACTATATTTCGATGTCCTCGTCTTCAGGAATAGATGTGAATCGCTCCAAAGGCTGATAACGACTATATATATATATATATATATATATATATATATATATATGGACAATTTATTTATATTAGAATTAGTAGTAATACTGTCCGTCATACCTCGTAAATTCTCAGAAAATCAGTATTACTACTAATTCTAATATTAGTAACCTCAGTAGAACTAACCCATTAGCTATATTTAATTTATTTATACTTGCTTGATATTACATGTCCTTAGGAGACAATGATTTTACATGAGAACAGTAAAGGTCGTACAGGTTGTTTATTTGTGTCAAACAAATTGCCCTTTAGACTGAGTTGTTGTTATGTATGGCGAACAGGAAACAAATGTCTTTTTAGCATTGAAACTAATTTGTATAATAAATGGAAGCAGTGGCTGGCAAGAAGTATGATTTGCGGAAGTGTAGTCAATGGCGAATGGCTGAGTTCCCACGCGACCCGACACATTCGCATCCGCTTTTGATTTCCCAAATAAAACACCCACTGGGTCTTCCTGCCAGCAACGATATACTATTTCAAATTTTAAATTCAAAACAATATTGATTCCATATAAACTCAATACGAAGAATTTCATTCAAAACAACTAAAAGTACAATTAGTATTTTTATACTCTAAATAAAGTACAGTGTTCATGGAAAAGAAAAATCAACTTCAAGGAATTAATACGTTTTGAAGCCCTTGAATCTGTATTTTGATAATACCTGATTCTATGTAACTAAGTGAGTAATTAATATATAAGTGAGTATGTTATAGTAGAGTCAGTAATTATATTGCTCGGTTAAAAGTAAAGTACATTTTGAATGCAAGTGAGGAACCTTCGGGAAAATACAATAGCCAATTGCAAAAATGCAAAAGACGTCATTCTCAGACAAAGTCACAATAAGTAGTCTACTAGTTAAGTTATACAGATAACTTACAAAATATTGTATGATTAAATATTGTAATTTGTATTACTTACAAAATACCACCAGTGGTCGTTCGTTTGTTTATTTTTACTATTTTAAGGACTTATTATGGTATAAGTTCAATATATATATATATATTATATACATATAATTTGCCGTGCCGTGTCGGTTACTAGCCGTCGCGTCTACAACGTGCTTGGTCTCCCTTTCTCTTTTCTCGTGAAGACGGATTGCCCGAAAATTTGAGTTTGTGAGTGTGTTTCTTTACTTTGTGTGCTACCTATCTTCATTTTTGAACTGTTATTGTGTCCAGTTTGGATCGTCTTTCCATTTATCACGTATATATATATATTATATATATATATATATATATATTCACTTTAACACAGAGAAAAGAACACAGAAAGACACTACAGAACTCACTTCGATATTTCGACATCCGTCGTCATCGGGAAGAAGTGCGAAGTACTCGCGTTGAGAAGCAAACTAACTTTGCTTCTCAACGCGAGTACTTCGCACTTCTTCCCGATGACGACGGATGTCGAAATATCGAAATGAGTTCTGTAGTGTCTTTCTGTGTTCTTTTCTCTGTGTTAAAGTGTTTATTGTCCACACGGACCTTTCATTTTATTCGAAGTATATATATATTGGTATAAATAGGCAGCAGATCCTCTTTTAAACAGGTATCATCAAAATTAACTGCAGTCTCGGCATTCACGATCTTAAGACTGAGAGATTCGATCCTACGAACTAACCTCTTGCTAACAGGGTTCAACTGGAAAAGGAGTTGGCCAAGTGACATGTTAAATTAAAATCGATGACTCATGCTTAGTCATTGCTATAAATAGATTAAAAGGATAGTACAGGTTAATATAAAGAGAAGGTCAAAGGTCAATAATGAACAAGAAACAAGCGGTTAGAATAAAAGAGTTGAAAGGTCAACGGTATAACTGGACTAATATATATATATGGTTCAATATAGAAAAAGAAACAAAGAGAGATAGGTAAAAGAAACATAGACGGTTGGGTCTCCAACCCTCTCTGAACCAGTGCGCTTGGAACCGTTTTCTTATCTCTCCTGAAGACGGTTCAAACCAAAAATTAGAGACTATAAGTGTGTTCTTTTGATTTCTCTATGTTTCGATTTTTATATTGAACTATATTTGTCCGTTTTGGATCGTATTTCCAACGAAAAAGTGTATATATATATATATATATATATATATATATATATGATCAAACCACAATATGAAAATGGGAAAACAAGACTAAGATCTTTCAACCGTAACAAGCGGTCTTCGTCAGAGTCAAAACCCCAACTGACGAAAACCCAATTTTATATAAATATCAATGTTTAAACTACAATAACAGATGGGGCAAAAGAAAACTAAGATCTTTCAAACGTAACAGGCGGTCTTCGTCCCAGTCTTATCCCAGCTGAGTTGAAGACCGCTTGATACGGTTGAAAAATCATAGCCCTTTTTTTTACTTCTTATTGTGGTTTAAACATTAATGGTTTTTTCACGTGTTTATTCTGAACTCTTCTTATATATAGAATAACTATATATAGACTATTATTATAATTTATATAGTTGTACTCAATATAATTCAAAATTATAAATGATTATATATGGTGTTATGGGTGACTTATTTTGTAGGTGTTTACTTAATAATTACTAAATTGTTAGTAATAATTATAATAATTATGATTAACATATTAATAATGATTTAATAATAATTGAATAATTTTAATTAATATTTACAAAGTAACAGCTACGGTCGATTTATATTTATTTTCTATTTATATTTATATTTATTATTTATTTTTATTTATTTATTTTTTTATTTTTTATTTATGGTTTATACATTTATTTTTACCATGTTAAGGAGTTCTATTATTTCTCTATTATAAATGATAAAATTATTATTACTGATAGAATTACGGGTGTGAGTGGGTGAGTGTTTATTTAATAACTATTAAATGATTAAATTATTAGTAATAATTTAGTAATAATTTTAATTTTTTTATTATTTAAGTTTGAATTATTTTAAATTAATTATAAGCAATTTAATTTAACTAATAATTACTAATAATTAAGTAATTAGTTATAATTTAGTAATGATTTTTTAAGTTGTATCGGTTGAATAATAATAATAATAATAATAATGAAAATTGAAAGATTTTTAGTAATTGAAAGAAGTGGCAGCAGGCCATTGGCAGAAATGCTTCAACTTTGACAGTTGCGACTGTAATGGTGGCAACACTGGACACCAGTCAATATCAGAACATGGGCCTGAAAGGTATAATTATTGTGGACCTCCAGGCAGACATACCGCCAAAACTAAGACAATAGGGGGTGAATTATCATTGGTCACTGGATATATATACTCAGCTTAAGTTTAATAGTAAATTCAATTTAATTTGTTTACTGTTAAAAAGTTGCAAGTAGATTTTTAAACACGTCAAATATGAATGAGTACCTCAAAAGATCATAACTTGGTGACTATGTTCTACAGGGCCAGGTTAGCTCAGTGGTTAACATACTCGCCTATGGGTTGGTAGTCCGGGGTTCAATCCCCAACCTAACCCTGGATTTATTCACGCAGGAGGTGAATAAATGTGAATGCGTCGTCCCTCGGAGAGGACTTTAAGTCATCGGTCCCGAGCCTGTACGACGTCAGGTACTCGTTAAAGATTCCTACTCGAAATGCACTTGAGTTAGTCAAAATTTAGGACTCCCAATGTAGAATCTATAGAGAATCACTGATTAAACAAAAAGTCGGTAAACGACTGACATTATAAACCGCTAGGGGATCGGTTTAAACAATGAAAACTTTGTTCTAAAAAAAAGTATTCACCAAGTAACAATACTGTTACCAAAAAAGTATGTCCCTCAAGGAATGAAAGTTGCGGCATCCTTGGTTTGTATTATCAAAACTAATAGATCCCGAATTCGGCTATTGTATTTATGAAGCAGCTAATGCAGTTATACGTCACCCAACATCGTTTATTCGGACCAAGAGAGAAGACGTAAGTGGAATCGACTAGTCCCTAGGCTAATCTTAAAATAACCTTTCATAGTTCTAATACAATACTTTATTCATTAATGCGAGTTTTAATTAGTTTAATAAGTTAATTAGTTTTAATAATATATGTAAGGCTAATAAGAATCTATAGATAGCGTACAAACAAATAAATTTCACTTTTAATACTGCATGGTACGAAAAAAAAGTATGGTTAGCCTACAATTTGCTGTTTACAGTACAACACGAATGCTTTTTTTATGAATGTGGTTTGCTATAGCATAAAAGAAAAGCCTTTATTGAGCATAAACATAAATACAAAATATTTATTTACGCAACAATAAAAATAGAAAAAAAAATTAAATTACCGTGACGAGAATTACGCTCCTTATATTTCTAAGGTAATTCTGAGTTGTAAATAGCCAGTAAGATTTCGCCATGGATAAACATTCATTCTCCTGCAGCTAATCGGTAGTGTGATAAAATACCCTCTCGTGCTTATAATTGTGATTCCTGACTATAAAGGTTTTCTAGTGATATTATAATTCCAATATTTAATATCGCAAATATACGCAAAGTTTAATAAGTGATGTAAACTTTATTTTTATTGTTTTTATTATTTATGATTTTTTTTTAAAGCTATAATTGAGATCGACATAACTCGAAACTACTTATCTCGCGGTTTACCTCCACATTCAACATAAACATGCAGTATTTGCCATTTTTATACATTTTTGCATTGATTTATTATTGATACTGGTATTCTTACTAGACTCTTTCATATAGTACACCTTGAAGAGAATTGCTAGTTCCTAATCCAAGTATACCTTTCGTAAGGTGGTGAATGGCCTAGCCTGAGGTAATGTGTGAAACAGTTTCAGGCTAGTGTCCAAGAAGAAAAGTTTTAAAAAAACTAATATGATATTTCAATTGCGTGAAACTAATTGAAAACAATGAGACCATGTATGCAAATATAGGGAAGCGTGATTCCATTAATGCTTCATGCATTAGCATCTAAATATGAACATCTTCAGCTAGTAAACAAAAATTTTAAAAGTTTGTTTTAGTTGGTATTCTGATTTACTGGGAGTCCAGTACAATGTGCGTAAATGCATTTCACCTCCTTACTCCAAAAAAAAAAACAAAAAAAAAAACTCATATTAACTTTCACTCACTTTAAAATCTGATAATTTCATTTATTTATTCGTTATTTTTCCTATTAATGTAATTAATAGTAAATAATGTTTACAAATAAAAATTAAGTTGAATAAAAAACCTACCAAACAATCAAACAAAAACAAAATCTAAGAATAATTTCAAATCCACTTTAATTAACAATTACCTTCAACTGTTTAAATAACTAATAAATGTTTGTTTACTAGTTTTTGTTTACGTAATAAAATTTCGTTCACGTTCATATTTAGATGCTAATGCATGAAGCATTAATGGAATCACGCTTCCCTATATTTGCATACGTGGTCTCATTGTTTTCAATTAGTTTCAAGCAACTGAAATATCATAATAGTTTTTTTAAAACATTTACTATTTAGTAAATCTTTAATTATCAAGAAAAGCAATCTAAATTAATAAACATTGATAACAGTGAGCAGGATTTAAAAAGATTGAAGATTGAATGACTCTAGAATTAAATGTTCAAGGCAGTTATAGGCTTTAATAAAATCTTTCTAAAAACTATTTAGAACGAAAGAATATTCTTGATAATAAATAATAGTTGTTATCTTTAAAAGTCATTAATGAGCCATCATTATTATAGAAGCAAATTATGTATTTCTCGTTATATTGGTTAGAAATACGATCACTGCTTGGAATTTTACTGGACAGACTAAATTAAACTTCTCTGTGACATGAGAGAAATTTGAATGCTTCATGTTGAACATTCGGTAAGGAGAATAACAATCACTGAGCTGCAAGCCAGATGTATAAATCTGTGATTCATTTGTATGCAAATGACTTCTATACCCTAGGTGATCTAGAATTAATATTCTTAACACAAGGATGGAATCACAATTCGTGTCCTACACGATGATGTTGTTTTCAAGTCAAGTACATCAACAAAAGATTGTCTTGAGGAAAACACTAAGCATTTAATATGAATATTGTAAAAATAGTTTAATTGAAAACAGGAAGCTACAAAGAACATGTTTAACTCTTTAGCTTGATGAAAATCAAACATGTTTGCAGCATTACTAATTGTTATACAGTAATGCTTAGGGGCCAAGCTAGCTCAGTGGTTATGTGCTTGCCTCTGAACTGATAGGAACGGGGTTCGACCCCTACCTGGCCCTCGATTTATTCACGCGGGAGATGAATAAATCTGAGCACGTTGTCCCTCGGAAAGGGCGTTATGCTGTCGGTCCTCGTCAGGTACTCGTTGAAGATCCCTACTCTAAATACATTAGAGTTAGGCAGAATTTAGGACTGTGGAATCAATCTTCATAGTGTGGTATCACAAAGGACCAATGCTCGGCCTAAGTGTGTTCCCTTGTGGGACTACCACTGCAACCTAACCTAACCTATACAGTAATTTTTAGGTACTGAAGACTGAAAATAAAATTATAATATTTAAAATAATGCCCTATTGTTCTTTATCACTTTTAATCCATCGCACTATTTAGTCATCTTCAGGACTACATCAATATAGAATTAACTACAATAACATGAACAAATAAGTTACATTATTTGCTTGGCATTTTTACATTAGAAAATTAAGACAATTACATTAAGATGTATTAACTGTGCCATCTGTTATAGTGTGGTATTTACTCATGTTAGGAAAACTATTAAGTCTCCAAATAATATAATTCTGTAAATTAAGTAGTAATAGCAGCTAAACACTACTATTATCGAAATTTAAGGATGTGACAATATATTCGTTAATAACTTTTTATAAATAACTATCAATAGGAATTACGTTTTCTTTGATTTGATTGTTTCATTCAAATGGATTCTAATTCAAGGAAAAACTAGCTCAAATACTGTACAATACAGAAATAACAGTGCAAGAGTTATAATTTAAAAAAAAAGATGAAATTTATAAATTATGTATTTCACATTACACTGCTTAGAAAAACAATCACTGGTTGGAATTTTACTGGACAGACTAAATTAAACTTCTCTGTGGTATCAGAGAAATTTAAGGTTTTTAAGGTCTTATTAACTGTATGTATTGTGTATCGATGTCAATGTATTATTATTTTTTGATCACTTGTGAGAAGCCATAGCAATCTATTGGTATATAGTATAATATATATATATATTGACTGCTTAATGTTAATTATATACACCAATGGGAATAACAAGTAAAATGTTACATATGGCGAATGAAAACGTGTAAAAAGGTTTGTAAAAGGTCAAGGATTTCACCTGTCTTGCTTTAAGAAAAGGACAAACAGCTATGATTCATTAATGAAGATGGCATTATAAAACTGAGTTCGCAGATTTAAGCCGCGTTGGCTTCAAGTTGAAACCAGTTAAGAAATAGGTTGCGACAGCTATGGAGTCTAAAACTGGATTCACATTTGATGCTGAAACTGGAACAAACCTTTAGAGCTTAAGAAACCAACTCGCGCATAACTGACAATTTTATAAAACACGCATATTCTAAAACCATACAATGAAGCTTTTTTTCAACTTTAACTATAAAATAATTCATAATTGTACATTCACTTTTTGTGCGCATAATAATAAGTTTAATTTCCACGAATAAATTGAATAATTCTACCACTCGATGAAATCTTTTAAGTGTACAAATATTGATAAACTTTATTACTGATTCATGAATAATTATAGAGGGCTGTAAAAAAGGGAATAAGGAAGAGAAAGTTAAATTGAAATCATTAAAACATCCCTTTAAATCACAGTAAAAAGTTCAGAAATTCGACTAAGATCTTTCAACCAAAGCAACTGGTCTTCGTCAGTGCCTCACTCAAGCTGTCTGATTTTAGTACAGTAATATTCATACTAAGTATGAAAGGAAATTCTGACGAAGACAGCTGTTTTAGTCGGAGATCTTAGTCACATTTATGACTATTTTTATGAGATGTAATTTTTATTTCACGCGTTTACTGTACTATCCTGTTATCCTATATATATATATATATATATATATATATATATATATATATATTATATATATATATATATATATATATATATATTTATTTGCAGTTTGCTTATCAACACCAGTTCTTGCACTCTTCATCCTAATGACGACGGATGTCGAAATATCAAAGAGAGTTTCTCTAGTGCCTCTCTTTGTTTCTTTCCTATGTGTTAAAGTATATATATATATATATATATATATATATATATATATATATATATATATTGAAAATGACATCAAACTTAACTGATGTCTGTTTTCTAACAACCTTCTCAATTTTCCTAAATAATACTCTCGTTACTACATGTACACCTTTATTCCGGTTACATCGATAATTATGATAATCGTAGATCACCTCTTTTCGCAATGTCATGTCTACTGCGATCATCTGATAACGTCAGTATGTATCACATCTAAATCCTGATTCAACAAGATAAGATGTTGCAAAGTAATAACGTCGAGCTTGCTTTATCTTGGAGCAAAGGGTAGTTTATAACATCATTTGTCTCCATACATTGTTTTTTTCCATCTTTGAATTTTGCACGCATAATTTCATCACTTTGTAATTCGATGAGAGGCTCTTGCAAGGATATGTCTATATCAGCAACATTACCTTCGAAAGGAATCGATATAACCAAAACTAAACCGAGTTTGCCAATCTTCATGCATATTTTCCATGCCATGATACATACACAATGACGAGATGGTTTTCTTCATTGACCACCGAAAGATCATTGCTGACCCTCAATTTGTTATATTTTGCCTGTGAACCCCAGAAATATTACATAAACCCCTAGGGTCCATGTGGACCCCAGAAATATTACATAAATCCCTAGGGTCCATGCGAACCCCAGAAATATTACATAAATCCCTAGGGTCCATGTGACCCTCAGAAATTTACATAATCTCTAGGGTTCATGTGGCCCTCAGAAATATTACATAATCCCCTAGGGTCCATGTGGACCCCAGAAATATTACATAATCCCATAGGGTCCATGTGGATCCCAGAAATACTTCATAAACCCCTAGGGACCATGTGGATCCCAGAAATATTACATAATCCCCTAGGGTCCATCTGGCCCTCAGAAATATTGCATAAACCCCTAGGGTCCATGTAGACCCGGGTTTTGAACCCCCCCCGATCCATTCAGTAAAGTATATTTCCGATGGCCGACATGTTCCGATTAATCAACATTCATCTTCAGGACGTGAATAACTTCTTGGGTGATTTTATCCACTTTTTCGGTAAGTTATTACACCGTTTTTTTTTCAAGTTTTTCCAAGAATATTTAATAATTAATAATACATTAATAATTAACTGATATAATAATTATTATAACTGATAATTATTTTTATTATTATTATTATTATTATTATTATCATTATTATTATTAATGAATATTATTATATTATTATAAAACATAATGATTATTATTATGATATTTCAAAACATAATAATTCAAACATATATGCTAATATGCATGCGATAATATTATTTTAAAATTATTTAAATAATGATCATAACTCTTTTCATAAAGGTGACATGATTTGTCATAAAATGTTACATTTAATCAGTAAACATTATAAATATTAAGAATGATATAGTTACATTCAAGAAGACGGGAGGCAGAACTTGCAATGAGGATCAACAGAAAAATTATCACTTGAAAAACTAAATCTTGATGATTCACAAATATTTAATCGTTGCGGTATGAGTGAGCACAATTTGGTTATGGCATTAGTCAAACTGTTTCGTCTGATCGCCGTTTATCTAGCTGATAAGCTCTGATATCACAACATGTCTGATTAATCAATTACTTTCTATTGATACAGTAAAGATATTTAAAGGCAAAATGTATTCAATGTTTTTTTTTAACTCTTTCACTGCGAAAGTATGTATATGAATTACATACAATGTATGTTGTATTAAACAACGGTTAATTCTAAGAAATGTATAATTTATTATGTATTCTGCATAATCGAGAAGAAGGAAGTCATCAACTCTTTTCTTTCTCTTTAATTTACATGGTGTTAGTGAAAAGTCTAAATTTACCTATTTTGTGGATCATTATGCTTATGTTATATTAAAGATCACATATCATTATAACACGAAAGAATGAATGACAAGTAACTTCAATATTTCAACAGAAGTCGTCAACAGGAGAAAAGTGGTCTCACAAACACCTATTACTGTAATCATTATTGATATGATAAATTATGCGTTTTCAAGCAACTTTTTATCCGCCTTATACTGTTAACTGTTAAACGGTGAATTTGAATTCTTTTATAAGAGCTAACATTTTTCTGGCTAAAAAGGTGTCAATTTTTCTAGGTTGTGTTTCACATTCTGAACCCTCTGCTCCAGTGAAGGATAGTAGATTCACAATTAGAGCTGGTTAGAAGTGGTTAGAGGTGGTTAGATTCACAGTTAGCAAATATATCAGTGGTATCACAAGGGGCCGGCTTGGGGCCTATGTGTGTTCTCTCTCGGGACGGCCACTGTAACCTACGAGTTACCTCGTAACCTAACCTAGCAAATATATCGGCGATTTCTCTGCTTCCCTGCAGAGTCTACACCTGGCATCTCCACACTTTGAACCCTTCTCAAAAATATTTTTCGTCTTATCTACCCACCATAAAACATTACTGAAAACAACATATGTTTTTATATTGCATTGATTATAGCAACTCTCGTTTTTTTCCACATTAGCAACGTTAAAAAATTAGATAACCTGCATAGAAAACCAATCAAAGTATCATTGTTTCCTAACTATAATGAAATTGCTGAATGATTTTATGATGTAAATGAAATTATAGAATTATGGCATTCATTTGGAATTGTTATATTATATTTCTGTAATGCCTCAAGTAAAACAAATATCTTTTAAAATGTAACAAGAATGATATTGATGAAAATATATTACCTGTTAGTTTACTGCGGCAGAATAACACAAGAATATGCTAAATACCTCATTTACTAAAGTGGCTGGCAATAATGAGAAGAATGTCCTTGGTCAGCAATAAGAGTGCTGATAGGGGATTCAAATTCAGAGTTTTAGCCGCAAATCACCACTTTTTCCCAAGTTTAGTCTGTTCCTCTGTTTAGTCAGAATTGAATGTAAAAAAAAGCTTCAACCATATATCTACTACTGATCAACACCCTTTCGAATTTTCTTTGCTGTTCAACCCTTTTGTGTATATGTTTCTATAAACTCAACTAAGAATGCTCAATATTTATTGACCCCTCTTTCTCCACTATGACCTTAATGACCTCTAGTCGATATGGACTTTTGACTAGTACATTCATCGAGCCCCATGGCCGATTTTGGAATAGCACCTTTTGGAATCACATGATATATTATCGGACTCCATCCTTCGACATGTGGAGATCTCTCTCACTTCGTCCTCTCTCTTCTAGTCTTCTCCTGATGACGAACAACAGTTCGAAATATTGAATTTAGTAAGTGTACTTTTTATCTTTTTTCTATGTCGTCTTTTCTGTAGTTTAAAAGATGTCATATAAGTCATAAAGTACATAATTTATATAAAATATGTTAACAGTTTTGTTGAATAACTAATAAGCCAATGAGAATAATGTATTGACTCTACAATGTGAAACATTGCTTTAGTTTACATTTTGTGTCAAGGGCTGATTTGATCAGTCACTAAATAAATTTGTCATAATAACAAATATTTAATTTTAATTTTTTTTCTGTTTCAATTACATATTTTTATTTGCATGAATTATAAGAAGTTAGTTTCCTGAAATGATTTATTGATACACAGATTAGCGAACAGTGGATTGATATCAGTAAGTGATTACAACAGTGAATCATTTATGAGGCAAACAACAACAGTCAGTGATTCCATCCTTATAAATGGTTTTCCCCTATAATAATGATAAATAATATTTTTCTTTATTTTTACTTTAAAATATGAAATCGTCAACTGCCTGATGCAGGCAAACTTCTCAATATCTATATATAAATTCTCTTCGTGGCTCTGTATGTATGTATGTATGTATGTTTGTACCTTATGCATTCGGCCTACAATGGACCTTTTTCAAAAATTCTTTTGCAAGGCACTTTCTATAGGCCTTGGGGAGGTTTTAGGCTATTAAACTCTTTGGGGCATCCTAACCCCGGCCCCCTAGGGTCCAAAAACCTCAAAAATTTGCCGATTTTGAGTTTTTGCATTTTTTGTCAAGAAATATGGCGTCTACGGCCTTAATGCATAAAATATGAAATGTTGGAAATAAAAATTGAGCTCAAAGTTATATAATGATTTTTTGCTCTAGGATGCTTCTTTCATAGCCTAGGTACCACTATTCTCCTGAAAATGTTAAAAAACGTCCAAGGGACTGTAGATCATGAATGAAGAATCGGAAGACAAAAATGCATAAAATAATATTGAACCCAATTTTCATTTCGATCATTTCAAATTTTATACTTAAAACTTCCAGACCCGGGCAACGCCGGGTATTTCTGCTTGTAAGGGTAAATTTTGGATGTTGATAATGAGATGAAGAGTTAATTAAGAGGGCCATATAACGAAGAGGATGTTAATTAATATATTAATCGACTTGGTAAGTGAAAAGATCTTCTTCAGAGACAAGTACGTCCATGATACACAGTCGTAGGTTCAAATCCTCTAACTTTTGTTTTTTCTTTTGGATTCAGTTAGTTATTTTATGGCAGGACGTACTAAAGCAGTGTTATTAGCAGTAGATATTGAGCGGTTATTTAAGAAAGCAAAACAAGTTACAAAGTACACGTATATTTGATAACCTCGGTGATTCAATAACCAGTTAGACAGATGTATCCGGATTTATTAGTTTATTAAAATTATGTCTCAATTTATTCGTGTTTACTCTGTTGTCTGACAAATTTCTTTTTTAACTTACAGAAACGTGTTTTTGCATATATATATATATGTATATAACATATATAATAATATTATATATATATATATATATATATATATAACCAGTTTTCACATAAACACGTGAAATAACAATCAATGATCAAACCAAAATATGAAATAGGGGAAAAAGACTAAGATCTTTCAACCGTAACGAGCTGTCTTCGTCAGAGACAAAAACCCCCAAAACACAGAGTCTGTTGAGTTTTTGACTTTGAAGAAGACCGCTTGTTACGGTTGAAAGATCTTAGTCTTTTTTCCCCACTTCATATTGTGGTTTGATAATTGATATATATATATATATATATATATATATATATATATATATATATATATATATATTGGTATAAATAGGCAGCAGATCCTCTTTTAAACAGGTATCATTAAAATTAACCGCAGTCTCGGCATTCACGATCTTAAGACTGAGAGATTCGATCCTACGAACTAACCTCCTGCTAACAGGGTTCAACTGGAAAAGAAGTTGGCCAAGTGACATGTTAAATTAAAATCGATGACTCATGCTTAGTCATTGCTATAAATAGATTAAAAGGATAGTACAGGTTAATATAAAGAGAAGGTCAAAGGTCAATAATGAAAAGAAACAAGTGGTTAGAATAAAAGAGTTGAAAGGTCAACAGTATAACTGGACTAATAGAGAATAAATAGATTAAGAGAATAAATAGATTAATATATATATATATATATATATATATATATATATATATATATATATATATATATATTTCACGGTGAATCACAAACATAGAACTAAGGAACAAACACACTTACTGTATCTAATTAGAGACTAGTTCTAATTAGAGAATTACTTCTGTGTTTGTGATTCACCGTGAAACGTTTGTTATTCTTTTGGATCGTTTTCCTGTTTACAATATATATATATAAACTCAGAGAAATAAACACATACCAGAGATCATAAAAACTTAGTAATACATTTTTACAGCGTTGTCATCAGCTTTAAAGTTATGAGCCACTCCAAAGACAAGAAAGGAGTCTTCCTCATGGTTTACATCTGATGAAGACGCAGTCAAAATATAGTAGTAGTTTTTCTGATCACAAGTAATTTTTTTTGTGAATTTAGTTTAATAATTTTAAATAATTACAAATATATAAGAACATATGAAATACAATAAGAAATCGAGAAATGTGACTAAGGTGTTTCAGCCAGAACAACTTGTATTCGTCAAAGCATCACACAAACCAGACGAAAACTGGTTGTTTTGGTTGAAAGATTTCTAGATTATTTATAAAGATTTAGACGTTAAGTTTTATTTCATGTGATTTTAGTGAAATATTGATATATATTTATATAAATCATATTTTTCGTGCGCATAAAACAATTTTCAAAAAGCCCACTTTATTATTAAGCTTTTACTTTAAATTTGACAAGGAGTCTAGACATAGTTTGACTTACATCAAATGGCTTGAGATCTAAGAGTCTGACAACTATAATGAATGATAGACTAGGTTAGGTTGCAGTGGCAGTTCCACACACTTAGTGGAACACACGTAGGCTGAGCATTGGCCCTTTGTGATACCACACAATGAAGATTGATTCTACAGTGAGAGTCCTAAATTTTGCCTAACTCAAGTGTATTTAGAAGTAGGGATCTTTAACGAGTACCTGACATCGTACAGGCTCGGGATCGACAGTTTAAACTTCCTTCTCCGAGGGACGACGTACTCAGATTTATTCACCTCCCGCATGAATAAATCGAGGGCAAGGTGGGGATCGAACCCCGGTCCTATCAGATCAGAGGCGAGCACGTAACCAATGAGCTAGCCTGACCCCCTGAATAATAGACTAGAACTGGAACACAGTGAAGACGATTCCTTGTAAAAACTATTAAGTCCCTGTTCGAATAGAAACAAATAAGTACAAATTAAATAAATATTTTGAGTTCCAAAATATTTTTTTTTAATTTTATTGATTGAATAATTTGAACTCAAAACTACCAGATAAGTTTATAACATTATTTATTTCTTAGGATTTGTAAGAGGAGTAACTGTATGGATGAGGTGGGCTGGACAGTTGCATTGTTGAGACGGGAGTGACGAATACAGACAATGGTGCATTTAAAATGTAAATTGAATAAGGTCTCCTGCCTCATACTCGGAGATCTTTCTACGCCAGAAATGTGGGGATCTAACATGACTTGATACGAGAATGCATTGGTCGGATGTTTAATCCGACTTATAGTAAATAAGTACAAAAAAAGTGTGTGCTTATTTAGAAATCTTTCTTCTAAGTGTTTTAGAACCACCTCTAACCACCTCTGACCACCTTATTCAGGTTCTTATTCCAATATTAGCCTTTAGCAGGGATCCAAACTCTTGAAGGAGCTTTATCTCAGCTTTTGGCACCCTACACAATCACAGACACACACACACACTCACACACACGATAACGATAACTCACAATAAGAAATAGGAAAACAAGACTTCTTATTGTGGTTTGATCATTGATTGTTATTTCACGTGTTTATGTGAAATCTTTATATATATATATATATATCCTACAAATATGAACCATTTGATATAAATCAAAATGTTTGCATCTATCTAGACTCCTTGTAAACAATAAAAGTAAAAACTTGACTAATAATAAAATGGGTTTTTGGAAAATTGTTTTAAGCGCACAAAAAATATAATTTATATGCATATATATCAAGATTTCACTATAAAAACATGATATTTGAACAATTATAACCTTTATGTAAGTAGCAGCATATGACCGCAAATACCTCTCATTCACATAACAATGTAATTTTTATTCGACAAGTTTTTACTGAATTTACCAATTAGTAAGTTAGTTGTGAACCTTGGGTTTCGTACTGTTGATTGTAAGCAATCGTAAATATTCATTATAGCTGATAACTGTTGGCGGATAACACCAGTAAAACGTATTTTTTTAGCATAATAATGTTCCGGAGAGTGGAATCAAGAGTGTTATGAAAATTTGTGAGACACTAAACTGTAGACTCCCAATGAGAGACGGTTAAATGAGTTGAGACGGCCATTACTTTCTGGACTGTGTTCAAACAATCCATTCCATTAACAATCTGTGTACTTCTTCTTTTTACTAAAAGCCTATACTTGTATAGACTTAGCTTTCCGCCCCTAATGGGGCCATGCAGCCTACCACAGGCTGCATTGGCATTATATCCACAGGTTCTTTGAACCAGGGGCTACAAAAGCCACTGACCTTACCAGAAGGTGAGCAGGTTCAGTAGGACCTTGGTCCAGCGTTCCGAAACTCTTAAAATATGTTGATACTACGGGTGGCGGGGGCCTATGATGTTGGACTCGTAGTAGCTCTTGGTTCTCACCCAAGTTGGGTAGACTCTTGTGGTCGCTGTGTGAGAAGTAGTAACTTCTCGGGAGGATGCCTGCTTAGCATACCGGGGAGCTAGAGACATCAAACCCCTACCATCGGGAACGAGCCATGAACTCAACTGAATGGACTGGACGACTCGTACTTGCCTGGTAGAGGCTTTAGCTTTTGACGGGATCTCAGAGTGGGGACGATTAGATACCATGACTCTCTCGAGCCCTTTATATTACGAATAGAGAGACCTTAAGGCTCTCTAGCACATATTTGCACAGACCAAGTGGCGTTTAGCCAACGAGGGACTTGCAATCTCTCTATGAGTCATTCATTACGGTACTAAAGACTCCCCATAATGACGCCCTGATGGGGTCCAATCAACTACCAGTAGCAAGCCTTGGTCCCGGAGTAACGAGATTTCCCTCTTCGGAGAGGGACGACCGAATTCTCTTGAATCCTGTGGTAGTCCTTAAACTGTAAGACATACGTAGCAAGCCTAGTCAGTATAGACTTAGATTGTCACATGGATAAGTTAGATAAGTTTAATATGGGTGATAATTCGCTCTTGTGAACACTGGGAGTTCTTCCCAGTGTTCATTTAGGTCGCATAGAACGCATTGAATATTTATCTTAAAATTCATCATATCGCAAATTTAAAAATTACAATATTTTTTATTACACACGCATAATTCAAATCTAAAAAGTTTGAAAAGACAAGAAAAAAGGTCTACGCACTTTCTTGTTTTGAAAACTTCTGAAATAATTCTTTAAAAACGAGGTAACATTTGAAAGCACTTACAATGTTTTCCTTCTCTTTTACTTCTTTTAACTAGCTGTTTATATTGAAACAGGGAAACTGAATGAAGTCAGACAAAAATATACTAAAGAGACATACACAATATATAATACATTTACAAACTCTAATTTTTGGTACAAACATAATCCGAAAGAAGAAGTGAGGTAATATCAAACCCGTTGAAGCGTTGACTTCTATAGGGTTGTCTATTCCTAACCCTATTAATTAATTAGTACTCATAATTAACTAAATAATTTAATTAGTACCATTATGCTACTAACATTTTTTTGACCGAGGGTCCTTATCAGAACCACACAATTTTATAGCACATCTAATTTGTTTAATTTCGATGGTATGTGGAAATATAATTAAGAAATTAGATAAGGATAATCAAATTATTTAATAATTTATACATTAATAGGATATAATAATTGGTTCCATACGAAAGGAGATCAAGAATATTATTATATCTTATTATATTCTTATATTATTATAATAATATAATATTATTATATTAAATTAGACACAAGGATAGTAAGATGAATCCGTAGGATACTTCGTCTTATGAGAAAGCTTCTTAAGGAATTTGGAATGGAAAGGTTCAAGTAGATTTTGATAATTATTATAGTAAGGATTAAAAACAGGTGAGTCATGTTCTATAGAACTAAAGATTTATAAAGAATAGCAAAAATAATGGGAACATTTGAAGCCATATGAACATCTTGTAATGAAACCGAGCATTTTCATATCATATCGTATCTCGGTTTAGAAAGTTAAATTTAAATTTATAGGAAGACATTATTGGGGTTTTCAAACACGGAGGAAGGAGATTATGGAATATTTAGGGAAAATTTTGATTATGATTATTAAGATACCAGTTTAAAAGCTCATTTGTTATAAGTTAAAAAAGTTCGCCGTTATTAGATGAAACAACTGTTTTATTTTGAATGAAGAAATGAAGATGAAAAAATTTGTTAATGCAGAATAAATATCGTTGATAAATATTGAAAAGGGTAATCTATGCAAACTGATATATTTTTTTTTGTGGTAGACTTACTAAAGGTATGGTATCCAGTTCTGATAAATGATCGAAAACATCCATGAGTGTGCTGTTTGAAGCGATTATGCAACCAACTACCACAACTCACACAGAGTCAACTGTCTAGAACGGAATATATGAATGATTTGATTTGCTAATTCACCAATACTAGCAGAATCTCATTCACAAGGAGGTAACTAATTTATAGCCCTGTCTTAGCTTCAAGGGTTGATTTATTATAATTACTAAAGGCTATTTCAAAATCAGAAATAACGAGTTTTCAGTTGAACATATAACGTGGATTAATTAAATTTAAGCTACTAATTTTAAAAATGTGTTGGGTGGTTTTGAATGAATGATGTGGCAAGTGACCTGGGCCACTTTAGAACCTTTAGATCTTTAGTGCCTTATAACGGTTTAACAGTCCCTGAAAGGGCAGGTGTCAATGTACTCAGGTATACGGCAGTCAAACACCAACTCAGACGGCTCTAAAGAAAGAATCAAAAGTTGCCAACTTTCTTAGTAACCTGAACTAAAGATAGCAGCTAAATATGTAACTTGATTATAGAACAACTAAGTTACTTCATTGAAAACATTCTCTGAACTGAAAAAACCATTTTATGAACTAAAATATGGAAAAGATAATTTAAATTAATAAAAAGAAATTGATGAGCTGTGAAAATTTGATACTATAGAGTAAAAATGTCAATACAAAAGTTATATTACTAACAGACTATGCTTCTATAAATGAAAAAAAATATCAGTTTTTTTCCATTACACATGATCCAAATCTATATTAATAAAACACACATGTAGGTTTAGATTATAAAACCTTAAACTTCGGTTTAAGCTTGCTAGCCTAATCAAACCTCTCCTGTTTCATCATCTGTTCTCATTTTCTCTTGATGACGGAATGTTGTTTGAAACGTTGATCGCAGTGATTTTCTTGTTTTGCTTTAGGTTATGTTGACTTTTTAGTTTTGTTAAGCTCTGAAGAACAGCCGTTTTCATTATTTTAAATATATATGTACTTATAAATGACACAGAACATAACACAAAATAGTACAAATTAAGAATGTCAACATTTAAAAACAACAGTCGGCATCAGGAAAAGATGAGAAATAAGATAAATCAAGAGAGGTGGATTTCTTCGGATTTTTTTTCCTTAATTTCCATCGATTGTCTAATGTTATTATATATATATCTATATATATCAATGATCAAACCACAATATGAAATGGGAAAACAAGACTAAGATCTTTCAACCGTAACAAGCGATCTTTGTCAGAGTCCAAAACCCAACTGAAACACTATATGCAGAAAACATATGGTGAGGGGTTAAGAAGAGTGGGAGGGAAGAGTGGTATTTTAAAAGGGTCAAAGCGCAGGAAAGGACTAATGTCCAGAAAGGGATGTATGGAGACCAAAACACCAGATGTTTTCTGCATCTAGTGTTTCAGTTGGATTTTTGACTCTGAAGAAGACCGCTTGTTATGGTTGAAAGATCTTAGTCTTGTTTTCCCATTTAATATTGTGGTTTGATCATTGATTGTTATTTCACGTGTTTATGTCAAATTTTTAATCGATGAATATCATGTGCGATATATATATATATATATATATAACAGATTCAATAATATATCGACCGTTTGATAGAATAGGTGTGTTCTCTAATCGGGGTTCGGTAAATTTTCCAGGATAAAAAATTAAACTCTCGTTGCCAACGTTTCGGTTTTATTTAAAACCTTCTTCATAGGCAGAAGTAAGAATTTTTTAACTAAGAAAATGAAATTTACATTATTTAAAGGAACAACAATGTTAGCCGGACAAAACCTTCGACTAGACTGACTAGACAGTCTAGTCGAAGGTTTTGTCCGGCTAACATTGTTGTTCCTTTAAATAATGTAAATTTCATTTTCTTAGTTAAAAAATTCTTACTTCTACCTATGAAGAAGGTTTTAAATAAAACCGAAACGTTGGCAACGAGAGTTTAATTTTTTATCCTGGAAAATTGACCGAACCCCGATTAGAGAACACACCTATATATATATATATATATATATATATATATATATTATGCTTATTACTTTTGAAGGATCTTACCTTTTTTTCTCATTTCCTACTGTGTTTTGGACGTTGATATATCTATCGTCACTTAGTATCGGTCGGTGGACGCATTCACGTCTCCACTTCTCTATTACTTCTTCTTTTCCTTTTCCTCCGCTTCTGACTACAAAATGACAGCCAAAATGATCGAAAACCGTTTGTCTTAGTCTCCTTTTTTGTTTTTTCTAGTTGTAACTTTAGTTTTATATATATATATACTATATTTCTTTATCGATGTTTGGTCCAAACTTCTCAATAAAATACTTTTAAGCCAATGTTTTGTTCTATTTTTGTAGATATATTTAGAGCTACATCAATACAGAATTAATGACAATGACATAAAAAAAAAGTTGGCTTATAGAAGAAATGTTGGCTTAAAGGTTTTATATTGAGAAGTGTTTGACGCTGGACCAAACCTCAATAAAGAAATAAAGTGTAGAATATGTGTCGAGGTAAGAAAACCTTGAGGTATATATATATATAAGAAATTAAATAACGAGTTCCACGAACTAAATAAACTCAGTTCTCGTTTTTCTTTGAAGCTGAACGACTATTACGTCAGCAAACCAGAAGTATCATTGTAGTAATGTATATCCATGTAATTATCGTATTATTTTTTTCACGTTATGGCAATTAAATCTGTATTGATGTATCCCTGAAGATGTCTAGAAATGTAGACGTAACGTTGGTTTAAGATGATTTTATAAGATTGCTTCACGCTGGACCAAACCTCGATAATGAAAAATACAGTAGAATATATATGATGGGGATAAGACAAAAATTATATATATTTATATATATAAACTAGAATTTTCAAAAGAACACGTAGAAATGAAATCACTGAAACTTACTACTATATTTCGATGTTCTCGTCGTCAGGAATTGATGTGAATCGCTCCAAAGGCTGAAAACTTTAACACATAGGAAAGAACACAGAAAGACACTACAGAACCCACTTCGATATTTCGACATCCGTCGTCATCGGGAAGAAGTGTGAAGTACTTGCGTTGAGAAGAAAACTGCTACTCTCAACAATTATATATATATATGATCAAACCACAATATGAAAAGAAAAATCTTAGTCTTTTTTTTTTCTTTTCATATTGTGGTTTGATCATTCATTGTTATTTCATTTGTTTATATTATATCTTGTTATATATATATAACCAATTAAATGAAACGATTCCACGAACTAAATAAACTACATTGACATAAAGAACACACAGAAAAGAAACAGAAACTTACTACTATATTTCGATGGCCTCATTATCAGGAGGATAGAAACGAGTCACTCCGCAGGCAGACCACAGCTCAGTTTATATATAGTTTATAGATATATATATAACTTTAAATTATGTAAAACACGACACAGAAAAGAAGATAAAATACACATACTAAATTCAATATTCCGAACTGTTGTTTGTCATCAGAAAAAGACTAAGAGAGACTACGAAGTGAGAGAGATCTCTCTTCTAGTCTTCTCCTGATGACGAACGACAGTTCGAAATATTGAATTTTGTAAGTCTGTATATTATCTTTTTTTTCTGTGTCGTGTTTTGTGTAATTTAAAGTTTTATAGTTCGTGTGGGCCATTTCTTCAATTAATATACAAAAATATATATATATATAAATATTACTAAAAATAAGAAACGGTCCACAAGGACTATAAAAATTTAAATTACACAAAGCACGACACAGAAAAGAGAATACAAAGAAAACTTACAGAATTCAATATTTCGAACTGTTGTTCGTCATCAGGAGAGTAGACTAGTAGAGAGGACGAAGTGAGAGAGATCTCCCCACGTCGAAGAACGGAGCGCGAATGAAAAAATAAAGAGTCAACCGAAGAGAGCAGCACTAGCGTAAAAAAGGAGCTAGGCACTAAACGTCGGAGAACGGAGAAAGCAAAAACAATAGATAAAATTATAAAATTAAAAATTATAAATTAAAAATTATAAAAAAGGAAATAATAAAAATAAAAAAAAAAAAAAATAAAAATAAATAAATAAAATGAAAAAAAATATATATAATAAAAAAAGGGAAAAAAATATATAATAATAAATTAAAAAAAAAAAAAAATATATATATATATATGAATATGAATATATAAGTTAAAAATAAAAGGAAAAACAAATAAAAGTTAACGCTTCTGATTTAAACCGGGATCTGATCGGGCCCCCAATAACCATATGTGGGCCTCCTCAGACGCTCTTAATGTCAAACTACGGTCATCAGTGGTCACTAGCTTAATGATTTGAACAGAAAAGCAGTCATTAAAAGAAAGGTTATGGCTGTTGGCATGGATAGCTACAGGAAGCTGTTTGCGCTGACCGACCGAAGCTCTATGGTTGTTCAAACGCTCATTGAGCTTGGTAGAAGTCATACCAATGTAGAATGCTCATAAATATATAGAATATATATATTTAAAATATATATAAATATATTATTTATTATTATTTTATATATATATTATATTATATATATATATATATTATATTATATATATATTATTATTTTATATATATAAAATATATATATAAATATATATAAAATATATAGAATATATATAAATATTGATATAAATATATATATACAAAATCATCACATGAAAATTTAATTGGGTGATTGTTAAAATGATGGAATCAACACAGGCCGACCTATAAGTACAGCGTAGATACTGACACAACGCACAGTATAATTGATACCTGTAATAAAATCTTTTTATCTGCCTTTTATGGTATATTAACATGGAATGATAATGGTTTAGATCCAAAGTCGTAATTATAATTTGCTACGTGTCCATTAAACTGCTACTTCTTTTATAATAATAAAAATAAAAATAATTGCAAACTTACACAGGAAACTTTTATACAAACAAGTCAGTGTTAAAATTACTGATATTTACTAGTTATAAGACGAAAACACCTTGGAAACGCGTAACTTAACAATGATTCATTTACGAACAATAATGTCGATGTTCACTAAACATCGAGTCTACAACATAGCTGGTCACTCCGAATCCTTCGATCTTCAAGAATAAGCTATTGAAGAGGATTGATACAGCCAAGGCTTTCTACCTTCTTGCGAAACCTGACCAGTATCTTGCAATTATTATTTTCTATGTATTAAAAGCAAAAAGAAACACGAATGATATAACAAATCACTGCGAGTTACTTTCAATATTTCGACCCTAAATGGTTGTCATCATGGAATTAATAAATACATAAATTTCATATTAAATATGTAAAATCAAAAAATCAAATTCAAAAAGTGAGACAAAGATCTTTCAATCAAAAGAAGTGATGTTGGTTTGTTTACAGTATGAATATTAAGTAGCAGATTGTAGTAAGAGGTCAAGTATGGTAGAGTTTAATGGAGTCTAGGTCCAAATCTAATGGAGAAACCGGGATTTCTCTAAGGACGCTAGGATCCCGATGACAGATTGATTGAAGTTAGCACATGATGTTATTATATTCTGGTGTACTTGCGGCATAAAACACAATACCAAAACTAACCTTCCTCTCCTGCGATGCTGGTTGTATGTTTGTTTTCCAATGCTCACATTTATAGGGTTTGTTTTAAAGTATAGAGTTTGTTTATGTATAGCCCCTTTAGTTTTGTTCCAGAGGTGTAAAGTGTGGCTCATTTGTTATTTGGCACCCGTGTTAGAAATTCACAAGCCTCTTATCAGGTTGATTCCTAAATTTTGCCTATGTATTTAAAGTAGCGAGCTTTAACGCGTCCTGACATTGTACACCCTTAGGACCGACTTAATGTCATCTCTAAAGGACTATTTCACGTCACGCATGAAAAAATCAAATTTCAAAGTGATAATTACTGAATTTGATATGATTCAATGAATGAAATATCAATAAAACTCAATTATAAAATTGACAATTAAACTAAACCTTAGGATATAAAATGCGAGAGGATACATTCAGCCCCCAGCGAGTTGCAACCCAAGCATTGCTGTCTGTTTTATCGATGGTCTTGCTAATCCTGTATCCCTAGTTTAGTGCTTCTCAATTATTCTCTGTTAAGCACCCTCTAGTACATAGGACCGGGGTTCAATCCTCACCTGGCCCTCGATTCATTCACGTGGGAGGTGAATAAATCTGAGCACGTCGTCCCTCGGAGAAGGACGTTAAAGCGTTGGTCCCGAGCCTGTACGATGTCACGTACTCGTTAAAGATCCCTACTCTAAATAAATTTGAGTTAGGCAAAATTTAGGACTCCCACTGTAGAATCAATCTTCATTGTGTGGTAACACAAAGGGCCAATGCTTGGCCTACGTGTGTTCCCTTGTGGGACTGCCACTGCAACGTAACCTAGCATCCCCTAGCAAGAAGAAAACAATTCACGCACACCTACCACACCACCCACTCTCCACAATAATAGCATTTGTCCATAAAATTATTATATGTATACCTCTGCATAACATCGTAAACTTGATAACATTAAAGAAAACAAAAAGAAAGAAAGAGATATAGTACAACTTACAAGAATAACTTTATCAACATTCTTTGTTAGCCTATAAAAGAAAAGATTTTAAGCCAATCAGTTTATCTGAAATTCAAAAAATATTAATATCCTTGTTTAGGCTGTAAACATTTTTGACAGACTTATTGCACCATTTGCTGCTAAAAATAAAATTGAACAAAATCAATAAATAACAACAAATTTAAATTGACTTCAGCAACATTAACTCAGGAGCACAATATATAAAATATATTAACCTACAAAACAAAAATGAATAAAACAATTTGGGCTGATTTTCTTTCTTTTTTTTTTTATGATAATGAGGAAAGCAGGACTAATGGTTACAATGAGCACGATTTGCAGTGCACAAAAGGTTGAAAATCACTGTCGTAGAGGTAATACTCTCTGTGCACACTCTGACAATGAGAGCGCCACTCTCAACTCCTGTAGTAGATGTGCAATTACACTTTATAGTAGCACGACGAAGCATGTTCCCAGGGTCACACGCGGCCCCCCCCCCGCCCCCCCCACCCAAGGGGGTTGCGCACCACTATTTGAGAAGCACTGCCCTAGTGAGAATATAACTGACGCAATCTGCAATTCTGCTAAAACACCCGCAATTATGCCTTAATTGAAGATCTCAAGGGATTTGACTTCATAAAGAAATGTTATGTGATTCAATCCCCAATCAGGTCCCTTTAGCCCGCCTCTTTATGGTCAACGGCCTTTATATATCTCTGGACTAATCACATTGGTATTTTTGTCAATCTTCCCATATCGCATTATATATATATATATATATATATATACATAAAAAGATTTCACATAAAGACGTGAAATAACAATCAATGATCAAACCGCAATATGAAAATGGGATGTTTTCCCATTTTCATATTGTGGTTTGATCATTGAGATATATATATATCGGCTACTCAGCCGATTGGTCATCACCATTCACAGGGGCATCGAATTCGCTTACATCAATTACTAATTTGTAGGAGCTATCAAAGTTTCTGCAGCTAGGTATAACATTCATATCACTTATTTGTGCATTTAGAACAGGATTCAAATATTTAATATAGAGTGCTTCAATTATTTTTAATCTATTACTATCACTGTTCATCTGCAAAATAGTTGTTCCTTCTTCTAAGATCTTACGTGTTAAAGCCATACTATGGGCTTCTCTTTCATGGTTCTTGAAATTCATATATCACTCAAAATTCGAAAAAACGATCCAAACTGGACGCACATCAACTCAAAAACGAAGAAAAGGGACGCACTTACAAACTGAAATTTTTGGATGATCCGTCTTCGGGAGAAAAGAGAATGGGCAACCAAGCACGCCGGATACAAAACGGCAGGAAAACCTTGTCGTTGGGTTTTCCTGCCATTGTGTTTTAGGCGTGCTTGGTTGCCCATTCTCTTTTCTCCCGAAGACGGATCATCCAAAAATTTGAGTTTGTAAGTGTGTCTCTTTCTCTGTGTATTGCTTTTCTTCGTTTTTGATTTGATTATACATATATATATAAACGATATGCGGTGCGGTAAGACAGATTACACTTAAAATAAACTGTGGCACATAGAAAGAAACAATGTAGCCCACATTTGGCCCCTAGGAGCACGCTTCAAACTTGGCTTGAATTTGAAATTATTTTTTTTTTTTTTTATCATCTCACAATTTTTTTTGCAACGTTTAGGATTTTTTAAATATTTTTTCCCATATTTTTCCTTTATTTTTATGTTTTCTTTACCTTTATTCTTTCTTAATTTTTTCTTTTATCTCGACTCCTTGGTGACTTTTTTTAATTTTTTCCCTCGCGGCAACACTGCTTTAGCCCTCACCCAGTAAGTTCTTTAGTTGACTGTCGTCCCTCCGCCAATTCACTTCTTCTCGTGATGACGACCACCAAAACAGTCATTGAAAAGTGAGTCTTTGCTATATTTCTTTCTATGTGGCACAGATTATTTTAAGTATATATATATATATAATCAAACCACAATAAGAAATGGGAAAACAAGACTAAGATCTTTCAACCGTAACAAGCGGTCTTCGTCAGAGTCAAACCCAAAACTCAGTTGGGTTTTTGACTCTGACGAAGACCGCTTGTTATGGTTAAAAGATCTTAGTCTTGTTTTCCCATTTCATATTTTGGTTTGATCATATATATATATATATATATATATATATATTTGGGGAGCAGGCCTTCATTTATACACGTTTTATTAAAAGTAATGCCCAATTTAACTTTTACACTTTTTCTTATCCGTTTTTCAAGTGTTCTCATACTTGACTTCCATGGTTCTGGAACTAAAAACACAAGTTCACCAAAATTTTTATTACTATACACCGACATGTTTCGGTCATCGTTGACCATTTTCAAGGTTAAAGAATATATAAAATTATTAATGATCGAAAAGTGAATAACAATTAAAATAAACTAAAATAAACATAACGAGTCCATAACACATATTCACAACTAGGGAGGTTATCAAAGGTAAAGGTATGTTGAGGTTTCACCAGGCTCTTGGTTACCTTCCATCCGTCATTTGTATCTGGGAAGGTAATCGATTAACTTCTATACCTCTCCCAGACTGGTTCGCCTTCTGACTGCCTTCATATAATTTTAGAATTCTTGAAAATCCTCCTCCTTGGCTGTTAATACTAGGTTGCTTTTCGAGGATCAAGATAGCTTCCAAAATTTGCAATCTGGTGTGGTCATGTTCTTGTTGTAATATTACAGTATTGTCTGTTAACATTTCCCTGGTTAATTGCACTCCATGTGTTAACCTAACGTGCTCTTTGGGTCCTCCGGATGCCAGATGCATGGTGAGCCTTCGTGAAAGCGTGGTTGTGGTGGAACCAACATATTTCGAGCGTAGGGACTCGCAGTTCCCTAATTTGCAGTTAAACTCGTATACAACATTAGTTCTCTGAAGGGTTGCTTTCTTTTGTGGGTTGTTCGTAATTACCATTCTTGAAGTGGCAGAGTTGGCATAGTAAATTCGTAATTCTAATCTGTCATCTGGCTTGAGGCATGATGTATTATTCTTAATAATTCCTTTTAGTATACGTTCATCCGTTTTATAAGCTTCCGAAAACTTATAAAACGGATATGGGAAAAGCTTATAAAACGGATGAACGTATACTAAAAGGAATTATTAAGAATAATACATCATGCCTCAAGCCAGATGACAGATTAGAATTACGAATTTACTATGCCAACTCTGCCACTTCAAGAATGGTAATTACGAACAACCCACAAAAGAAAGCAACCCTTCAGAGAACTAATGTTGTATACGAGTTTAACTGCAAATTAGGGAACTGCGAGTCCCTACGCTCGAAATATGTTGGTTCCACCACAACCACGCTTTCACGAAGGCTCACCATGCATCTGGCATCCGGAGGACCCAAAGAGCACGTTAGGTTAACACATGGAGTGCAATTAACCAGGGAAATGTTAACAGACAATACTGTAATATTACAACAAGAACATGACCACACCAGATTGCAAATTTTGGAAGCTATCTTGATCCTCGAAAAGCAACCTAGTATTAACAGCCAAGGAGGAGGATTTTCAAGAATTCTAAAATTATATGAAGGCAGTCAGAAGGCGAACCAGTCTGGGAGAGGTATAGAAGTTAATCGATTACCTTCCCAGATACAAATGACGGATGGAAGGTAACCAAGAGCCTGGTGAAACCTCAACATACCTTTACCTTTGATAACCTCCCTAGTTGTGAATATGTGTTATGGACTCGTTATGTTTATTTTAGTTTATTTTAATTGTTATTCACTTTTCGATCATTAATAATTTTATATATTCTTTAACCTTGAAAATGGTCAACGATGACCGAAACATGTCGGTGTATAGTAATAAAAATTTTGGTGAACTTGTGTTTTTAGTTCCAGAACCATGGAAGTCAAGTATGAGAACACTTGAAAAACGGATAAGAAAAAGTGTAAAAGTTAAATTGGGCATTACTTTTAATAAAACATATATATATATATATAGGTGTTTTCTCTAATCGGGGTTTGGTCAATTTTCCAGGATAAAAAATCAAAACCTCGTTGCCAACGTTTCGGTTTTAAAATAATTCAATGAGAGTTTGATTTTTGAACCTAGAAAATTTGACCGAATCCCGATTAGATAACACACATATTCTATCAAACGGTCGATATATTATTGAATCTGTTGTTAAATATAAAGTTAAGAAAAGGTAATGTGTAATTATTACTACCGTATTAAACAATTTATATAGTTATTGTTAATTCACAGAAGAAAGTGAACAAATAAAAGGAAAGTTCACATTGTTTTAATTTTTTTTCCTAACATATCTCAATTATGTAAATGTCATTTGTAAAAGAAAGGTAGGCAAATAGCAGCGAGAGAAGAGCTTCTATAATTATCACCCTAGTAGGTAAACATCATTACGTAATGACTTATTAGCATTGTCGCCTAAGTAGAGGCATTTGACGACAAGTCTTAGAAACCATTTAAACCTTATCTCTGTTAAAAAAAAAAAGAATTATTTTACCAAAGCAATGGTTACTTACAGCGTAAAATATTCTTTATACATACATCTTTGTAAAAAAAACATTCTGACTTAGGAATTTCGACATATCAACTCTATCTTTAGTAACAAATTAAGTTTGTTTTAACAATTAACAAAAATATTCAATCGATCATAAATATTATTATTTTAGCAATAAAAAACTAGTATAACTATGAAAAAGAAAGCATCAAAGTGTATAGTAATAACACATGCTATTTGAAAGTTATCAATTAGAAAAAGGAGTACTGTAAATATGATTAAATATGAAATTTTATCTTTGTATCGATCTTCTGTAATTTTTTATAATAGAACTTTGTTTTTGTTTCTTTTCTATTGCCCACGCTTACAGGCTGTTACTTTTTAGTACTGCTTTAGGGATGGAAAGTGTTTCTCTCATTTATTATCTGGCATCCATTTTAGTGATGGTCGAGCCCATTACCGGGTTGATTCTGTACTGGAAGTCCTAAATTTTGTCATTTATTATCTGGCATCCATTTTAGTAATGGTCGAGCCCATTACCGAGTTGATTCTGTGCTGGAAGTCCTAAATTTTGTCTAACTCACGTCTATTTAGAGTAGGACTTATTAATAGATATCTGACATCGTACATCGTACTTCTCCAAAGAATGAAGTAATCAGATTTTGTAACTTCCGGCATGAAATATTGAGGGCCAGAATGAAAAACTACCAGAGACGAGCTCACAAGCCATTCAGCTAGCTACCCAAATATATATCATTTCATAACTAATAACAGTTGTTAGCACATAATAATTTAACCAAAAATACAACTTAATAAGACTTTAGATACATAATTCCAAATTTTTTTATTGTTATATTCATATTTATTAAAAAAGTTGAACTCAATATGGTTTGTCCATTAAATCAAATAAAAATTAGGTATTTGAGAAACTAATGTCTTCTTTAAACAGAAAATCTCAGATCAAAAACTTAGGCAATTTAAAATCTCATTCAAAAATCAGATAACAAAAATACGTATGTACATCCTACGTGGAGGTAGAGTACTTTCATCTGAAGACACGCCGATGACTGGCATCTTATTAAACGTATTAAAGCTAAATTACGTCTAATTTTAACAGTAAACCCAATTAATATCATAAGGTGAATAAATAAGGGATCTTGGGCTCCTTTAAGTTAAAGGATAAATTCCAATAATATGTGTTTTTTTTTATTGCTCCTTGTTCCACACATAGTACTACATGTTCTTTTAGCCATTGAATTTCAATAATATTGTTGTTAAGTATTACATACACATTATTTTATCAATAGTTGCATCAATTAGTGAGCAAAAACGTATGCTTACATCAATTTTGAGTTACGTGAAGCAGGATGGTTTTGTGTGATCGCATCGGACTGGTAGATCCCGGGTTCAATTCTGACTCTGGCTTTGATTTCTTCATGAGGGGAGGTGACAAAGTCAGAGTATGTTGTCCTTCAGAGAGGATGTTAAGTCATCGGTCCCGAGACTGTACGATGTTAGGTATTTGTTAAAGATCCCTACTCTAAATACACCTGAGTTAGGAGACGTTTATGACTCTCACTATACTAATATTGTGGACTCCCAATAAAGGCTCAGTACTGTGGCTCGCCTGTTACTGAAATGGGTGTCAAATAATAAATGAGCCACACTCTGCGCCACTAGAAGTTTGAGCATTGGAAAACAAAACAAAAAGTCTTGAGTCACTGCTTTCTTTTATTTGAGTCATACAGAACTCTCAATTCCGCATGCAATTACAACTTAAATAGGAAGAAACAAGAATAAAAATGTATACAGACTTCTTAAACTACGAAATCAAATAGAGTGAATAACTGGAAGCAAACAGCTTAAAATAAACTTGTTATAATCATTGTAGGGTACGTTAGGTTAGGTTATGTTGCAGTGGCAGTCCCACAAGGGAACACACTTAGGCCGAGCATTGGCCCTTTGTGATAGCACACAATGAAGATTGATTCTACAGTGGGAGTCCTAAATTTTGCCTAACTCAAATGTATTTAGAGTAGGGATCTTTAACAAGTACCTGACATCGTACAGGCTTGGGACCGACGCTTTAACGTCCTTCTCCGAGGGACGACGTGCTCAGATTTATTCACCTCCGGCGTGAATAAATCGAGGGCCAGGTGGGGATCGAACCCCGGTCATATAAGTTCAGAGGCGAGCACGTAACCACTGATCTAGCCTGACCCCTTCATTGTAGGGTAAAAAGTTAATAAAATGCTCTCCACATACACAAATTTAATGGTGTAAACAACGCGTTTCGAACACGTAGTGTTCTTCCTCAGGCATTAACTACGGGTGAGTGTCGGTGGTACAACTGTTCCACGTGTTCAAAACGCGTTGTTTATACCATTAAATTTTTATGTGTGGAGACCATTTCATTAACTTTTTACCCTACAATGAATAAATACCACATAATAAGTGATTGTACTACGATAGAATTGTTATAATCATTGTTACTGATCCACGCGATGAGTACAACGTTGGACCGGTGTTTAATGAGTGCAGGCACTAGGAAATGATAAATCCCTAAGGTAGATGTAACCATCAGTAAAATAAGAAAACTTTATAAGTGAGCTGTTTTAGAAACGTTTGTAGTTATTAAGAAAAATATATAAAAGCATTTCCGAACAATGAATCTCTGACAATCATAAAGTCAATTAGGTCTGTGAGCTCTATCTTCTAAGCTGAAAGGGAGTTGAACCGAACAGGATATCCCCAATTATTAGTATGACGTGTTTAATTAATATGACAGTGGCAGAGGATTCGCACTTGAGAGTCCCTAAAGCAGCGTACTGTACGATGGAACAGCCTGCGTGGCCTAGCCCAATTCATCTTAACACCAGTCCAAATTTTAGCCATAAAACCATTTTTTTAAACTTTTGTTTAGAACCACGTAGTAATTATTAATTTAAAGTAGTTTTAGGGTAAAAAGCTAATGAAATCGTCTGCACATATAATCATTTTATGTTATAAACAACGCGTTTCGAGCACGTAGTGTTCTTCCTCACGAATTAACTAAAAAATACAATGACTCCAGAGAGTTATCTATAGTACAAAGTAAATATAGCACAAAATAAAATTAAAATAAAATAAGGAAGTGAGTACGAATCTATCGTACTCACTTCCATATTTTATTTTATACTATATTTACTTTGTACTATAAATAACTCTCTGGTGTCATTGAATTTTTTAGTTAATGCCTGAAGAAGAACACTACGTGTTTGAAACGCGTTATTTATACCATTAAATTTTTACATGTGGAGACCCACCCTTTCATTAGTTTTTTTACCCTAAAATGAGTAAATATCACATAATAACTGATTGCACTACGTTAGAATTTAAACAGGACTTACAGACTTACACAAAACCAATTGTCAAAACTTTTAATTACTTGAAAACAATAACAGAACGTTAATGAAAACTACCCAAAGTTTATCCTTCAAAATATTATAGTTTAAGAAATTTGAATTCTTCAACTAATCGCCTACACTAGAAACAGTCCTATATATTTCTTTTCTTACTCAATTTATATTCCAAGAGATATATTAAAATTCGGCAAACATCCACTATACATATATCAATAATATCAACATACATATATATTACATATTTACAGAATCAACGCATTCTGTAAATTTAAGAAGAATAATCGCAGTATCCTATTGAAGATCGAAATGTTTACATGTGACATAATAAAACTGATAAGAAAACCAAAACTATTTTAAAATTTTATAAAATTGACAACAGTATATTTTCTAATCCATATATACAAATTTGCAAGACAAGAATACAAACTAAAATAAGTATAAATATTTTGTACGTTTATATCATTTTTATTATCAAATAATAAAACATTAATTATCAAGGAAATGTATGTTTATTTTTCTCGCAATACAGCTATTCCATATATATCGCAATTTAATTTCAGTAACTCTGAGTTAGTAGTACCAACCACCAGGAATCAGTTTTTTAAACTGCGAACAACTGTTAAAAAAATGAGCAAAAGTATTTTTTTTAAATAATAATTCTTAAAATATTTTTATAATAAATAAAATAATTGTAGGTTAGTAAATAATGTATTTACTCACGGCATAAACGATAAGTTGTCTAGCAAGCAGGCACGGCATTCGCTGGATGGCTTTACAGTAATAAGCTCGAAGTGACACGCCTGCTAGGTCACGTGAGTGCCCCCTCCCATACCTTTTATATTAGCGTTTTGAACCGACCTTATGCCTCTTTAAATCTAGTTCAAATAGGATCTCATGGATATAAGTTTGTAAAAAAAAGATGTTCCGTGTCAATAATCTTATTCATGTTTCAATTTACCACTAAAGAAAACTTAGAACAACAACATTACGTTAATTGTTATCAACTTATTTATAATAGTATTTTACAAAACAGAAAATTTGAATTTGTGTTTATCAGTAGAATTTATATTGTGAAAGATCTTCAAGGCATAGAGATTCCAATTGAAGCAAAACTTTGATATTATTTAAAATCTCCAATGACAAGTCCATCATAGGGAATTTTTAGTTATGTGGTAACGTTTGTTTTAACTGATGAGATTTTAAACAAACAGAAGGTTACTTCACTGTTGCTTTTATGCGGAAAATTAGAAAAGGCGATGTCGGATAATGAATATGAAAGCTTTGAAATTACTGACTATGATTTAGAAAATGAATTCACCACCAATCGGAAACGTTTAACAAAAAATCAGCAAATATATGGTATTTAATAATTGTTTCTATAGAACTTGATACACTGATGTAAATATTAATTTTTATGTACACATAGAAAAAATGATTCCATTAGTTGTAAGGTTGATTATCGTGTTTTGATTTAGGTATATGGGCAGACAAAGAGAGTGATGATGAAGAAGATGCCAGGCCTTCTTTTAAATCCACTCGATCAGCAAAATCATATACAGCGCCTATAGGATTTATTCCTGGTGGAGTTCAACATGGAGGTAAGCTTGAAGAAGCTAATGCTGGAAAAGAGCAAAACGAAAGTGAGGAAGAAGATGATGATGCCAATTTTAGTAAGAAGCAATTGTTGGGCACTTCAAGTTCCAGGTAGGTTAAATGTGTTCTTTTGTATTTTTGTACCAAGCAATTACTAATCCATGTCCTCCCTGTGTTTTAAAGTGAGGAAGATATTGGAGTTCCAATTATGGGGAAAAGCCGGAGAACTGAAAGTATTATGGAAGGAGATATTGCAGGTTTGAGAAAAAAGGGGTATAAACCACCAAATGCGTTGCTTTCTCAAAGAGGTGTAGGTACTTGGGAGAAGCATACTAAAGGTATCGGTGCGAAACTTCTTTTACAGGTATTAATAACATCTTTTAAATGATTTTTTTTAAAAGTTAGACATTTTCTACAACAATACATGCTGAATTGTTTCTCTTAGATGGGATATCAACCAGGTAAAGGTCTCGGAAAGGATCTTCAGGGCATAGAAACTCCAATTGAAGCTAAACTTCGAAAAGGAAGAGGAGCCGTCGGTGAGGACATATTCTTTTTTTTTTTATAATTAAAGAAAAAGAAAGTTATAATTTCTTATTTGTTTAGTGCATTCAAGTCTTACTAAGTTCTGTATCATTCCTTACATTAAAATCTTGCAATAATTATTAAAAAATGTATGGTATGATTATTAAAACAATAAATAATACATTCTTCAATTGTGTATATTTAGCAATTCGTAGTTAACTTATTCTTTAATGTAAAAATTTAAAATTTCAGGAGCTTATGGGCCTGAAACTCATCAAAAACAAATGGCTAAAACGGAAGAAAAGAAAATTCCTCCTAAAGAAGGTACAGAACGTACATCTCTCTGGAGGAAAGTGGATGGGGGAAAGAAGAAGAAAACTGGCTATATTTATAAAACTGTGGAGGACCTTTTAAATCAGTCTGATCATCCTGGGAGGAAACGAGAGTTCAAGTATGCTAGTATATTGCATTTTTTTATTAAACTCAGTTTAATAACTATAAAAAGAATACTTTTTTTTGTTAAAATATGTAATTCTCCAATGCCTAACTTCAAATATGAGAGAAAATATAATGTTTGCTTTCCTTTATATTGTATTTGTTGAAAAATGCAATTGAGCTGGATCCTTATAAATTATACATTATCAGTAATTAAACTAAAGAATTCTGTTGTTGGTTTTGCTATATTTTTAACTCGATAATGATTTAAACTACAACAATACTAATCAAAAGTATCTCTGAATTTTATATAAAACTAACTCTTATTTTTAGCACTAATTACATTGTTTTCTTTTTCTCAGTGAACTATCGAAGGTAAAGGTCATAGATATGACAGGACCAGAGCAAAGAGTTTTGTCAGGTTATCACGCTATATCTGGAGTTCAAAAACCTTCAGACCAATGGGATTCGAGAAAAGAAAAGCAGTATACGAACTTCACTATGCCTGAACTCCTTCATAATTTAAACATTATTGTTGATATGTGTGAACAGGTCAGTATGTTTCAATATGAATCATTTATTATTTATGTCTAGATAGAAAACTTGTATTAAAATGTATATACTCTGTTTAAGTAAATACTCTTCAAGTTTTTATAATACAGGTACAGGTTTGTTTATATAGGTATTTTTGGATTGAGATTTCAATTTTGTTTCAAATCAATGCATCAATTTTAAATTTAATTATCAAAAAGGGTAAACTTTAGAACTTAAAGGTGATTCTTATTCCATCGCTATATTAATTCTTGCGATTTGCATGTTGTTACATATTTTGTTTGCCACGAAAATTTGTCACTTTTTTTGAATAATTAAAATATACATAAGTCATTTTATTTCATAAATTTATCCCTATATAAAAGAGTATGAACACAGTTGATTATTTGAACCAGAATTTCTAATTGGAATCTTTTTTGAATTTTTAATTTATGGTTATTTACAGGATATTATAAATAATGCAAAGATAGTTAAATACAATGAAGATAGATTGGTTGCTCTGGCAGATGAAATTGACAAGTTAGAAAATTTAGCTAATGAAGAAAGCAAAACAGTGCAAACTTTAGAGAAACTTACTAGTACTTTAGAAGATCTGTTGACCCTTTGTGAAGCAGGAGGTGTTAGTTGCGAAGATATTATTGAACAATTTGAGAAGATCAAGGTTAATAAGTTAGTTATTTTTCGAATTTTATATTGTAAATATTTCACTTATTTTGCTTTTTACGGTTTTTTTTCAGGATAAATATCCAACTGAATATGTAATTCATGAACTGCCTCTCATGGTACCTGACCTTCTTAGAGTTCCTCTTAAAGAAAGGTTAGAATCTTGGGATCCTCTTATAGATCCCAGTGAACCTGTTCCTATTTTCGCTAAGTGGAAAACTCTATTAGAGAATGAAGTTGGACGAGTACCTCAGACTCCAATGCATGATCCATACTACAGATTGCTTTGGGAATCATGGATGCCTTTTATTCGAAAACTAGTAAAGTAAGTCAATTATTTTAGGGTTAAAGGTCATTTTTTCAACCAGTATAAACGTAAAAAAAATTTACACAGGAGTGTAACTTTATGGCAAAAAATGTTTACCATTCGGGAGTTCCTTCCTGATTTTGCACAAAACTTTTGAGTTGCGAAGAAAACGATGGAAGCATTAGTGATCCTAATATGTTGCCCAAAAGAATATTATACTTTTTCTATACATAATAGCTATTAATGATCTGATATTCGGATCATTAATAGCTATAATAATAATAGCTATTAATGATCGGATTGATATTCGGGATTATATGCGGGTAACCGCAGGTTCTATTTATGGAAATCTTTAAATACTATAAGTTTACTAATAGTATTACTAATTTCCCTCCCATCTAGTAGCCACTTTTCCATTTAGACATCAAATTTAAAAGTTTCTTTTAAATACGTTGGAAATAATTCCTGTAACAATTAGAATGATGAAATAAGTTTTAGATGATTAAAAAGAATTTGAGGTCTTTTTGTGACAGTAACTTTATAGTAATTGTTAATAATTAACGTTCCTAAATTAATTCGTTATATTTTTGGGTAATATGTAAATGTTAGTCTTTTATGTCGTATATAAAATTTACATTTATTTATAATTTATTCTTAAGTTTAATTCTAACTACTGACATGTCCCAGTAATGTCAATGTCAACTGAAAATAGATAAAGATTTTTTTGATGGCTACTATGTTTGTAGATATAGTGATTAATTAATTATATTATTATATTCATTCAATTAATTATATTGATTGAAATATAATTGTGTCTAATACTATAGTTGCTGGGATGGTCGGTTGAAAGCTGAAGAAATGGTAGAAGTTTTACGTGCATGGAAACCTTTGTTACCCATGTGGATTCAGGAAAACATTCTTCAACAGCTTGTTCTGCCGAAACTGCAGAGTTGTATTCAAGAGTGGAATCCTTTAACCGACACCATACCGGTGCACAGCTGGATACACCCTTGGCTTCCATTTATTAGTGAGTCTGAATATTTGAAAAGAACTTTCCTTTTATAAGTATAAATGTTAAAATAAAACCTGTAAACAAATGTTTTACAAATAAAAAAACTACTCAAATCACGCTCTACAACAGTTCAGAAAAAAATGGATATCTGGTTCCTTTGAAGAAGTAAAAATTATATAGGACAGACAAAACACTTATCGTTCGTAGTAGGCAGTTCATTTTAACTAGATATATAATTTTAACTATATAGATATATAACTGAATAAAAACAGCACATAAAGAACGAAAACATTTACTGGGGTCAATATTTCAAAATGAAGTTCGTATTCAGGAAGAGAGTAGAAGGGAAGAAGAAGAGGAGCTACGTTCGTTCAGGACTGTCGGTGTCTTTACATGTTGTTTTTTTTTCAGTTATTTATCTGTCCGGTTTTGACTGTTTAGTAATTTCATATATATATACTATGATAAACGAAAAAACGGTCCGACAGGACAGATAACACTTAAAATAAACTGTGACACATAGACTGAAACATAACAAAGACTCAAATTGAAAAGTGAGTCTTTGTTATGGTTTAGTTTATGTATTACAGTTTATTTTAAATATATATATGAGTTCAAAATTGAAGAAGAGTTACACACAGAGTAAAGAAACACACTAACTCAAATTTTCAAAAAAATTGAGAAAATTTCCAAAAATACTCTGTGTGTTACTCTTCTCCGATTTTGAACTTGTATTTGCCCAGTTTGGATCGTCTTTACGATTTCATATTGAATATATATATATATACGAAAATACGATCGAAACGATTTATCTTATGTTTGAAATTGACACACGCTCAGAATAATAAACTTACCATAGTAAGTGTGTACCATAGTATTCGACTTACCATAGTCTAAATCCTCCTTTACCATCATCTCCTTCCTTTTATCTCCGTGTTTTTTCCGTTTCTGCTACTTTACTTGATAGTAAAATGCTGATTGGTCGAACTGATTTCATATGATTTCGAATAATGTTGAAATCTTGAGTTTTTTTTATATCATTTCTTAGTAAACGTCTCTATAATTTATCGTGTGGTCCTCATGTACTGTTATTTTTGAATATGTAGATTCAAGGTTCATTGAAGTGTAGTTCCTTTAATACTCGGTACTAATTAACCAATGGGCCGGTCACAAAATGGAGCTCCCAATGGCATTTGGTGTCACCCATCTGAATAATAACTATGCCCAATTTTGTTTAACCTTGGTGATAGGTGGACCGACGTATTCAACATGGCTATGTTCATGTTGACAAGAAGCTACTCATGGTTATCATGAGTTGGTAGTGGTAATTCTACTGGGAGTAGCTTTGCCACTAGATCAGATCACTTTTTCTTCTCCTGATGATGGATGTCGAAATATCAAGAGAGTTTTGATGGTGTCTTTCTATATTCTTTCAAATAACTTAAAATTATATTAAAAGTTAATTTAGGAGGAAGCCTGGGAAGTGGGTCCAACAACTATGGTGTTTTATAACCATAGATAAAACTTTATAAAATAAAAACTTATAAAATTATAAATAAAAACTTATAAAATTATAAAACTTTATATAAGACGTAAGACTGCATTGAAGAACGTTTTTTTTACTTTTAACGCGCTGAAAAACCGTTACTTCAGTATTCCTGAGGAGGACAGAGTAGTTTTTACTCTTACCGCGCTGAGTAAAAATGTACATAAATATTAATATTTATACATATTAAATGTATAATATTAATAATTAATAAATGAATGTATTAATATAATGTATAATAATTAATAAATATTAAATATTTATGGGTTTCATATATGCACTAAAACTAACTCTTTTCCAGTTTATAAGGAGAATCTATGGATACAACTTGTAAGAAGAGCAATTACAATTTACTTCTTCCATTGCAGTTGAATTGTTGGTACTATGAGTTTAATTTTGTTAGAAAGTTATTTTTAGTCATAGATTACGGACACAGGCATAGTATTCTCAATATGTAGGAGCCATTTAACATGATTAGGTAGAATTGAACTTTAACATATTTGTTTTAAAAATGCCAAATATAATTACTCAGGAGGGGGAATAAAAAAGTTATTTTTAAATTTAAAATGATAATCAACTATACATAATTTAATTTATTGGTTTGTAGTTATGGTAGGAAAGGGAAGAATTAATTAAAATAATTATAATTAAAAGCCGGTTAAATGTAAGTTACGTTGATGAGTTGTCCAGAAACACCACTTTTGAGTAACTCGTAGTGTCTTTCACCATGTTTGTTGCTTCCCCTATCGCTGTTGAAAAATTTACCCCCTTTTGTGTTTGGACCAGATTTCAACATTAGCAGTTTACAAGGAGCCTCGGTCCAGTGTTCCAAGAAGTATTGCACATTCTTACAATAAGTAAGTAGCTTGTAAGTTACTACCTTACAAGGTAGTTTTCAAGGTTCTGAGGAGGGCTGGTTGGTGGTATTTGTTCAAGATCACCGGCTGTCGTTCTGGTCAGATTAGTTACGCAATATTTGTGTTTGTTGTTTAGTAAAAGTGTAGACACCAAGTGCAAATGACCAAATTGATTTACTTATGCACCATGCAGTTACAGTGAGATGTTTATATAAATAACGCTTGTTATTCTTATTTTCCAGGCGAAGGGCTTCACATGTATGTATTCCCAGTATTAAGACAGAAACTGGGAGCTGCACTGAATAATTGGCATCCCTCAGACAGTTCTGCCAGATTCATGTTGTTACCTTGGCAATCTATATTCAGTCAGTCTGAAATGGAGAACTTCTTGCGAGCACATGTCGTCCCTAAACTATCTATTTGTTTGCAGGTAAATTAATATATAAATAAAACCTTACTTGGTACACAGTACTGAATTTGAAAAGCATTTTAAATTGTTTGACACAGTCCTTTCGTAGTTTAGTTACTGCAGTAATAAATAAAAATAACAAATAATCGGTTTATGTCTAATTCAATTTATATGTGATTACAATTCATAAACATTGCGTACACTAAACTGGAGCTTTCCACTAAAATACTGAACTAGTCGTATTTCATTTATTTGCTTTAACTGTGCTGATATATATCTGAACTAGTTCTCGAAAATAAGATTTATTTTGCGTATTTTTATTATTTATTTTTGTACTGGAACACCTTTTATGTATGGTGTTGTCTTTAATAATTTTAAAAAGAAAGTGACTTTTCCATCATGCGTTATTGTTCCCATAAAATAAGGCACATTCACACTATGAGGCTATTTTTTGTGTAAAATATCAATTTGATCCATCAAAGATTCTGGACTGTAACGTGGCCACAAACTTTGGACACATACTTACACAGACACAGTTTATCTATATAATTATGTATATAATATCTGTCCAATAGTTTGGACAGACACAGACATCATCGAGAAAAACTTCGTAAAACGACTTCTAGGACCTCAAAACATGTAATTCCGTCATAATTTCGAGATCGAATTTTTTCACGATCACTATACTTTACTTATAGTAAAGTAAATGTATATTTCTAACGTAGTGCAATCACTTATTATGTGGTATTTCCTCATTTTGGGTAAAAAGCTAATGAAATGGTCTCCACATATAAAAATTCAATGGTATAAAACGTATTTAAAACGTATATTTGTATTATTTGAGTTTTCATCATTTCCATTAATATTTTCATGGAACTGAGACGTGTAAAAACGTTCGTGTTGTATCAAACATTTGATTATGCTGAGCCGTTTTTTAATTAATTACTAGCTTGGTGTAAGGCTCGGTGCATGCTATGCTAACCCAAACAAATCCTCTTGACTCATTACTTGTTGAGTGAAGCAGGGCCATCTGTGATATGTCTGAACATGTATTTTATAGTCTAAGTCCTGATGCCTTATCAAGTTGTGCTCCCATAGCGATGTAAAAGAAAGTTTGTGTTCTTTGATGTTCTGAATGATGATGTGTATCACACTCAGTGACGTAGCAACCATTTTTGCCGCCCCCGCTGGTCGTTAACCTTCAAAATTCCATAAATTCCTCAAAATATTGATATTTTCATGTAATTACGATCAGGAATCTAATTTTAGACTGCTGTCATTGGTTCCAGACTTACATCTTGTTATACTACTGGTTTACATATACAGGCGGCATCAATGAAAACCAAAGATTTTTAAAAACAAAAACGTATAACTCAATTATAAAAAAAAAAGTTATATTAAATTAACCAGCTATTCAAATATAATACTTTTTCAACCCTATTAAAAAACTAGTTCTGAGAAATTTAATATCAATTTATTTTTATTTGCAAATATACAGTTCAAAATAAAACATAAAAATAATTGTGAGTTTAAAAACTCATTTTGGTACGAACTTTCAATTTTTTTGTTAGCTTTTTATTATTTATATATATTTTTTGTATTTTTTATGTTTACCTCCTCAAAATGCCGCCCCCTCGCCCTCTCCACCTTGCTAATCCACTGATCACACTGTGAAATGCCCAATTATTGGATAGCATGAATGCGAAGCTGACAACGCTGTTTTACTTTTACGACAATTTCAATTAAATTTCCTGTCAGTCAGCTTCCTTTGTTAGAAATTAATCGAACTGCAAAATTCATATCGTTCGTTCATTTTGCCTCAGTTGTGTTTCAGCGTATCAAGCTAGTTACCATTGATTACAAAATGAATTGTGTAGTACTTATTTTGTTCTGTATAAACCTAATAAAAATGTTTTGATTCATAGGGACTGAAGCCTCAGGAAGATTGCTCTGAACCCTGGTCATGGGTAACATCTTGGCTACCTCTTCTGGGAGAAAACATGATGGCAGAACTGATGGACAAGTCTTTCTTTCCTAAATGGCTTCAAGTACTATCTCTTTGGCTCAACATGGCTCCAAACTATGACCAGATATCTTCCTGGTATTCTGGCTGGAAAGAATTAGTACCTCCTCCCTTAAGAGATCATCCTCGAATAAAACGTAAATTTAATGAACTACTTTTAAGTTAGATATTCTTTAAGTATAAATAAGTGATTTGTGCCTAAGGAAATACTATTCTTTCTTTGTTCAATAAGCACTTTTAAGGTAACATTAATTGATAAAACTAAGTACATTACAGTTTTTGCGGGAATAACCTTTATTACCCGGTAGAAACATAACTTACGAAATATTTTTACGTAACTGTCATTGTATCAGTGCAGAACTGTAGAGTTAAACTGAATATACTGTGGTGGTGAATTCCTGGAGAATATATTATTAATATTAATTTTTTTTGCATTTTCCATTGTGAGCAAACATTACAACTCATTTTTATGTGTTACACTGGTGATGAATTCGTTTCAGTTCATTTCAAACTATCATACGCGTTTATTTTAGTTGCATTACTTAATTTGAGTTTAATGTGAGCTTATTTCCTACTCTAAAGGATATTTAAATTATATAATAAAGTGGAAATCAAGCAAAAAGTTTAAATCTTAAACATTTATCCTAATATTTATGGCATTAAGAAAACCAATCAAGTAAAATGTATAATTTAAATTCAGGTGATTATTTTGTTTAAAGTAAGTTCTTTGTAACTTATTTTAAAAAATTTGGATGAAATACATTGTCAGTTTAAGAAGTGCTTTATAGTCGTCATATTTTTTATTACATTTTTAATTTTTTATTTACGATAATATAAAAAATAGAACACAAAGACATCTGTGATCCTCAGGAGCTCTACTTCAGTGGCACTAGACTACTCAGTTGTACGTCTTTACCATTTAAATTGCGTGTTAATATTTTAATTAGATATATTTAATTGGATTCTTAGTATTTTTAATTTAAACTGGGTGTGGGGGAGTGTTGCTCAGTGTGCTCCGCTGGTTTGGTAGATCCAGGATTCGATATCACCTCTGGTCCTCAATTTATTCACATTAGAGGTGAAAAAAAAATCTGATCTCGTCTTCCCATGGAGAGAGGACGTTCAGCCGTCGGGCTCGAGCCTACACTATGCCAGATACTCATTAAAGATCCATACTCTAAATAAAGTTGTGTTTGACAAAATTTAAGACTCAGCCTAGAATGTTCATTGTATGATATGATAAAGGGGCAATTTTTCACCGGTTGGTGTTCTCTCGTGTGACTGCCACTAAAACCGAACCTAATTTAAGCTTTATTACAAGTAGGCAAGATGTGAAAGCTATGATTGTGGTTGCAGCGCATCTTCGCAATGCCCTGGAGCTGATGTCCAGGTCAGTGGGTGGATCATCCATCGTACAGCCACCACCTCCTCCTCCTCCCCCACCACCTCTTATCTCCTCACACTCTCAGAGATTTCAGGTATATAACAATAAGTAGTTTTTAAAGTTGTCTTTTAATTATTTCTTTGTTTGATATTTCAGTAACATAAAATGCGATTAATCTATTAGTGAGTTATTTTCATTCACAATCATGATTGCTGCGTAATACAGGGTGCCGTACTCCAGTAGAAGTCTTCATTTAAGAAGCACTAGGTTTTATAAAAAATGTTTATCGGAATTATATTGAATTCTATTTGTTCAAGTTGGGATATCTTTCTGATGCTGTTAACAAATTCAGCAAATTTGTTGTTGATCTACATTACGCTACCACCTTTGTTAGCTTTTGGTTTTGAAAAATAGTTCTCGCTTGATTATGTTTTGAAATTAGAGTGTGATCCACGGTATACATTTTAGATGGAACTAGGTAAGACTCCCATAAAATATGATCCGTGGCCAAAAAACATTTACAATTTCATTTAAAAGATTATAGCTAATTTCACTAACAGCTTTACTTGAGAAGACAGTTTGTATTTTGACTCAGATGTTTTATGAGCAGAGTTCTTATGGACTCATTCATAGAATTCTACAGTCTATGGACTTGTATTGTACACAATATTTAAAATATTAACAACCATAGAGTACCATTTTATTATTAATTAAAAAAATTAACTTTGAAATACATTTTATGTTTACTCGTAATTATTCACTTTTATATTTAGTCAGTGAAATAGAAATTAATATAATGATCAAACCACAATAAGAAATGGGAAAACAAGACTAAGATCTTTCAACCGTAACGAGCGGTCTTCGGCAGAGTCAAAAAACCCAACAGTTGGGTTTTTGACTCTGACGAAGACCGCTTGTTACGGTTGAAAGATCATAGTCTTGTTTTCCCATTTCTTATTGTGGTTTGGTCATTGATTGTTATTTCACGTGTTTATGTGAAACCTTTTTATAGAAATTAATATATGTCTTGATGTTCAGGGGATGGCAGAAGCTGCAAGAACTTCCAGTCAAATGGTTGAAGGCTTCAGAGACCTTTTGGCAAAACGATGTGAAGAAATGGGTATTGTTTTCCTACCGCTTGTTAACAGGCATAAAGAGGGAAAACAGATTTACCGTTGCGGAATGCTACAGCTCTATATAGACAGAAATGTTCTGTTTTTTTCAGACAATGGCACTAGCTGGCAACCAATTTCCCTTTCTGCTTTACTTGAGAAAGCAGCACGTGTTATTTAAATCTATTCCTTAATTTTAAAATCCATTTCATGGCTAGTTGTATATAAAATTAATTTATATTTGTTTTTAAATATATCCTATTTTACTCCTTGATTCATTGTAATGATGCACATACGGCACCATGAGTAGAATGATCAAGACGCAGCTATCATCGATATACAGTGGTACCTCAGCTTTCGAACTTAATCCATGTCAGGTTGGTGGTCGAGGTCTGAATTAATTTTCCCCATAAGAAATAAACATGGTGTATATAATATTGATTTATAAATTGTAGGATAAAAAGTTAATGAAATGGTCTCCACATATAAAAATTTAATGGTATAAACAACGCGTTTCGAACACGTAGTGTTCTTCCTCAGGCATTAACTGAAAAATACAATGACACCAGAGAGTTATCTATAGTAGACAGTAAATATAGTACAAAATAAAATAAGGAAGAGAATACGAACCTAAGGGTGAGTGTCTGTGGTACAACTGACTGGGAATAGGATGGACGTTGGTGACGGTATGGGATACATCTGTTTCATGTTAGAAGGCAGGTACGTTTCATTATTATTTTTTTTTCTCCTAAAGGTTAGGCTGAGCCTTTACATTTCCTCTAGGACTAAGTATAGGAAACATATTGAAAATATAACACAGAGAACTATAACGAAATATAAACAAATATAGGAATACGGAGAAAATAGAACTTTTTTTTTAAAATAAATTAAGAAAAGTTGTACATTTGGGGATTTGTTCATTGAGGCAAATAGAAGAATTATCGTGCACTAATTTGTTAATTTCATAGCCTTCTAAAATAGTTATTTCATGGAATTTATTGTTTCTATGTAATATTTGTATATTTAGGTCTGGGAAAAATCGGTGGTTATTGGTGACTAAATGTTTGGCAAAATGGGACATGAATTGATTATTGTTGGGAGATTTATAAATTTATTAAAATTAATAATGCCTTATTATAAACACCTTTTTGTATAATTTATATAGCTTTGGAGTAACGTGTAATGGCTTGATACGGGCCATTCGAAAGCTTGAAATTCGGTCGAAAGTGAAGGCAATTTTTGTCGAGGGCTGAGACATCACTGTATAATTGTTGCAACGACTCCCTCAGTCTACTTTTTCCATTCATCATGTACGCACTTAGCACAAAAAAGTTTCTTAACCGTCATTATTACTACGTTAAAAGTACTGTTTTTAACGTAGACAGTATTTAGAAAATTTAAAGTGGAAAGTTGAATAATAATGTATTATTTGTTAATTGGTTTATAACTATACAGAATTAGAACCCTGCGAAACTAAAAGCTTAATGATTTGTATTTTATATCGATCCAGGTGGTTTACATGAGCGAAGTCCTAAAGAACTCTTTCAGGATGAATAACAATCAGTTAAGTAATTTTTAAATTATATATTTATTTCAAATTAGCTACAAACTTTTTGTATATATTGTGATATTTCTAAAATAACAATTAAACAAAGCATGATGAACATGAAAAAGATTAGATCAAATAATTTAATAAAAACATGTTATTATATATAGTTGTTCAAACAAAACAGAACAACTTGTAAAAAGTTAAAACTTAATATTAACTAAAGATATTACATATTATACATAAAAACAATAATCAAAATATAAATATATGTTTCGACAATACAAATACGTTAAAAGGGATTAAAACACAAGTACTCAAGAGTCCTGGAATAATTTAAAAAAAAAACTAGAACAATGATACTTTCATTTTTAATTGTTCCCAATATTTCTTTACAATTATTCCATTTTTATGAGAATGATGCATTTGAAATTTTGTAAAAATATTAAGAACAAGGTATTAACTTTGTGGGTTTATCATTCTCCCCCCCTAATAGAATACATACAAACAAAAAGGAAATGTTATTTTGACTTTACTATTTGACTCACTTATAAATTCATTTCATTGGTGAATAGCTGTTAGCTGTAACGTAAGTACTTTTGCTATAATAGTAGGAAATTAATAACAGCTTACAAAATACATTTCTTTGTAGTTTCTCTACCTGCTCTATTACACTAATATATTATTTCATCTTTATTCACGTAACAATAAACGTTTCCAAATCTCAAAAAGGTAATGAACGGTTCAACATGTATTTCTAGGAAATATAAAATGGTCATTATCAACTAGTTGTGGTTGTATTTTTGCAAATATAGGTGCATACATTTTTTTTTTAACTAAAAACTGATTTTCAAATTTCTTAATACTACTTAATGATTAGAGGCTTGTTTTTAAGTTTTTAAAAACAAAGGACTTAATTGTTTTACATACTAAAAATGGCAAAGGTTTTCTGAATAACAAGACCAAATTCTATTTGTAAAAACAATTGTTCCGGATTATACATATTTAACATTAACTGTTATATCACATATAAACATTTTTCAGTTTATTCGTATTAAGGAAAATTGATTTATCACTATTACATTTCGCCATTATTTACATTCCTCTCAATGAAGGGGTGTTTCAACACTTGGTTTAAAGGTAGACGACCACTGGGCAGCACTACTAAAAGCTGAAAACAACATAAATAAAATATAATTTATACCTCCAGTATTATTTACAACACAGGTTTTTTTTTATAAAAACCTAAAGGAATCAGTTTTCTTTAGAAAAAAAAAATAAAGAACGATAAATCCTCCAAGTATGGATAATGAAAACAAATATTTTTATTCTTCCAATAGAAAACTGTTTCTAAATCAACAAAATACTATTTTAAGATATACAACTGTGTATATTTTCTGTTAAAATCTGGTGCATTTGTTCAGCTAAAGTTTAAAGAGGTCTCAACCTTTTTCGCATGAATCAATTCTTAAATAAATAAAACTGGTACCACACAACATGTATGGAATTCTGGAATTGAAATAAAAGCAAAAGTTTTAATATATATTTAATATATGAAGGTGACTGGAGTTTACTAGCTTAAAGTTAATAAATAAATATAATAATACATTTATTACTATAATTATAGTGTATAATTAATTAATTAGTAAGCTAAACGATTGACGAGAATGTATAAAATCATAGGAAGAAACGGTTATCAGTAGAGCATTTGCTTTTGGAATTAAATATTGAAAAATATGATTGCATTAAAGTACTTTAGTTGTCATTGGAGGCTTACAGGATATGACCGAGTGTATCGTTATATGCACTGGCTGGAGTGATGCTACAGAATTATAGAAGAGTGCAAAAGGACACCACCACGATATGATGACTGCAGGCAAGGATAATACCTGTAACCGATCAGTCAGCAAAGCGCAACACTGCTATAAACCCATCTTGGATCTATCCTGAGACTTAGTTATGTACAAGTCTAGATGAATGCGTTAAATATAACACCCCTTCAAAGAAGATTTTCTGTAGATCCAACCGCTTATAATTCAGTCGGTATTAACAAATATCTCAAGATCAAGGAGTTTGGTACGTGTTGGTAGACTTCGAAGACAACTCCAAGGACCAGTGGACACGAGTATTTCGCTACTAATATGTACCGTAAACTCAAAGGCTTGGAATATTATAAATGCAAAACCATAAAAAAACAGTCCTCATTTTGTTGGACTCCAAGTCAGCGCTGACTGCCTTACAGGATGCAATTCACAGTGACCCACTTATGATGGAATAGAAGATGGGATGGCTACAAAAAAGGATGGAAAGAGAAGACTATCCGATTTGACCTGAGGACCACTACAGAAGTTATGAAAAAACCCCACCTAATGAGTACCAAGATTTACATATTTTTACGTATATTACCAACTTATGGTACGGTTATGTAAATTAATCAGTCACTTACGCGTTATGTAAATTAATCAGTCACTTACGCGAAATTGACTTCATGTTTCCCGCCTCCGCGAGGTTTTAACCTTGGGCGCCGCCAGTTTTATTTATCGAAAACTGACGATGGCTAAAGGACAGCACGTAAACACTTCGGCATGATTTGATAAATGTGCCATGACAGGACATTTAATATGCGCAAAAATGAAAACAGGTACAGAGCGTATGGCAAACAACACTATACAGCTCCGCAGGGTCTCATGCGGCGTACAGGTACAGGCACAGTGCGTATGGTAAACAACACTATACAGCTCCGCAGGGTCTCATGCGGCTTACAGGTACAGGTACAGTGCGTATGGTAAACAACACTGTACAGCTCCGCAGGGTCTCATGCGGCTTACAGGTACAGGTACAGTGCGTATGGTAAACAACACTATACAGCTCCGCAGGGTCTCATGCGGCTTACAGGTACAGGTACAGTGCGTATGGTAAACAACACTATACAGCTCCGCAGGGTCTCATGCGGCTTACAGGTACAGGTACAGTGCGTATGGTAAACAACACTATACAGCTCCGCAGGGTCTCATGCGGCTTACAGGTACAGGTACAGTGCGTATGGTAAACAACACTATACAGCTCCGCAGGGTCTCATGCGGCTTACAGGTACAGGTACAGTGAGTATGGTAAACAACACTATACAGCTCCCCAGGGTCTCATGCGGCTTACAGGTACAGGTACAGTGCGTATGGTAAACAACACTATACAGCTCCGCAGGGTCTCATGCGGCTTAGTGCAGCTGGGTCCCTCCTTATTTTACATATATTTACAAATGGTTATTATTAATTTTTTTATTATTATTATAAAATGTAATAATATTTAAAACAGAAATTAAATAATTAAAACAATCAGGTAAAAGCAAACTTCAAAAAAAGAATTGTCATTCGTGATAATCATGGGGGTTCAAATAAAATATTCAAAAGCATATTACTCCAAATAGATTGTTTGAATGTTTAATTACGTAAAAACTTCATTTGATATCTAGTTTCACAGTCTGCAGGTTTCCAGTGGCTAAGTAAACAAATTTATCGGTTCCAGAGTAGGTAATTATGTGAAGTTTGTTACATTTGAAAATTAGGTGGGAACTTTTTCGCTGCATTCAAAAAAAGATGGCGCTTAATGTTAAAAGAAGATACATTTAAGAAAATTTGTTCTTATTGGTATGTGGACAACAAATGGTGTTGAAGAAACAAATACTCGGTTCCTTTCGAATTACTGAGACAAGGTTAATTTTTTAAGTCATAAGTAAAAATTTTGATTTTTTGACTAGTCTTAAGTAATTCGGCAAATCTCTGCATTTACAATTTCCATAGTACAAAGGCAACACATCACACGACTAACTCAACACTGTTTATATCAAAATCTATTTTCCTAATGATTCTATTTTAACATTATAAATGTTGAAGCATCAGTTATAATTTCAATTATAACATTACGATTGATTGATAAATTGACACAATTAGTGAATACACTTACCTTTTTGATCAGATCTTTTGCTTCCATAGACAGGAAGTCAGGGCATGTATACTGGACATTTACAATCCTTTTGTATGTTTCTGAATAGGTCTCTGTTTCAAATGGTGGTTTACCACTAAGTAGTTCAAAACATAGGACTCCCAGGCTCCAGACATCAACATTGTGATCATGCTTATGCATGTTAATCATCTCCGGAGGTAAGTAGTCTAGAGTACCGCAAATAGTTTCTCTCCTAAAACGTCAAAACAAATAATTATTAATCCCACAAGTTGCAATTAAGTATTGCTGTATAATAAAACTAGTCTTAGTATTTAATACTAGAACTAGTATTATGTTAGGAACTAGTCTTACTATTTAATAATAGTACTAGTATTATATCTGGAACTAGTTTTACTCCTTAATAGTACATATACTACATCAGAACTAGTCTTACTATTTAATAATAGTACTAGTATTATATCTGGAACTAGTTTTACTCCTTAATAGTACATATACTACATCAGAACTAGTCTTACTATTTACTATAATAATGTACTAGTATTATATCTGGAACTAGTTTTACTCTTAATATTTACTTTTTTATAATACTACGATAGGAACTAGTCTTACTATTTAATAATAGTACTAGTATTATATCTGGAACTAGTTTTACTCCTTAATAGTACATATACTACATCAGAACTAGTCTTACTATTTAATACTAGTAACTAATCTTCACTAGTATTATATCATGTAATATTTTTACATTTAATTTTACCTTTTTTATAAGGTATTAGGTTAGGTTAGGTTACAGTGGCAGTTCCAAAAGAGAACGAAACGAACACTGATGCTAGACCGAACATATGGCCCTTTACAAGTAGATACTCAATATATGAAGTATTAGATTCTACAGTAGAAGTAGCTCATAAATCAAGTATATTTAGAGTAGGGATCTTTAACGAGTACCCGACATCGTACAGGCTCGGGACCGACGGCTTAACGTCCTTCACCGAGGGACGACGTGCTCAGATTTATTCAACTTCGGCGTGAATAAATCGAGGGCCAGGTGGGGATCGAATCCCAGTCCTATCAACCCAGAGACGAACACGTAACCACTGAGCTAGCCTGGCCACTTTATAAGGTGTTACAATAAAGATTTACTAAAATAAAATATTATATGTAAGAATAATTAATAAAAGGTTCATAACAGACTAGAAGATATTGCTTCATAAATTAACTATTGTTTGCTACTTTTGTTTTTCAAAAATCTCCTGGTAATCAACAACAAACTCTTCACATGGAAATATTCAATGGAATAGATAATTCAAAACAAGTGTTTTTCGATCTGGAGTAGAATTAATTCCTATATTCATAATCTATCGTTAACTAAAATAATATTTTAATTGTACTCTTTACTCTTTATAACATAAAGAGTTTTATCTCTTTATACACAATGTTTACCCCTAGTCTGTAAGCTTCCTATGGATTTCAGTTTGTAAGTTCATATGTTAATTCAGGATAACTCTGTCAAAATATTGGGTAGGTCAAAAGAATAACGTCATAGTGAATATATAATTTTTTTTTACCTGCTATTAATTGAATGAAAGTTTTATCGAAAAAAAAAAAATTTTAAAAATTTATATTTAAAAATATATTCATGAGAACAGTAAAGCTATTATACAATATACAAAAATAAATAATACTTCATCTAAACTTAATGCTGATCCGGTTTTCAACAACAATAGCAGTATATAAGGTAAAATGTTATTTAAGGTTATCTATCTAATTTTAATTTACATTAGTATTTACACCAGTTTAACATTCAGTGCTATTAGTTCATAAGTTCTAACTTAATAGTAACTGATAATAATAATAATAGTATGCATGCATTTAATATTAAGTTACTTACTTTGAGAATGGTGAATGTACAGACCATCCAAAATCTGAAATTTTTAAAACTCCATTTGAATTTAATAGTAAATTTTCTGGTTTTATGTCTCTATGAATAACTCCTTTGCTATGGCAATAAATTAAAGCATCTGCCAATTCTTTTATTAATTTTGCCGTCCTGTAATTTAACATTAGACAATGACAATTTAACAAATAATATAAATGAAATATCAAATTACATTAAAAAAAAAGTAAACATCTTTAAATATGAGCGAAATACATATAATATGAAATAAATAAATAAAATTCTGTGTCGTAAATATAAACTAAACATATATAGTTTCTATAAGTATAAAAATCATCCCAGGAAAATAGTTTTCTAACGCTTACACTTATACGGCTTTCATACTATTAGAGCTGTTCTATGGGAGGAAATGGTGGTTCATTTATTATTTGGCACCCATTTTAGTAATAAGCCCTATTACCTCTTGATTCTATATTGGAATCTTAAATTTTGTCTAACTCAAATCTATTTAGAGAAGCGATCTTTAAAGAGTATCTGATATCGTACAGACTCTGGACAGACGACTTACCGTCTTCTCCGAGAGACGATATGCTCAGAATAAATCGAGGGTCGCAGTGGGTATTGAACCACGGACCTACTAGTCCATAAGCGGGGACGTTGTCACTGGGCTAACCTGGCCACTATAAAAATGTATTATATTAATAAATAAACTTGTCTTACTATCAGCCCAAGTAGGACGACTTGACAATGCGCGAAACGATCAGACTACAACAATGTTTCATGAGGCAAGACGGATTTATATAACACGATGTTTACTAACCTCTATGGTACTAACAATAACCATATATAAAACGTATTGTTTAGTATTTACACTAATTCCAGTTTCAAGTTACAATAATTGATTTTGTTAAATGATATTTAAATAAAACAATCTCGATTGATTTATACTAAACTTTACTATAAGAGATAATTAACAATAAATTTAATTCCTGGATTTGGTTTAATGAAGCTTCTAAATTCTACGACTTTAATGTGTTCGATAAGAACAAATGGTGAATACCTTTATAATCTGGAAATGTCTACTTTTTTTTCACAGTATGCGAAGCACATCAGTGAAAAACAAATAAGATTGTTTTTGCGATTTAGAAGAAAGATGTTTCAAAGGTTTACTAACCTCTAAATGAGCCGCTTATTTTGAAAGTGGCCTAATTCCATTTATGTTAAAATCGAGATATTTAAGGGTTTGCGTTTTACAAAATTTAAAAATATTGTCATTTTATTTATCAACTAATTTTTGTTATAAAAAAACTTAGTAATTTTAAATAAATTTTGTACAATTTGCTGCAAAAGGTAAAGATAACGTAAAAATGTAATTATTTAAATAGCTAGCTAAATTTTTTTGGAAAATGGAATTAGGCCACTTTCAAAATAAACGGCTCAAATATCATATTTGATATTTTCTTCACGATATGTGTACGTGTATCCGAAAATTTGCAATGAATCTACAAGGTGCAACAATGTACTTGACCAATCTTTATCAAATTTGCTATTTATATATATAGTTCTTGGCGAGGAAAGAAAACATTTTTTTTCTTTTTTTTCAGGGCAATATTGAATCATGAGAAGGGAAACGTAATTTAGGTCAAATCGAATAATTTCTTCCCACTTCTCTAATCCCTCTATATCAAGGGTTCTCAGCCTTCCTAGCCCCATTCATCCCTCGCCATTTCCCACAATGTCATTCCCCCCACCCCCTCTTCTTTCCAAAATAGTATATACACTTTTACAACTTGATTATGTTTATAATAGAATTTTAAAAATTAAATTCTAATTACAATTATTGATGAATATATAAAATATTAATTCAACCAAAATAGTATTTTTTTAATTTATAATTAAAAACCTATAATAGCTTTCCTCACTCTGTAAACTAACTGTGGTCACAATTCATCCCCCCTGAAAACCCAAAATTCACCCTTGAGGGTGAATTTCACCCCTATTGAGAACCCCTGCTCTAGATCAAGGGTTCTCAACCCCAATTGGGGTCGGAAAGCGATTTTCTTGGGGTAGCAAAGACAAATTGATTATCAGTAGTATAAAAAGGCTGTAACAGGTCCAATAGCGTAGCCAGCCTCATCAACAGCATCACTCAACTTTATTAATAATGTTAATTAAACATTTTATTCCTTCATTATTGTTTTAATCTTGAACTTAGAAACAACTACAATATATAGCAAAAACACATATATATATGTCATTGTAGTAAGCCCTTTATACAACTTTTTCGGATTAAATTAAAATAAGCCAAGTTTAATTTAAACACCAGTGTAGTATACATGTATTTTGAAGTTGCCAAACTGTTTTAAAAACAATTTTGAACAATAATTAATTAAACTTGGATAATATATTTAACCGTACTTACTTTAAATTAAACTTGGATTTGTTTAAAATAACCCAAAAAACTTGAAGTGCTAGGGACGGAAAGTGGACTCATTTATTTTTATTTATATCATTTTATCATTTATATTTATACTTGGCATCCATTTTAGAAATGGGCGTACCATATCCTGGGATCTACAAATTTAGAGGCGAGTACGCAAACCACTGGACTACCATGACCTCTAAATTGATTAATAAAAACATCTAAATACACAAAAATACCTTTCTTCAGTAAATCTCTTCTCCGGTTCCGATTGAAGCACTTTATACAACTCTCTATTGGCATACTCAAGAATCATGTACACTCTTGCGCTATCATGAAAGTAACCGTACAATTTTATTATATTTGGATGCCTAAAAAAAGAAAAAAAATCGTAGGAAATAAAATCAGAAAAAATTAACACTTATACAGATAGAGAAAAAAAACTTTTTATCAGGAATTTGATAAAAATTATTTACTGTAAGTAATTTCTTATTGATCTAGTCCTCAAGATGACAAGAAATAGAGATTAACGTTGGTTTAAAGGTGTTTTACTGCTTGACGCTAGACCAAACGATGATAAAGAAAGAATAATAGTGGTCAGATAATATATGTCGCCGGATAAGAAAACACTGAATATATATATATTGAGTTGACTGTCGTCCCTCCGTCAATTCACTTCTTCTCCTGAGGACGACCGCCATTACGGTCGAAATATTGAAAAGTGAGTCTTTGTTATGTTTCTGTCTATGTGTCACAGTTTATTTTAAGTGTATATATAAATATATTATAAACAGGAAAACGATCCAAAAGAACAACAAACGTTTCACAATGAATCACAAACACAGAACTAAGGAACGAACACACTTACTGTCTCTAATTTTCGGTTGAAACGTCATCAGGAGAGTTGAGATAGGGTCTCCAACAGTCGCTTCACAAGTGCGATTGGTTTTTCTATCTCAACTCTCCTGATGACGGTTCAAACGAAAATTAGAGACAGTAAGTGTGTTCGTTCCTTAGTTCTGTGTTTGTGATTCATCGTGAAACGTTTGTTGTCCTTTTGGATAGTTTTCCTGTTTACAATATATTTATATATACACTTAATATAAACTGTGACACATAGACAGAAACATAACAAAGACTCACTTTTCAATATTTCGACCGTAATGGCGGTCGTCCTCAGGAGAAGAAGTGAATTGACGGAGGGACGGCAGTCAACTATCTATCTATATATATCTATATGTATATAGGTGTGTAATCTAATAGGGATTCGGTCAAATTTTCTATTGAATCTATTATATATAACGCTAATATTGTAACGCTATTATATTATACATATTATTATAACGATATTGAATCTGTTATATATATATATATATATATATATATATATATATATATATAACAGATTCAATATCGTTATAATAATATGTATAATATAATACGTTACAATATTAGCGTTATATATAATAGATTCAATAGAAAATTTGACCGAATCCCTATTAGATTACACACCTATATACATATAGATATATATAGATAGATAGTTGACTGCCGTCCCTCCGTCAAAGTTGCTTCAGCTACTCAAAGGGACTACTTCTACCCGATGACGACGACTGTCGAAATATCGTTGTGAGTCTTTTGTGTGTGTCTTTTATTTGTGTTTTCTCTTTCCTGTGTGAACTATATATATATATATATATATTTGTATAAAACATATGCCTAAGCATCAATACTTAGTTACTAATGCATAACACAGTTTAATTACGAGTGTAAGTCGGAAGTCTCACTTTAAATGTGATTGAATTTCGATTTCACGACGAAGTTGATGTTCAAGACCTGCTCTCTGGATTTGGCTCTTGAATACCACTTTGAGGGCAACAACAAAGTGAGCTTCCTTGTCTCTGGCTATATAAACACATCCAAACTTGCCCTTTCCTAAGGCGCGTCCAACATCGAAGTCATCTAAACACCATTTCTTTTGTACACTAAAAACAAACATGACTTTAACATTAATACGCAATAAAGGTTGTTTTACTTTGTTTTAGTTAGGTACTAATCAAATACAAAATAGGTTTTTTTTTATTATTAGGTCCAAAAATTAATTACTCTAGATGATAAGCCGATGTTTCGCCGAAAAAAGCTCGGCAATATCAAAACTAAAAACAATTTATTGAAAAAATAAGTACTAATATAAACAAATTTCTGAAAACAAATACTAGGAAATGACATTACATACCAGTTTACAGACTACGGAAAGAGATTAGAATAAATTAGACTAAGATTAGCTATATAATTTACTAGCTACATAAGTTATGAATAACTTATCATGTGGGATCCTTGAATAATTAAGCTACATGTAAATTCATTTATTTTTGACAATATACATTACAAAAAAAGAAGGGATGTGCTAAATGTGTTAAATAGTTTCCTTCGAAAAGGTAATAACGTTGTAGATTTTTGCCTTGTCTATTACCAGATATTTTGCTATATCTCGTATTTTCCCCTTGTCCTTATAGCAAAAGTAAGAATTGTAGGGTAAAAAGTTAATGAAATGGTCCCACATATAAAAATTTTAATGGTATAAACAAAGAGTTTCGAACACGTAGTGTTCTTCCTCAGGCATTAACTAAGGGTGAATGTCGGTGGTACGTACCACCGACACTACATACCACCGACACTCACCCTTAGTTAATGCCTGAGGAAGAACACTATGTGTTCGAAACGCTTGTTTATACCATTAAAATTTTTATATGTGGAGACCATTTCATTAACTTTTTACCCTACAATGAGTAAATACCACATAATAAGTGATTGCACTACGTTAGAAAAGTAAGAATAAAAAAATATTACCTCCAATGAGGGACACTGAAAATATTAATTGGGACACTCAGCTCATTAAATTAATAGAAATATGGAGTAATGTGGAATATTTTCTATGCAATGTACTTTTAATGATAAAAAACTATTTCTTAGAAATACTATCCGTTTCATATTTTTAATAAAAATGTTGATGCATGATAATCCTGATTAAATAATTATTTTCATAATTCTGACTGGTAAATATAATTAAAACTATATAAATTACAATAAATGCGTTTTCCATTTTTTACCAATATTAACAATTGCAGTATAGTATTTACCTTTTATTCTCTTGAGAAGCAGAGTTTCCTTTGTTTCCATCGCTTTTCTGTTCCTCATTACAATTTACGTTTTCTTTATTCTCCTTCTCAGAGTGGACATTAGTTGCTTTAGGTTTATCCAGGTAAGGTTCTTTTTTATTCTCTTCAGGTTTAACAGGGTTTCTAGGATTATGAGAGTCAGTTGCTACAGTCTGGCAAACATCGGGTATAGACTGGTTTGTTGTCAGATGTATTGTAGTTGCAGGAGGCACGGTCATCTCTTTGCTTACGATTGGTTTAGCAACACACTGTGAGCTTTTACTTTCATTATTAAGTTTGGTGTCTTTTAAGTTTACACTGCTTGATGCTTGAACAGTATTTGGTTGCTTAACTAAACCTTGACCTTCAACAGATTTCCAATTCACCGATGTACTTGAAATCTGTTTTTTCGTTACAGCAACACTGGTTTTAATAACTGGTAATCTCGAATTGTTTAAAGGTAACTTAGGACAAATTGTAGCATCGCTTTTTACTGGTCCACTTTTTATTTGTTCACTTTTCACTTCTGGTTTCCTTTTAGCATTTAACTCATTTAAAGATATTAATGGTTTTTTCAAGTTATTGCTTCTAAAAGAATTTACTTTCGCTGTAACTTTATTAAGATTCAGAGGTTTTTTCATGAATTCAGCACTACGAGATCGGGCCGAATGTTGTTTATCATCTGTAAACACAAAAGTAAACAATGAACAACAAAAATAAAGCCAAGCGAAGAAAGCATTCAGTTAAGATAATTTTATAAACATTTCAATCATAATTTAAATTCAACCTGTAATGACCAATTAATAAAAAATATAATTAAAAATGATGATTGAGTTAATGAAACGTATTGATTTATTCTGAAACGAAATACAAGAAGTTCCATCTCAATCAATCAGAGGGAATTAGAGTAAAAAATCTATTTTAATTGTTTATATAATCAGTGATGGGATTCACCGGGTACGAACCGGTGCTTAAAATATTATGAGTTCGGCGAACCGGTTGTTAAAATTACGTAAACCCCTATTCAGACCTGTATTAATTAGCCCACTATCAAACGCCACAAGTGTCTCGTGACTCACGTAACTTGTGCATGTATGACAACGTAATAAAATTTTTAGTTCTGAATCAAATATTGAATGTTTTTAGATCTACTTTCCTGAAATCACCAGATTAAAGTAAGTGTTTGTTTAGATAAATAATTCAGGGATGGCTGCCCGTCTTTGCATCAAAAATTTTTTGAAGGACCTAGATTTAATGATTGATATTTAGAATGAAATGTCAATGCTCAGTAATGCCCTACAAGCAAGAGGCACAACTTTGTTCAGAGGAGAAAACCACATAAAGAGGTCCATTAAAGCATTTGAATTGCTTAAGGACAATATAGGGACATTTGAAAAAGAAATTGATGAGAGGGTTGCTTCGGACCCATTCAAAGAGATCCAGTTTACTGAAAACCACAGATTTGTTAGCCTACCTCGACAAAAGCTACTGGAAGCAGTAATAGAAAATATGAAAAAAAGACAGATCACTGGTGATCATGTTAAAGCAACAAGCAATGAGCAGAAAACTTCCTTGAGCTATTTAACTCGCCGAACTCATAATATTTTAAGCACCGGTTCGCACGAACCGGTTCTTAAAAAAATTGAATCCCACCCCACTGAATACAACGATTACAATGTTTGACTCACAATCGTATATAGAAGTATTTTTAATACTTCAAGTGATTGAAGTGAAATCTAGTGAATCCTTGATGACAAGTGAATCATTCACTTGAGTCATTTCGGCTGCTTTGTAATGTTCTCCTCCCATACCACTTTCCTGTTTTCTCAACTTTCTAATTTTTCTTTGAGAAAAGCATCCAATGATTTTTGCACTATTTAAATGAATAACATAGTGTAAGAGTTTGGTTATTGGGAAAGCTTCACGATTTTTTACAGTTTCCTTGTTAACAGCCACACTACAATGATTAGGAATCCATTAAAGATATACTCTTTTATATAATTTGTGTACGATGGCAGCAGGTCTTCCCTTAAGCATATGTTATTAAAATTAGCAGCAGCTTCTGGATTGACCAATTTCTTGTTGACACTGTCTAGTTTTCTTATCACTCTGCGGTGAGACTCTGGTATCATCCAAAGAAGGTTAGCGAAGGGCATTAACACGCACAATAACCTTGAGGTGAATCACGAAACCACTTTTTGAAAAACTATTTTAATTACTAAAATAACTATAACTAATAAATAATACAAGCTTTCGGCTGTCATTCGCCATCCTCAGGTACAAACCAATATTAATTAAGACTGAAGTTAACTAAAGTTAAAATAAAGTAAGTGATCGGTGTCTACACGAAGACTGTGTGTGGATTTAAACTAGTAAGTTAAGCTAAGGTGGGAGCGAATGGGGGGAGGGGAGGTATATAAGGCGACAGGGTCAGCCGAAACTACCTGGGGTCCACTCACCTCCTCCTCGTCTCTCTTACAAGTTTGCCTTACGAGTTCTTTTATATAATTAAATGTGCAAGCTGTTTTAAAAGGATTGTTATGCGGAGGTTACAGTTCCATGGGATTATTTGTGAGTTCTGATGATCTGGATGCAAGAGAATAACAAGAGGTTCGGAGATATTCTATAATCGGTTATGCGGAGATTATAGTTCCATGGGATTATTCGTGAGTTCTGATGATCTGGATGCAAGAGAATATCAAGAGGTTCGGAAATATTCTATAATCGGTTATGCGGAGGTTACAGTTCCATGGGATTATTTGTGAGTTCTGATGATCTGGATGCAAGAGAATATCAAGAGGTTCGAAGGTGATACAAAATTCAAATGTTGTATTGAAAGGCTGTTTGAAATCACAATGCTAGAGTAAGGTTCAACGCGAAATACTTCTCCGAGTTCTGTGCCAAACGAAAACTAGTTCAAAGTACGCGATGGCGACATTTCAGTTCATTAATAAGTCGGACAATATGGTTTAAAAGGGAGGAGAAGGAGGGCCTAGATTTCTACTTATACCAACAAAGGTCTCTAATTTCTAATCAGTCAAAGTTATGACGTATACTGCGTTACTTGATTCTATATAATAATACCACACTTACATCTCCAAACATTTAAATTCAACATCCAATAAAATATCTTGAAGGGAAAACTAAAAATAGTTTTTTCAATTACATGATTATACATTAGTTTATTTGAATCATATCACTGAAACTATATTCTTCTCTTTTCATATAGTTGCCAATTTTTATTCACTTTAATAGCGTCAATTACTTTCTAAAATCTTCATATTGAAGACACTTCAATATGAAGATTTTATTAAAAATATCTGAAAGTGTAAATAAACCTTTCTGTCTTGAGTCTGATAAAATTTATAAGTCAATGTAACATCGGACTAGTAGAACAGGTATAATTGGTAGTTCTTATCCTTTTAGCTTATACATTATAGCTTCTTTCAACAGTCAAAGGTTTAGTTTTATATCTATGAGCCGGCTCCCTAATATCTACCAGAGACTATTTTAATAGTTTTTGTTCACATAACCTTCTCTATCAAAGATTGAATTGATCATTTAAAAGTAATTGCTCAGTTACATTCCTAACAGAATAGGATTGGGCGTAGACGGAATTTCGTTGTTTAGAATTACGTATAAGCTATTGTAATATAACCAGTAGACCATTAACTTTAATGACATCTTTTAAATGGTTTTTCGTACTCTGCTAGTAGCCATATCAAGTTTACTGTCGTTATCCAAATAGCAACATCTTCAGGAAAATTTCCATGTACGCAATGGTAAGCCACTGTAAGCTAGACAGAGCAATATAAAGAAATGTCAGGTCGATGACTAAGGGATTCCACGAACAGCTGATGCTTCACTAGAGAAAGGTTTAATAAAATATTAGAACTTAATATTACTCTAGAACTGTCAAGACTCAATTTTACAGGGAGTCATATTCCCCTTTTTAAACCTAATTAAAGTATTAGGATCCTCGACAGAGGGAAAACTTTATTAAAAGTCATTTTAAAGTAAATTACAACAGCACTGTTTTTTTCTTATCGATATCTTGACCAAATAATAACACTCACCATTTCTAGTAACAGAACGAGAGCGAGTTCTTTCAGAAAGCAGCTTCTCAAAGGACTTTGTTGATTCGTTAGATCTAGCAACACATGCAGAATGTCGAGTTAATTTTTTAGCATTAATCTGGTTGTAATTGCGATTTTCTTTATCTGCCATCATTGTAGAAAATCTGAAATGAATATGACATCACAAATCATTTTTATAGAACTAATAGCATTTATATTATAAATAAAATGAGTATTAGTGATGAACTATAAGGAATTAAGGGTAGACTGAAACCTAAAAGTAACTAGAAATACACCAAGTTTGACAAGAAGAACAGGTTTAATCTGAGAAATATGTTTAGGAGAATTACCAAATAACAAGAATTAGAAAAAGAAAAATTATTTTCACAACAAAGAAAATAGGTTGAGGGGGGGGGGGGAGTTTCTATAAACAAGTTGTAACTTTTGTTGTTACAAAGAACAAACTACATTTTAATTAATTAGTTAATTTAAGTTAATTAATTGAAGAAGTCTTCTTGCCAATACCCTCACTCGTAGGAGCTTTCACCTTAGCCACTGTTATAGGGGGGGATTAAAGTCCATTAGTTATTTAGTAGTCATTTTAGTTATGAACTGAACGGAACACCCGTTCCGTAATATCGGTGTCGATTATGAAGAGTAGAGAACATTAACGAGTACCTGATATAGTACAGGGTTAGAGCCAATAGGTTTACAACTTCTCTGAGAAACGGTTTATACAGGATTACTATATCCCAGATAACAAACAATAAAGATTAGACATCCTAATCGTTTCAAGGTCTCATTTTAACATTAACACTTCATTGAGGAATTTCGATTGATTTCAATACTGACAAAAACTAGTTTTCTCTTAATTAATAACTACCTACTTTAAATGCCTAATTTCACTATAATAAGTCAAACTCTACGATCTGAAGCGAGTTTCAGAGTATAAAACAATAATCCCAAAGTGCACTAGCAAAATATATACAAATTTTGATTAAAAAAATTATTTCTTTCATTAACGAATTCATTTGAGACCTTTTATTTAGTTACACTATGAACTAAACATGAAAATATTGTCATTTAGGTCAAATTAGTACATTAAGTGTTATAAAAGAACCCAGGCATACAACCAAAAAATCACAATCAATATAAAATGAATTTTTTTTAAGTTCTGACTTGTTAAAGCTAACACATTGTTAAGAAATCTTTCATTGTCAATTAATATTGTGTTATTTGATTGTAGTCACATGTTTATTGTAACTTCGGCTTTTATACATATAATGTATTACATTAATTATAGAAAAATAGTAAATACTTAAACAAGGTTGATATAGATATAACTAATAACCAGATTTAAGGGTTACGTTCAACAAAGTCATAAAAACAATACATATTAAATATCCGGTACCAATGTAAATTTACTTACGATTCAATTTGAAATACAGTGAAAGTTCTACGATAAGAGAAAGTGCACCACGAATGTTCTTCTACAAATTAGAATATGGAATTTAACCTCAACCTTTAATAGTAAGGATAAATTCACATCAGTACAATTTAATCAAACGATCAAAGGTCATATTTTCAAGCACAAAAATCACAAGATGCATGTCTTGAAAGAAGGAAACACACTATTCACTGAGAACATAGCCAGGACATTAATCAAACAAAAGGAATACATTGTTATACTTAGATTTTACATATAAGATCAATTATGATAATCATAGTTACAAAAAGTAGAAAAATCTATTACTTGCTTACCTGGAATTCAAATTTATATTATTGACTATAAGTTGTATATAATTTTCCCTATGATCTATATAAAATGATAAAAGAAATTAGCAAACAGATATTACGGAGCAAACAAAAATAAAAAAAATGTTAGACTTGTGTAAATTTTCCTAACTGCATTCCAACCGTTACTTCGTCCATATGAAGATTCAAAGTCCTGTAGGTGGGAAATGTCACTATCAATAAATAGTAATGGATATTTTTTTTTTGGGTAAAAATATAAGTTTCCATAAAGAATAATTCATTATTATTTTTAATAATAAAAATGAACAAATGTAATATTTAGTTGTTAGATGGGGATTTTACTATACGGGAGGCTGTGGATATGTTGATACATGGTGTGAAGTGAATCATTTTTGCACTGTTCCTCTAGTTGGTCAATGTGGAATGTTTTTATATTCCGTTGACTTCATACTTCTTGTAAAAGAATATTTGACCGTGATTGAGTGAACACTGTCTTATCATATGATTTTAATATCTTGGACATTCATTATTTCTTTTACTGAACAGTAGTTCATTAATTTTTATGTAATTGCATTTTCTTTTCTGTTACATTATCCGCTGTGCATGTGAATGGATTGAAATATTTTTTGAAGGAGCTAAATTATTCAATTTGCCTGAACGATTCAGCATGGATATTACGGTGAAAACGCTTGATTCTCGGAATCATTTCTTCACAGTCGCAGAAGATGTGAGTTTATTTTTCATCATTGGCTTTCATATTGCATGTAGTCTCAAAGTCTCTGTATGACTTGTTATTTATTTTAATGTGAATAATACAAACTAAATAGTTGCTATTAAATATTATTGTACCTCGTGGATTTGATTGAAATATATGATTTGGTAAAGCATTTTACGTCGAAGGCTTTTGGGAAATAGGGGGAAAGCAAACCACATAATTATATCATATGTTAACACAACCGAGGGGAATAGATGATGGATAATTGTTGTTTAACGGTCCATGCTTCGGAATATTAGAACCTAGCGTTAAATTTTAGAATGTAACTGCAATAGAAGTTTTAAATGTTTTATAATTACTAATATCCTCCATTTAATTATTGAAATCATTACATTCATATTGTTGGCTTATCACTTTTCTGTCTTTCGTTCTTTTTTTGAATTTTACTTTGTTGAATGCAAAGATTAGTTAATGTTAGCCAGCTCTGCGTGACGAAAATTTGTCAGGTTATACCTGGCTAATTTTCTGAATATTAGTTTATTGTATTTTTATTTAAACACTTCTATACCATGAATTTGAACTATTTTGGAAGCCAATCATTCCAACACAATTTTATTTACTTTTACAATCTTACAACGAAATGTATTTCGGCTTTCCTATATTTCTATAATATATCGTTAATTGTTATCACTTTTCCTATATTTCTGTAATATCTCGTTAATAGTTATCACTTTTCCTATATTTCAATAATATAACGTTAATAGTTATCACAATTCATGGAAATATAAATATACTCTTTTAAGATTGTATTGTTTGATAATAACGGGGCTGTGGTTTTCAAATGATATTGTTGGCTTCATTTGTTAGATAACGGTTTTGATTGAAATGTAATATCCCCATATTTCTTACCATTCTTGAAAGTTGACAACTTGAAACCATTCTTGATTTTATTACTTTATGTCAATTTTGGTTAACATACTTTTTTTTAGAACCTTTAACCTGAGTTTGTTCTCGATCTGTTTTTATTTTCAATATTAAGCTGCTTTAATCTACATGTAAACAATTTAATAATTTATAAAAGAATATTAATGCTTATTCGTACATAACTATTAATACAGTTATATTACCATTTAATTGTCTTTATTATGTTTTAATTATGGTAATTTGTCGAATTATTAAAAGGTATTATTTTGTTCATTTTATGATGTTTTCTGGCTTTGTGAAACTTGAAATGCTAAATAAAACTTAATATAATTTCAACCCTAATATTAAGATACTTATATAAGAGTCAAGTTCACATATTCTAAGGGAGATTGTAATAATATCCATATATATGATTATTACCACAGAAGTTGAGAGTTATATTACTAGAGTTGCATTAAGGAATGAACTAATCTCTTACCTCGAATAGTGGTGTAGGAATCATTCAACCCGTTTCAGACTGTCCATCTTCAAGATGAATCTAGATAATTCCAGCTCAGTTCCTGTTGAAGATTGACAGTTACATAATAGGTCGTCGAACGGTTCCAACACCAAAATACGATGTATGATAGTTAATCCATTTCTTAATCTATCCAGTGTGTGCCCAGGAATAATGATTCAACATTACATTTGGTGTATGATTAAATATTAGGGAAAGAGAAATTTATGGCTATTAAATCGTGTTTCCGTGGCGTTCCTATATCTTGATTAAATTGAATACTACAGTCGCCACTTCGTGCAAACTCACTAAAACATGTCATGTCATGGAAATCTAAAGTTATTTCAAGTTTATTTAAAAAAGAATTAGAATTGTTAGAATATGAACAATTTATGAGGCAGCTATGAGAGAATAGTGAAGTCAAGATTATATGAGGCAATAAAAAATGAAATGCTTGCTGTAGACAAAAATAATTACACATATATAATTTATGGCTTAAGTTCGATCCATTGTTCAGATTATTGTAACTAATTTATTAAAGAAACAATATGGAGTTACTCCATTATTATAAAGTTACAATGGAGTAACCGTAGCCTCCATTATAGTTATTGTAACTTCTAGCTAGTTAAGGTAGCACACAAGAAGTAGAATTACTATTAGGGATCATCATCAATCTTTCTTCTTTTTAACCACTGCCAGATAAGATAAATATAGCCCCCAAATGTTCGTTTGACTTGAGATTGAGGTAAAAGAATTAACATTCTCTGTGAAGTACGTAATAAATAGCTATTACTTAATGTGCCGAATCTCAGGTCCAGTATACCGATCGCATAATCTATAGAAGAGAAAAACAAAAGCTAATTTAATATTTCTCTTCTGAAAATTGTATAGGCTCGTCTACAATTTCATTTAGAAAATTTTACTTTTATTATCGAACACGACGACTTGATGTCAGTGTTTAGTTTTTTTCACTACATCTATGTCGTAAGCTAATTTTTATTATCTTTTAACTTATTCATGGATTAAATTAACCTACTAATTAATTGAATTAACTTATAAAATGCTACATCATGCAAAGGTGCAAGGGAAAAAAATGTTAAAGATAAAAAGTGGATTTAAGTCGAAAGTGAATTAAATATTGTTTTCACAGCGATAGTCAAGATTGTAGTAGAACAGGGGTTTTAAACTCGAATTTCCCCGAGAGCTGAGTAAGGACATATAAGCAACCCGAGAGCCGAATTATAACAATGATAAAAAATAGACTTAAATATAAATATAATAGCAGTTTTTTGTAAATGTTACTCAGTCGATCCAAAACAGTGACAAAATATTTTAGGAAACAAGTTTAGTATTTTAGTTAATCCATTTGTTAATGCAGAAACTGTAATTAAATAACAAAAAAATAAGTAAAAAAATGTAATAACCAAGTTTTTTTTTATAAATGTCTTTTAATGTAACGAAAACAGAGACAAAATTAAGATAATAAAATTTACTATTTTAAATAATCAATACATAATTCAAAGGTTGTAATTAATTAATGACTATGATCACAGATTCAGTCATTTTTTTTTCGACTACTCATCTGCGAATCGTTTTGAATGAGTAAGGTCATTAATATTAGGCTTCAATTTATTAGCAGAACGAAGTCTCAGCTATGCTTTCAAATGTTTATCAGTAAGCCGTGATCTTAGCGCAGACTTTTTACTTTTCATGGCTGAGAACAATTTTTCACATACATACATACGTACTTCAAAACATCTCTAAAATCCTCGTAGAAGTTACAGAAACTGTAGAGGAAAGAGTGCAGTAAAACGTTTCTTTAATATTTTACTAAGATGTGTTTTTAAAACATGTAAGTGCAACTATTGATCTTTTAGTGAATTGAGTTATTAAAAATTCCACTGTTCAGAGGCCACAAAAAATACATTTGAGGCCTCTGTGCTAGATATATTTGTGGGGTTATTGTTTAATTTACAGTTTTGTTAGCTTTTTGACAGTCCCTCCTCCGCATTACTATTTCTGTATCTTCTATCTTGGTTGTAAGTGTTGTCAACCATCAAAAGCAAACTTAACCTTGTGTTGGAAGCACTTACTTTTTCATTCAATTTATTAAAGTAATAATCTCATTTTATTTCAATTTCTTTTCTATTTCATATATTTTACAAGCCTCTTAAAAATGCTGCACTCCAATGTCTGCCATCCTCGGTGAACCGTTTGCGTTTTTGTATCCCCCAATTTTTGCCTCCGAAGGCAGCACTGTCTAGTTTGTCGTTATTTTCATTGTTTTCCATCAATAAAAAATCACTGTTTTTTTTTTGTTGATGAAACAACTATATCATTGTCTATCAATTGTTAACAGTTGATTAGATAATTTTTACTGTATTTTAATCGGTAATCGGTCATTTGCTTATCAATGCAGCTCCAGTATCCACTGTTTTGTTCTATAGACACTTCGTCTGCAAGTTAAACAAGGGTTATGGGCCGATGAAATTTGGTTTAGTCAGTTCCATAATAAAACAGTTGAAACTAATATTTTAGTTGAACCAAATTAGATTCTGGATGCCCCACACCAAATAACGTGTGAGAAGAACCATTATTATTCTATTCATTTTTTGATGATTTTGTTTGTATTTACTTCTTGTTCAAGATATTAAGAGAGACCAGAGTAGCCCAGTGGCTTACATGCTCGCCTCTAAGGTGGTAGATCCGGGGTTCAGTACCCACTCTGACCCTCGATTTATTCACGTGAGAGGTGATAAAAATTGAGTACGTCGACCCTCGGACAGGACGTTAACCCTGTTTTAGCTTTCTGTGTACATCTTCCTCTCGTCATTCCTCCAAGAGGACGTTAAGCCTGTTTTGACTTTCTGTGTACATCTTCCTCTGGGTCATTCCTCCAAGAGGACGTTAAGCCTGTTTTGACTTTCTGTGCACATCTTCCTCTGGGTCATTCCTCCAAGAGGACGTTAAGCCTGTTTTGACTTTCTGTGTACATCTTCCTCTGGGTCATTCCTCCAAGAGGACGTTAAGCCTGTTTTGACTTTCTGTGTACATCTTCCTCTCGGTCATTCCTCCAAGAGGACGTTAAGCCTGTTTTGACTTTCTGTGTACATCTTCCTCTGGGTCATTCCTCCAAGAGGACGTTAAGCCTGTTTTGACTTTCTGTGTACATCTTCCTCTGGGTCATTCCTCCAAGAGGACGTTAAGCCTGTTTTGACTTTCTGTGCACATCTTCCTCTGGGTCATTCCTCCAAGAGGACGTTAAGCCTGTTTTGACTTTCTGTGCACATCTTCCTCTGGGTCATTCCTCCAAGAGGACGTTAAGCCTGTTTTAGCTTTCTGTGTACATCTTCCTCTCGGTCATTCCTCCAAGAGGACGTTAAGCCGTCTGTCCTTAACACTAAATACACTTGAATTGGGCAAAATTTAAGAATACTGATGTATAATATTCATTGTGTGGTATAACAATGTACTAATCGCTCAAAAGTATCAAACAAAAGTGTTTGTTCTGTCTTGGGACGATTATTGCGAAATAACCCAACCTAACTTCTAAGGAACATTAGAATATTAGTCGTGGTGTCAAGTTATGCTAGTCTAAACCCAAAGTAAAAGTACAATTTTAGTAATAAAACATTAACAGAGATACTTATTAAACCAGTATGAAAATAGGTATAACTCATGCTAAAACCATTAAAAAATACATATATACTATTGATTTTTATCAAAACTGTTAACTAAAAAATTAAGAAAAAGTCTCGAAAAAACATCATGTCACTGAATATAAGTTAGAGAATTTAATGAAAGGGTAATTACATTGAGGAAAGTTGGTTTATCATTACTATAATAAAATTGCACAACGACTTTTACCCATGTAGCTTCTGACTGGTATTTTTCTTTTCAAAGGGCATCAGTAAGCTTTCAGATGTGGTGTAGGACGGAATTTTCCTAGTACCTTACACACAGGATGGCTCCTTTAGTTGATTGGGTTCAACCAAAGAGAAAGTCTGAATTCCCTAAATCATGAGAAACTTTAATTATTGATCCTATTAATTTATCAAAGCAATTAAGAAAGCATGAGTTATTTAAGAATAGGGTCCCATTTTCAAACAACATTTTATTTATAGACATAACTTGCTCTACATAACTCCAGATCATTCAACATAAAATATTTTATTTACCGTTAATAACAAAGGCGTGTCAGACGCAAGCAAATTTTAATTATTGGGAGCACATTCTATTCCTAGTATGAAAATACTTTGTCAATAATAGAGATTTCAATTTCCTCTAAGGATTCAAGTATTTTGAATTATTAGTAATTTAATTTTTTTAATAAATAAAAATAATAATTTTTTATTTTCATTCTCTATTTTTCTTAAATTTTTGCATTATTTAATGATAAAAAATGTTTAATATTTTCCTTAAAAATATATTTGATTCGCCACAACAAATTCTAAATATTTTTTGAAATAGCAAATAAAACGAAAAAAAATGCAGGTATATCGGTTACCAGGAGGCTTTGACAAACAAAATAGCATAATATAAATATATATAACATAAGTAAATAATATAAATACTAACGTCTAATCAGGAGTAAGAAATGAGAAAGTAATGTAAATATAAACAAAACATAACAAAGTGGTATTTTGTTATTTATAGATTGCACGAGTGCTATTTTGTATAATAAGGTGATTTTTTTTTGTTTTGATTCAATAAGCCTCTTTAAATAGGTGACCTCTCCCGTTAACCGATAAGTGCCGAAATACTTATCTTTCTTTTCATTTTGTTTCATGTTTGGTGACGTCATGAGAAAGAGAGCTTGTTAATGGCGATTTATGTTGTGTATTAAAATTATTACTTTCCGTCAATAATGACAACTGTCTACTCTAGTTAATCCATTATTTTACGAAACATGAGCACATTATATCACAACCATATCGAATACTCTTCATCAATGTTCACTGCAGGTGCTGTGAATTGCAATTTTGGATGACTTGAGAAACGTTTTACAGGATTATTATAGAAAAATTAATATGTCAAATTAAAAACTGATGGCTGGGGTACAGGAGGATACAATTTTTTTGAAAATCTAGTAAATTAATAGGTAATATGTTAATCAAATTGAAAGTAGCAGATCTTTTTTTTTTTTTTAATTTCAAGCTGCAGGGTGTCGATTACCCTACGTTTTCACTGTGAAAGGGTGGACAAGCTTTTTAGTCCTGAGCGCGTATATAATTGAAACAAAATTATTTTGGTCCATTCTCAAAATGTGCAAGGAATTGACTGTAAGCAGATAAGCCTTTTCATAATCCCTTGTATTATGAAAATGAAAATGAACGTCGTGTCATTCATTGCTTCCTTCGCTTCTATTCTTATTCTAATTCAATTAGCTATACCTATACATTTGTAGGTCTCATAGTTTAACAGGTTTTCAACATCCTACTCTCACATGTAATGAAGGTCATTTAACGGTTCACTAGTTCTTCCTGAATCACATAGAGTCCTTGCCCTGTCAGATTCAGCAGCATTACCATTAACATAATACTTGTCATAATTTTGTTTCTTATTCACTTCTATTGCATTTACTCTGTCACAGCTTTCCGAGCGGTAGGGCGATTCAAAGATACACTTATTCGAGGGACAAGGTTAGCCCAGTAGCAACATGGTGCTCGCCTCTGGACTGGTAGATCCGGAGTTCAACCCACTCTGGTCCCCGAGTTATTCATGCGGGCGGTGAATAAATCTAAGACATCATCCCTCATAGGGGACGAGTCTGTAAGATGTCAGGAACTCGTTAAAGATCGGACTCCCAATGTAGAATCAATCTCCTTTATGTTGTATCAGAAAAGGTCTATGTTCGATCTATGTGTGTTCACTTATGGGACTACCACTCATCCTAGAAACCGATCCCCTCGCCCGTCTTTTTGTTGACACTTCAACCCAACCTACACTTCCTCTTCAGTCGACCCTTGGTCCATAGAGTCAAATTAGCCGAGTTGTTTGGAAACAAATAAACCACTTTTACATCTGGTTTGAGATCATCTAAATGAGTTTGATGCCCAAGAGCATTATCTAGAAACAACAAAATTTTGTAGGAAAATTTGTAAAGTATTAGAACACTACCAGAAATGTTAGAAGGATATTGTTGCACTCTGAACATATAAAGATATCCAGGTACTGAGAGTTTACTGCCATCCACTGTCCAAATATGTGGTACTGTGTGCAATCAGCAGTCGTTAGTCGAGGAGTTACTTCTCTGATATTATTGATAGTAAAATTTTTTCGTAGTTGTTAAAATCTTGTGTCTACATTTTGATTTGAACTGGAAACTGACAAAATCTCGATTTCTTTTACTTCTATTCTGTTAGTGTCATTATGACTATGCGAGAATTACTTTATATACATATGATTATTATGTTTAGGATAGTTTGTCTCTGTTTACATCATAGTCAATTTATAACTACCATTCAGACATACATTTTATCATCTTTGGAACGAACTGGGAGAAAAACTATAATTACGCTAAAAAGAGTTGAATAGATTTTCTCAGTCGAATCGATCAAAACATATAGTGACACTGAGGGAAATGTAAGAACAGATATGTTAAAAGAAAAGTACCTTAACATAGAAGTCATTATAGATGACATTATGTTACAATCGCTTACTCTAAGTTTCATGTTCAGGTATTATTGAGACTGGATATCAACTTAGAGGGAGTGATCACATCAAACTGTATTCATCAATAAACAGTTGATTGTCGAATAAACATCTAGATTTAAGTAACTGTCGTCAGTGTCCCTTACTAGAAAAATAAATTTAAAAGATTTTTTTTAATTTATTACTTTTGTTTTAAAATGCTGGTTCATGTCTTAAGTACATACAATAACTTCAATATTCAAATACTGAATTATCCCCTCTTTGATTTTATACTTTAAATCAACTATTATATCATCTTCTAAGAACTTAATTCTACTTGGATTCAACTGGGCTGGAAAAAAAGTCCCTTAATCTGTTTATACCTAGATTAATATTCTTTGAACATGTTAAAAAGATTTATGTTTTTCCTAAAGCAGTTGGTAAACTTTTCGATAGTAAAGGACGCAAAGAGAAAAGTCCTTTGTTTGAGAGTTTTTTTTATTATTTTCTTTTAAAATGCACTGTCATGATAGAAAGTTTTAAGATTTTTTTTTCTTTTAGCTGCTTACCAACAAGAATATATGGGGAAAACTTTTACAGACTATTTATGTATAATAAAAAAAAAAACTTTTATAAACATGGTAGAACATGCTTTGTTCTGTCAGCTAATCCAATGTCAAGAACATAGTTTATGTAATGATGTCATCTAGGATATTTAGTAGTATTTTAACAACTTTAATTAACGACGGACCTTCCGACTAACCCAATAATATCAGTATGATGTAATATAGTTCAGTCCAGTATTACCTAATATAGCCTAGGTTTTTAAAATTTTGAAATTAATGAGTAAACAAATAAATAAGACTGGTATACATTGATTGATTGTTTGAAAAGAGAAAAAAGAGTGCAGGGTATGCTATGAGCTTCTTTACTAATATATGTATACACATTCGTCTAATAATGATTTCGTTTAACGTCTTTTCCGAATTACCGTCGGTAAACGCTGAGTACTTGGTAAATATGAAATTAAGCTAGGAAACGACTATTGAATTGTTTAGAGGGTTGGGTACTTATATTGCGTACCAATGATTTTCGGCTCAATTTAAAATGCATACTTCTTTTATTACATGTTATATTTCGTGTAATGATGATGCTGTATTTATATGACTGATACTTTTCAGATGACTGTGAAACAGTTTAAGGAGCACATAGCTGAAACGGTAAATGTGCCGGTTGAATCCCAGAGGTTGATATACTGCGGAAAAGTTTTGGTGGATGACAAAAAATTGACTGAGTATGGTAAGTTGTTCTTTTTTTTTTTACTGTTATAACTCCTTTTTCATTTTAAAGAAATTTTTTACTTAAATTATAGTGATATGTTACTTGATACGGGGATCTGTCATGTTCTAGTGTGTAATATTTGTTTATGTTAATTTTTCTTGAATAAAAGAATATAGAGAATATTTAAAAGTTTTGAAACTTCAAAATATCTTAATCGAAAGGTACTGCATGTATACATTATCTGAGTGAAATTTTTTTTAAATTATTTATGCTTTATAAGATTGACTTGATTCAACAAATATTTTTAATTCAAAATCTGTTATTATGTAAAAATGAGAAATATTGTACAAAACATGTAATACAATGTGGAATAAGCTGCAATAAAATAATAAAATAAAAAAAATACCATCACTTTTTTAAAAAAAAATTGATATTATTTTTGTGAATAATTTTGTATTCCATTTTGTCTGTTTAAATTATTATTCTACATACTAATGTAATTTAACTCAATCTAAATAATACCTATAGCCTTAAATATGTGTATTCTGATCTTTCATGTAGGAAAATATTCCCAAGGAATGCAATTAATGAACCTTAATCAGAGAAAGGCCTGAGAAAACAACTGTTTTTTATCCTGTTGTTTTTTAGTAATATAAAAGAATTTCGATTCAGTCTTGTGGAAAGAGAAATTCAGTAATATGCCAGATTTAATAAAATATGATTGTTTAGTTTACTAATTAAATTTGTTCTTTATTATGTACACTTATTTTTGCTCATATTTTGTTAACCAGTATGATTTAAATTAAATACCATATGGAATGAAAATATTCTTTTAAATTATAATTAATCTATTTTAAAAACTTTCAGAATTTATTACGTTGTCTCTGTAAGTATTGTGTAATATTGATTAATCAAAAAAAAAAAAAAAAAAGAGGATACCCCAGGTACAACTTTTGATAAATGCCATTTCTTAATTTTCTGCAAGAATGTAAAGAAACTTTAGAGAAACGTACGTAAATACGAAAATTTTAGGAGTTTTCTTCTATATTATAAAGCAGTTGTAGGCAAACTTGTTGGTTCGCAGGCTACATTGACTTTAAAAACTTATCAGGAGGTCTGGAGTGAAAGCGGATTTCAACCCTTTGGCGCTATCTCTAGTTTTTATATTTTACCCTCGTTTTGAATAAATGTAAGAAAAAAAAACACGGAATAATTTAATTTTAAATTCCGTACAAGAGGAATTTCTTTAAAATATATATAACTCATTTCAAAATATAGTCTTCTGTTCTTCATCATATTGGTGTTTTGATTTAGTCCACTCTAATTTCTTTTATGGTATTAGTACGAACGCAACTTTTGGTATCTTTGAATAATTCACTTTGAGATGTTTGAAAAAGATTTCATGTACCAAATATCCTTTTCATTTATTTGATAGAATTATTGATCCTGGTTTTACATTTTTGAAAATTAATTTTTGTGTTGTTATTTACCATTGTAAAAAAGACTAGGCATTTTTATTCTGTCAGATCGTTTCCATTATTCTGAAAACCCACACCCCTTTTATCATGATAGTAAAATACCACTATTTTACTTTACAAAATTAACTTTTAGCTTTTAGTGACCTTAGTGACAATATTATCTTTTTTGAGTGACTCGAGAAACTCGTATTGAACCTTGGCTTTTGCCTTGAGCGTATTCATGAACTTTTAACAATTTTTACATTTTGTCTCATGACCTAAAAGATAACTTTAAACGAGGTACTAATATACATTAATTTTAGTATTTTTTTGAATCAACGTTTCAGCCACTTCTACCAAGTATGAATTCCTAGAGAACCTCTTGGACAATTTAACTTCGTTTGTTGTTTACATTTTTCACAAGTAAATTGGTATTTTTGTTATACAAAAACACGATTAAGTCAGTTTAATGAATACTGAGTTCTACATTTATTCAATAAGGTAAAAAACAGAAAGCAATACATACTGATGAATTTAGCCCGCGTCTATGGGTTATAACTCTTGATGAACTAGTGGGACGGATTGGATTGAAAAGACCAAGGGGCCGGGTATGGCCCGCGGGCCGTAGTTTGCCCACCTCTGTTCTAAAGCATAGTTCGAAATGCTCTTCATGAAGCTGATTGTTCTTCAGAATAGTAGCAAAAAGTTTAGATATTGTCTGTCTTTCATAACGACCAACTCCGATGCCGTGTTCGTATAGAACAGTGAGTTCCTTGATGATGTGAGGAATCCATTCGAAGGTTTTATCAAAAAATGTTGAGGTATTACAGTTTGGATTACTGCGAACCACTAAAAATCTTACGATGCAGATTTCTTTTAATTAATACCGGGAATATTCGATTGTAAAATCTTTCCGTATTCTTGGAATCACTTACTTTTAAACAAGAAAACAATCAATTTATCACTAAGGTTTCATTTAATTCTTTCAATATATTAAAAACTGCTACCTCTCGAAACTTGGAACCTGGTTCAGCTACGTGAGACTGATTTTAAATGTCAGTTATAGTGGGGATATCTTAGTTTAAGGTAATAGGTATTTGTACAGGGAGTCGCTGGATCCTCAAGAAAAGGTCATTTGGAGGACATCAGAGATGGTCGATTTGTAATATCAACATGAACATTGGTGTTCTTTACAAAAATCAACAGAGTTTAGCAGACGTCATCTCAAACTCATATTTTAGAATAAGGAAGAGCAGTCCAAGACTTACGTTGATGATATGATATTTTTAAACACAATAAATTAGTTATTCCTAAAGTGCCATTTATTCTTATAGAAGAACCCTTTCTTTGGGAATCAATATGTTATATGCTTCTACCAAAAAAAAAGGTTCAAATATACCATATAGTAGTTTAACAATCGACAAATTTCGCAGTTTCAAAGATCGACAAATATTTTAAACGATTAATTTAAAATGTTAAACTATATTATCCTGAACGACTCAACTCTTCCTGATGCTTTTTATTTATATTATTTGCACTGACATTTTAAGTATATCATTGTTTACCAGAATTTTTGGTTTTCCAGATGTTAAAGGGAAAGTTATTCACCTGGCTCAAAGGGCTCCTCCAAACATGAGTAGCAGCAGCAATGGGTCGACATCAGAGAGTAGGTCGACCAGTCAGCGGAGAGTGTTCAGAGCGGTGCCTGGGCGAATGGACGGCAGCAATGCCATGTACTTGGGAGCCATGGCATTTCCTGCAGACTTAATGGATGCACAAGGTCTTCTTAAATCTATGCTTCCTATTTTTATTATGGTAGATAGATGGAAATAAGAAATGTTTCTGTTCTTTCTTCTATCAGAAAGCAATTCTGTGTTTCGCAAACCACTTATGTTGTGTTTACTGCCATTTTATTGGTACAGACCTCAACATCACTATATATAAAAAAAGATCATAGGAAATCTGTAAGATGTTTGAATTTATTTGACATTGCTTTTAAAGACTTATTAAGTTTATAACATTATTGTTAATGGAAATTGCTTGAATATAATTTCATTAGTTCGCCTTATTGAAGTTGATATGTTTACAGGTTTAACGATGCCTCTTCCACGACCTGGTTTGTCCACTAGTCGTTTGTCCATGGCTAAATTAATGCTGCAGAGAGCTAGATCAACTCTGGAAAGTCTAGAAAGAAACGAATCACCCCAGGCTCAATCAAGGTATTTCTATTATTTTAATGAAGGTTATAATTTATCATATTCAAAGACATTTCACCCAGCCTAAAGTAAATGATATACATTTCAATATAGCACTGAAGTTGTTAAAAAAATATAATCGCCTTGCTTTCGAATTAAATTAAAAAAAAATCCTAAATTTATATGAGAAATGTATACGACTCATGCAACTTTTTTATTCAACTGAGTTGATTTTAAACACGTGTTTGTTTTTAGTAATTCACATGATGTCAACACCAGGAATGATGAAGCTAACACATCAGCTAATATCCAGGAAGAATTTTGCAATTTAATTCGAGAAACAGAAGGAGAAGGTGTTTCTGGTGAAGGGCCGATTGAAGCAGATGCTCCTATGCCTCAACCAGAAGGAGAGACCTCTTTAGGTCAGGAGTTATTGCAGGTCTTTGGTGTGTCACTGTCTCCTGGTCAGCCTTCTACCGTTCCTATTCCCTTGCCTATGGTGCCTGTACCTCCTCAGACTCAAGGTATTTCTCCCGCTAATACTCAAAACATGATATGTGCTTCAGTTCTTACTTTTACATGTAAATGTAGCCTTCACTTGTCTTCTTAAGTTATTATCTTCATTGCATTTTTTTTTCAAATAGTTCTCTTGAACTATTTCTTTGGATTGATTAAAGTTAGTCCAATGAATGAATTGATAAAAATGGCTTGTATCAAGGCATTTCTCTCTTCTAACATTATACTTATGTTGCTTTACAAACCAAAAAGTTTAGAGGTATTTTTCAAGTATCTAAGCCGACCCTAGTGGGGCCATGCAGCTATACCACAGGCTGCATTGCTATTATGTCCACAGGTTCATTGAACCAGGGGCTACAAAAGCCAATGAATGACCTTACCTTCAGCTGAGCAGGTTCAGTAGGACCTTTGGTCCGCAGTTTGATCGGAAACTTTTAAAATAAGTGGGTACTAGGGGCGGTGGGGGTCCATAGAGGGTTTAATCTCCAGCCCGCCTCAGAGGTCGGACTCGTAGTGGCTGTTGGTTCTCACCCAAGTTCGAATAGCCCTTTGGTGGCTGTGTGAGAAGCAGTAACTTCTCGGGAGGATGCCTGCTTAGCACACAAGTTGATTTAAAAACTTGTTTCCACTAATATATGTGGAAAAAAAAAGACAAATTTATTTGTTCATAAATACTCAAAATTATATGGTTTTCACCATCAGTGTTATTTGGTACCCATTTTAGTTAAGGGCGGGCCTACATTATCAAGTTAGTTCTTCATAGGGAGTGAAGAACAAACTTCATTTTTACCTTTGTTAAGGTTGTTTAGAATATGTATATTTCATGACTACACTGACATTATACAGGTTCGAGACCGACATTTTCAATTCCTCTCTGACCTGCGTGCACATGAAAGGACATCACACACATCTGTGATCATGACAAAAGTTTAAACCTCCATATTCCATTATAAAGGTAAACATTATATCCACTGCGCCCGACCCTTTCCTGATCAGGAAGTCAGTTTATTATCCACACAATACTCTTAGTGGATCTTCTTGGCAATAGCTATCATTCCTCAAATCATATTTATGGGTATAAAATAAACTATTTTAAAATTTAATAAAATTCTGTAATTTTACTTAGTTTTGTTAGAAACAGACAGACAAATATTACCAAGTTTATTCATTTCATCTTGGAAATACCGAATTATACTTTGGAAATACTAAATGTTGACTCCTCAAGTTTATTAGAATAGGTATCTTTAACGAATAACTGGGATCGGTCAGTCTTTACATAATCTCAGAGGAACTGTGAATAAAATTTGCTCATTTCCAACGGAAATTTTACAATCGTACGTTTCTGGTTTACATGAAATTTACTCTTTCTTACAAGTACAAGGTTTTAAACGCTTCTTAAGCGTGAGAACCTAATAGTTAATAGGATATTTACTGTTAGGAACTAACTAAATGTTTTGTCAACTATGTTAATTTTAGTTTTGAAAATCATACCATGCATCTTTATCTTAATTTATTAAATTAAATATATTTATGGGATATATAGATGTCGCTAGTAACATTACCTTATACAGAGTTATGTAATCAAGTAAATAAACATAGTTGTTATATGATTTTTTTGTTTGTTTTTAGTAAACAGTGAACCTTTACCAAATGGACAAGATGCAGGTTCTTCTTCCCCTGAAGAAGTTCTTAATAACATCTCTCATGAAGAAGAAGTCAGCACTAGCGAAACAAATGCTCGACCAAATGATTCTAATACTACTTCGTAAGTACTACATGTTGTAATTTAAGCTATCTTTACCTTGTAAATTATTTCTATCGGTGGTTTTATGAAAAGTGTTTTTTTTTTGTTTTCAATAATTGGTTACTTATTCAGTTTAAATTAAAGAATTGAAATTCTTGTTGAAACAACTAATAAATATGTAAATATCTAAAACTAAATGAAAAAACGGCATAAAATAACATTTTTTGATTTATCTTTTCAGAAATTAGTATTTCAGTCTTAACATAATCACTTCATTATTATAACACTCAATCGCTATTCACTAAGTAAGTGATAAAGCTTGGCAAGTACTGTGTAATGTGAAGGTAATATCACGTGATAGAGATGATCACAGCATTGGCCATACTGCGCTATGAGTTTTTGTTACATGGACAAAGATTAATAAAGATTACTGACTGGATGTTCAATGTCGGTTTCCTCAAGTTATTTAATAAACATCCGAATATTATAGAGGAGTAGATTAATCCATTAAAAAAAAAAAAAGAATACTGCCATAATTTTGTTTAACTCATTTCATGTCAAAACAAGGACTCGACAAGTAGGTATACTACATAGAGTAGAGTAGGTATACGACAATGACATGTGAACGGTATATCTAAAGAGTTCAATTATTTATATAAGGTAGTTTTCTTGGTAAACTCTGATTATTTCTTTAGATAAGTGCTATTACTATCATAACATTTTCTTTTATTTTTTATTTTGTTGCCAACCAGTTAAAGTTCTTATATCATTGTTTAATATGAACGATAAAACCCCACTTTACATATCAACTGAAATTGAATTGATTTCCAAACCATTATAGATGGGAAAATATAAAATTTTAGCTAGAGTTCTTTGTCATACTCCATCAAATATATTTTTTGTTTAAATCATAATAAATTGGAATTACTCTAGAGATTTCCTTAGATTGATGTAACAGGTATCAATACTTCCCATTATGATTTATTCTTCAATATTAAAGAAAGTAATTGTCCCGAATTAATAGGTTATTGATTAATCATTTTTAAATTCTATATTTTTTAAAATCTTGGTACAGAAAAATTAAATTTAATACAATGATTAAACTGATAAAGCTGAATTCGAGCAAGTATGAATTCAGGGACTTTGTTTTCGGTTGTTTTTCTTTTTCTTTTTAGTTTTAATGACCATGACAAGTAGGTTGAGTGAATGTAATTGACTGGTGTTGTCACAGAGGAAGCACCAGTGGCACGGAGGCCAGGAGGTATGCCAGCACGACAGCCCTCGCTGAAGTCATTGGCCACTTGAAGGAAATCAATCATCGTCTTGTCCCCTTTTTGGTTGAGTACCACAATCTACTATCGAATGACTCCACCAGCCTTGATGTTGTACGTATTTGCTTTTACTGTATTATTGTTATTTAATATATACTTGTGAGGAATATCTATTTTGTTTATTCACTAAAAGCAGGGGTCCCCAAACTTTTCATCAAGCAGACCTCTTTCCAATTTTTTTTTCTTATATACCCCCTTTAAAAACTTTATTGAAACCAATATAAACTTTCAGATTGTTGATAATAACTTGGATTTTTTCAACATTTGTTACGTCAAGAAAATAGATAAACTGCATATAAATAAACTCAAAGCATTCTTGTTTTCCATATATAATGACATTCTTGATTGACTGTATGATGCGGATAGAATTATAGATTTATGGCAGTTTGTCTGAGATTGATATAATATATTTGCCATAATGACTCAAGTACAGAAGAAATAGTTGTTGGTCAAAGTGATGATGAAAATAAGATAATGATTATTGCGGCGGTGGTGATGATGAACTATATCTGTTGTGTTATGTATTCGCTTACAGTTTTTTTCCTTTAAAACAAAGGAACACTAAGTGAAGGATGTGTAGATACGTTTTTAGCCAAATCAATTTTGATTTAAATTTAATTTAACTGTAATAAATTGAGTAGTTATATTACGTATTTAAGTAGTGACAGGTGAGATACATATTCATTAGCAAAATTTGCTTGAATCTGTTATGTAATAACAATTCAAGATATTATATATATATTATATATTTAGGGAAAATATTTGTAATATAATTAACTACATTTTATTATCAGTGAGCGTGACTTCTGATATTTTTTAAAATGTACGAAACACTTTATTGATGAAACCGGTATATCTGCCAGTTTAGTACTGCAGAATAACGTAAGGATATACTAAATACCTCATTTACTAAAGTGACTGGCATTAATGAGAAGAATATCCTTGGTCAGCAATAAGAGTGCTGATAGTGGGTTCAAATTCAAAGTTTTAGCCGCAAATCACCACCAAGTTTAGTCTGTGTTCCTCTGTTTTGTTAGAATTGCGTTTGCATACAAAAAACCAACCATACACCTACTTACATCGAATCTTGTTTGATTTTCAACCCTTTCGTTTATCTGTTTTTATGTAAACTCAACTATGACACTTCATATTTATTGACCCCTCTTTCACCACTATGAATCTATCGACCTCTAGTACAACTATTTCACCGACCCACTTGGCCCTCCCATGGACCCTTTGGAGACCCTGCGCTAAAGGTACCCTGTTTTTATGACTTCTTCGTTAATAAATGTCATTGTACAAGATGTGGTAGGTATCAATAATGGAATGGCTAAATTTCGTGCACTATAGTTGATGTTTATTTTTATTTTAAATCGTACTTATGTGTATAATATGCTAACTGTACTATTTGAGAACCGTTGAGTCAATTTCCAGCCCAATCTCTCTGAAGTGGGTTGGAATCCCTCACCTACAGATGATATTACTGTGTTAAATTATCCATGAAGCGAAAAATTATACTAAACACATTTTTTTTAAAAATAATATAAAGCAACCATCAACGTTATCCATTTATTTTATAAGCGATTTAATAATTGGAAATATACAATGGTTTCTATTTTCGAACATTTAAAAACAGGATTTAAATTATTTAAGATCAGTTTAGTTAATTCTAACAGAGAGATTCATTTCTTATCAAAAGAGTGTTTTTGATTTAAACAAGTTTTGAGAACTTGTCGATTTAAGGTACTGTTCAAAAAGGGTTGTTTAATCTTTATTAAACTAATAGGTTTCTTGAGGATTAAGTCGAAAGATTAACTACTGATTATAAATCGACGTTTCGCTGAAGGTTGTTAGACATTCTCAAGGTTTTTTATGGGAAAACTATTTAAGGCATTTATTCAACAGCATCATAACAGATACGAAAATGTTATAATGAAGTTGGATAAATGCCGTAAATTTTTTTTATGAAAAAAAATTGAGAATGCTGAAAAATCATCGGCGAAACGTGGATTTATAATCAGGATTCGATCTAATCCTCAAGAAAGCTATTTTGAATTTTAAGTATCAGTGGTCTAGAAGCTTATCAATATTAAATTATTATTCTTATTTATAATGGCTTTGATTGTGTTTCCTATTTAAAAGAGATATTTCTGTTTTCAGCGTGAGGCACAGCTTCTTTTTAATCAAGTGTCAGAAGTCATGCACTCGCTTTCACATGCCTACCATGCACTATCAGATATCATGTGTGACTTCTCAGACCCCCATCCTCGCTTCCTCCGGTGTCGGCCAGTTATTATTCAACATTCCGCTGTTCTTCAAACCAGCATTCCTATACAGGTTTGAAATGACTCTTATTACCATCTTCATACAATTGTGTATTTCTTAGTGGATCGAACCAAATATATACCGCAAATCCGAGTTTTCAGGGCTAACATTTTTTTTTATACTTATTTTATAATAGTTATGTTTTCTGGCTAAAATTAACCATATATATATATATATATATATATATATATATATATATACTTTAACTTTAACATATAGGAAAGAACACAGAAAGTCACTACAGAATTCAATTCGATATTTTAACATCCGTCGTCATCAGGAGGAAGTGTGAAGTACTCGCGTTGAGAAGCAAACTGCTACTCTTAGCAGGGTAGCAGTTTGCTTCTCAACGCGAGTACTTCGCACTTCTTCCTGATGGCGATGGATGTCGAAATATCGAATTGAGTTCTGTAGTGTCTTTCTGTGTTCTTTCCTATTTGTTAAAGTTTTTATTGTCCACATGGACCTTTATTTTATTCGAAGTATATATATATATATATATATATATATATATGGAATTAAAGTATGCAGCAGCTTCTGCATTAACGACCTTTTTGTCTTCAAGAAGATTTGCTGCCCATTTATACTAATATATATATATATATATATATATATATATATAAAATAAATTCAAGACGAAGGAAACACAGAAAGACTCAGACATAACTCACATCGATATTTCGACCATCGTTTCTTTTAATTGTATATATATATATATATATATATATATATATAGTGACCAATAGGAATAGAGTTGTTGCAGGTCTAGATGAATCCAAGTATGCGACTGTTAGAAGGTCACTCGCTACTCTACATCAGCCTCTGTTATTCCGCCAATAGGTGTAGAGGTTGCACAGTCCCTTTTTGAGATAAGGATATTGACAAAAACGATCTTCACCTTGCAGTGAACTCCTGATTTCTTTTCGGTTCTTTGTGACTAAAGATAACCAGAGATTGGTTGAAACATGTTGCAACTAATATCGTCAAGAGGTCACCATGCAGGAAATATGTTCCCCTGAACCAGTCATCCAGAAATAGAAGCAGCAATCTTCCGCTTTACGGACAAGAGTGTAACTTTAAATTCAACAAAACCAATAGCTCGAAGGAGTCTCTGTATGAAGAAGTTGGAGTCCAGTGTCAATACATATGAATCAAGAGACTGTGCAATCTCTACGCCTATTGGCGGAATAATAGAGGCTTTCACAAATCTCCTCTGTGACAACCTTACTAGAGTAGCCATTGTTAATAAGAACTTGAGTAGATCTCTTAATTTCTTCATGGAAGCTGCTCCAGTTCCTGCAATGGCTCAAGGCTCGTCTGACATAAGCACCAACAGTGGCGCGCTTGTACCTAGCTGGGCACTCACTTTGGCCACTGAGACAACGATCCGTGTTAGTGGGCTTCTTGTAGACAGATATACTTTAACCTTCCTTGGTGTTTTTAGCAAGAATACCTAGGAAAGGTAAATTTCCGTTACTGCTATTTTCAATTGTTAGGCTAAGTCTTGATGCGGCTTGGAGATGTTGACGAAGTTGGCTTTAATGTTTTTAAGAGGTACTCCTATACTTTTTAAAATTAAATTAGATTAAAATATAACTGCTTTCTGATATTTCTAGATTTTGATATTGGGATGTTTGGTAGAGTAATGTTCTGCTGTGACAGTGTGAAATGTCGATTTGTGTAATATGGTTTGTTTTGCTTTAGGCTCAAATGATCAACTTAAGCACTCAGACTAACATTAGTGAGAGCACGGGTAACAACGCTGAGGGTGGCAGCCAGGCGGGAGGCGAGGGTGGTCAGCAGAGCAGGCCTGCGGCAGCTGAGCAGATGGACATGGTGAGTGACGTTTTCTCTAACACACTCTTCACAGTCCAGCTGCCAGAACTTATTACCATCGGTCGACAGCAGTTCCTCCAACCTCCAACATAACAATAGCGATTCCTTCATTCACTTTATATCTACTTTTGTCGTTAAACACATTTTCAAAGAATCTCAGATATTTCTAATGATTTCAATTCAAACAAATTTATGAACGTAATTTTATTTTATCGCAATTATTATACAAGTATGTAGTAATTTTACAGTTTTTAACCATACAAATCAAATATGTCCATATAATGATGTAATTTATTTTGCAAAAACTTGTCAAGCATAAGTTGACGTATAAACTAATATACCTGTAGTGCAGATAAACTTTAAACAATCTGGTAATCTCGGAATCTGAAGCCTGCCAGATTTTGTAAGTTTATTTAGTTTATTGTGTACTCCGTATAGATTTAAAGAAATTACAATCTGCAAGCCCTTCAGTGAGAAAATAGACTAAGGGCTAAGTAAGTGAAATGTTATTATTCATAAACTAAATAAAATACTGTTAAAATAGTTATGCTGGATTTGAATTCAATTTTTATTCAACTAAATAAAACTAATCCTAAGAATTTTAATTGAAACTAAATAAAATATTCCGTATTGCGCTCTTTAACAGCTCCAGAAAACACCAGTGCAGGTAATAGGGAAATATGAAAATGCATTCCTGAAATTTGCCTCGGATTGGTGGTTACGAGATTTTTGAATGTCAACCTTTTCTACAAAGCTTTTCAGGATATTGTATGAAAATCTGACTATGTTAACTCGTGATTATTTTTATTTCCCCGATTGGTTCGTTACACGTCATTCTTACTGATCGTTTACTGATTCTCGTATACTAATAGGCAGAAGGTTTTGTGACATTGATCTTACCTCCAACCAAAGTGGGTTCAGTAGCACCTAACATAGGTCCTTGGTTCTACCCGAGAACTCTTAGAATATGTCAGTACCACGAGGACGGGGGAGCCAATGCGGGATTCCTTCGGTTGTCCGTATGCCCCGTCGTTGGTGGTGGCTGTAGTTCCTTACCCAGGAAAGGTAGACTCCCTGGGAAGTCGCTGTGTAAGAAGTTTATCTTCTCGGGAGGCTAAATCCCAGAATAACAAGAAGGAGCTAAACACCCAACCCTTACGATTGGGTGAGTCCATCAGTTGGCAGGTGTACTCTAAAACTAGCTCTAACTTAGGTGAGGCCTGCTCTCGGGTTAATGGGCAGAAGTGGATCCTGATCATAATGTCGATTATATCTAGTACCACTTATTGATTTCCTTTTAATTTTTATATTTCTACATCATTGTTCTATTTATTTTTTAATTTATTTCTACCTCTCTCATTTCATTTTTCTTATACTCGTATTTTCCCTTTTTTACAAATATACATGAGTCCTACCCAGCAGGATTTTCTGCTGAGTGGTTGCAGGAAAAAATAAATCAAAACATAGTTTTGCTAAAACGAAACAAAAATATGAATTCAAGAAAGGGAAAATAAGTTTTGATAAACCAGAGGAAAATAAAACCACAATTGACACTCAGTTTCAAATTTGCATAATCTCTTTCTGCTATGAAACTACTAGGTACAAACAGAATTTCACAATAGGTAACTGTTCGTTAGCGTGGTCAATAGGTGGCTATGATACAAATCAGGTTTCACATATCCAGGTTTTGAATTACTAATTTAGATGGAACATGGCTAACAAAAAACTAGGAATAGTGATACTATATAAATAAATGAGCCTGAAATTTGTTTCTGATGTATGATGTTGATAATTCTTTTAATTTTAGTAGTTTTTGTTTGTTTTTTTATGTATCCTATACAAGTAAGCATGATATTCCAGGTAATGATGCGCCTCCAACATCAAATGGATTACATAACAATATTCAAATACTGATGGACGTTGGATCTGGTCCTATGAATTTTAATTCTGAAGACGCTAATTTTACTAGTACTATGAATGGTTCTGGTAAGTAGACTTTTTTTTTTTATAAAAGAATACGTTATCTTTATTTTAAAATTTCTCACCTTTCTTATTAATTTAGGTATGGCTGGCCCATTTCCTTTGGGGTCAGGTTTTATTAGAAATTTATTTAACCATTTGGTTGGAGAAGCTGGAGCAAACAACAACAACAACAATAACAATAACAACAATCAGACTGCTGAAAACAACAATGGAGGTTCAGGTGGTGAAGGGTCACAGAGTGCCACGGAAGAATCTTCTGCTCAGAGCAGTGGTCAGACCAGACCGCCTTCTGGTGACTCTCCTTCTGCTCAGGGAGGTGGTCAGAACAGGGCAACGCCTGGAGGGGACTCCTCTTCCACTCCTCCTTCAGGCAGACATTCTCATAGACCACTTTTCCATTTCGCGTCAAGTAATAATATATTCTGATTTTATTCGTTAACCCAAAACTTGTTTTATTAATTGTCTTAAAACTTAAATTATCTGCATATTTATAGGTGGTGGGCAAGGGTTGGAGTTTTTTGATCCATTTTTACCCTGTAATTCACATCACATTCGAAGGAGAAATAGAAGTGGAAATGAGTCCAGTCAGGTACCTGGAGAACCGCAGTCCAGAAGACCTCCTCGTATGACTATTCGCCGAATCCCTGCAGGTATGACGCTTGTCTTTCTATTTCTTTAACTTTGATTAATATATCCAAGCATTTATAGTTGTTGACAGGGATAAATCATTGAATTTTGCATTTTGTTTCAATATATATATTAATCAATTTAAACTCGTAACAAAGTTAAAAGATCCAAGTTTCATTTTTTTTTTATGTATGTATAGTAATTTGTCAGTTGTTGAATCATTTCAGATCAACTATTTTTATAAAACAAAATGTAAACTCCAATTGTGTCGTGATGAAATGTGTATGTTCTTCAAATCCTTTCAGTTATATATAAGATTACACCCAAATTATACACGGAAAAGTATGAGAAATCTGGGAAATTTCACCTGTCTTCACATATATATATATATATATGATTAAACCACAATAAGAATGGGAAAACAAGACTAAGATCTTTCAACCGTAACAAGCGGTCTTCGTCAGAGTCAAAAACCCAACTGACTCTGTTGGGTTTTTGACTCTGACGAAGACCGCTTGTTACGGTTGAAAGATCTTAGTCTTGTTTTCCCATTCTTATTGTGGTTTAATCATTGATTGTTGTTTCACGTGTTTATGTGAAATCTTTTTATATATATATATATATATATATTTCACTGATAAAACGAAATACGATCCAAACTGGACACAATACGAGTTCGAGATTAACAAAGAGCAACACACAAAGTAGGGAAACACACTTACAGACTCAAATTTTCGGGTAATCCGTCTTCAGGAGAAAAGATTGGGTTACTTGCCGTTGCGTCTACAACGTGCTTGGTCTCCCCCATTCTCTTTTCTCCTGAAGACGGATTACCCGAAAATTTGAGTCTGTAAGTGTGTTTCCCTACTTTGTGTGTTGCTCTTTGTTAATCTCGAACTCGTATATATATATATCGGCATACATATGAATATGCAGACTGCTATTACGTCTTGCAGTTTTAGGACCTCTACCCCTGACTCTGTGAGTTCGGTCACGTTACTTCCTCCACCTATCCACTCAAGAGATATATCCCGTTTCCCCAAAATTCAGAGTATTCACTAAAAGGCGAGTTGTCGGTATTTTAGCACAGTTCCTACGAAAACTCATTGTAGAGGCTACTCTAACTCTGCGGCAACCTTTTTTAACTGACCTTCTTTTTCTACAAATAGGAGAAGACGCTATCGGATAAATGAGTAGATAATAAGTGTGACACCTTTGGTTGGTTCTCTTCTGGTTTCACCTACTTTTAATAAGGATGTTTTTCTTTATTGATAATGTTTTTACCTATAATGTAAAAGAACGCTTTAATAGTAATAAGTGAAATGGTTGTAGGAATAATTGTCTGTTCGGGAATTATGTAGATATATCTACATAATAACTAATTATAAATATTGCTAAAAGTATCGACCGTGGAATACAAACAAAACTAAAGTTTATCAGGACTCTGTCAGTTCTTTAGGTTCAAATTAAACTCTCATTGCCAATGTTTCAGTTTTTATTTAAAACCTTTTTCATAGGAGGAAGTGTAAATTTTGAAACAGAAAAACTAATTATTACATTACAAATTATTTTTCTTTGTAAAATAATTTGTAATGTAATAATTAGTTTTTCTGTTTCAAAATTTATACTTCTGCCTACGAAATAAGCTTTTAAATAAAAACCGAAACGTTGGCAATGAGAGTTTAATTTGAACCTGAAGAACTGACCAAGTCCCAATAAAATTTAGTTTTTTTTTTTATAATTATAGTTTTGCAGTTTGTACTTCCATTAGGGAGTACATATAGATGTATATGTTTTTAAAAGTATTGCTTTGATTAAGATATAACATAACTCCAGTTTATAGTGTTTATTTTGATAATATATTTATAGATATACCATTTTTAAAAGTTAACTGATAAAGTTTTACCATGAATTCACGTACATTTTAAGTTTCAACATTAATGCGCATTTATCAAATTTTTGTATATAAAAATAAAAATTGCAACTTTCCTTCTTTATCGTTTGCTTAAAAATAATAACTAGTTTACTTAAATTTTATTTCAAAATGCTTCCTTGTCAAATTCGGCTACCCATCAAACTATTATATAATAGATTGACAAAATATAATATGGATGTTGATTTTCAGTTCAGCGGCAGGTAGGAACATCAGCCAATCGAACTAGCGATCAGACAAACGGCAATTCTGTCAACTCACAACGCCCTACGTCACGTGTAAGTTCTTTCGTCTATTTATTATCGTTGAGCCGATTAAACGTCAATAGATTTCTCTCCTATATATTTAACATGTATTAAAATATTATTTATTAATAAAATTGCTTCCCTTACTAAAATGTATTGCATCATTTTTTTGTTTTTAGGTTTTCGAGACCATAAAAAATGGAACATTAAAAGAAATGATAACTTGTTTTTCCCAAACAGCATACATTTCGGGAAAGTCACTTATAATGGATATGCTTGTTTCTGTTGTGAGTTCCTCTTCTTACATTGTGTTTTAATTTTTTTTTAATTATCAGTAAAAGCATTTCTTTTCTTTTTTTTCTTTTGCAGGGAAAGTCAGTTCTAGTCAGTGATATTTTTGCTTCAAATTATTCTAACATAATTTCTAATATCCGGGTAGATTTAAAAAATTTTATTAACGAAGGTCTTGGAGTTGAAAACTCATCTGAGTCATTCAAAATGTATACAGCTGTTGAAGGACTGATTATATCTCTACGACCGTTTTTTAACGCATTCGTAAGTCTAAAGCTTTGTTTCATTACTCTTGTTTTAAAAGCAAAATGCATTGTAAGTCTTTTTTTAGTGTAAATTTGGAGGAGAAAATATTTCTGAGGAATGTGTTGACTTTATATCTTCCATGAATATTGTCACGCGCCATTATCTTCCACTGATAATTAAGGAAGTATTAGATGCAGGTATGTTAAACTCATTTCTTAATTTATTTTTGAAGTATACTTGGTAAATTTAATTTAAAACGTAAATAAATTTTGAAAGATGTAAAAAAATGTCCACGGATGTTTAAATAATAATAATAATTTTGAGAAAAAAAATATATCTAATAAACGAAAGAGAAGAACAATGGCAGTTACAAACAAAACTCGCTACTTCATTTCGACATTTGTCACCTTCTTCAGGTGAAAGTGCTATGCCTCTGGTTTAAGGTAATTGACGCCATCGAATTTAAAGGCAATGAATTTCAATTCTAATTCTACTAGAGAAATAAGAGCATTAGTGGAAGGATTGAGAGAGTCAGCTGGGAAATATCTAATATTTATCATCATGAGGAAGTGAGTCTGCTCTTCGATATATGTCCTATCCCTTTTTATAAGTGTTATTTTTTATTTTATGTTTGTATCATTAATCGTTTTGTTTTTATTCTTCTTTCCTCGTTCAGTTATTTTCTCTTGGTTTTATTTAACCTCTTTTGTAAGTTATTTATGTTTTTTTTTATTTTCAATTGATGTTCAGTTATTTTTATATAGTTCCTGTTTTACTCTTCTTGTGTAAGGTGGCAATACTTCACAGCGCTTTCTTGTTGCCTGATACATTTAAGTCAGTTAGCTGATGCCACTCGAACAATAGCACTTATAACTGAAGACAATGGATGTTGAAATATCGTTGTGAGTCTTGTTTTTAACTGTTTGTGTTCTTATCTTTATGTAAGTGTGTTTGTAATTCAATCGGAATATACCTGTATTAGATTCACATGATCATTGTAAAATGGGAAATAATAAAAATAAGGTTTGGTTGTCCTTCTAGAGTTGTTATTATCACTATTATTATTATTTTTATTGTTATTATTATAGTTTTAAATTTGTTGAACTAACATTCGTTTTTTTTTTCTTTGCAGATCAGAGTTCTTATGTAGTTTCTGTAATGGACCTATTAAAGCGTTATATTGGATCCTTCATCAATATAATGTTTTATAATTTTGGACATTTTAATCGGACTGCCATTATAAATGAAATAGCTGTGAGTTTTTGCACTGTTCGATTACAATATTATATTGTACCTTTTGCATATAGTTATTATTTTGAATTTGTTATTATTTCTTTAAAGATTGATTATTTCATTTGCTCTCCTTGTAATTTTATAGAGAATAAGCATCTTGGTTTTTGGACTCTTACGGCATGGGAAAGCTAGTTATGAGTAATGCAATTCAGAAGTTTGTTCCGCTTTACTGTTGATTTCTTAAATGGAAATTTTGTACAAATGTTGTCTGATTTGGAAGAATTAAGGCTAAGATAATGTTTTTTTTTTTTAAAAAAAAAACCTGCCATGTTCTTGTCTGGGTGTTTTTGATTGAGTTATACAAAAAAAAATTAACACAGGAATGCCCGATTTTTGAAATCTATAATTTTGTATGGTCTATCTCATGTTATTTAAGGAAAAATATCACCTGTACAGTCTTTTTAAAAAAATAAATACTAAATCAAAAGAAAGTAAAATTTTATTTTGTAAACTAAAAAAAATACAGTATGGACAGTGTACGAATTTTAATTTACTAAATAAAATACTCCTTACTGTACTTTTTGGGAAAGAAGTTAAACAGTGGTGCATTAACGCGGGAAACATGAAACTGTGTTACCGAAATCTGTCCCTGATTTCTGAACGTTGTGGATTTATTGTTGACAATATTTACCTGTCCTTCAATTGATTCTGGGCCCCAATTCTAACAGTTCATTGCTATATTTCTCGTTATATAAACACAAGACTTACTATTTATCATGCTGTATGAGATGCATTTAAAAAAGTTTTTTTTTGCTTATTTTATTGTAATGTCTATTACTTAACATTTGTTTTAGAAATAATCATGATTTCATTAATTGAAAAAAATACCCATAAATATATTACATTATTATTATTTCAAATGGTGTGTTTTATATTTCAGTCAAATATATCCAGTATTTTCCTTCATCCAGTTAGGGCGTGGTTGGAAGAAGAGTTAGTTCGTCAACTACAACTGTTTTCTGGGGATTTAAATGGAACATTGGACTCCTCCCAACGAAATTTTCTAGTTTATATGCCACAGTTTACTCAGGTATTCCACATATATACAAATAATTATTAATCTTCCTTTTTTGGAATATTTGTTTACCTGCAAGAATTGAACTATCGAAATTTCTTAATTTTCCTAATATATGTATAAAAGTTAAAAAGAAAATTAATTCTTTCTTAATAGCTTGTTGGGAATTGAGCATTAGAATCGCATGCTGTGATAACTCCAGATTGTTGGGGTTTAATGTAACAAGATTTCACATAAACACGTGAAATAACAATCAATGATCAAACCACAAAATGAAAAGGAAAAAAAGACTAAGATCTTTCAACTGCGCTGACTCTGACGAAGACCGCTTGTTTCAGTTGAAAGAGTCTTTTTTCCCTTTTCATTTTGTGGTTGGATCATATATTTATATATGATGTATATTTATATACATGTGCACTCAAGTTGAACGTACAGTGGTACCATTTCATACGAGAATCTCTTTATACGATATTTCTTTCTAACGAAAGGTCTTACTGAGAAAAAAAGTTGCTCATCTTAAAAAGTTTGTTTCGTCACACGAAAGGCCAAATTATCAAACTACTCGCTCGTTTCCTCTGCTCTCAGACGTAAACATACCACTAAAATATAGGTTTTTTTTTCTTGGTATTTTCCCCAAGATCTCGAGATTTTTTATAACACAGATAGCTTCGTTTTATGTTGTTTGAGAGTGACTCTCTGTAATTGTTATCGCAGGACGAAGAAAAAGAAAAATTTTGGAACGAAGAAATTTCGTATGCAGAGATATGACTGTATTTTACAAATTTAATGTTTCATTCGAAAAAGGAGCTCCTTTTTTGAATTTATGGTTATGTTTTGGAAGTGAAGTGAAAAAAGTCCACTTGGTGAAGAGAATAACACCAAAAATTAAAAGTAAATAAATGTAATAAAAAAAACATTGTCTAAACAACAATAAGGATTCAAAAATGGGACTGAGATCTTTCCTAGAAAAAACTGGTTAGGTTTATTCTATAACAGAAATAGATGTTATATCTTTAGTTAGTAATTCTACATGACATATGTTGAGAGAATTTATTTTCATTCTTCTTTCTTTTTAATGCCGCTATTTGTAAAGTCATATATTACTCACTGATTTCTTTAATATTTATTTAAATGATCCTGCATAAACTGAAATTAACAGGTATTCCAAGTTCACCTGTGCTCAACATTCAAAGCTTCATTTTTAGTTGACTTATACAAACCTTACGTTATTTATATCAGGTTTTGGAAGTATACTGTAAGAAAGCCTCCATAGCTCGGAGCGTAGTGCACTGGACCTCCAATGCAAAGATCATTGGTTCGATTCCCACAAAAGTTACGTATATTTTATTATTTATTCAGACAATGCACGGTGGCAAGAAATAAAATAAACAAGATCGGTCCATCATCAGATTTTTATAAGTATACAGATAAATTTATCGAATGGAACCACTAATTACGCTCTGTGGAACCCTTTGGACCCTGGAGGACCATGTTTAGAAACTCTAATGTGACGGACGCTTTATGCTATTTTTGGAACGATGTTACTTTAAGTTACATGTAAAAGTTATGATTAAATGAATGATATAAAACGTGCACTTTAGATTTAACCATAATATAAGCATTATTGTGATATTTCTTAGTACTCCTTAGGTAACATACACAGTTTGATAATACAGATATTTTCAGACGATAACCATATTGAAGTGAATAAAAGAATGAAATTGAGCCCAACATGTTTTTTTATGTTTTACTGTGAGAAACTCAAGTTTTGTATTATTATATTATTCCTTATATATTAGCTACATTTATTTTACACAACATTAAGATCCTTTAGTATGACTCTTTCAGAAGTTACCTTCAAAATATAATGCATAACATCCGAATATTTGCTCTTGCAGTTACTCTTCCGATGATTATATCATCTTAAATATTACATGATTTTTATTTTAGTTATTCCAATTTTATGATATTTTATGTGAAACAATTTACGGTGATTGAAGACCGTATTGTTATGTTCTTTCAGAGCAGGCGTAAAAGTAATGGACGCATGAAATATTTTCTTAACAGATTTCGAAGAAAGAAATGAACTTAAAGAAGTTAAATCCAGCGTGAAAATTTTATTGAAATAAAAGAAGAAAAAAAATTTTCCTATGTGTTTTTATTTTAATTACTATAAGATTTTCGTAAGTTTTCATATCGCGGTCAATTTTTTGCCTAAATAGAATAAAACTACGTTGCATCATCCTTTTGTCAATGAAAAAATAGTTTATTTAGAATAATAGAATTACTATTAACCACTTATTATGGTTTCATTTACTAAAGATTAATAGTTGATGTAGATATTGAATGAAAATAATTCTAAGTAAAAAAAATTAATAATTTTCTAAAAACCATCGATTTCGTAAATCCTTGATATTGTTCAAATTAATTGCATATCTTCCTCCCTTTTATTGGTATATATTTTATATATGACCGTTTCCTGTTTTTTTTCGGATAGAATTTGGTTTCATAATATATTTTTTTACGCCTTTCCTTTTGAATCTTATCAACTATCGAAAATTCTCCTCCTTTTTCTTTTTTTTGTATTAATTATCCATTATTTATATTTCAGAATATAATATATATTTGGGTGTTGGAATATATTTTTCTATTATTATTATTATTTAGTTGTATCCCCACGTATACACAAAATAAAATTTATCAGGACTCGGTCAGTCTTCAGGTTCAAATAACCCTTTCAGTGCCGACGTTTCGATTTGAATTCCCCTGTTCAAATTTCTTACTTCAACTTATGAAAATGGTTTTAAATAAAAACCGATACGCCGGCATTTGACAGTTTGATTTGAACCTAGAATACTGACCGAAACCCGATTAAAATTTACTTTTTATACATATATCAAACGATTACAAGAAAGAACACGTAAGAACATCAACGCAGCTCACTTCTTCGCAATATTTCGGCCTCTTCTTCTACTTCTGATGATGACGAGGCCGAAATATTGAAGTGAGTTGTATTGTTTCTACCTATTCTTTTCTTCTAATCGTTTTATAAGTTGTTCTAATTGTTTCATGTTTTGAATTTCATATATATATATATATATATATACTAATCACAATAAACACGTGATGAAAACTAATGAAAGTATAAGCCACAAGGAAAAAGTAAAAAACACAGAAAATATGCTCTAAGGCCTTTCAAATATATGTCATCAGAGAGCAACTGAGTTGACTGAGCAATTTTCTGTGTTTTTTACTTTTTCCTTGTGGCTTATACTTTCATATATATATATGTAAAATATTAATAAAAGTATCGACCGTGGAATAGAAACAAAACTAAAGTTTATAGGGACTCCCATAAATAGGACCGAGTCCCGATAAACTTTAGTTGTATATATATATATAAAATAAATTCAAACGAAGGAAACACACAGAAAGACACAGACATAACTCACATCGATATTTCGACCATCGTCGTCATCAGGAGGTGTCAAGAGCGAAGAGTCCCGCAGGAAGGCATGGCGGTGACTGTCTGTGTGTTTCCTTCGTTTTGAATTTATTTTATTTAAAATGTATATATATATAAATATCAATTATCAAACCACAATAAGAAATGGGAAAACAATACCAAGATCCTTCAACCGCAACAAGCGGTCCTCGTCAGAGTCAAAAAGACAACTAAACACTAGACGCAGAAAACGTTCCGCTCTTCCCTCCCACTCTTCTCTACTCCTCACCAGATGTTTTCTGCGTCTAGTGTTTGGTTGCGTTTTTGACTCTGACGAGGACCGCTTGTTGCGGTTGAAGGATCTTGGTCTTGTTTTCCCATTTCTTATTGTGGTTTGATCATTGATTGTTATTTCACGTGTTTATGTGAAATCTTTTTATATATATATGAAAAAAGGGTTTCAATATAATTTAACCTCGGCATTGAAAACATCATTTTAACCAGGAAAATTGACAATACCTGATTAATATTGACTCCATATATATAAGCATCTAGTTCAATATGATAACAGATCCACAAATTCAACCGTTGTCTTGAGAAGAGGAAACATCTGTGTGCTTCATCTCTCTATATTTATTCTCCTGTGTCAGTTGAAACCGATATTCGAGCTTGTAAATGTTAAGTCTTTACTTATTAGTGCATCATTATATTTGTTTTAATGGTGTAAGAACACGTATTTATTGTGTTGTGTTGAATACTCTATTGAACTCTTGGTGTCCATTTTCGATCATTTTAACGCCGCTCAAAGTATACAGACATGTATATATCAACGTCTAAACCACAGTAAGGAAATCAGCAAAAATGACTAAGATCTTTCAACTGATACTAGTGGTATTCGTTGAAGTCTTTCTAATACTGAAAAACATTGTGAGATCTTAGTCATTTTTCTAATTTACTTATTTCCGTTTTAGACGTTGTTTTATTTCACGTGTTTACTGTGAAATTTATGTAAATTATCTATGTGTTCATATATCAACTCCTAAACCGCAGTAAGAAATTGAATTATCGTAGTCATTTTTCTGATTTCGTATTGTGGTTAAGAAGTGATTTTGTCTCACGTGTTTATTATGAAATTTTGTTATATGATACATATATAACAATAACTAACTGACCACAGAGACTTGTCAGATTATTTTGAAAGAACTGATACAACTCACCTTCTATATTTCACCACCATACTATAATTGTTATTATATACCCCTGTACGCATAGAAGTTATATATTTAATTTTTGTTATTTTTTATTTTGATACTTGAGCTTCTATCTAGAGAACAGAAATCTTATCATTAATGTATTAAGGACAATTACTTCACATATATTAGTAAACTTTGTCACCTATTTTTTCGAAAATTTGGAAGTATTAGTTATTCATACTCAGGTGATATTAATTTTAATTAAAATCTGTATGTAAGAAGGGTTGTAATATTAAATAGTTTCTAGCAATTTTAGTTTTTGTTTATTAAGTCCATCAATTTTATAAAATAAATACTGTTGGCCTTATATACTCGTATATTGAAGTCTATATTATGTGCTTCGTTTGTTGCCACTTTTTGTGTTATATAATTCAGTAATCCATGAATAAAAAATAAGTATTTTTAATCTTCTCTATTAGTAAAGAATTTACAAAGGGGCCAGATTAGCTCAGTGCTTAACGTACTCTCTTCTGGGCTGGTAGTCCAGGGTTTGATGCGCACTTGGCCCTCGATTATTCACGCGGGAGGTGAATAAATCTGAGTACGTCGTCCTTCGGAGAGGACGTTAAGTCGTTGGTTCCGAGCCTGTACAATGTCAGGTACTCGTTAAAGATCCCTAGTCGACATGCACTTGAGTTAGGCAAAATTTAGGACTCCCGTTGTAGAATCACCGATCGACCAAAAAGCCAGTAAACGGCTGACGTTATCACCCATAAGGGGATCTGTTTAAACAATAAAAAAAAATTGACAAAGAACAATGTTTTGTTTGACTAAAGGTTCGAAAAAATGTTATCTTCATTCATGTTAAAATCGAATGAAACAACCGGGAGTGATTTATGATAATAAATTATCGTTATTAAATTCAGGTATCAATCGAATTAAAATTAGTATGTCATTATTAAGGATGATGTCATTATAGGAACTATTGTTTTTTTTTCTCATGTAAACTGTATGAGATTACATGCAATTCTAATTTTGAGATTTTCATAATAATTTTTTTCATTATTAAGTCACAATAATAACTATCTTATCTAATTTACAGCTGGGTAGGAAGCAATGCCTACTATCAAAGCAGAAAAATTAGCCATGTTTATTTAACACTCTGAATATGTTTGTATTATTAAAATATTTTTTCGCGAACCTATATTCAATTTTAATTACGACTAAAATATAGAGTATAGCTTAGCCTGATGATAGTCCACGAGACCGAAACGTTGTTTTATTTAAAATTATATTTAGTTAGTTTACCTATCCGTTATAATATGTATATATGAAAGGAAAAGTTTGGGCCAGTTGATTTCTTTATTCCCCGAGCAACACAGAAGAGCATGCAGGACATTATAGAAACTCTCTAAAAAGGTAACCAAGCATGGAATTGACATAAAATTTTTAGTAACATGTTTGCAAGAACTATTGCCACCAACCTTCACTAATATATATATATATAAATTTTTTCTTTGGAAATACGATCCGAAACGGACAAATATAGTTCAATATACAAATAGAATAGCATAGAAAAATTAAAAGCACAGAGTTACAGTCTCTAATTTTCGGTTTGAACCATCTTCAGGAGAGATAAGAGAGGGGAACCAAGCGCACTGGTTCAGAGATGGTTGGAGGTCCCATCTTCATATATTATATATATGAAGAATAAAAACAGAAGAAAAAAGAATATGGAAATAAATTATCCCATGATACAAAGTGAAAAGACGTCGGAGTATTTATTTCTACTGTTTATTTTTCCTTGTAGTTTTATACTTTATTGACTGTATCACGTGTTTATTGTGATTTTTCTGCATATATATACTCGTGTATATATATATATATATATATAATCTCCATAAATTCTTCTTGACCTCTTCTATTCTATTGTATGTTTTGTTATTGAGGGCTAGGTGAAATAAAAGAAAATAATCTCCTTCCTAGGCCAACGTTTCGATGTATTTGTACATCATCATCAGGGCTAAAAGTAGAGTAAGAACTATAATACATTTACCAACACAATGTACAACTCACATAGAGAACAAACAAATTTTTGAGACCAACAGATACATACAAAAGGTTATTTTATAATCAGAGTAGTTAAGTACACATCTATTTCAAAGTATCAGACAAAGGGAAATTAGTTTTACCTTGGAAACTTTACCTTAGCACACTTTCCAAGGTAAAACTAATTTCCCTTTGTCTGATACTTTGAAATAGATGTGTACTTAACTACTCTGATTATAAAATAACCTTCTGTATGTATCTGTTGGTCTCAAAAATTTGTGTTAGTTCTCTATGTGAGTTGTAGATTGTGTTGGTAAATGTATTATAGTTCTTACTCTAATTTTAGCCCTGAAGATGATGTCTAAATACATCGAAACGTTGGCCTAGGAAGGAGTTTATTTTCTATTATTTGACCTAGTCCTCAATAACAAAACATGCAATAAATATATATACATATATACCATATATATATATAAAGATTTCACGTAAACACGTGAAATAACAATCAATGATCAAACCACCAATAATAACTCAGTTGGGTTTTTGACTCTGACGAAGACCGCTTGTTACGGTTGAAAGATCTTAGTCTTGTTTTCCCATTTCTTTTAGTGGTTTGATCATTGATATATATATATACACTTTTTCGTTGGAAATACGATCCAAAACGGACAAATATAGTTCAATATAGACAAAGAAACATAGATAAATCAAAAGAACACACTTACAGTCTCTAATTTTCGGTTTGAACCGTCTTCAGGAGAGACAAGAGAGGGAAACCAAGCGCACTGGTTCAGAGACGGTTGGAGACCGTCTTGGTTGAACCAGTGCGCTTGGTTTCCCTCTCTTATCTCTCCTGAAGACGGTTCAAACCGAAAATTAGAGACTGTAAGTGTGTTCTTTTGATTTGTCTATGTTTCTTTGTCTATATTGAACTATATATATATATATATATATATATATATATATATATATATATATATATAGTCAAAAGGACTAGTTTGAAATCATTCGACCTCAAACCTAAAAAAAAAAAAAAATACATCATATAAATATTGGGTCAAGAAAACAAATCATGATATCTATATATATATATATATATATTATATATATCAACGTTTAAACCACAATAGGAATGAAAAAAAAAAGAAATTAGTAGTCTTTTTTCTCATTTCTTACTGTTTTTTGAACGTTACTGTTATTTCATGTGTTTATATCGTCCATGAAGTAGAAACAAAACGAAAGTTTATCAGTATACGGTCAGTTCTTCAGGTTCAAATTAAACCCTTATTGCCAACGTTTCGGATTTTATTTAAAACACACATTTTTGTATATTATATTTTGTTAAAAGCTTATTAATTGAAAGTAAATGAATTGTATGCAGCAGGTCGTTGAAGTCAATTCAATGGATGACGTGCTTCATCTGCGGGAATCTTCTTCTACTCCTTTAAGAAATGTCATAGGAGACACTGACCAGTGGCGGCACTCCGTCCCTTCGGTTAGTATGTCCTTTTTCTTTCTTTATGTCATGTCCATCCTACTATTTTATTTTAAGATTTTTCAATGTTCAGATTTTGTAGAATTCTTTTGTGCTAATTAATTTAAAATCATTTCCGAGTGAAAGAACGTGAGTTTGATCATATGCTCAAAAAAAATATGAATAATAGTTCTATAATTGCGTATAATTTAACTTGTAACTTATTATAATACTTTTATGATTATAATTAATAATGTGTTATAATTTTTATTATAATTAATAATTTTATAATCTACATTTATAATATTATAATTTAAACAAAATAATTAAAAGTAATTATACTTTTTATAAAAATAGTAGAATTTAGTTTAAGAATCCATATGTAAAAAGTATTATAATGTATGTTGTAAATGAGTAAGAGTTCAATTTGGTTAGCATACTTGCCTCTGGTCTAGTAGTCCGGGGTTCGATCCCCACCTGACCCTCGATTTATTCACGAGGGAGGTGAGTAAATCTGTTACGTCGTCCTTCGGAGAGGACGTTAAGCCATCGGTCCTGAGCCTGTACGATGCCAGATACTCGCTAAAGATCCCTACTCGAAATGCACTTGAGTTAGGCAAAATTTAAGACTCCCAATGTAAAATCTGTAAAATCACCGATCAAAGAAAAAGCCGGTGTACGGCTGACGTTATCACCTAGTATTACATCTGTTTCAACAATAAAAAAAAAAGAAAGTTCAGTTCTATAAAAGTTGCATTTCTTTGTTTTATACTTATTATAATTTTAGGTATAATAATAATTATAATGTTTTTCTTTAGTTTTTATATGAACACGTTTTGTTGCAGGAGTGGGTTCCAGTTATAACAAAAGACAAGGAGAGACAGCGCAGAGCAGCGGGACAGGGGCCTTTTAGTGAATCTTATCTGGCTGGTATGCCCAGCAAAAGACGCAAAGTTATTACAGAAACGAAACCTTTAGGAACTTTATCGAAAATTATAAATGGTAAAGTGTTATTCAATTTTTAATCATTATTCTGAGCTTGACTACCTTTCTTTATTAGCTCAATTGGGACAACCTCCTTCGAGACAGAATTCTTCCAGAGCTACAGTATATATTGAGATAATTATGTAGTGATCAATTCTTAAATTCATTAAAATTATTCAATTAATGAACTTACAAAAATTATAAATATTTATATTTTCTTTTTAGTTTTTACTTTTGTGATATGTGACATGCCATGAAAATTATGTCTCGACTTTTTTAAAATGTTTGACCCGGTGAACTCAAAAGATTTGCCGTCACTGGTCTTGATTATTTATTAAGATTATTCATATTTCTTGCTGTTCATATGTGAAGTTTGATCTGTTTGCACAGAAAGCATGAGTGTAGCCCTGAACGCCGCAGGTGTCGAAGGCTCCTGCGTGGCTGTTGTCGCCGAGTCCGCTGCCTCGGACACTTCACTTCGGTCTGCCTATAAGCAGCAAGTCAAGACATCCGTTGAGACCACCCTCCGCAATCACCCCGACTACCACCCAGACAAGTATCCCAACTGTGCCAAATACTTCCATCGAATAAACCGACAGTGAACAACACCAGCCTCCTCCTACCCTATCCCTCTGTATATTATTTGTCGCCTCCTTTATTATGTATTTAAATTTCTTTTATCAGTTATTATAAAATAAAAACATTTTTCTGCATAAGCACTTCCTTTTATTTAGCTAGTATATTCTTTTCGAGTACTGATTTAGAAGTATACTGGTTATGTTCAATTTATTTATTAAAGTTGAAGTAAACATTGTATCAAAAAGTAGTACATGCAAATCTATAAGTAACTGATAATTTGTAAAGTACTATGTAATAGATCACTAATTTTTTTTCTTTATTTTTTGCTATGAATGATTTTATGATTTTATTTTACATTGTATTTTTAATACACAGTCAGCAATCATAAATGTGTTAATTTCTTGTAAAAAGATAGCTTCATTGATAATAAATGTTTGAAATCTCTTGTGCATTTTTTTAAGTAAATTATTAATGTTTTATGTTTTATTATTGAGTACTATTAACGTATTTATTTCATTTTAAACAGTCTCTTATACATAATAGTAAATTAAAGGTTAAAAAACAAAGTCAACTCGTATCTCCCTGATATTAGTTTAATTTATACGGTTATTTTTCTATAGGACATAACAATTTTAATAAAAGGGTTTGAATTTTTGAAATTATAATTACTTTTAAATAATTTAATGGATAAAAAACATGTTCTTTAACAATAAATTACATTTCTATAAAATTTGTTTATTGTTTTTTAAGAAATTAAGACTATAATAGTTGTTAAAGATGAATTAGTGGAGCGATTAATTTTGGCTCTTTGTTGTGATGTGGAGCTATCAGTGGCCTCCCGTCGAATAGGCATTCTCCCTTCGGGGTCAAAGGCCATATTGATCATCACTTTTATCTTTCCTTATCTATTTTAATGGTTCAGTTCTAGTGCATGCATTGAGTGAGAAAAATTATTTCTCTTTCCATAGATGAATGTTATTTATTCCTTTAAGAATTTGTTGAAATTATGTGTTAATAAGTAATATTTTTTTTTGTGTAAAATATATTCAAGTTTTAAAGTGCTATTTTTTTTGTTGAACTGTGTGATTTGATAATTGATTTACAATTGATACTGGCTATCTCTTCGTTCAGCATTGTAACAAACTTTATCTGAGGACATGATAAATGCTAGAAAGTGGTTTTGGTGGTTCCTTTTTAAAAAGTTAAATATATTTGATTTATTCATTCTAGGGTAGGCGTAAGTGTTATTTTTTTTTCCAGTGAGAGGTTGCCGGGAATAGTTGAGGCAGCGGACTGAGTTACTAGTAGAATTAAATGTTTGAGTGAACGAGTCCGAGGTCAAGGGTTAAGAGGGAGTGATTCAATCCTCATAAAGTTGCACGAGGTACGTGAGAGAGTGAGTGAGTGAAGTTTTATTTTTTCCATAGTAATATGTGGACTCTAGAGATATTGTTTTTTCTTTTACTGGACACTGTTTGTGGACAGTCCATAGTGTCCAGTGTTCATTGTCATAACCGAAAAGAGATTTCTCCTTGTACTTGCCGCTATCGCGAACCTGTTTCGCTAAAAAGTACCAGAGCAATCATGGTTGAATGTAAGGATGTGGAAAGCTTCTCCAAAGTGGTCGATGCTCTCAAGAACCAGTTCGAAAGAAATATTGAAATATCTCTCTCCATCAGTCATTCTAAGCTAGACGACTTGCCGGAGTTATCTTTTGCTCAACTCAACTTATCCATCCATAAACTGAGTTTAAATCTTGATCATTTGAGGTATGCTTTTTTATTATAATATTTCTCTTCATTTAATAATTTAAATTTATAATCATTCTTGTTGGGACTAAAATGTAAATACACATTTAACCTAGTACAAATATATAATGTTTACTATTCGACAAACTGAGTGGTATATGCGGGTTTTATAATGGCATACAAGTTTTTTTTCTCCGCACTGGTCTTGTCGATGAAAATAGTAGTATATGTCAACTCATAGCAGATCAATGTAAAAGTTTTCATATTTTCTGAAAAAAAAAGTTTTGTAACTCTGAAATTTACAAAATAACGTTCATATTCCTTACTTCTGTTTAATGGCATCTTCAATTTCTGATTGTAATACTGAAGATGACAGCATACATTTGTTTTTATGCTTCTTAATATTAAGAACCAGTTATAGAACATTTTTGGGAGAGATGGATTTTAGACAACACCAAAATATTAGATTTTACAATTCACATGTTTAACGACGATATATTTTTTTTTTTTAATTTATATGGTTTGATATATTATAAAACTTGTAATGTACTATATTTCAGTATTTTTAATGATAGTTATAATTTTATAAATACACAGCTAAAGTGAAACAATCTGAAATATTCAAAACTGGTTTATGAAAAAAAAAGTCTTGAAAGTTCTTTGTAACTATGCCACATCAGCACTCAAATATTAGCATGAGTCATTTGAATTTTTACGTCTTTGATATCAGTAAGAATTCCCATGTGATTTCCTTACTAGATTTTATAATCCAAATGATACTATCAGTCTGTTGTTTATTTCCTTTATCTGTAATTTACAATAAGAATTATGCAATTCAATTTGTATTGAGCCTCATTCATTAAATTAAACATATTACTTTTTTTTCAGTTATTTATGTAAAGAGGCTTATAAAAAGAATATTGAATTAAAGAAGTTTAAAGAGTTTAATTTCAAGTATTTTACCTCTTTTCTATGTGCTATACAAGTTGACAAACTATTTCTATTGAATTTTCTTGAAAATTCGCTATAATCGTTGACTTTTACTAACATTTAGAATATAACATATGAGAATAGGAGTCATTTTATCGGGAAGATGGATGGAATGTCAAGGACAAGTAAGTTTTCCTGAGGTCAAGTTACTTTCTATAATGACTCTAAACTACTACAAATTTCCGTTTCTGTTTGGTCTTACAAAAGTCCTACAGTCATTCTAAATAATAACTAGTCATGACTAAATAATAACATGCTTATAAGATTATTAATTTCAAATTGTAAACAATTACAAGTTTTTTATTTAATTCATATAATTGAAATATAAATTATGGCTATTTGTATATGATACTGAATTGAAATTTAAAATTCGTAAATTACCTTCTTGTTTTTACAATTCGCTGTTGAAAAATAACATTATTCATGGTTATTTTTTAAATATTTCAATCTTTTATTTTGGGGCAATGTAATTGGAAATAAACGGTCCCTGGCAAATCGTTTCTATACTGTTAATTTATTTTAACGGTACAATTCGTTCAAGGGTGCATTATTACATTATTGTAAATCTGCGTTACCAGCAAAATCTTATTTATAAAATGTAAATATATATAAAGTGAAGAATGATATGGTCCGTAAGAGCAACTAAAGCAGGAAAAACACTTTTTTTATATATCCGCCATCAGGAAGGAGATATCCATGACTTGAGAGGTAAACTAAATCAAGAGATCACTCTCTCTCCTTTTATATGTATAAAGTTACGGTATCGGATATTGTATTCATCAATATTACATTGATTGGTTGGTAATTTATGTACCATATCAATATAAAATTGCGTTAACGAATCTGTAAAAAGAAACTGTTTCTATTTTTTTAGTTAAAGTGAATAATGATATCCTCAAAACCACAACTGACGTTTGAACCTAGAGTTACAAGATTGTGTACTCTAGGCAATTGATAAACGTTACGTCATTAGTAAATGAAAGATGACGTTCATGTTAAATAGTTCGAACTTCAATACGCTTAGTTAAAAATCTGTATTGGAGTTTGTATGCTTCTCTAATATTTATTTCTTTTTGTGACAAGTATTCTAAGAAAAGTTCATTTCTTTTAAAACTGATAAAGGGTTGTCAATGGTGAATGATATGATATATGAAATCCAGACATCACTTGTACCAAAGAATATTTACATATTTAATCTATGGAAAAAATAATAATATAAGAGATTGAGGGAAAATTTGTTTTATGTTAACGAATTTTGTAAGTTATCTTAAGATACAATCTTATTCAACCTCTTATCATTATGAATAGAATTTTTTTTTTAAAGTAATCAAATTAGGACATCTTTGAATAAGTACTTTTAATTATATCACGTGATTAATCATTCTCAATCGTAACGAAGATGATAAATTATAAGTCACTCTTTATATCATTATACTTAGGTAGTTTATAAATGATAATGAGATAAATTAAATTCCCCTAGGTCTCTAGTTCTTATCTTTAATTAGGAATTAATAGTTTCCCACCCATTCTAAAAGTAATGGAGTGGTACTAACGGCTTTAGTTTGACTATCTATGTTTCTAATCCAGAGTCTTAAATGGAATATCTATTATATTTTATCCTTTATATAAAAAGATATAAATGTATAAGAATAAATTGATAGTACCGAGTTAGTGTGATGTCATGTATTCATTAAATATTACTATCCCAAACTTAAGTAGATGTGAATTTTGGATATTCTGGCATTTAAATAGAGTATTCAAAATAAAACAATTGAAAACTTATATTTGCGTGGAATTATCAACAAGATATCTGTTTCATTGGAAGAAATAGAATTATTTATTCTTTTATTGGTATTTTAATAAATAATAGCTGTGTGAATTCAATTTTGCTAAGTTTTTATCTTGGAGTTCCAGTTGAAATTATTGAATTAAAATTTAGATTAAAAGGTCTATTAGTAACGACACGAATTTGCATCGATTTAAGTACGTCAGTGCAACATCAATATGTAATACTGAAGGCCTTACAGCTAAATCATACCATTGAATAATGTTCATATATCTCTAAATATAAACATGCTTATGTGGGATAAACATTCTTTAGCAAACATTTCCATTTTAATGATTACAAGTAATAATTAAAGGTTACTTTACTAATCAACTTTAGCTACAAAAAAAAGAGTAGGATTTTTGATTGATATTTTAATACTGGATGTATTAATTTAGGAATTTGGTTGATTTAAAATGTAAAATTGCCCATTACTAAAATACTTAGTGGCAACTTAGTCACTCTTTCTGCCCCAAAAATAGTACTAAACGTGAAAGAAAGGCTATAAAGGTGGGAATTTCAAATAAACACCAATCCCGTAAGATAAAAACAATCGAAAATTTGAAAAACTCAACTCTGGGGAATGCAAAGAAAGCTAAGAGAAAATTTAACCCAGATACTTCCTGTTTAATTCGATATTTTACAGTTCAACAAAAGGCTTTCGGAGTTTCTATTTTATAATGTTATATATGCATACATATTGAAATAAGAACTAACCTAATTGCTCATTCTTTTCACTATAAATAATTACGAAGAGATATTGTCGTACTAAAGATATGAAAAATCACAAAATTTTAGAAAACAGGAACACTTGCCTACATGATATTAAATGACAAAAAACATTTAAAAGCATAAATTAAAACAACCAGTAAAAACATGAAGTTTGTTATGTTTCTAAGTTTGGATATACTTCAAGTTGCATGATTTATGAAAGTGGTTCCATTTGAAACATGTTTCAATATTTTACTAATGCTACCTTCTTACATTGTTGACAAAATACTTATCAATTGAATTAATCCTATTAACATTATAGTAATAACATTGATAGTTAGAATTGTGAGTTTGATTTTATGAGTTATGTAAAAGTGCTCATTCCCGTTATATTTATTACAATTAATAAAAGAACGTGCTGCATAGTATAATGGAAAACATTGAACTATATAATGTTACAAACTGTGTTTGTTTTTAATCTACAATTTTATTTCTCTGTATTGTTCTAGATAGTGAGTTGAAAGTAAAGTCAGCTTTTCAATTTGAATAAAATTCTTTCCACATAGGAAAGATGAAATATAAATAATATCTTGTTATGGATTATAATTTTAGTGAGTTTCCTGAAACAGTATTCAGTGGTTTATCCCAAATGGAATATCTAAGTTTGGCAGACAATGAACTACATGCGATACCACATCATATTCTTGACTTAATGCCAATGCTCAAAACGGTTGACTTTAAAGGAGGGCAAATTTCATCAATCTTATCCATGGATCTGCAAGTAACATACATATTATTTATGTTTTACGCTATCTATAAAAAGTTAATCGCCCTTATTGTTACCATAAATTGTTCCACTACTAATACAGTTATCTCAATAGTTGTGCAATCCATTATTGTGTGGTATTCACTCATTCTGAGGTAAAGTGGTTATACAAATAAGTATCTTCCTGATGATGAACACAAGGTACGAAACGCGTTGTTGTTTGATAAAAAACTTATATTTGTGTGGAGACTTTTGTATAACCACTTTATCTCAGAATAAATACAGTTATGTCCGCATGAACAATATGTAGTGAAAAAAATAATTAAGTTATTCGGCGAGATATAAGAACCTGTGTAATCAATTTATAATTATTATTTCGATTGTATTTTTATATTATTTGTTTTAAAATTGTAATCACTTCTTGTATGTTTCTTTAAATAATTCTCCTTCTGTGTATAAACATTTGATAAAGGAAATATTCTAAGCTATTAAAAACTGGTTTATTCGATCTATGAACTTTGCTACTAAAATATGACAAGATCACTTGTTGGTAATGAAGACAAAATTGCAATAACATAACATTGCAATTTTTAATTGTTTATAAATAAAGTTAAAAGGTGGGATTTTGTAATGATAGTTGTAATTTCAATAAATGTTGGATGAGAGCTGAAAATAAAATGACGCATTTATCTCTGCTTGTTATGTCATTTAAGAATCAGAACACTAATTCATGAATTGCTAATCTATACAAAATGAGATATCTAATTATTCAGTCAAGATAACCGTTTTTTTTTATAGTATTAATGGTTAAACTCTCTAGTAAGATTCATTGCCTTCTGTAAATTGTTTTAAATTAACTATAGTGAGAGTGAATATTGTATTATTAAGTAGCACTTTGAGTTTTATCGTCTATTTTTAAAAGTTATTATTATTACATTTAATGTTGACTTAAAAATATTATACTACTAAGAAGGTATGAGACTACATCAACACTGTTGAGTTTAGGCGGTAAGTCACCTGTCTCAAACACGAAGACAAAGGTCCATTCGTTATCCATATCCATATTGCTTCCAGTTAACCTTAACTTGTGTACCTGAATGGTTGAAAAGGCTTTAGAACAGTTCTGTTCTTTCACATATACCAGAAATATTGGAAAAATAACTTTTAATTATAAAATGGGATTATTATTATAAATGTTTACTTCATTTGCCTATATATGGCTGCACATAATCTAACAATGTGAAAATTAAGAAAACTACTATCCTAGTTGGAAATTGTAGTTAGTGAGTAATGCTTGAAACAGTTTTCTAAGAAAATTTAGAATAGTATCTTAAGGACTAATGAATAGTATCTTAAGGACAGGTTGTTTTAACCAGCCCGAGAAACAATAACTTGTTTACTGGTGAACTCAGATTTGAATGTTTGTTATTTGAGAATGTGAACTTTAGAGTAGAGACCGGAATCTAGATGGAACTAAGTGTTATGTAACAATATTATGTTTTTTTTAATTCTTTGAGCGAATAGATATTTGAAAACCAATACTTTAAGGTCTATCTCAGTCAAAACGTTTGAATATGACGAAATAAAATCATAAATTGCAGCTTTATAAAGGCCTTCATCAAATAGATACAAAACTGAAACATTTTTTTCATGTTTAACCACATTCCAATGAACTTAGTATTTGTTTGCCAGTTAAATAACTTATTGTTGTTAATAAGATACTTTTTTTTTTGTAAACCGTGTTATTTGCAAAAAAAAAGTGAGTGCTCTATTATTCCAAGCCTGATGTCAGTGGAATCAGGCTGCAAGAAATTTGATTTTGAACTAGGTGGCTTAGAACTTATGTAATTGATTATTTGGAGTATTAGTAGCCAAGATTAAATTCATTGGTTCTACATTCCTTAATTCAGTACGATCTGAACTACGTGAACTTAGTAATGGTGACAGTTTTAAAATAACATATCTCAAACGAGTCTGAAATATTCTTTTTTCCACTATAAGAATTTAGTCGAAGAGATAATTTTTGAAAAAATTATAAAATTTACCATGTTATTGCCTTTTTTTTAGACTGTATTTAGCCTATAATCTATTCATTTCCATGAATATTTGAATGCAACTGATTATAATTATTTTTTTCAGCGATTAGATCAACTAAACACACTTATATTATCTGAAAACAATATTTATACAATTGAAGAGAAATCTCTGCCTTCAACTCTGGTACGACTGCAGTTGGCAAGGAACCGAATAACCACAATGAACAACACCATGAGGTAGCATTTATAGGTTATGCAACTTTCAATAATTAGAACGTTATTTTATTTTACAATTATTTAGTTTAGAGTATATATATCAGAAATCAGAAGTAACGAGATGCACTATCTGTTTTTTCTTATTTTTTAAGTGCTTTATCACGATGAAATTAGACATGGGCGCTATTTTACGTCATTTGTTACATCAATTGATGGATAAACAATAAATAAGTATCAACAGCGAAATTACGAAAAAAAAAACAACAATAACAACAACAAATAAAAACCATGCCCTAGATGTCCGGACCGGTGCGTTTTGATCTAAACTTAAATTTAATTATAACTGATAGTAACTCTTAAACGAATTTATAAATATCGCTGTATCGTTTACAGCTTCAACGAACTTTTTTATTTTGAAGATATTTACTATTTGGCGCTACAGTAACAGCAAGGTTTGATGGAATTGTCAATGTGATGCCTTCTTCCATTTGTTGGAGGGCAGTTATACAGTAAATATGATACGCCACTCCACGTCTACAGTAAAGAGGGTAACTAGGCCTGGTTAGAAGAAGGTTATAATGAATTCATCAGGTTATAGATCTTCAGATGGTTCAAGCGTATGACTTTTCATTGGAATAAATTCTTACAAAACTATACATTTAAAGTAAAGGTTATACAAGCTTTAGCAGGTTTTACCTTGGGAGGTATTAAATGACATCCAAATTATAAAAAAATTGATAATTTATTTTAAAAAAGAAGGATGGCCATCTCGTTCGGTTAGAAAGGTAAGCTTGCTTGTCTCAGACAGAGAAGTGTGTGTTAATCTCTCTTAACCTTAACATGCTTGTGTTGCCCAGAATTAGTATCTCTGGCATCACAGGGCTGTTAACCATTGCTTTTGATACAGCTATTAATAAAAATAGAAATAAATAACCACGGCTACTGAATTTTATTTCAGATATCTCTGAAAGGAAAAATTGAAGACTCATTTACTGTAACTTAAAAAAACAAGAAGGAATATATACTCATATACTATACTACTATTATATGATAGTATATGATCAAAACTTTTGTGGTATCACAAGGGGCCGGCTTGCGGCCTATGTGTGTTCTCTCTCGGGATGGCCACTGTAACCTAACCTAACCTAACCTATGATCAAACCACAATAAGAAATGGGAAAACAAGACTAAGATCTTTCAACCGTAACAAGTGGTCTTCGTCAGAGTCAAAACCTCAACTGGAAAACAAGACTAAGGTCTTTCAACCGCTTGTTACGGTTGAAAGATCTTAGTCTTTTTTTCCCATTTCTTATTGTGGTTTGATCATTGATTGTTATTTCACGTGTTTATGTGAAATCTTTTGTAATGATAGTATATATATAATGAAATAGTATAATAGAAATATATATACTATTTCTTCCCCAAAGATACTCATTTATTTAGAAGGAAATATGTAAATTACATATAGCACATAATATGTACATATAATAATAAATATTCTTTTGTATTAACAGTAGAGCAATATATAAATTATATATTTAAGTACCGTATTTCTGTTTTATTTTAAAAACAAGTTTTTTTTTCTTTGAGATTATAAATCACGATAAAAAGGTAATTTGACTTTGAAGCCTTGAAGGGGGCCACTGACATGTAGACTTTGCCCCCGGATACAGTTTTCATGTTGGACTGTTCTGATTATATAAGTTACACGTTCAAGCAGTGCAAAGAATAACATAAAACGAAGGGATATGCCTGCGTCAAGTAATATTAAAAAAAACATTTCTGCCGAATTGTACAAAAACATTGGGCTACAACATTATTTTTTAAACCTAATAATGAATATAATACTAAATATAATGAGTTTTTCAATGTTATTTAATGGAAATAGGACGTCTTAATCACGGTATAAGTTAAAGTTGAACCTTTAAGTGGAACATAGATGGATGGAGTTGTATGATTGTACGGATAACAATTCAAATTCTAAATCATTAGTTGTGCAATCCGTAATTGTGTGGTATTTACTCATTCTGAGGTAAAATGGATAAACCAACAAAAGTCTCCACACAAATGAAGTTTTATGTCTTGAATTCTCTTAATTGAATTTTATTATTTCACTCTAATTTTTGTAACTAATTAGATATAATTTGTATTATAGTGTCTTCCTGATGATGAACACGAAGTGTTCGAAACGTTGAATAAAACTTCATTTGTGTGGAGACTTTTGTTGGTTCATCCATTTTACCTCAGAATGAATAATTCAAATTCTAATTATTATGTATTTATGCTAGTATTGATTCAATCTTTTAATTTCAAAAAATGAATATGTACTTATTGTAGGGTAAAAAGCTAATGAAATGGTCTCCACATATAAAAATTTAATCGTATAAACAACGCGTTTAGAACACATAGTGTTCTTCTTCAGGCATTAACTACGGGTCAGTGTCTGTGGTACAACTGTTGTTGGACTCAATGGAATCAATTATTAGTTTTAAACTAGAGATGGTATAAGTAATTTAGGATAATATTACTTAATTGTTGTTTAAATTAAAGTAGAAATGTATGCATTAAAGCTAGTGTCAGTTGTACCACAGAAACTCACCCGTTGTTAATGCCTTAAGAAGAACACTACGTGTTCGAAACGCGTTGTTTATACGATTAAATTTTTATATGTGGAGACCATTTCATTTGCTTCTTACCCTACAATGAGTAAATACCACATAATAGTTGATTGCACTTCGTTAGAATGTGTACTTCATGGAATCAATTATTAGTTATAAACTAGAGATGATTATATGTAATTTGAGATGATATTGCTTAATTGTTGTTTAAATTAAAGTAGAAATGTATGCATTAAAGCTAGGTATGTTAGTAGTGTCTGATATATTTCTTCAAAGCAATGCTCATTTCTACATAGGCTATAAACCATTTACTTACAGAGGAATGTATGACCTACAGTGGCTGTTCCTGAATGAAAACCTCCTCAAAAGCCTGGACAACCAACTGCCTGATGTTGCTCCCAATAACTCAAAGTTAATGCTTATTAGTTTGGAGCATAATTACCTTTCACATCCTCCACCCGAGCTAAAGAAGTGCGCAGCTCTCAACAAGCTTAGATTAGATGCAAACCGAATGACCACTCTGGACGGAGCTCTCTCCCATCTGGCCAACCTAGAACATCTCAATCTCACGCACAACAATATTTCCATGGTCAGTAATACAATATTACAACTTCAGCCAGTTTTCTACCATATTTTATTTTTATTTTATCTCTATAAATGACATCCCTCGAGAAATACATGGTGTTTCAAATTGTTGACTCCATTCTAAATACCCATATCTCGGAAACTATTTGCTGGATCATAATGAAACTAAATACATTTTATGTTGAAGGTCGTAAGTTTTGTTGGTTAAATTTACAAAGAAAAGGACAAATATTTGTTGGTTCTATGACAGATTTTCATAAATGTTCAATATGAGCCGCCTGTGACTCTGCACACGTAGAGTCGGTATTCTTCTTCACTACCTCGACCAATCCATCTCTCTGGCAGAACCTCATTGAGGTAAGCTCGTACAGTGAGCTTCCAGTGAGGTGGAGCCCCATTCATTTTCTATGAGTTGATCAATTAGCCAATTTTGAAGCATTTGAAGATAAACATCTCCATTCACATTTCCTTCGAAGAAAAATGGCCCATAAACTTTTTTCTTGGATATTGCACAAAACACATTCACGTTTGGTGAGACCCTCTCATGTTCAATTGTACAATGAGGATTTTCTTCGTCCGAAATGTGAACATTATGTTTATTAACTTTGCCACTCGTGTGAAACGTGGCTTCATCACTCAAAACCAAGCGATCATTGAAATCATCTTCTTCGAGTTTATCTTTCATTTCAACACAAAATTCTTTACACACAAAAACTTGAAACGTTTCTATACAAGCTGTGAAAATTTGGGGTAATTCCAACGAAAATCGTCAATATTATTGGCCCACAAAATGGGGTCAACCATTTAGGAACACCCTGTACATAACAAATACGCATATATTTACCAGAAACAAGTGATAAATACATTGAAATATCTAGAGATAAGTTTATTTTAGATTTAATACGTAAATTTAAAATAAATTAAAATTAATAATAATTTAGTAGGCATAACTGCCTTCAATAATTATTTGAATTATTAAAGTTATTTTGAGGCTATTAAAAATAAATGTTAAAATTTTATAACAGAAAATATACTGTCATAAATAAAAAATCAGATACTGGTTTAAAGATTTCCACTCCCGATTTACAAACGAATGGCACTTCTTGTCCCCAGACCGTCACGAAAAAAAGCTCCTTTTATTACCAGGATTGGTTAAAACAAGGATTTATAGATAAATTATAGAGAAGAGTTATAGAATTTCGCACTTAACATTTCTAGAAATCTTATGTTTTAGTAAAAGTAATGGCTAAACAATTTTTTTTACAATCAAAATGTGCCAACAATTATAGATTAAAGACAAGGACTGTTATTCTAAAAATAACTGATAATATAGCAGAACATCTATTAAAAGAATGTCGGAAGAACCTTTAGATGTAAACAAAGTGATAACATTTATTTATTTAACGATATGAAATAGTATCTGGTTTAGACCTGAAATTGATGTATTTACACCTATTCTGCACTAGTAGTGTTCTAACAATGAGTTTTCAGTTTTTATTGAATTCAATCAGAAAACATGTAGATTAGAGACAAAATAAAAGGATTTATAATTATATATTTATATGTTCTATCTCTGTATACATCAAAATATGTTTAATGTTAAGTTATAACACAAAACACATTAACATGTGTCACACTCAATACCATCTTAGGCTTAGTTTAAGGGCTTTTGTTATTTGTGTTTCGAGCTTATAGCCGCAAAATAGTGAGAAAGTGATTGAAGTATGCAGCTTTTAATAAAGGTTTTTAAAGAATTGATATTGTTATTAAGCTTTATTGAATACTAGCAGACGCGGCAAACCTTCGTACCGCCTAATAGTAAATGAATGTTATGTTAAGTTTAGGTAAACTGTATTAGATGTAAGACTGAATAATTTATCTGTCATAATTTAATCTTTTGCTTTTAAAGTTTTTTTTTTAATTTTTCTGAAGTAGAACGACCGATTCCTGGTTTTTTGGGAGACTTAACTGGACAAAAGTGGCGTTCAAATGTTCTGGAAAATCAATTTGTTGAGCGATGGACAGTAATAAACATTTCGAATATATTATTTCTATATAAATAACAATTTCGGATTATTATTTATGTAGATATCACTTTGTATTGAAGTTTTAAAATATCCAAGTATTAGAGAAATAATTTATATTAACTGAATTCAGATATAGCATTTGAATGTTCTATCTAAATAATTTTGTTAACTCCTAAACCTTCGTTTTCATATATGCACATGAAAATATGCATTATTTAACTTGGCATGCTCTACTAAATGGTATTGAGAATATATGTGCTGTCATAATGACGTATTCATTTCAGAATGAATTGTAATGCTGCCTAATTATGATGACTTGATTTGTAGCTGTAATTTAATTACAACAATTAGATATGCTCATTATCAATTTGATACAGCTCATTAGTAGGTAGCAATTAGCACGCAAGCCACTGGCTACCCTGGTTAAATTAAATAATTTTCTTTTATTTAACATTATTCAGGTAATAAGTAATATATATTATAATTTCAGGTCTTAACCTCCACGGAAAATGGGTGAACAAACAAACAAACTCACGAACTTTATATATAGAGATGGTGGTCTATAACTTAAACAATGTGACTATTACAAAGCTATTAACTTAAAGCTTGTAATTCTGTCAAAATATTGAAATAGATTTGATTCTATAATTATCTCACATCAAGCTAATTAAGCTGAACACTTGTATAATAAGAGTAAATGACACGCGTTAAAAATAATAAATATGATTTTTTTTATGCCAGAAACCTATTTTTTAATGAAAACATTATATTATAGCAATGTAATATTGATGGTTATAAAATATCTATAAATAGCGAAATTTCCAGGATAATTTGTAAAACAAATTTATTTTGCAGTTAGCCAAAGACGAGTTTGCTGAATCAAACAAATTAACTGATCTCTTGATGAGTCACAACAGCATTGTGCATTTGAACGGTTCTCTAACACCTCTCACGTCACTGAGAAATCTCTACCTCTCTCACAATAAAATGGAAGAGTTTAATCTGAAGGACATCTTGGGTTTAATACATCTCGACTATGTCGACTTGTCGCATAATATAATCAGTCAACTCACGGGACGTACTGAGGTATCCGAACAAATTTCATTATTAACAAAGCATTTTTTTCGTTTTTTTTTCTCACTACAAATTTACTATGTTTAAAGTTAAATAAATGTTTATTATATTACATTTATAGTGATATGTAATACACAGATTCACTGACTATAATGCATGGATCCCCAATCTAAGGTGTTATGCGATCCGTGCCGAAGGATGGATGATAGAGGGGTTTGTGTATTATGAACAGAGCCTCAAGGGCACCAGGCGACTCCCTTGAGTAAATAGCCTTACTCCGGTATACGGTGCTCTGCCGGAGCGGACAAAATACCACTGATAGAGCTTCAGGGATTTTCCCCTGTAAGGAGAGGGAAGTCTAGAGACCATCCTCCGGAAGCGCAGAGGGCCCAAAAGCGCTGAGGACCCCAAGAAGACCATCCCGAAGAAGGAGAAAGGAAGTTACTTTCTCCCGAAACATAGGGAGCCTGAATGGACATTATCAATGATGGTTTGTGCAGATTCTGCAAAGAGGAAGAAACACCGTTGACCTGCTGATAACTTGTAAGGCAACTTTGCTGCAGAGAGGCAGGTGCTTTGGGACACTCAACAAACCATAGAAAACCTTTTACCGCTGGAACCAGCAAAAGTGCTGAGCTTCTTAGAGGGGTACTTTACAGCTGGGGTACTTTAGTACAGGGCTTCTTAAACTGTGAGTCGCGACCCCCAGGGGGGTCGCGAGACTACTGAAAGGGGGTCGCAAAGATCTGATACTTTTCAATCATTATAAATAAAATTTTAAAATTAGTATACACACTACGTACAAATATAAATACAAATAAAAATCATACAAAATACTATTGTAGTTTCCACATTTATATATGTGAAATGAATGGGTACGTATTCTTTAATCCTATTTTATTTACATGTAAAATAGGCGATATTACTCTACATCTACGGTTAATTATATTTCATTTATGAGGAGGGTCGCTATTTAAAAGTTTAAGAAGCCTGCTTTAGTACAGAAGAGGTGAAGTACAATAGTTTTTTTTTAAAGCGCAGTGCTATAGTCACCCTCAAATTTAAAAAAAAAAGAAAACAAAAGCATGGATTTACATTCTAAATTTAAAGTAATTCTAAAAAAAGATTTTTATATAGTAATGGTAATTAAAGAAAAAATAAACTGAACTTCCTTACACTTTATTTGCAATATTATGAAAAGTTCAGTTATTGTAAAAGCAAATAATTTTCATAAACCCATAAGTTTAATGCTCATGCGATATTAATCATACAAGTTATTGAACTTATGTATAAATAAACGTAAAAGTTGGTTCTTTAGCAGGCCAAATTGAACAAACGACTATAACGAAATGCGATTTTTGGTAATTGAGGACAAAGTTTTCACATAGATGTTATTACTGTGGAAAACTTGATAAGTTGTCCTAAACTACCAAATATGAGTAAATACCACAAAGGAACTGACTTGTACAACAGTGATTTCGCAATTCTTACTATCATAAGTATTCCATAAATAAAATTAATATCTGCCTGCATCTCCCACGTACTTCTAGTACTTTGGCAGTAGCTCCCCTCTCTCCAAAAACAAAATATATTCTGAGACCATATCATCTGGAGCACTTGGATAAATATATTTTATTACGGCTTTCCCTGGTTAAACAATTTTTTCACGGGTTATTAGAGATTTAATTGTTGATATCCCTTCACTAGTGACTAAAAAAGCGCAAAAAAACAGAGGAAAATGAATTTAATGTAAATAAAAATAATAATTCATTACTTGTGCAATCTGTTATAGAGTGGTATTTAATTCATGATGGGGAATTTTAAAAAATATAATAAATTATAATAATAATAATTATTATTTATAGTATAATAAATAAACAAATAAATAATTATTTACCTTAATAATAAATGGATATATTCAGAACACTAAATGCTTTTGTAATATTATTTCATTGTTAGTAATTATTAAACAAAATTTATTTATTATAAAAAAACATTTATTGAAAAAATTGAATAGTGGATTTGCTTAAGAGAAAGAAAAGAGCACGAATGATTTTGAATGTGTTAAGATATGTTTTTATTGTAAGATATTATAAATGCAGAGCTATTATAATAATTTACTACTAAATATATGATCAAACTACAATATGAAATGGGAAAACAAGACTAAGATCTTTCAACCGTAAAAGGCGGTCGTCGTTAGACTCAAAAACCCAACTGACTGACGAAGACCGCTTTTTACGGTTGAAAGATCTTAGTCTTGTTTTCCCATTTCATATTGATTGTTATTTCATGTGTTTATGTGAAATCGTTTTACTAATTATATCTATGAATTGATGATTTTTAGAACATGGTTGAACTGGAATTCCGCATAATTGAGTTTCGATTGGAATTTAACAAATTGAAATCTCTATCTGGTTCACTGATGGGACTTCACAATCTTAAGAAGCTAAATCTGAGTCATAACTGCATAGAGAGAATATCACCTGATGACTTCATAGGCCTGGACAGTCTAAAGGTCTTAGATATCTCTCACAACCAGCTGACAACACTGGAAGAGACTTCCAAGGTCTGTTCTCTGCTAAATCACATATAATCCCTTTCAGTGCAAGTTGTGGCCCTAACTGTTTTTCCCCACTAGATGTTGGGTTGACTAGGATGTTTTATGGTTGACATTTACTCTGACATTTACGTGCTAATCCCTACCTCCCTCCTTTCCAAACTTCTTTTGAAAACCGATTAACACTCAAAAGAGACAACTTTTCTATTTTTTGTTACTAATTATACTGGTGAATGTCTTGAATCATTTGTGCGACACTATATACGAGAGTAAGTCAAAAAGCTTCAGAAAAAAGTAAATATACGCTTCATTTAAAGAAATTTCAACATCATTTTTCTGCATATCTACCATCTAACTCAATAAACTTTTCAAAGTGAAATTATTGAAACTCCTTTAGAAGTCCCAATTAAATCACCTTTGGAGTCACAAAACTCTTTTGCCATAATCTTCTGAGCAGATCTTGTCATTTTGAACTTCTCTGGCGTAGCTGAACCTCTTAGTAGCCCTTGCTTTGATTGAATTTTACTTTCTGGGTCATACTGATGGATCCAAGTTTCATTTCCAGTAACAATCCGGGTTTCAATGCCCACTCTGGCCCTCTATTTATTCACATGGGAGGTGAATAAATCTGCGCACGTCTTCCCTTGGATAGGACGTTAAGCCGTCGGTCCCGAGTATGATGTCAGGTACTCATTAAAGATCCCTACTCTAAATACACTTGAGTTAGGCAAAATTCCGGACTACCATGGTCTTGCGCCTTTGTATTGTCTAAAGGCAGTTATAACTGTATAACTTAGAAGTCATCAGTTTGTCATATTTAGCTGACCATCTGATTCTGGAAAATGTTAGAAACATGTAAGAAAAAATGTTGTATCATCGAATCACCTTAAAATTAGTATCTCTTAGGTAATATAAATCAAAAGAGTCCATTCCTCTTAATTCAATATCACCCAAAGATAATCAAAATCATAAACACAATAAAGTCTACATCTAATATGTATTAAGTTGTGTTCAAGAGTGGAACATACAGATTGATTAGAACATTTTGTTACACAAATCCATCATACCGTGGAGAGCATCAGAAATTATATCTTTGGTTGGCGCTGATTTTTTACATGAAAGAATTTTATTCTTCTTATATCTCATATTAAATCATTTCACATTTTTTCTTTAAACCTCTAAACATCAATTTTCTTTCAGTCGATGTACTCAGTTAAAGGTCTGTCCATTTAACTGAGGGTCTTAAAGTACACTCTAGCCCAGTGGTTCTTAAACTATTTTGAGATTTTTTGCATGGCGGTCTCTTTATGATATTTTAGATGGCTCACGGACCCTTTTATAACAACCAGTTAACATAGGTTACTGGAACAAAACATTTTGGGGAAACAAACGTTTATTCAAACACAAAAATATGTTTTCAAAAAATTGCAACCGATTTCTATTAAAACAAAAAAAAAATCTTATTTAATCAATTATTCAATCAGAAAATAGCAACATTGAAATTTATTAAAACTTCATTCAATGTGATGGGTGCATTTGCTTTGCCTCAACCAGTTCTTCCATATTTGGCTTAGTTTTGGCAAGTGCAACTCTCATATCATTTGTGGCTTCTAACCTGTTTCGGGATTTTATTTTGATGGCAAGTAATGCAGAAAATGCTTTCTCACATTCATAGGTGGTTGCGAATGGAATCAGCACCTTTAGAGACAGCTTTGCAACTTCAGGATAGGACTGTACCATTTGGATCCAAAAATCGCTAATTGACAATTCACAGAAAACAATTCACATATAATCACGCAATTCACCTCACCTCCAATCAATACAACTCGAGTAGAATCGCGTAAGCTTGTTGACATGAGTCACACAAACAAAACACTTCTTTGACTCTCCCTCCCTATCCAGAAACTTCAAACGGAAAAAGGTGTAATTTGAGATGAACGCTTTGATATCCTTTCCCAACAACAACGATGTCATTATGACTGTAATAATCCCAAATGGGCTAGTTGACAATTTCAAGTACTGAATGGACTCTTCGCGGTCCCCCTTCAACCCCTTCGCGGTCCCCTAGGGGACCGCGGACCCCAGTTTGAGAACCACTGCACTCTAGCCAATATTATTGTAGTTGTAGGTTTTATTTGTTTCCACGCATAACAAATACTTATGATTATCAATTTTCGTCAAAAGCATGTTAATCATATTTTATTTAATTATAGAAATAAAGCACTGATTTATTGAAAAAAGTAATTTGTAATAATTACAAAGTTTTATTGTCATAACTACAAATGAAATAACATTTATGCAACGATTTTAGCCTCACGATTAGCATCAGTCGATAGAGTGCTCGCAAATCTTGAAAACCCGGTTTGGTTCTATTTGCTACTATGTCGAAAATGATATCCTTTTGTTCTCCATTTACAAATTATTAGAATTATTGGAAGCCATATTATTTAAAACATTACATTTTTTTCGTTTTAGTTTAAAGTTTTGGAATTTATTTTGGGTAAACAATTTTGTATGTTACGTTACATAGTGAGTAACGAATGAGAAACATTTAAGGAACACGTTAAGAATTAAGAGTACAAATTCCAGCAAAAATTGGTTTAACTAAAATATGTGTGACTTTTCATTTAAATCAGTTATAAAATAATTTCTATATTTCAGTGCTCGTAAGTATTGATTACATTTTAATCATTCATTTTAAGTCAAAATGAAAATAACTATAGTTTGATTTTTTTTTTGTTTCAGACTGTTTTACCCTCGCTGGACTCTCTCTTTGCTTCCCACAACTGGGTTAGGATACTTGAGAAAGATTTCCATGGTCTTCCTCGTCTCTGCTGGGCAGATCTCACTTATAACCGGATTGAGAAAATAAGCGAGGAACTCATTCAATACACTCAGTGTCAATTATACGGAGTTAATAGTGTCCTCAGAATTTACCTCAAGGGTAACTTACTCATTTAAATTATACTTAAACTAAATATATACTACAGTTAACAAAGTTATTACTATAAATAACTGTTATTAATTCATTAATTGTGCAATCTGTTATTGTGTTGTATTTACTCACATTTGGGAAAGTAATATGTTTCCACACAAAAAAGTTTATTATAAGAAACTAAGAACGCGTTTCGAACAGTTGATTGTCCTTGCTTGGTCTCACCCACTGAATAACCACCCCAGCAGAGCAGATGTAACTGAAGAAGAACATCAATAGTTCGACACGAGTTGTTAGTTTCTCTTAATAAAATTTTTTGTGTCGAGACATATTAATTTCTCCAATATAACTATTATTTACTTGATAGCATCTAACACAATAATAATTTCATGTCTTCACCAATAAATTAACATTTCTCACCGCTAAGGTATTTTGAATTCGAAAGTAGGTCAATTTAGGTTATTTTTTATAACTTATTTCCTTTATAAAAAACTTAGTTATCCCATAAAAACAAATTATTCAAGGAACCATTAAACGGCATAAATATTTTGATATTAAAATTCAATCCAAAGTAGAAAAGTGAAATTTTGCTGTTTGTGTCAAACATTGATTAAAAATGCTGTTCCAATAATTACTGGGATTCCAAGAAATCCTTTGCCGTAAAGATGCTTAATTAATAAACTGAGTCTCTAAGTGTAAAGGGTGATTTAATATATTCATATTTTTGTAGAATTGTATATAATTCCTTGTATTACCATTAATCTTCCGACATTACTCGACTTGCCGGTAATGAAGACAAAATCTGTCAACCCATCCAAATCTCCTTGTTCGGGAAATAAATCCTACTCCCAACCTTTCCTAATCCCACGAGCCTCAAAGTTTCCTTCTTAAACAAAAAATGACGACCACATGACTCCAAAAGTATACATTACCTCAGAGAATGCAAAGCCTGAAGACCAAACGACCACGAAGACGACACATTCCCTTACTGACTGACTCCCCCATTCTTGACAATGTTTACTGATCTAACAAAAACAGCAGGTTGAGAATCTAGCAGTAGTGGGCCTCTGGTCCGGAACTGCTATTTACGACATGCACCGTTGTGCATGGTAATATTCGTTGGTCGTTGATTAATCTTCTTTTGCAGTCTGTCTGTGGTCTCTATTTATTTTTCTTTGAGATGAACTAGCTCATGTTACTGCAATACCTGAACATGGTGAAATTGTAGTTAATAATTGAATATCTATATATGTAAGCGTTTTAATGCCCTTGGTAAGCCACGTTAATCCTATTTCTATTTTGAGCATTCCTAGTATTTTTTTGATTTCTATCAGTTCAAAGAAAATTGTTCACCTACAGAAACTATTCATCACACAATCAATAAATTCTGAGTAAAAGGAATTAACAAACAGAATATTCTACATATCACCAAGGTAGTCAAATCAATGCAATTCAATTATTTTGCTCATAGTTTTTCTAACTAATAAAAAAATTTATAACTTTGAACTGAAACCATTACTAGCTTACAGAATAAACTATTTTTAACAGCATAATTTAAAGGATTAATGTTAATAGACTCCTGTTAAAAGTAATATATCATCAGTTGTTACAAAATAATTTATATAATTAAATTTAACACTATTTTTCTTTTTTATCGAGGTTTGGTCTAGCTTCAATGATACAACACCTTTAAGCCGACGTTTCACCTATATTTGTAGACATCTTTAGGGCTACATGAATACAGAATTTAATTACAATAACATGTAATAATAACAATAACTGTATTTGCATAGCATGATGGAGATTGTTGTGTAGCATTGAAGATTTTGATGCGTGTGGTGCCTTCGGGTGGAGCATGCTGTTCTCTGACAATAAAAAAAAAAAAAAACATGAAAAGTAATTATATTACATTATTTAATTAATATACATAATTACCTTGGCTGAAGATTTCTACAAATTTATACGAAACGTCGGCTTAAAGGTGTTGTATTATTGAAGCTAGAGCAAACCTCGATAAAAAAGGAAAATAGTGTTAAATATATGTGGTCCAGATAAGGAAAACATTCGACATATACTTAAATTTACTATATTAATTTAAATTATTACGAATTGTTGCAGGAAACTCGGTCCTATGTGATTCCCAACAGCTGGATAAATTACTAACTATGGAAGCGAATAACAATACCAAGTTCTATGGCAATTCAGAGTGCCACAATACACTGGCTGAAAAGACATCACAACACAAGTTCTTTAAGAAGCAGCGCTAGCAGCCCGACACTGAGGACACCCACCTTAGTGAGCTAGTGCAAATTAATTCATCTATAATCATATGCTATACGAAAGCCAAAGATAAACCCAACTATATAACATCAAATAATCATATAACATCATTTTAGATATGGACTAATTTGATATTTTTAATTTTAAAATATGAGCCATTACTTAATTTTATACATTTAGAGATTTCAAACGCTGTATGCATAGCGAAATGTTTTACTTGGACATAAATTACTAATAATTTCAATAAAACCTAACAGTCAACATAACTGTACAGAGTTAATCAAAATGTAGTATATTTTTTAATAAAATTGTTTTTAAATAAGTATATAAACGTACTAAATACCAAGAGAAAACCGACAATTTTAAATTGTACACTAACTTTATTGTATAGTAATTATTAAAATATTTACAATTATTAAATTGTAAGACTTTTGTGAATCATTTCAATCTCCTCTAATCAAGACACTTCAAAAGGTTTTTTAAAACAAGCGTTAATTTTATATTAGACTTATTCAACAGCAATCTAAGATCATACTGTAGAAGATTTACAGTTCAGAAATCAATCTCTCCAAGTAAGCTGTCCGAAACTGGTTTCAGATGTTGGTTTCTAAGCTTTTGAAGGTGCTGTACTATAACCGCATATAGGTCTAGAACCATATTGTGGTATAGAACAACACACTATACAAGAACTCCTTAGGAAAGAGGATAGAGAAAATAGGAAGAAATACTGGTATTCTCTTCAAGGGCACAGACAATCAAAGATAGTTCTCAATAAGTTTGAGAATAGGCAAATCTTTGATTTATGGAAAGGAGGAGGAATAATCTAAGGATTTCAACCGGTTTTCTAACTGGTAACTGCAAACTTAATGGCTATCTGCGGAAAATGGGCATTAGCAATGATGGTTTGTGCAGGCTTTGCAAAGTTGAGGAAGAAACACCGCTGCATTTGCTGGCTGATTGTCAAGCCACTGTGCTAACAGAGGCAGGTGCTTCGGAACACTCAACAAAACCATAGAAGAGCTTTTACCGTTGGACCCAGCAAAAGTGCTGAGCTTTTGGAAGCATTGAAGCTAACTGGGGTACTATAGTACAGAAGGGGGAAAGTACAATAGTACTTAGGATGCAGTAGTGATCACCCTCAACAAAAAAAAAATGAACATGCAAAAAACAATTTATTCTAGTGTTGCCTTGTTCGATATCTAACACCTGATTACACAACGATTTCTATGTTTCTGAATAATTGTTCAAATCTAACTTATTTTTCTATTATATGAAGAAAGAAATTCCTTGTCAAAAAAAATCCTTGACAGGATTATTTATTGATAATTCTAGGCTGTCGAGTTAACAAAGAATTAAAAATATATATAATAGTGAAATGAAGGACAAAGGTCTGTGGGTCAGTTACTTTACCAGCCGCAGGGGACAGGGTAGCCCAGTAGCTCTCCTTTGGACTGGTAGATCCAAAGTTCGATTTCTTTACGGGGAAGTCTGAGAACGTCATCACTTGTAAGGAAACTAAACCGTTGGTCCCGAGCCTGTACGATTTCAGATACTCGTTAAAAGATCATTATTCTAAATTCAGCACTAAACTGTAATAAACAGCACTAAAGATGAAAGACTATAAGTGTAAGTATTGGAAAACAAAAACAAAACTACTAGGTGCTATAATATTAACACTAAGATTGTAACTCAATATTAATCTTGGTTTTGACACCATACCTCAATATTCTCTTGAAGAAATAATTGGTGGACAGGTCCCTAATTTGCCTTCTTATGATGAGACTGCACTTTGCAGTGGAGCTTTTAGAATTCTCAGACAAGTTGTTGGTTCGCGGTTACGAGATGTGTCTCTTCATCGCAATGAATTTGCTGATTATCAAATTGTTCATTTCTACAGGTATTTATATAAATTTAAATTGAAATTATCTTAAGCTAAAAAATAGAATCTTGATGCTTTACAACTGTGAAGAAACTAAAGCCTTTCTTTGAGATCAAGAATTTTCATTCCGCTTTTCGAGATCAAGTTGTAGTGAAAATTGGTTGGATTTGAATAATTACCTATCAGATAATAAGCATGTTGACAGGCATTAGTGTGCTCAGTCCTTCTCAAGGACCCGCAGCTTCATGTCGCTTGTAGAAATTCACTGATGAGAGTAACAGAGAAGGTAAAGTAGGATGTGCTTTGTGGTAATAAAGAATGGATCCTTTTATACAAGCAGAAAACAGAGACTGCACCCTGGTGCTGTAGCAACCAAGCAGAATTGCTGGCACTAACCAATGCAGTACAATGGCTCCAAGAGAATAGTCAAAATGAAAAGCCTACTAATATCTACACAGATAGTCAAGTATACTAAAAATAGAAAATCACAAATATTATAATCGATATTTGGAGGATGAGAACCTAGCAGTAGTGGGCCTCTGGTCCGGAACTGCTATTTACGACATGCACTGTTGTTCATGGTAATATAAAGTTGGTCGTTGGTCGTTGATTAATCTTCTTTCACAGTCTGTCTGTGGTCTTTATTTATTTTTCTTTGAGATGAACTAGCTCATGTTACTACAAAACCTGAACATGGTGAAATTGTAGTTAATAATTGAATATATATAATATATTTATATAATATAATATTATATATATATATATATAACGTTTTAATGGCCTTGGTAAGCCGCGTTGAAAAAATGAGAATGATTTTAAGAAAATTTCGAAATATTCAAAACACAAAATCAGTTTGAAATCGGTTAAAAGGCATACAGATATCGCTGGCAATGAAGAAGTAGATGCGAAAGCAAAGAGAGTTGGTGAATGCATATCAGCTTATTCTGAGGTAAAATGGATAAACCAACAAAAGTCTCCACACAAATGAAGTTTTATTCAACGCGTTTCAAACACTTTGTGTTCATCATCAGGAAGACACCAAGGATGTGGTACTGACGGGTTGGTCCAATAACACAACTGAATGTCAGAATGAGTAAATACCACACAATTACGGATTGCACAACTAATGATATCAGCTTATGCTACAGGTGGCCCAATGGTAGTAGCAGTGCAGGATCCCATTACACAACCACTTGTAAGCAACATGTCCAGAGCCCTCGTCTGGTTTATTACAGTCAGGAATACTACGGGTAGGCAATCAGCACCGCCTCATTAATATTTCACAAAATTATACTATTAAAACAAATATATTATAATATAAAAAAAATCTTAAAATAAATTAGTATAACAGTATTTCAAAAAATTAATAATTTTCTAAAGGCAAATTTTTTTTCTGTTTAATTGATTAGATGGTTGTATACTTTGTTTCTATGTTATTATTTCGTTTTTTTTTTTTTCACAAAGGTGATATACAGAAATTTCCTTTTTAACTGTCACTGGTAGCTGGTAAATTTCTCAGAAAATCATTTAGCTAATAAAGGGGAATTTAAGATTTTTTTTTTATTAAAAATATATTTTTTTTTTTTTTATTTTTTTCTTCTAATTAATAAGAGTTTTGCATTTTGTAGACGTTTAAAATTTGTATTTCCGTTGTAAATCTATCAATGATCAAACCACAATATGAAAATGGTAAAACAAGACTAAGATCTTTCAACCGCAACAACTGACTGAGTCTGTTGGGTTTTTGACTCTGACGAAGACCCCTTGTTGCGGTTGAAAGATCTTAGACTATTTTTCCTATTTTCATATTGTGGTTTGATCATTGATTGTTATTTCACATGTTTATGTGAAGTCTATTTATACTATATTAAAAAAAAAAAAACTTTTTTGACTCTCTCATTAATTTTGTGTTTGTCATTTGGGCAGCTCATGTTCCAGTTAAATCCTGTTAGCAGGAAGTTCGTTTAATCGAATCTCTCAGTCTGAAGATCGTGAATGCTGAGACTACGGTTCACTTTAATGTTTGAAAGATCTGCTGCCTATTTATACCTTTAAAATGAAATACCTAGAATAAAAAAACTTCCTTTTTATGTGTGGGGACTGATTCATCTATTTACCCCAGAATGACCAAAGTCTATATATTTCAAGATTAAATACTGTATTTTTGAATTACGCTTTCATAGAAGTAATTCTCTGCCCTGCACATATCTCGTCAGCTAATTTTATCAATTTTGTTTATCAATTAATTTTGTAATAAGGAAATATATTTCGCTGGTTATAAATAAGAGACTATTTTCTTTCAAAATTGTATTCAAACCATAGAATGCACAAAAGAAATCCCTGCAATGGGTATTGAATGGTATTTTTTTCTCCCAGTATTATAAATACACCAGTTTATACATGAACCATATAAGCTAAAGGCACTTCAACACATTCTTGTTGTCCATACTTCATTTGCAATTAATACAAACAAATAAAATTTCTTTTAACATTTTTCACTAATTATTGATTACAGATTTAATAGCATTATAAATAGAAGCTCTCTATAGACACGTAGGAAATATAATACAATAAGTACTGTACAAAAGTTCTTCTAAAAATTGAACGTTTATCAATAGACAACAACATAAAAACTAATTAAACAAAATATGATACAACTGTTGATATATACAGGCAAACAATTTTTTTTTTCAATTTGAAATTAGTACCATATTTTAAACTATTCTAACTACTCGTAATTAAAAAGAATATTTCAGGAAACATGAGTATTTCGTACCTGAGGGATTTTTAGTTATTTTTTTTCGTATTAAAATAAAAACTCCTTAAAAGATTAAAAACAAAAAAAGTTTAACCGTGGGAACCAAATAATGGGCTGGAATTAGAGTAACGAGATAAGAGCGAAGAAAATGTGGAAAGAAGAGGCAACGACCAGGGAACTGTTGTGTCTAGTGAGACCTGAAACAACAAAACATTTGAGTCGAGAGTTGTACGAGAACAGACTAAAATATTTCATCTAAATCCATTTTATTCTGGTTAGATACACCACAGTTGGTAAGCTCAGCAGCAAGCTTGTCTTAAAATATGAACACATATTCTTGCTTGTGTTTCAATGTCATCAAATACTTCGTTGAGACAAAAAAAAATACTAATAAGACTTCACAAGAAACACTGTCATTCTTTAATATAATTCTAATCATAAAATGGAGGTAATATAGAAAAAATTCTATCGGACCACTGTAAACTTATCTTTATGCGGGGCAATATAGCAAATAAGCCAACAATAACAAGGTAAATAATAAACATCTTTTTTTGTATTATTCTCTGTTCACAAGTAAGTCATCAATAATTTTTCTAACATATTTTGTATCTTTTTTAGGTTGCCCCCACAACCGTAACAATATAATTGCATGAGAGAGAGAGAATAAAAAATATTAAAAAATGCAAGTTTATTTTATAGTCATTCCTTGTTTTGAACTAAAACAATATCTTGTTTGTTTAATATTATTAAGGAAATGTACTTGGGGATCACTGGTCTTGACCTTTAATGATTTTTGGGTTTATGGTTATATTAGGCAAAATATATCATACAATACCAAAAAACTATATCATGCCTGAATAAATAAATGCCGGCATTTACGATTTATACAAAACGCTTAGTCCGAGTGTAATTTAGGGTTACTTTTGATCCAACGTATGCTGTGGTTCAGCATTCTCCTTTTCTTCTGTTGATGTTTTGAAAAGAACCTTTGAAAAACAAAAATCATGCACTCTGAATCCCAAAAGAAAGTGTAAGAGTCTCTAACAGAATGGTAGCCTACACATGGTTTAACTCGTACACGATAAGGAACACAAATTAGTAAACTCAGCAGAACGGTAATGTTTTTATTGCTTTTGAGTTCTCATAGGACGAAATGCGATTGGTTATTAGCTGCAATCATCCTATCGAAGCATCCAACACGCGGTCGGTCAAAGTAGACGATGTATATACAGGGCTGCCACAAAATGAAGACCTGTAACGCCGAGTACCCTACGCAAAGTATAGTGCTTCACCAACAATCTTTCACCCAGCTGGCTGTAAGAAGTAACCAAATCCTTATTCAAAGCCTCTTGTTTTGAGCCATCATTATGTACCAGCACAGCAAAAAAAAAATTCAATAATAAAGCCTATAATTTTGAATCCTCTTGTTCGTGGTAGAAAATTTTGTAAAAAGGTAGAGGAATGAGATCTTGTCACTTGATGAAAAGGATGCATGCAGTTATTGTGCGGTATTTACTCATGATAAAAGAGTAAAGAGAAACACTAAGTCTTCACACACAAAAAGGTTTTAACCAAACGACGCATTCGAATACTTAAGTGTTTATCGTGGGGGCCAGGTTAGCTCAGTGGAAACGTGCTCGCCTCTGAACTGGTAGGTCTGGGGTTTAATACCTACTCTGGCCCTCGATTTATTCACGCGGAGAGGTGAATAAATCTAAGCACGTCGTCCCTCGGAGAGGACGTTAAACCGCCGGTCCCAGCCTGTACGATGTCAGGTACTCGTTAAAGATCTCTACTCTTAAATATACTTCAGTTAGGCAAAATTTAGGACTCCCACTGTAGAATCAATCTTCATTGTGTGGTATCACAAAAGGCCCAATGTTCGACCTATGTGTGTTCCCTTGTGGAACTGCCACTGCAACCTAACCTAACTTGGTGTTTGTCGTCAGGTTACACCTACAATACAAACAAAAATTTACATAAACATTTTGAAATTGAATACAGAGAAACAACCAAAATTTAAACTACTGATGAACTAAGATGTATGTAACTCCTTTTAGTTTATATATTAATTTAAATTTTGATTGTTTTCCCCTATTCAATTTCAAAATCATTACGTATATTTTTATTTGTATTGTAAATGTAACCTGGCGATGAACACTAAGTGTTCGACATTTGTCTTTTGATTAAATCCTTGTTGTGTGTGAAGACTTTGTTTGTTTTGCTAAATATACTCATTGTAAAATATTTTGTTAAGCGCTCATAATCCCAACAATTGTCACAATATTGGAAATGAAATAAAAGTACTCTTACAGAAGGATAGGTTCATCTCTTGACATTTTCGACAGAGTAAATAGTAACTGAGTTGTCCGAATGGGCAGAAGCAAGGAGAGGCCTGTAGGGGTGAAAGGCCAAGTAGCTGACTGGCCCCAGAGGCCGGCTGTTATAGTTGAACCAATCGCGATTCACGCACTGAATGCTGTTCATTGGCTCACCATTACACTTGTAGACTCCGATCTGATTCCCAGAACCACTAGAAGAAAACAAAAAAATTTCACAAAAGAAATAAACAAAATATATTCATTAATTATACATTTACTTGAATTGCGCAAACTTTTTGAAGAAAGTCTAATTTGTTCTTAGGAGTATTTTCTATTTTATTCCTTTTTTTAATAGACATACTGTTTCTTTGTAAAGGACAGAAAAGTTCATGATATCTCCTTTCCAGGAACGAAAACAAAACTCCCATCACAACTATTTCTATTCTAAAGAATATCTAAGATCGTCTCCATATATGCCAATGAATAAATCAACATTAAGACAAATATACGACTAAGATCATAAACTCATTTTAGAAGTTATTACTGTAGTTCATATTTTAATTTTTATTTTCCATTGTGAAATTCTATTATATATACGTACTCTTTTAAAAAATTAAAATCAATTCAAATATGATATATATATATAAAGATTTCACATAAACACGTGAAATAACAATCAATGATCAAACCGCAATATATTTTTCCCATTTTCTTATTGTGGTTTGATCATTGATATATATATATATATAACATAAAATCGCGGATAGAAAACGTACAAAATCTCAGTATGATATTTCGATATTCGTCGTCATCAGGATGGTGAAGTGAGCCAGCCACTCGGAAGTCAAAAGGTCTTAGTCCATTTCTGAATGTCTTATTCTGTTTTAGACGCTCATTTATATATATATTCTGAGGAAGCCCTTATTTGGTTGTTGGGTACTAGAAGTTCCCTTGGTCTTAACTTAATCAGATGACTTCCCCTATTTCATTTTATTATGTCAACTATTTTTTTGTTTCCTTATGTTTTCTTTTTAATTCGTTTTCTATCTTTCTCTACAAGTATTTGTTTAGACGGCAAGTTTAGTTCGTACACGATTTTTTCTGTCGTATTTTCATTATTTCTCACTTGAGCCTAATTTTAATTTTAATCTCTAATTTTTTAATTTATGATTTTATCTTTTCCTTTTTCTTCTCTTTCTTTTCTCTCCTACTTCACTTAAATATGACTTATTCATTTCTTTCATTTATTCATAGCTTAAACTGGTCTAGGACGGTAAGGTGGCTGCACTGTGTGTCGGTCGGTGGACGCTTTCACGTCTCCACTTCTGTGTTTCCTCTTCTTTTTCTTCTCTCCTGAAGACGGCAAAAAAGCCGAAATGATCGAGAATCACGAGAGATACGAGAGATACTCGTAGTCTCTTTTCTAGTGGTGTTTTCTAGTTGTAATTTATTATATATATATAATTTATATTATTTAACAAAGTAAGTTATAAAATTACACGAGAAATTATATTTTTATTATAGTTGCGCAATGTAAGGATAAAAAGATGAAGAGACTCAGATAAAGAGGCATTACAAACCATGCAAAGATGTTGGCCAGCTGGTGCACCGCCATGGCCTTCATGCCTTGGGACGTGTTGCAGGCAAGAACTGAGTGTGTCTTCCTGGTGTCACATAACTGCACATCTCCTGCCGAGCTGAACACATTTGTCTTTGTCACTCATTTGGCAAAATAATAATCACCCTTCATATTTACAATACAAATACGTTGTAATTAGTAGAGTGGACCAATATAAATTAATATCCTCAATTTGAACAATAATGAAAATAGGATGATTACCAGAAACAACCGCAATTTTTATCATTCTAATAAATACCGCCGCAGATTTTTTTAAGGACTGGAGAAAAAAGTAAGAAGGAAGCGTAAACAAATAAAACGAGATCGAATTTTTTCACGATCACTATACTTTACTTATAGTAAAGTAAAAAAAGCTAAATCCGTAGGTACTTATGTAAAGAGAAATTGAGAGCATCTACAAGCACTTAACTAATATTTTACTGTGTTATATGACTGTGTAATAAGACTGGAAATGGATTTTCAATTAATTTCCACTATCATGCTTTGTCTAAAGTTTACACACAATAAACAGGTTCACATTTCACCTTTAAACAATTAACAATGGCAGTAATTAAACCAGTGGATTGTGGTATGCTGTTATCCATCAGAGAGGAATCACTAGGCGCCACCCTCATTCTATGTGATGGCGACATTAACTTTACATCAAACAGTAAACAATTACCTCATATTTCTATTGCTTATATATATATATATATATGATCAAACCATAATAAGAAATGAGGAAAATAGACTAAGATCTTTTAACCGTAACAAGCAGTCTTCATCAGAGTCAAAAACTCAACGAACTGACGAAGACCACTTGTTACGGTTGAAAGATCTTAGTCTTTCCTCCCATTTTTTAATGTGGTTTCATCATTGATTGTGCTTATTGAGAAATTTGGTTACAAATATAAATATATATATATATTTATAAGAAAATAAACGTTTATCAGGATTCCGTGAGTTCTTCAGATTTAAATTAAACTATCCTTGCCAATGTTTCAGTTTTTATTGAAAACCTTTCCATAATTACTATCCCAGATATATGAATGTTGATAGCAGTATCGACCTGAAGAACTGACCAAGTCATGATGAACTTTTATTTTGTATCTACTTCATGGACGATACTTCTATTAACATATATACTAATACGTCGTATTAGTATATAGTCGTATATAGTATACACGACGTATATACTATAAGGTCTTTGTCAGAGTCAAAAACCCAACTGTTGGGTTTCTGACTCTGACGAAGACCGCTTGTTACGGTTGAAGATCTTAGTCTTGTTTTCCCATTTCATATTGTTGTTTGATCATATATATATATATATATATTTATAGTATTTGATGAGTTTTTTTTTAGGGCTAGGTCTTGGAAATGAACTCCTACGTTTCGATGTATTTATAATCATCATCATGGCCAAAAAACATGATAAGGCTATAATATTTTCAACAACTACATGGACTAGTACGCTAACAGTAAAAACTTAAAAATCTTGTTTACAAAACAAAATGACTATATGGTTTTTCCTATTGATATTCTTTAATATATAAATCACCTTTTTAGGATTGCCTTATGTGGAAATGTGTCAGAAAATAAATATTCGTTTGAAATGTACCAAACAAACGCTTACTTAACAAATTTTTTTCAACTGAGGATCATAACTTTGCGGAAGGTGGAGTAGTAATAAAGAGTTAGGAAGATAAGTACTAACCTGGCAGTGATGAGAGAATGCGTTGATTGTTGTAGTGAGACAGAAACGACTCTGACAGAGTGATTCTGATATATGAGTTGTCTGGCTCTAGACGGAGGACATCTTCTGTCAAGAAGGACTACAGTGCCGTCGCCGCAACCCACAGCAGCCAAGCCTGTGCACAACACGACTTTCAAGATGTACCGAAATAAAGGAAATACAGTCTTTAAATGCTAAGATCCACTACTTCAATCATTAAATACCCAATTTCATGAGCAACACATTTCGACCATCATCGTGATCTTTATCTGGCTACAACACTTAATCTTTTTATATAATTTAAAATATGTAGTTATTTTTGCGAAACAGCGATGTTCCAATACACAGTTAGGTAAATACGTACACATGTCAAGACTTCCCTAACACCATCCCACCCCTACAATACTTATGAATACCTATGAATTAACACCTATGAATACACTCCTTCAATACTTATATATTTTACCATGTTTCAGTATGTTGTCATGTTTTATTAAGGTTCAGGATTAATTTAGTCATTTTTCATACTAATTCCCTTGTTAAAAACCTCAACACTTCAATCAAACATTCATACATTGTATTCAATTTCAAATAATTCACTCTGATGTTCTTAACGCTCACAGACATGTATATTTGTTTATATGTTAACCTGAAGAAGAACACTAAGAGTCCGAAACGCGTACTTAGTTCCATATTAAACTTTTTTCTGTGGAGACGTAATTCTTGAAATCGCCAAATATGAGTTATTCTATCATACCTTTCACTTCGAGGATATAATACAATGTATTAACATATCTGTAACTTCAAAAAATCAAGTTCTGTTTTTTAATAGACATATACGTAACTACGGTTATAATTTCAAAAAAAAGATAAAAAAATCTAGTCATAAATAAAAAATCTATACAAAAAAAAATAAGAGTTAAGGAAAGAAACCCTGTTTCTGTGACGAATGCAAGCAACACTATCGACAAAACCAATAGAGTAGTAAAAACAACGACTCTTCGACATAAAAAAAACAGATATTATTCCGAGATATTGGCTTCAACATTTTCAAATTTTGATTATACTAGCAGTTTTGGAACACAGGATCAAATTGCCAATCTTAGTTTATTTTTATACACTAAATATTCCAAATACATTTGCTGATAATTACTAAAACTACAAAATGAAATATAGCTCTTAACTTTTACTAACATTATCGTATGAATAATCCATCAGAGGTCCGAATTTTTATTTCTATTCATTCACTTGCTATACAAGATATTGCACAAGTCATAAATATGATCTAGTAGAATATGAGGACTAGTAAAAAAATACAACTTTTTGTTAGTTAACACTTAACCACTCGCACTAGGGTGTTTCAATAAATAATCCTGTTTGAAACGGAAATACCATTTTATAAAAAAATTAAAAATACATAAATAAAATAAAAGAATTTGTCTACATAGTCCCTTTCTGGTTTTATGCATTTTGCCTAATGTTCCTAGCATAATTCTAAACACAAACTACCAAGAGTTAATGGCATCAAACCTACCACCTTACCAACTAAATAACTAAATAACTTAACCAACATCATCCTACTAGAGCAACTCCTGTCTGCTCTCGCTTTAAAACATCTGTACTTAATGAATGAGTTTATAGGAAAAATAAAAAAAAGTAGAGGTTTTTAAGCTCTCCAAAATTGAAGACCACGGTAGAATAATATCAATCAAACGGATACTTCATATATAACTAAAATAAAATACAATTCTTATTTAAACTACATTTTTTTCTTACGATTAATTTGCGGGTGGTACTTCCATCAACAGTTACAATACAAATAAGTGTGTACACTGTGCTGAAGCGATGTCAGTTTTCCTTCTAGGCCTATTCGTGGCAGATGAGCCATCAACCCCCCCCCCCCCCCCCATGTGTCTTCACCTTGTCGTGGTGGGGGGCTTAACACACCTTATGGCGTCAACTAAGAAAGACACAACCTCCTCTTCCACCTATAACCTTTCTTGAATTTCTGTCTCCTCCCTTACTTACCTATTGTTTCCTGTATCTTAACCCCCCCCCCCCCCCCCATGTGTCTTCACCTTGTCGTGGTGGAGGGGCTTAACACACCTTATGGCGTCAACTAAGAAAGACACAACCTCCTCTTCCACCTATAACCTTTCTTGAATTTCTGTCTCCTCCCTTACTTACCTATTGTTTCCTGTATCTTAACCCCCCCCCCCCCCCGTAGTGTCTTCACCTTGTCGTGGTGGGGGGCTTAACACACCTTATGGCGTCAACTAAGAAAGACACAATCTCCTCATCCACCTATAACCTTTCTTGAATTTCTGTCTCCTCCCTTACTTACCTATTGTTTCCTGTATCTTAACCCCCCCCCCCCCCCCCCCGTAGTGTCTTCACCTTGTCGTGGTGGTGGGGCTTAACACGCCTTATGGCGTCAACTAAGAAAGACACAATCTCCTCTTCCACCTATAACCTTTCTTGAATCTCTGTCTCATCCCTTACTTACCTATTGCTTCCTGTATCTTACCCCCCCCCCCCCCCCCCCAGATGTGTCTTCACCTTGTCGTGGTGGTGGGGCTTAACACGCCTTATGGCGTCAACTAAGAAAGATACAACCTCCTCTTCCACCTATAACCTTTCTTGAATCTCTGTCTCCTCCCTTACTTACCTATTGCTTCCTGCATCTCAACCTGCAACTGCATTGAATCTATTCATGTTTTTTTTTTTTTATCTGTAATTCCCGATTATCTTTTCCATCAAGCGTCAGTCTTGTAGAGACAACCAGGCTTTGTTTATAGCTTTTGTTGATGTATCGTGCGCGCCCGCCTCTGCCAGGTACACCTTGGGCACTTCACAACGACTTTCTCGTTCTTCTCATTCGTTAGGAAACGATTGGCTTCTCGTGACGTGGCCAAAGGGTTTTAACGTTAAAAAAAACATGAACCATCAATCTATTCAACCATCAAAAAAGATCAACATATTGTGTTATCATGGTACGGCCGACGGGTAAAGGAGCATGAATAAATCAGAACAGATGTACCATCCAATAAAGAGCTTCCCAGGATCAGTTGCTATGTCTATTGGTGGATTGTCAGTTTAGGATAGGTGTGTGGTTTATGCAAGTCTCCTTTGGTGGTACAGCCGGTGTTAAACTAAATCTGATATATCAGCCGCTTTATCAATTCTTATGAACGACAGCAACATTGTAGTGCTGAAACAATCATCAGTCTTTCGCAAAAGTTTCGGGTCAAATCAACTATTTTCCCGACCACCACTGCCTTCTATAAAGCAGATTCACCAGCCATTGAGGCATTGATTTTACTTGTCTTCAGTTACAATGATATAAATATAATTCCAGGTTTCATCGAGTGTAACACTCAGAGCAAAACTTCAAATGCACCAATGCTACTTTTATCATAAGCGGAAGTGTAAACTCTTTTTCTTGATATAAATGCTTTCATAAACATTTTCCGGTCCAAAACAGTCATCGAATCACTGAACAATACAGCAACTTTTACAATTGAGTGAAAACGAAGTTACAGTATTTACTGAAATGTCTGTCCAATGGCGGGAAACTAATATATGAATCGTTTAATCATTAGCAATACAGACTGTAACAGTGGTGGTAGTAAATGGGCAGCCCAAAGGACGGGCAGAGAGACTATCAATGGCCAAGCTTATTTTTCTCTGGAAAACACAAACGACCAAGTGTTAAGAGCATCAAGTCTACGTCTTTGTGGCCGACCTTACCAAATAAATACCTGGAAACATCATCTTACTAAAGCAACTCCTGTCGGTTCTCTTTTTTTAAAACACCAGTACCTAATGAATGAGTTTATAGAACAAATTAACAAACTCAACTGAATAGAATTATTATATACAGCACAGAAAGAAAACTGTACATTACCATGGAGATCTAAGGATATAGCGGTGACTGATCCTTCAGCATCAGTGGGAATATCAGCGATGCAGAGTTCTTGTGTGGCATCCCAAAGTCGAACAAGACGTGGCTCTCCACCAACAAGAAACTCTGTCCTCACCTGATCCCAACTCATCACCAGGCCTCCTTCTGCAAATCATAACTTTCGCTCGAGTGTCAAGTCATAATCCCACTAAAGTAGTATCATTTAGCTTGAAGAAGTCTATTTTAAAGAATTACAGCAAATTAAATAGATTTCAATTTCTCAAAAACATTTAGCGCAAAGCAAAAGGATTAGTATGAACCCTTAACCACATAACAAAGATTATTATCAATCACTTAACAAATGTAAATGATTCAAATTTCAAATTGGAGAAACTTTATTTAAAAAATAAAAAGGAAAAAAATCGTTTCAGGACAAATGTACTGATGGTTGAAATATATAAATATTAATTACAGGCTTAGCTATTAAGGAACTATACTCTCTTTATTTTCAGTTGCTCTTTAATGAGGTGGTTATAAAAGTTATGAAATGTACTTTTATCCAAAAATCCTTAAAAGTTCAGAATTATAAGAAACAAGAACACAACCCTATCAAACAAATCATCATCAGTTACCAACAAACCATCACTGTCATCGTGATGATCAGTATCAGAATCATCGTTAATAGCATGGCATCATTATAATTATACTAATTATAATTATAATAGTTTATTTTCTATAATAAACTTCACTGTTAAATACTATATAAATAAACAAAAAAAACCCTATGACAACATAAAAACAATTGTTCAATTAAATGATGTTATTATACTTAAATTACGGACACTTAATCTCTAGTGATCAAATCTCCAAAACACTTAGGATTTCTCATGGCAACTAAAGAACTTTCCCAATTTTTTTTTGAAGATCTAATTTGTTTCAGGCACATACAAAATCTACATTCAAGTTGTATAGTAATCTTTTTTACTAATAGATACTTTAGTAACAATAGATAGTAAAATATATTTATATATAATATAAATTAGTAAAAAAGTAGATACTTTACTATTTGACTAATAGTAATCTTTTTAGTATATTAAATATATTTTTAGCTATTACAATTTGTCCTCCTTAATCAATTACTTTCCCATAACTGAACCGAGTACAGGAATATTAATCCAATCATGATCCTTATAACTTTTAATAACTATAATCATCTACTTAGATTCCAGTAACCCACAACCAATATTGTAAATATAACATTACTTAAAGATCGGTAGAATTTGACAATATTGTGCTGAAACAAGATTTGTTGTCTTATTCATTTAATCGTACAATCGATGTCCAAAATATTACAATACACTTCAATAATTTTGTAAATTCAGATTCAGCGAGCCTAGAACTATAAAAAAAAAAACTACAGCATCATTACAACTTTAAAACTTCTGGGCATTAATAAATAAAGATGAATAAACAAATAGTTGAAAGTTGCTACTTATTCCAACTCTTGCTTTTGATTCTATATATTTACCTAAATCAGTTTTCGCTGTACTAACAATAAAAAATAAACATAAATTATAATTATTTGATCTATATTTAGAATCACGTTTAAGAATTGGTTTTTAGTTTTATGAGTCAAATTTTAAAAGCTTACCAAAACTAGCAATGTTAAGTGCATTTAAAATTATAATAATTTGCTTATAACCGGCTGCAAATTATTATAATGGATATACCAGCATTAATGTGCTAATAATTTCACGCATTCGTTGTTCCAAAGATAAGGCGCACCGTGGTCAAACTATGAAAAAAAACCGCGACTTTTAGTCCGGAAAATGCGGTACATTTTTAAAAAAAACTTAGCCCCAGGAGGTATACTTTACAAAAAAAAAGTAGGCAACAACATTTTAGAACTTAGTCACTCTCATTATGGTTGATAAAGTAATATAAGAAAGAATGAATGGGAAGCATACTGTGAATGGCCCGCTTCGAAGTGTTGGGGTGGGCCAGCCAAGCCGTCACCAGTCTCGGGGTACTCTGCGCCATGTCGTAGATGCGCACCGTGCCATCGTCGCACCCATTGGCCACCAGCCCGCCTTGGTGGGCGTTTATCAGCTCGATACAGCACACTTTACTCCCAATCCCATAGTGGTTCCTTACTCGGCTTGCTGACATATAGTCCCACATGATTATCCAGTCATTGTGAGCCACATACATCAAACTGTCATAGGGGTGAAACGTCAAGTGTTGCGGATTGTGGCTAAACCTCATTGTTGCAAAAACACTTTCTAGTTTTGAATGATTCAGTCTTTTTCGTTCCTCACCTGCTTCTTTTCGAAGTTCTGCATTACATAAATATCTGCAAACAAAACATTCCTTTTAATTTAGTTTAGTATACTTTTCTAAGCCATCCCATTCGAAATTACTCCGGTTTTAATATAAAACTAGATGCACATTGAGTATGGATTACCATAATTACTATTCTAATTATGAACATTATTCCACTATTACTACTACTTGTTTTCTTTACTCTAAGACAGTTTGAAGATGGTTAAATTTCCCTCACTTATTTATCATTTTAGTTCACTTGTTTCAATCAAAATTTCCAGAACTACTCTCTCTAACACAAAATAACTACTTAAAAGTATTATCTAAATTCCCTTAAGAAGTATATTTTAAAAAAAAGGAAATAATATGAAAAAGGACAAAAAACAAAAACCAATGAAGTTGATTACCATTCCAAAAAAAACTTAATTATTATTGAAACAACCATAAAATAAGGAATAGAACATATATATAATATTCACTTAATAAACGTAAAGACGATCCAAACTGGACACAATACGAGTTCAAAATCGAAGAAGAGTAACACACAGATAAAAGAAACACACTTTAAGGACAATCCGTCATTAGGAGAAAAGAGAAAGGTAGACCAAGCATGTTGTAGACGTAACGGCCATTTGAGTTTGTAAGTGTGTTTCTTTACTCTGTGCATTACTCTTCGAATTTGAACTCGTATATATATATAATTTCATATAAACAAGTGAAATAACAGCAATGATCAAACCACAATAAGAAATGGGGAAAAAAAGACTAAAATCTTTCAACCGTAACTAGCGGTCTTCGTCAGAGTCAAAAACCCAACTGAGTCAGAGTCAGACGAAGTTACAGTTGAAAGTTCTTAAATCTTTTTTTCCCCATTTCATATTGTGTTTTGATCATATATATATTTGTATAAGTTGGTAGCAGATCTTCATCGAACTATACATTGTTGATCATGTAAGGGTAATTAGGGGAAAAAAAGATCAGCTACATAAAAATGTACCTGTATTGTGTGTGAGTAAAGTTGGAACTTTCTTTGTCAGATTCCTTGATGTTGTGAACCATTGGCTCAGCAAAATACCTACTGCTCCATTCAACAAACTGACTGTTGACTAAGCTCCTTCTGCTGTCTGCACCGACGTTATCCTCACACAGGCTCTCTGTCAACTAAACACAAGCCCAACACTCTATAAGAAAAATATCGCACAAGTTTAAATAGAAATAAAAGTCCTCAATGATGAATAAAGATATGACTCTTTCATCAAAATGGATTTAAAGGTAGTCAATAATCTCTTAATTGTCCCTTTAAAATTAACTCTCAATGTAAAATTACTTTTAATTTTTAAATTAACTATTAAATAATTTAAATTTAATTATTTAACTAATATAAATTAAATTTTTACATTTAACTATTAAATAAATTTAAATATTAAATTGTTATTTAAATTTAATTATTAAATTCAATTTTTTCTTATCTTAATTAAAATTATATGTCTAATATTTAATATTTTCAAATATTCAATAATAACTCAATGTATCTGTATTAATGCTTAAACAGCGATTTGTTACAATAAATCCACTGTTCAAAACAACACAAACCATCCACGTCATATTTATTAATTGCAAAAATATGAATAAATAACAATATGTATAAATTGCAAAAAACCCCTTAATTTGTACAAAAAGATAGTGATGCATTGTCTTTTAAAACTGATATATATTTAGTAACTTGATCGCACATTAATCAATAATCTTCGAAAAAAAAATCAAATGCATGGATGACAAAGAATTCATAACAATAAATGAGATAGCTAAAAAAGTTCTAAGGGGTTTCGAGGTAGGTTCTAGCCAAACAACTGTATCGAGGTGAAAAAGATTTTTTTTTTATTGTAAAGGCACTGTGCTTTATTGTGACTTTTCTGCATCATCAAAATTGAATTGCTTAAATGGTGGTCCAATCCAACTATATAAAACTACAGATTAAACAGGAACCTCCCCCATGTACCTTGTCGTTGTGTAGGGTGGGAGGGCTTAACAAGCCTCGGTGATTGTCCCCCTTCGGCATGAACGAAGAAAGGCTCAACTGGGAGTATCGTCAGCCTGGCAAAGGCGCCGGAGGGTGGAAAGTCCTCTAGTTCACGCGCTGGCTTTGATGGCAGTCTGCCTTTATTAGTCCTCTCGGCACGACCTATCTTGTAACATTTGCCGTGCTTTCAACAACGTGCGGCTAACGCCTTTTTCAGGATTGTTTCACACTGTGGTGTACTACTGCCGGCTTTAGCTGATCCCTTAGAGTTCCGCGTTCTTGACTGGTGTTCACTGGTAGATACAACGCTCATTCGCATACTCGCTCTAGAGCTGGGTCCCAAACCCCTCTTTTTTTTTTCTTCCGCCTTGCGCCTGTCTCTCTCAAGACATTTCTCGCTCTTCAGTAGGGTCCAGACACTTCCGTTGCTAAACAGGCCCCAGATTGATTGGACCATTGCTGGTTGTGGCGGACTATGATTTGCCTGGTCGGTCGCGATGTAGTTAGCATCTCAAAGCTTCTCCTTTCTCCCGACATCTTTTCATACAACTTCTGACTCCTTCTCTTACATACCTATTCATTCCTATATCTCAACTCCCCATTATCTGTAACTCTTGTATTTTCCTTTTCATTTTTCAAATGTAATACTTAATGTTCTATTTCATCAAGTCACCAATAGTCTTACAGAGACTACAAGGCTTATGTTTACAGCTTTTTATTGGTGTAGGTCGTGGAAGCCCGCCTCCACTAGGTCCCTTTTGGGCACTTCATGTAGACATGAAGGCGCTTCGATTACATAACGTGGGGAAATGGCTCCAAATTAAAACAAAAACATCACCCTATTCTGCTTTATTATTGTAGAACTGAAAGACCCAGGAATATGACTAAATCAAAACGGATTACACAGAACGCTAAACAGAACAAATTACCTACTATCATCGATATTGCTATAGTAATAAACGCTTTCCTCTGTTTTGTGTTCTGTACAATATTTAGTTTTATAATATATTTACACCTATATCGTCACCAGTTACTACTTCAGCTGGACTCTTTTCCTCCTGATGAAGATGATGTTGAAATATAGAAGAGAGTTATATTACTGTTTCCTCTGACACATAAATTCTAAAACAACTTCACCAATGAACACATAGTTTAACTAATGCGTCATAGTGCATCCAATCATGTAATAAACATTATAATATTTGACTAAATTCAAGTATGTAACTAAATTTAAATTATCTTCATCAAATATTAAACCAGAAAAGTATAAAAAGAAAGAAAACTAACTGTTTTCATGAACTTAGGTCCCTTTTGCTTGCTTGACTGATGACTTCTGTGCATTAACTTCTCTGATAGAGGGCTGTCAGCTTCAGGAGAATCGCTGCAATTAATTGAGAAAGTAAGTTTCAAGAATCAAATAGAAAAATAAAAAAAAATCACATGTAATATCTATAAGTTTAATATTTGATATCTAATTTTTAAACTTGATTGATATATGAATGTGTCGTAAAAGATTTTTGTCATGTTTACCTCAAGAAGCCAGATCGCTTTGACGGCGAGGGAGGTAATGAATTGGACTTTCCTTCGTGTTCTGAATTTCTAATGAGAAGGCCTTTTCTGGGCTAAAAAAAAAGGATAATTACTATTAGCAAATCTCAGGAGTTTAATTAATTTAATTAATATCAAAAAGTATAGAATATATTGAATAAAGGAAATTAAATTCATCAGTTTTCTTTGAAAATACTTCATTTCTACATAAAGTTTTATTCCAATATTAGAATAATTATGTAGACCCTCTAGATACAACAAACAAATAATTAAATCTAGGGTCACGAAAAATCATCAAATGTGTATTATCATTTGATGATAATTTGACATTTAATACTCTAATGCAGAGTTTCTCAAACTTTTTTTCGACTCTGAACCCTTTTTGCTTCAGTAACTTTTCCAAGAACCTCAGATTCTATTGATTTTATACAATCATAATATACATATTTTCATATGCTTTTATGAATAGTATATATGTTTAAAAATAATTAAAAAATAATATTACTGCAATGCGTTTTTTTCGAAGAAAAATTCAAAACTAAAAGATTTAAATTTTCATATCTTCCACAAATACATAACACATGAAACAGAATTACTATCAACTTTAACACAAAGTTTATTTTGTAATCATTTTTTGTTTTATAGTTGAAAGTTTGATTTTCAAGTCAGACCGAGCATTAAGTCTACTATGGTATTTAGTTTTTATGGCAGTATAAAAGGAAAAATCGGTTTTACATAATTAGGTAGCGGGAAGTAGCAGCGATGTGTGAAGTGCTATTTTTACAATAGAAAGAAATTCGGGAATCAGATAGCTCCAAAAACTGACTAGTGATTCAACCTAAATATGAAAAAAATTTTGGCCACTTCTACTTATGTGTATAAGTATTATTCGGTTTCATGATTCACAAGAAACACAGAATAATCCATACCCACTAAAGAAAAAAATTTAGAAAATTTTTTTTTCTAAATGTTTTTCGCGGAACCCACTTTGGGAATATCTGCTCTAATGAAATATACCAGTTTATTGGATTATTAACCAATCCTAACCCTGGAATTAATCGTATTTACAAAACTAATTCTCAACAAATATATTGGGAACAGGTTAACGAAAATAAACTCCCTCATGGTAGGGTTACTACACGTGAGAAAAGCATAAAAAAAAATATATATAATGGTAAACAATAATTACAACGTAATGGTGCTCATCCCTTGTAGGAGATGTCTGAAGAGGCCAAGTGCAGACCTGCAATTAAAAAAATAGACTAATAAATAACAATAAATCAATCAAATCTCAATACTATGAATACCTAAAAAAAGCATGTTCATGGGTACAAAGAAAATTTAATACAATTAAAATAACAATCTAAGTATGTTGCCAAAATGATATAAATACAACGTATAAAAAAGTTATTTCGCATTGTTAAGCGCTTTTCCATTATGTAACAGACAAATATCAAAAATGGTCATTGATATTCGATAAATTTAAATGTTTGTATACTGAACGGTTCTACAATTTATGATGTTATGGAAAATAAAACTTAGAACAGTTAAAATTACTATATTATATTCTTGAGTTTAAGCCATAGGTTTCCAACCATTTATTTTTTTATTTATGGACGCAATAGCAAAAAAAAATTCACAAGACAACACAATGAAAAAAAAATTATTCCAAAAGTTGAAAATTTGTAGTATTTTGCAGAATAATCTGTGAAAATAAAAAAAAAGGCAAATTCAATTTAAAAATGTCACTTTTTATTAATTCATTTTTTCTTAAATTTTGAAATTAATCATTATTTAACATGTCATAATATTAAACATACCTAATGTTAACACAAATAATAATAATAATAATAATAATCAAATAATAATAATCCAATCTTAAATTTTGAAATTAATTATTATTTAACATATAATATTAAACATACCTAATGTTAACACAAATAATAATAATAATAATAATAATAATAATAATAATCAAATAATAATAATCCAATCTTAAATTTTGAAATTAATTATTACTTAACATGTCATAATATTAACCATACCTAACGTTAACATAAATAATAATAATCTAAAAGGCAGCTTAAAAAACTTGAAAAATTTCGTTAACACTCGTATTAACGTGTGTCACGTAATAACGGCTTACAATGAAAAAATTGTAATGTATGCACCGCCCTAGATACCAGATTACAAATATTCAACAAACTTCTTATATATGTTTGTCAACAAAAAATGGTTCGCAATTAAAGTCAGGAACTAGTGCAGGAAATTTTTCGGTAAACAAAAGAGATTCCTGAACAAAACAGGACTGGTGCCCACAGCTGTCGTTAGCAATATCTTCAGAGGCAACATCTTCAGAGTTAGCAACAATAGGCTTCAGAGTTTCTTTCATAAAATCTGCACAATATTCTTTTTCATTCTTTTTTATTCATGGATAACACAAACTATGAAATTATACTTTATTTAAAAACAAAAAAATAGTGTTTTTGTTTTAGGAACAGAAATTATTACAGTAATTTCTTTTTAAAAATATGAGTAGAACACAAGATAGAATAATTTAGGCGCTAAAAAAGCCAGGATAATGGTGGTATTTATTAAAGGGTTACTTGATTTGTGATGTGATCTGTAACTTTCTTGGCCAAAGCAGACACCTCAGGGAAAGGATCGTTCTCAAGAAGCGTAAGGCCATGCCACATTTTATGATAAACACTTCCATATGGGATTGATTGTAGGCTAGTAGTACTTCCTGGAAAATGAACAACAACATCACCACGCAAGTATCATTTACAAAATAGATTAATAACTGCATTATGAGCCACTCCAAAATAAGTTAAATCAAATAAGTGTTTGTACTAGAAACAATATCATTGCCAAATATTGAGTAATTATTACCATTAAATAACACTGGTCAACACATTTTTTTGGTTCACAACGTTTCTAAGCTTGATTTAGATTAATTTAGAAGTGCTGATTTCGAAAAACATACTAATTTTTTCTCATCAGTTCGTTATTTAGATGTTTGCTATTTAATAACTTTGTTTACCTTAAAATTAGGCGTATTTCTAAATAAATTCTTGCGTCATAATTACAATTGTAGGTTGCTATTGATCATTGTTAAATTATTATGACATCACAAACCCAAAAGCTTTTTTACTTGCGTTGTAGATTTTTGGAGTAAAAATTAAGTATGGCTACATCTTCTCCTAGGCGACATTCCATAAACAAACCAAATGTGTCTTGCTATATTTGCGGGTAATATATATTGAAATCCAAATATATTGCATACGTATTCGTATACGTTAGCAAATATTTTTGTTTGATTAATGAATATGAGTCTTAAAGTGAAATAAAAATATTGTTTCTTCTATTGTTTCTGTCTTTATTGTAGCTATCACCTTCCTCATAGAGAAAAAGCGACAATATTTCTGGAATCAGCGTCCTTAAATTATATAGAAACTGTTAAAACATCTTAGAAACAATGACAAAAAAATTTTTTTTTGTTGGTCAATGTAATCTAAAATTGTTAAAATTAGTAACAATTTTGAAACAGTGAATACAAGAAATTGTTCTCTAGATGCTATGAAATCAAAACTGATTTAAAATATTTTTCGAAGAACTATAAATAACACAATATATATCTAACTTTGTCACAGTATTTCATAATATATATTTAAATCACTTCAAGTTCATAATAAATTACGAATTTACTTCTATTTTATTTTATTGTACTACTACTACCTGAACTGCTAATAGACGAAGAGGATGATACCCTTTTCAATGAAGTTCCAACCTCAAGATTTTTGGATTTACTTTTTCCATTTGCATTTAAATGTCTTACAGTTGTTACTGGTGTATGAAGGTCACCTAAAAAAAAAAAAAAGAATATAATGAACTTTTTTTTTTAGAAATTGATTAAGAGCTAAGAACTTTCCAGAACTGTTTTTTTTTTTTCTCACCTGAGGCCAAAACGATCTGGCTACCATCCCGCATATCAGAGAGGACAACGGAAAGAAAAGGATTTGCAAACAAGAGGACCATACTTTGGAGAGCAACAACTAGCTCCTATAAAGAATAAACAAAATACTATTATAGTTAATTGACATTGGTATGTAAAATAATGCAGAATTGGCTAAAAACCTTTCTAACTAGTGGACTCATGTCTCTGCCAACAATAGAGATCAGGGTAAGAGCGACGCCCTGATCGATACTGTTCGAATGTTCATTTCTGTCAGTTGAAGAGTTGATGAAAGTCCCTAAGGCGTAGACAGCAGCTGCTCTAACCTATACAAAGGAAGAAGTCAATATCCAGAGCAAATAAAAAAATCGCATCTCAATTTTCGTTTGATTAAGAGCTTTATATTTCAAGCTCTCCACTAAAGTTTACATGTTTTTATTTTACAATCTAAAATTTGAGGTTTTGTTTTGAAAATAGAGTTTATTTCACATTTAATACTTCAGTAGTTTATATAAATAAAGAAAAAGGTTCGTTTTTAATATTTTTTTGAACACTGTGTAATTTAATTATTTAAAAAAAAAATTGTAAGTTTGAAGAGGTTAAGCAATGCCACTTACCTCTGGTTCGGGGTCCCTAAGAAGGAGATAGAGTTTATCATGGGCTTGGTCACGGACACCAGTCCAACGAGCTTTGTCATAGTTGTTCCATAAACGACCGAGGCAGACAGCCAGCCAGCGTCTGTGCAAAGGAGGTGACTCTGTTAACTGCTCTAGGCAGATGGATACCAAGGAGCCTTGTAGGGTTGCCTCTTGTCCACGCTGGTCGACCATGCACGATAGTACAAACACACACAACGTCCGTTCTCTGAACTGAAAAAAAAATAAACACAACGATAACTTTAACCAGCAATTATTTATTATTATAATTAGTAGCAATACTGTCCGTCATACCTCGTAAATTCTCAAAAAAGCTCGACCGGTTTCGGGTCCGTTCGGATCCCATCTTCAAGAGCAACTCTTCAGTTGTTCTTGAAGATGGGATCCGAAACCGGTTGAGCTTTTCTGAGAATTTACGAGGTATGACGGACAGTATTACTACTAATTCTAATATTACTAACTTCAGTGGAACTAACCCATTAATTATTTATTAGAGTGTGTGAAAAGATGAGATAAAATCTTGCATTTGTATTACCAAACCAAGGGAATACACAGTTATGTAAAGCGAATATTAAATCAACAAATTGAAATTGATTGGTTGCGATTAGTCCTAAAACGTTACATTTCAAGCACAAATGAATGAACCAGTTTCATTGTTAGTACTACGAGTGGTACTAAGCCAATTGAACCAGCATTAAATATGAAGAACAATGATTATTGTATCCGGTATAGCGTGCAGCAGGCTTGAGCACATACTTAACATAATTTGATAAATATCGGTTTACTTAACTAAGGATTTGTGGCAATCATCTCTTACTAAAACAATATGACAACTCTAAAACAAAAGAGAAAACCTTCATCATGTTCTAAAATGTTCAAAATCAAAGAAAGGAAAATCAAATAAGGAAGTTTCTAATCTTCCGCGACATTAGCATAAGTTAATACCACATAGATGAAGCACCAGTCATCTTGAAACTCGGAACTACAAGGCAAGAAAGTTGTATTAAAAGGGAAGTTATGAAAAACTGATAAACTATTTCTTACCAAATTGCGTAACACACAAAACTATAAGCCTAGTGAGCACATCGCCGACTGACCTGCTGATTCGAAATTTTAAGACAAGAAATGTTTCCACAAACAGATTTCTGCATAAGAGATAAAAGTAGAGCTACTCAAACTATCGAGAAGATAACTGTCAAGGGATATACCCCTCATAAGTAAGGGATCCTTAGTGACTTAGCACCTTAAGACTGGCAACCAGGGAATGGTCAAAAATTGAGCGAATTCAATTTTATCATTCTAATAGGCATATCAGCGCTACTGATACTAAAATTCCTTGATGTCAGAAAGTTGCCAGGGCTACCCAATGAGAAAATGACCTCTTTCGTCTGTAAAGCTTTCGTCAACCTACACCAAATGTTGAACATGATCTCACAGACATATCCGTACTTACTGGTAAAAGTCGCAGTGCTCAATCATGTTATCCTGTAAATCGGGGTAGAAGATGAATGCTTCACCTACAGTTATGCTGAATCACCATGTTCAAAATCCTTGAAGCGTAGCTTCGGTAAGCAATCACAGACTTTAAGAGCTAACACAATGAGGTCATTGTCATCCCAGTGGTTCAAAATCACATTTGATATGCATTCAGGATGTTAAGTTCCAAAGACCCTTTAGAACTTTAGCGCTAGAAGTGGTTCAGTCCTTCTAGAATTACTCGCTGCTTTGGCTGGACCGGACAAGCCTACTGCTGGTCACACTAAAAGACACTGCGGGTGAGGTGAACAACTAATCCACTGACCCCTTAAGCCAAGCAAGCTAGGAAATGACTTAAAATAAAAATATACCTCATTTTGATTCATTTTATTAGTCATTGTAGAGTAAAAAGCTAATGAAATGGTCTCCACATATAAAAATTTAATGGTATATAGACTAAGGGTGAGTGTCTGTGGTACAGTTGTTCCGTTGTACTACAGACACTCACCCTTAGTTAATGCCTGAGAAAGAACACTATGTGTTCGAAACGCGTTGTTTATACCATTAAATTTTTATATGTGGAGACCATTTCATTAGCTTTTTAACCTACAATGAGCAAATACCACATAATAAGTGATTGCACTACGTTAGAATCTATTTATTAGGCGTATCAACAATAAAGATAAGAACCCTATTTGATGTCAGATTTATAAATCTGATTAGGACAGACAACGAAGAACTAAGAGAATCGAAACCATATCTCTGCAAACTTACTCTCAAACATAACACTACATTCAATAAAAAGTTTCTTCAGAATCTATATAACTTATACAACGATTTATACACAACAGAATAAAGTCATTCATGTATCTTTTAATTTATAAAATTACAGAATTTGTAATTTCATGTAAAATATATAACAATGAACTGCAACATACCGATGTGGAGGGGTCCTGTAGAATAGACAAGAAGTATTTGTGGCCATCATCTCTTACCAAATCAACATGACAACTCTAAAACAAAACAGAAAATCATAATCATGTTATAAAATGATCAAAATTAAAGAAGGGAAATATTTAAAGAACACGGAACTGTTCTTGCAAGGCAAGGAAGATTTATTAAACAGGAAGTTATAAAAGACTTATGAAAAATATAATGAACTGACCGGATCAACTGCAAGAATCTTTGCCCAAATGAAAACAAGAAGAGGGCGAAGTTCCTTTGCAGATGACTGAAGAAGCTTGAGGACGTAAGGGAAGATACCAACAGACAGAGCTAAACTGACAGACGAGGGACCAAGGTCCAGAAATCTTCCCAGTAGCTCAAGAGCCCTGACTCGATGGACTTGACTCAACAGCACCTGTTATCAACACAATCATTTAGCAAAAAAAAAAACCTGACATTCACTGCAATCAAAAGCAATAAACAAAAAAGTAAAAAAATATAAACTATCTTGATGTCAGTATTAGCGTGTTAAATGACAAAATTCAAACTTCAGTATTCAAGAAAGAATCAAATACAACCTCCTACCTAAATGTCCATAGCAAATGCCCTCGCCGCTACAAAGATGTAGGAATTAAAGTCTTAATTCATAGAACATACAAGATTGCATCAAATTCGGAAATATTCAACAGAGATATTAACAGAACTAAGCAATCGTTTGTTAATAATGGTTATTGTAATAATAAGTTTGATTTAATTTTGAAAGAATACCTTCATGTAAGAAGAAAGAAGCAAATTAATGAAGATAGACAAACAATAGTGCATAAAATATACTATAAAAACCAGTAATCGGTACAACACAAGCTTGATTTAAAGGAAATAAATCTAGTTGATAAGTATACATGTACTGATGGCATGACTACCACTCTTTATCAAGAAGGCTCTCCATGCACATAATGGCCGCAGCGCCCAAACAACATATGCAAGATAAACATGACGTTAAATTGACTCGAGAGATGCTGGTTACAAATCCTAATATAATAATAAAGAAAATAAAGTAACACTCATAAACTGAGAATTTTAGAGGCTATATTAATTCAGAAACTGAAGCCACTCCTAAATGCTCAAGTCGAACACAGTAGCCGTATTATGAGGCTCTTTAATTCACATCAAGACCATTCAGAAACCCTTGCAGATGGCAACTCATGCCGAGAGGCCACTCACCCCACAGGATTAACGACCTACGTGATTTTTAAGCTTTATTTTTGTATAAAGAATATTCTAACCCCAGCCATGACTCCAATGACTTAAGGAAATGACAAGCATAAACATAAAACTTCGTCATTAACCGAAAAGGTTAAGTTTTTGATAACCGTGTATCTGTAAGAAGCGTGTGTGAATTCTGTGGCATTATAGAGACATTAACAGCTTATGATATAAAGAAACAGAAAGAAAAATTACTAAAATTTTTTTGCTGACAGTGAATCAAAGAAACAGATGTTTAAAAGGAAATCATTGAAATAGTACACTAGATCAATGATTAGATGTTTAAGTTGCGTGAAAGTGAATGTCTTGAACTCTCAGATGATCTTGTAAAAGAACAAGCAAAACCATTTAACGATGAACTCGAATAAGGGGTGTTTTACATTTGAAATAAGATGGTTAGCTACTTGATTTGCTGTATTGTAGGCTAATCAATCACTAATTGGGAAAAATGGATAATCCGGTACTCCCCTGGTCGCAAAGTTGCCGGGTTAGTGATTGCTGACCGGTATATACAAATAATATACCATATTTTATATATTTGGTTTCTATAGTGCTCCCTTCTCCCACATTAAGAATCCCATTTCAGCTATAAGAATGATATTCACGGTCATTTAAGAAACGTCAGAAGACGGTGTAGATCAGTGTTTCCCAAACTTTTTCGAGTGACCGCCTCCTTGAGTCCATAAACCTATTACTCAATACCCTTGAATAATAATCAGATTCCTAGACTAAATAACCAAATGAGTAACATTTTAATAATTAAATTAAGATAATTACTAATCGAATATTTATTTAGAATCCAATAGATGTATTGTTTCATAGCATATTTATGCAAAAGAATTAATACACAATAAAAGAAACTTAGGTGAGAAAATACTTTTAACATAAAAATGAATTATCAAAACAAATAATTTTCAGAAACCGTTTCCTAGAAATTTACATGTCGTGTTTTCACTTTAATTTAGAAATTATATTGCATGAATATTTTCAATTTATGGAAATAGAATCCTCGTTCCTTTTTGCATTACCGCCCACTGTGGGAAACACTGGTGTACTTGGTGTCTTAGGTCTAGGTAATGTTTGACTTTAATGTTACTGTAGTAAGCGTCAGGTGTGTGATACACACCCTGACAAGTACAGTGCTTTGCTTTAGTACTGAACACTGGAGTCGCCAATCTTGGACATGATCAAGGGTTTTGACATCTTCATGTTGGGGATGCTTCATTTTTTGCACATAGTCTCTCGTACAGGACGTAAAAATGTCGGGTCCGAGTATATACCATGCTAGATAAATATACAGATTCTTGAATGTGAAATAATCAAGCCGGTAATGTGACTCGTCCATAAGTAAAATATTTCAAAGAACAAATGAACCACATTTGGAGCACAAACAGTGAATATGGATAATTGAAAACATATCAGTTAGGCGCCGGAAACAGACGAAAAATAATCCAGTTAGTTTTATCGAAAGTTACTTTTATATGTCTCTTCATGTAAACATATACCTTGAGACTATGATTCCAATATAAAATGTTAATAAAGATAGGTAATACAACTAGAGCAACAATAACAATAAAACCAATCTTCTTCAGAATTCATATGTCAAAAAAATTAACACAGTATTGACAACACCAAAGAAAAAAACTTACTGATTTTAATAACTTTAGTTATAATACTTACTTAAATTCAAAAATAGTTTAATATATTAAATAAGCATTAAAATGTGATAATTTATTAAAGCTTAAAAATAAATTTAAAAGGCAATTTCATCACACAAGAGATTTAACTAGCTGCGTTACTACGAACTTCTGGTTAGAAATTAATTCTATCTAATGACATATATTTTAACATAATTTAATAAACCATATACTACAACTATGTTTACTATAATGAAAGAGAGGTTGTGATTGTTACTATACCTGCAAAACAATGGGTAACTCGGTAGGAACTGCTGACGTTGTTGATTTCGTTAAGCTAACCTGTAAAAGCAACCTGAAATTATTAATAAGCATTCATTTCCAATAAAAGACAAATTATGAAATTACAATTTATTTAAATGAACGATAGTTAGCCACCGTCTAGCTTGTAGTTTCTTTTTTTTTTCAATTTCAGTCAATTGATGCATTTCGAGTTAAAATTATTTAGTATGTCTTTATAATATTACCTTAGAACATTCGTATTTCATATGACAGTTGCGTTCAAGTTTGTTTCTAAAATTATTCATATTTAACCCATAATGGAGTAGTTTATTATATATTTGTTACATTTATTTATAATACATTTGCAGTACTGTCATCAGTGAGCACGCAAGCCTCTGGGCTAATCTTGCCCCATGCCTTTATTTTATTACGAGTTTTTATATTTCGCAAATTTAATTTTTTTTTTTTTACATTTATATATAATACCTGTTCACTACTGTCACCGACGAGCACGCAAGCGACTGGATACCCTGGACCAATGTCATTACTTCATTACCACTGTTTTTATTATTCAAACTTTAAATTCAAAAATTTGTTTGTTACATTTATTTTTAATATATTTGTGCTACTGTCATCGGCAAGCACGCAAGCCTCTGGGCTACTCTGACTCCATGCCTTTACTTTATTACCACAGATATATTCTGCAAATTTTAAATGAAAAATATATTTTTTTTGTTACATTTATATATACACATTTTTTCACTTGTGTCATCGGTGAGCACGTAAGACACTTACTACCCTGGTTGCAATTTAGGGAATATAGTGATAATTTTCTTTTATTTGACATTTTTCAGGTAATAAATAATATATATTTAATTTCAGGTCTCTATCTTCACGGAATTGGGTGAACAAACAAACAAACTTACAAACTTTATATATAGAGATGCAGGCCCATTTAGAATTCCGTACCCCTTGGAGAGATAATTTTCAGATTATGTATGTAACTTTTCAAAACAAAGTAAATATCTGGGAACCAAAAAGAACATTGAAACTATTAAAGTTATAACAATAAAGTCTAACTTTTAGTAACTATTAAAAAAAATTAAAAAAAAAAAGAAAAAAATTAGCATAACTGGGTTGTGATTCATTGGTGAAATTCTTGACTTCACGGCTGACAACAGAGTCCTCAAATACATAAAAGACAGTGGTCTGTCTTTTTATCAGACATAAAGCCATATTTTATCGCTTTTCCTTAATGTCATGCTATAGTCACCCTCAATTAATAATAATAATAACAAAATAATCTAATATGTTTCTATTTATATTTGCATACAATCTACCTATATAAACCTGATAATATAAAAAGAAATAACAGTTTTAAGAACTATGTACCTGAAAAGCTGTAAGCTGGTCTTGAAAGAAAGGAGAATGCCGGAAGTTGTCCTCGGATACGAGGACAGCAGGGAGATTCGATAAGGACAGGTCGAGAGCGAGGTCCCAGGCGGACCACATAGGGTGTTGATTTGTTGGAGGAAGGCTGGGCCAAGAGACAGGGTGACAGTTATAAGACTGCATAATCCGTTCTGCCAGCAGGAAATTTCGAAATAATGACGCTACAAGAAGATCTTGTCTGAAGAGCTTCTGGAACAGGTCTACAATCAAAACAAATTAATTTTCAAAGAACTCATGAACTGTTAACCTAAAACGAAATAGCATCAATCGGTTTTAGCTCACATGATCAACTGTAGTTTGCTTGCTCAAGAGTCAGAGGTTCTAACTCTTTGTTCATCCATGAACCTGAAGGATAGACAGCTATTGTGGTGTATACAGAGGCATTTGCTTAATACTGTAGTAATTATGGTATTTTCTACTATTCTATAATTTCTAACGATATTTTCAAATACCAAGTATAATTGAATTTTTGATTCCGTCAAAAACTGGTACATTTGCTAGAATAACAAAAGATTTCTTCAAAATCTTTTTTTATTACTACCTACCTTTTCAGTAATAAAAGTAATTTAGTAATTTCAGCAATAAACTATATGAGGTTGTTAAGAAAAAAGAAAGATATTTCAGTAAATCAATAAATGCCATACTCTGGAGAAAAGCATCAATACAAATTTCTTTAAATGAAAAAAAAATATCAAAATTTTGACAATGGATTTTAATAATAAATTAACTATCAATGAAATGTATTATTAGATAATTGATACCAAGTAAATAATAAAAGATATAAATATAAAATAAAGTATAAATGAAACATGAAAAAACATAATTGAGAAAAAATAGTTTGAAATTATACTACTTATTTTTTTCATTCAATATCCACAGCTGTAAGCTTAAGGCATTTTCCCCTCTGGATTTATGTCGTACAAGAAGATGTAAATTTACACACATACGTGTAATATATTGCCAAAAACTATGAAAAAGAAGACGTCTACTTTCATTACATAAAAGTATCCTCAATAATATTGGAAACATAGAAATGGGAAGAAGCACGCGTTTATTTGCACGCGCTTAATCCAGTTTGAGAGTGATTACGCAATCTGGAAGGAGGCTGGGAATGTCCATGCCTCACCTCTCGCCTCCGAAGGAGACTACGTTTATTTAAACAGGAAATATAGAATTGTTTGCGATTTTTGCAATAAAAATTGTCAAAATATATTGAGAACCACAGCAAAATCATAGTCCTGACGACAAATATTAATAGTATCATTTTATCTCTTTTTCTTCTCATAATGATAGGCAAAGCACGTGCGTCTCCTGACTGCACGTCATTAATCCAAACAAATACTAACCCTTAGGAAGTGTGTTCCAAGCAATAGTATCCGTAATAGCAGTAAAGATCCAGTTTAGCTCCCCCAACATTGTTCTTCGATCACTTAGCTGCCCCGGTATCCTAAAGAGAAAAATATAATTTGCACATCAATTGAGCATATATGAAGAAATTCTACAACCTAACTACCACTAAATGTAAATACTAATAACTACAAATAATAATAGTAATTTAAATTCTGCAGTAGTAATATATGAAATTCCTGTATATTACGGTTCCATATGACGGTATATATGTAACTCCTGGTGCCAATTGCAATTCACAATACGTAGGCACATTTTTAGAAAATAAAAAAAATATATATTATGAACACAAGAAAAACAAGAGGTTCATAAAAGAAATGAATATACTCGTATCTAGAAAACAGAAAATGGATGTTATAAAAAAAATGACAGTGAAACCTATGTAAAATATATAGTTTAATCATTATTAGTTAGACAACATTAACAATGTGTCCAGTTTTGTTTTTCTTGTGGTTTTCATGGCTTCTTTTTATTTTTCTGAGCAGTCAAAATGTGATGAAGTGTTCGTTAAAATATTGCCAGGAGGAGAAATGTAATAGATAAGCAAGTAGAACAAAATTATTTAATAGATCTTCATTTAGTAAGCCAAAAACACGGTAATAATGTATATTCATATAAATTACATAACTCTTGGTTTTTTTTTGGATGATATGGTAAATAATTGTTTAATTGATATAAGCTTGAAGATGTCTAAAAATATAGACGAAACGTTGGTCTAAGGTGTTTTGAGGATTGTTTCACACAGGACCAAACCTCAAGTCCTGTGTAAAAATACTATAGATATATATATATATTTACTATAAAATCGAAAAGACGATCGAAACTGGACACAACACAAATTGAAAATCGAAGAAGAGTAACATACAGAGTAAAGAAACACAAACTCAAATTTTCGGGCAATCTGTCTTCAATAGAAAAGAGAAAGGAAGACCGAGTATGGTGTAGAATGTGCTTGGTCTCCCTTTTCCTGTTCTCTTGAAGACGGATTGTCCGAAAATTTGAGTTTGTATCAGTGTATTTCTTTACTCACACACTTACGGCGGTATGCCACCTCGTTCGATTTGGAACTTGTATGTATATATATAGACGAAGAGAGAGGAGAGAAGAGAAAGAGAAAGAGAGAGAGAGAGAGAGAGAGAGAGAGAGAGAGAGAAGAGAGGAGGAGAGAAAGAGAGTGAGAGAAGAGAGAGAGAAAAGAGCAATATCCAATGAAAAAGTGAGTTAACTAATGTTAATTTCTTGTTTAATTAAGTAGTTGTATAGAATATATTTAAACTAACTTGTCAATTGTTTCCAGGTTGATGATGGGATTCAAACGAGAACTGTTTTGCATAACAAACCTGAAAAGCACAAGAGTTAGTAAATAATTAAAAATTACTAAAATAATATCACAAATCTATTAATGAAAGTATACCATAACATACAAGGCTTATGAAGAAATCGATTTATTTTTGTGCCATAAAAAATAATTGTTTAACGCACTCGAAATATTAGTTTAAAAGATTTATTTAAGAATATTCTTATGTTTTTCATGGAAAGGTCAAAATGTAATACCTGTTGCAGTCATTAGTGAAATACGACTCAAGAATAAAATTTGAGCATTTTTTTTTTCACTTGAATATTACTTGTCCAAACAATTAGTTAAAATATAAAAATGATTCTGACCAGCGAAGTGCCATCTTGATGGGAGTGGTAAGGCAGGAGGTGAACATGTCGGCAGGCAGATCGGGATGCATGGGCAGGATTTCATTGGGGCCGCAAGCAGCCAGCTGAATGCAGTTCTTGTAGTTAGGAGCAGATCCACGAGAAGCGTTATTAATTTGCTGGAATAATCCAAACAGAACATGACATACTTCCGAAACTAAGTTCAATACAAACAAATATTAACATTACTTTCAAACATCATCTTAGATATAAGCATGCTATGGTCGAAGCCGGAGGCTTTAAAGAAGCACAGGGCTGCGTTTCTTAAATTCGTCTATGCTATAGGAAGATGCAAGAGGACAGCAGTATTGCTCCCAAGTGGTCTTCATGTTGGCTAATGTCCATATCATGTTGAATACACCGGTTCTCTTAGTATAAGACTAAGTGTTAGAAGTTATCAAGAAATATGCTTCATTTTAAATTTTACTAAGAAGAATATTTTTTGTTTAGTGGAACCTTTTTGCTTTGCTTTTATTAAATTGTTATAAGATTATTATTTTTGTGATGTAGGGTCGTGGAAGCTCGCCTCCGCGTGGTCCACCTCGGGCGTATCTCGGAGGTTTTAGTTTGCCTCTATCCTAGGCTAGAGCTTATAGCTCCCGAGATGCGGCAAAAGAGCTTTCACGTTAAAAGGCATCAGTCTGTTTTGTTGTTATTTTCAGTGATATGGCTGAATAAGCTGGGAGCACTAAATAATACCAAAACAGGTCGAAGCCGGAGTAGCAGTAAATTACTCGTACCACACAAGAAACTGTATTCTCTTCTTTTCTTGGTTCTTGCATAAGAAATTACTATTTTATTTCAGCTATCAAAGTCGACTAACAAGAATGAACAGGTAGCAACATAAAATACGTATTCCACTCATAAATTAGATCAAGTACAAATGTTTTGAAAGGCGAAAATTTACAGGCGACATGTCATGAAATTTCATGTCGTCAGTTATTTACGTGTAAATATAAAAAGATAGTTTATTTTAACATGAATATGATTAATAGTAAGTAATATTTTTTTTTATTTCACATATAATTGACAGAGTAATAATTTCATACACCACTCGATTTAATATGTATTTTGGGTGGATTTTAATAGACGCAGATGGTAGTTAGTGATAACATACTCCTGACAGTTATTATGACAATTACTTAAACAGTAGAAACACAACTACCTTCTGTATCAAATAAAGTTGAACACATCCTCTAAAATTAATTCAAAGATACACAGAATGATTTTTTTTTTATTTAATATACTAAAAAAACAAATTTCAAAAAGAGTATATTTTTAAAACAAAAAACTGAATGAACAGAACTGACCTCATGTTCTTTGTCATGTTGATCGGCAAATTGTTTAAACAGATCAATAATAATTCCAGCATTTGAACAATCATAAACGTATATCGAAGGAGCTCCCATCCAAGTCTGCAAGTCATACACCGACAGGGGAATGTATTGAGTATATACCTAAAAAATTAAAGCTTACAGATACCGGTTGACAATTGAGATAGTATTTATCAAAAACTCATAGATTCCTAATAAATTTTGAATAAATACTTTTGAATAAATATGTAATATATATATATATATATAATATATATATATATATATATATATATATATATAGTATAGTAGTAGTGAGTTTCTGTTTCATTTCTGAGTATTCTCAGAAATTTATTTTTTATAAATAAAAAATAAATAAATATATTTTTCTTTATTTTATTTATTATATATTTTTTATTTAATATTTATTTATTATTATTATTTTATTTTATTTATTTTTATTCCTATTTTTTAAATTGCTTTAATTATTTATTTTATATTATTACATTTATTTTTAATTGATCTTATCCTTGTATTTTCATGTGTTTCTCATCGCCTTACCAACTCTGTTATCTTCCTTTTTCATACTTTTAGGTATTTTTCACGGTATTCCTTTTCATACTTCATTTATCTTCCTGATGATTATTTTACCTTCAATCAACCAGAACTGATTTTCTTAATTTTAATATTAATTTTCTTCTGATCGTCTCTACTTCATTACTTCCTGAACCGGGCGAGCGTGGCAGCACAGTCGGTTGCCGGGACGGTTTCCTGCCGTTGTGTTTCCGGCGTGCTCGGTCGCCCATTCTCTTTTCTCTTGAAGACGGATCATCCGAAAATTTGAGTTTGTAAGTGTGTCTCTTTCTCTGTGTGTTGCTTTTCTTCATTTGTGAACTGATTTGCGTCCAGTTTGGATCGTTTTTTTGAATTTGAAGTGGATATATATATAATTATATGAAACGGTCCAACGGACTTTTAAATAAAAAGCAATTAAAAAAAGATAGCACACAAATAGACACAGGAATAACTCACTTCTATATTCGACCATCATCGTCATCAGGAGGCGAAGAGTCCTGCAGGAAGACAGAGCGGCGACTGAACACGAACGGTTGTGCAGCTACCGTTCGTGTTCAGTCACCGCTCTTCCTTTGTAATTCATTTTCCCTTTGCAATTTATAATTATGCATATAATAGTTTAAAATTCAAAATGGCTTTTTGAGGATTTGGTACAAAGATTTAACTACTCCTGATTATAACCGACGTTTCGTCAAAGATTGTTTGGCATTTTCAAGGCTAAAAACAATTTATTGAAAACAAATATATCAACAGAATATCAACCAACAGAAAAAAAAACAAGCAACAACAAATAAAGTAAAAGAACACTAAAAATAGACAGTGTTACTGTTTTGTAATAGAACAAATGTGTTGTTTAAACACAATTACTTTTCTTAATTATTAAGGCTAAAAAAAATTTAAAACAGATAAGTAACACTGCAAAATAACTGCGAGGATTCTCCATAGACCATTCAAGGAAACAAAAAAAAAAAAACACAATAAGCAAATATTACAAACAAAAATATAAACAAATTAAAGGGATATCAAAAATCTAAAATGTTATTACCTTTTTTCTTTTGAAGGAAAACAATTTAAGTAAGATGCATTTGTTTAACAGTATCTTAACGAAAACTAAGGCAGGTTACGTTTGGCTTATATTGAATTAATCAGGAGTAGTTAATTCTTTGGACTCAAACCTCAAGAAACCCATTTTGAATTTTAAGAACCAGTGGTCAAGAAGTTATATCAATAGATAAGAATTTATGTCTCTACTTTTCACAAGAGTTTAAATTTGAAAGAGTTCTTCTCAAATTTGAAATACACAAAACATTCACATAATACTAACCCGATTAAAAACCCAAATTTCTCCATTTGTGGTAGGTTTAGGCACACCATGACCATTGTAATGGAAAAGCACTCTTTCTTCTTTGGCGTTTCTTCGCAGAGAAGTGCATAGTTTTTTTACTTCCTCTACAGTTGGGTCAAGAGATTGTTTGTATCTAGCTCGTGGTTGCCACCTTTCATATTGTTTTTGCAAACTATTACCTATTGCTTCTAGGCATTTTGTAGCACCAACAGCGAGAGGATCTAAACAGAAGTGTTATGAAACAGTTAATATACCTTGATATTCCAAACAGTCTGGTATAAATACAAATCCAGTCTCATTAATTAAAAACAAACAAGATCCATAAGTAAATTTAGAATTACTAGAAAACAGCACTTTGGTATGTTAATACAGACATTTATACAGCAAACGAAAGAACATTAAGCAAATTTATATTAAAAAAAAAAATCTATTTAGTGGAGCCATCAGTATAAGTAGCTTTCTTAACAAGTCGGCTCAAAAGTTCTTAGTCTGACACATATATGGTGTTTCTAGTGTCCATTTCGTATCATTCGTAGTTAGACCTTTCAAATGACACGTATAAATTTGACAACAGTTAGTCAATTGCTTCGGAGTTATTGCACAATGATTGAAGCAAGTTTTTTATTGTGAAAAAATGATTAAAAAAAGAATTTCGTCTTTTTTTGATCAATTGAAATGACAATTTGACTTGAGGAACATTATTTGGATAGTACACTAGCAAAATGAACCGTTGAAAAGGTTTGCTAAGTTTCAATGAGGCAAAGTGCCCATAGTAGATGGAAGAAACTGTTAAGGAAGAAAATATAGTGAAATAATTTTGAATGACCTTATAGTTAAATTAATCGAGGTATCTGAGAGCCTGAAGATATCAAAAGAGCGCTTTGGATATACTGTCTTGAACATCTGGACATGCGGAAGCTGTGTACAAAGTGGATACCGTACGAGTTCTAAGTCGATAATAATCAACAACTTGCCAATGATTCGGAGGAATGTTTAACGATATTCAACCGTTATAGAAACAAATTTTTCCGTTGATATGCAACAATGGATGAAACTCTGCTATAATTACATAATAGTAATTTAAATAGGTGAGAAGTCGGAGCCGGCTGATTTCTCCCGACTCCGACTCCTCAAGACTGAAAATATGCCCCCAACTCCGACTACACAGCCATACTGGCAAAAGTTATGGCATGGGAATTTTGTGATGCGCATGGTGTAATATACATCGACTACCTAGTTCTTAGGATGAAGTACTATAATCACCCTCAATAAAATAGTCTATGAAAACCATGGCAAAACTGCATCGGCTATGAATTTCTTCCCCAAGGTCCGTATTCTCTGGATTTGGCACTATACAGTATCCCACTCTACACTCCTGCTTTCCCCATTCCTTTTACCAGCTTTATCTATATTTCTCTACAGGCTAAAACAATCTCTATTATTGTTTTTAATTATTAATATTTTGAAAATCTGAAACAGGCAAGGACACATAATTTGTAGTAAGCTAAATAGAATCTTCTTGTGTTATGCGATCAAATGTCCAATGTCCTCCGAAGTGAAAAATTCCCATTTGGACTAATTAATCATGTTTTATCATTTTATGTTTTTTTCATGTATAATGAAAAAGTAATTATTTAAGTTACAAGAAATTTAAATAGGTGAGGAGTCGGAGCCGGCTGATTTCTCCCGACTCCAACTCCGACTCCACAGCCCTGCTGGCAAAGTTATGGCATGAGTATTTTGGGATGAGCATGGTGTAATATACATCGACTACTTTGAAAAGGGTCAAAGGCCATCAAACCCGATTATTATGCAACCTTATTGGAGAGTTTGAAAGAAGAAATAAAAAAAAAACGAGCTTTTTAAAGAAGAAACAAGTGCTACTTTATCAGGGCAATGCACCGGTGTCATAAGTCAATGAAAAAGTACAATAGTTCTTAGGACGCAGTACTATAATCACCCTCAGTAAATGAAAACCACGGCAAAGCTACGAATTTCTTCCCCAAAGCCCGTATTCGCCGGATTTGGCACTCAGTGACTTCTTCCTATCTGCAGACCACAAAACAATCCTCGCCGAGAAGAAATTCAAAAGCAATGTAGAAGTAATCGCGGCAACTGAGGCCGATTTCGAGGCTAAAGATCAATCTATTATACAAACGATATTGACAAAATGGCTGACCATTATAACACTCTTGAATAAAATAATCAAATTTTATCGAAAAAATATCTTTTACTGTGTTAGCCTACCATCTTTTCAGCCTAACTGTTATATATCAAACGTTGTACAATCAGATACAGAGGTATACACACTTGTCAGGAAAATGATTCAAGTCGCGACAGACAAATGCTTTAGTCATACAACGCTTTTTTAATTAATTTCCCGACATGTTTTAAATGTGATTAAACCTCTTTCAGTAAAAAAACAATTTTTAACACAAAAAACCAAGCTATATACTATACTTCAATGCTTTAATAAAAAAAATAATATTCAACAAATAATTACTGGCCACACTATTATCAAGAAGTGATCTCAACACTTTTTTCTAGAAAAAGACCAGTCTTTTTAGACTCTATATTTTCTTATGAGAAACTATGAAAAAAAGTTCTCACCAATCCAACATTCTAGTCGGGCACACGGCTGAGTCTTTACAATATCTGGAGGGTCGACACCAATATTGAGACACATTACTAAAGCTACACTCACTGTCTTCATCTGGAAATTAATTAACACGTATTTTTAATTTAATTTTCTGTAGAGGTATTATTAAAGTACATGTACTAACATTCTGAAACAATTATACTAAGTCATTAATATAATTTCAAATACAATTTTTTAATCTAAAGGTTGATAAAGAAATTGTATTAAGATTAATACAATATATTCTTTCAATTAATCCTTCATGATTAAAATTATTTAACCGTTAAACAAGTTAAAATTATTAACATACAACTGATTGTATTATATATAGAATGCATGTCGGAATACATTGTAAATTAACTGAAACTATTTATTTACAAATATCATTTTGAAAATAGAACTATCAAAGCAAACCAAAGCGATTTTTGTTTTACTAGATTAATTTGTTAGTAATTACTGCAGTAACCCATTCACTCTGGTCCACATTTCTTTTTTAAATGGAATTGACCTTATGATCTTTGAAGGGTCAAACCTGGTTTAATTTTTTTCTTAATTACAAGTACAAAATCAGTGCATTTTACACATAATTTACTTACTCTTTCCTTCATTCTCCATGACTGTGTAATAGTATTAATGCCTTCAATTCGTTCTTGATGTCTTTTGCAGTTGAAGGCTACTTGTAAGTCCCAATCAGAATATTCCACATGATCTTCTCCGTTGTTCACATCACTTTCATTCATTTTGCTCACTGACATATTCAGGGTTGTCACGTATCTTTCTCTACAGAAGTCTTCATTTTAAGATAAAAGGCATACTACTATGAAGTAACTTATCAACTCGTCATTTTGAAAAGCAGAAATGTTGTGGAGACTTTTACTTATCCAATAATAAGGTGAATTCACCATTCATGGTTATATTCTAAATAGAAGCCCCTATGCAGCATACTTCAATGACTTCTTAAAGTCTTTTTAGCAAGAAACGAATTTTGACAGTCGTATCAAACACAGCATTGCGTATCAGTAACCAGCAATCGAAAAACATACCTCCTTCATCAGTCTTGTTCAGTGTAAACCAAATACTTAAAAATTCCTTTTATACAGATTACACTTTTAACCCGTTAAAGATTAAGAGAGAAAATTACATATTTAATAAAAGCGTTATGTTATTTGTTTAGTTAAATTCTATTTAACTAATGAAAATTCTTCTTAGAACAAGTTGCAATAAATATACGAGAAACGTTTCAGCTATTTCATCCTATTTAAGTTAAAAGAAGTCTGTAATAATTATTTCATTACATGTAGAGTTTAAAACCTGGAAATTTGTTTAAATAATTTTAAGGAAACAAATAAGAAGGTTATAGTTTGTTACCCGCTTAATTTCAAATTGTTGTGATTTATATTTCATATTGTTGTTCTAAAGCTCAAATCATTTAAAAATATTGCAATGCATGATAACATTTCTGTCTTTACAATTGTGAAACCTCTCTGTGATAAAGTAATAAAGAATCCATCTAAAGACAATCTGAATAATCTACTCCATATTTTAAGATCTTTCGAGAAAGGGAAATTGTTTCAGCTCTTTGAATATATCCTGTTTCCATTAAAGTTACAGATTCTGTCAAATACCAACCTAAGGTAATGATTAAAAAAAAAACTTTTTCTAAAAATGTATGAATTAAGCATAATGTGTAAAAATTGTCTTATGTTATTAATGCAATTGAATCTGATTAGTGAGGATGCTGCAGCTCTTGTTCTTCAATGTGTTGGCATGCTGGTGGAAAAATCTGATGTAAAGAATGAGGGGCAATTCTTGGAAGTGTACAATTTGCTTTTAGCACTTCTAATACGAAAGAATGACCCAATCGGTATAAACTTTTTAATATTTCTAATAGCGAAAAAAAGATTGCATCTCCTTTTAATCTGTTTTATTCTTGTATTTTTCACTATTTACAGAATTTTGCGAAGAACTGAAGTTGGCTGTAGTTAATTGCTGTAGCATTCTGTTCTCTTGTACGAAAGAATCTGTACTACTTCAGTTGTATATGGAAGAACATTTTTATCCAAAACTTAGTGTGGTTTTATATAACTTTTTAAAATTTTCCACCTATGACAAATGTTTGCATTTAAGGTAAATTATTTTTTTTATTAATACCCAACTCTGAAAGCCTCTTACTTTTTGTAGTGCCTAAAGGTCTACTGTTAATTTAGTTGTTTTTTTCTATGAATGGGAAACACACTTTGAAGTTGAATTCTAACATAAATGGAAATTCATAAATTTCATTCATTCATATAATTCAGTTTTCCTATATGGAGTTGGATATGTTACCATTTTAACATTTGTTCTCAAACTTGCCTAAGCTTCTATAGATGCATTGTCTAACAAAAAAAGTACAACATTATATTTATCATGATAAAAAGAGCAGTCCAACTACGAAAGATGATTTTCAAAGAAATGGTTGTGAGTCTAATATTAGAGCTGATGTACAAGTGTACTTTAAATCAATATCTGAATAAAAGACACTATGTGTCAAACATTTTCATTCACGGAAAGGTAAATTTTAAGGCTACATATGATGAGTGATACAAATACAGTAACAAATTTATTAGATGTGACAGATAATATATCAGGAAAATTACAAGAGGCACATTCTAAGACAGCAAATCAGTGTTTAACATTATTAATTCTATTCAAGTGTGGTGATAGTTAAATACAAGAATCTTTAGTGAAAAAAATCAATTTTGATAATTTGGCAAATCCTCTAGTTTTGAAGCCCCTGAAACTATTTTTGAGATTTCAGGTTTTTTTTAATGTATGTATGTATGGGTAGATAGTGGTTGTTTCCAAAATACTATAATCACTCTTAAATCACACTGTTTGACGTTTCAAACAAGGTTACTGGGAAATTTGATAGATATATAGTCCTTGGTGAGGTATGTTTCATCATGGGAAAGGTAGATTATCGTATTTTCCATGAAAATAACTAATAATTATTTCCTGCCCTTCTTGTTATTTTGGAAACTTAAAATTTTATATTTAGTACTAACTGTGCCAGTATAGCTGATAAAAAAAAACTGTATTTCGTATTAAGGGGTAGTATGACACTAAAAATTGGGAATTGTTTACACGCGACTATTTTGTAGACTACTGATTTAAATAAATAAATTTTATTTTTTCAAACAAATAATTAAATTATTGGTCAATGAATTTGATAATACTTATATCTAGTAAAGTTTAGTACATATTCTGGATTTCTAGAATTATTATAATAATCAATCATTGATTGCAATCATTTCTATTTTAAAATATAAATTACAAAAAATTATGTAACTATGAACATCATTTAGAATTAGGTCGAGTATAAAATAATTATTTCTATGGTAATGCAATCAGTTATTATGTGGTATTTACTCATTATGAGTAAATGTGAGTAAGAATAACTGACTGTATTATATTAGAATTAAAAAGGGTTAGTCGCGCCATAGCATCAACTGTCACTTATGAGAACTAAAAACCAGTTAAATATTAAATTCAATATTTACACTTCTTACGTCATACCTAAATATATCCCTCTTCATTCCTCTAATAACTCTCCAGCTGCAATTAAAACCTTGTTTGCATGAAGACGCAGTGGATTACATTTGAATTGAAATGACTCTATACAATTCAGGATGACTTTTCTTTCTCTTTGTTTATTTTATAACTCTACGATGTCATTCTATTCTTTTAGTTGGCGTCTGAAGAAGAACACTACATCTTCGAAACGCGTTGTTATTGTTAAACTTCTTTAAGTGGAGACTATGTTATTAACTTTTTTATAATAATTATTTATAATATTTACCTTTAATCTATTATATTTTGGTTATCTCTCTCAAATTGACAAGATAATTATCTACCTAAATTCTACTTTTGGAAAATTATATCAGCAATTCGATACTATACATTTTAGGTAAAATTATAAATTTTTCATCTCAATGTTTGCCACTATATGTTATTAATTGAATGAGAGTTTAGTTCTGATTATTTAAATTAATTTCATACAGAAAGCCTCAGTAAACTGAGAGTAAAGCCTCAGTTTTTGACAATTTTGATGTATTCAAACCGAAAATTAGAGACTGTAAGTGTGTGCTTTTGATTTCTCTATGTTTCTTTTAATTTATTTATTATATATATTAATTATATATATATATATATAAATATTAATAAAAGTATCGACCGTTGAATAGAAACAAAACTAAAGTTTATCGGGACAGAGGAAATTTCCTCTGTTTTTGTAGGCCTATGAAAAAGGTTTTAAATAAAGACCGGAACGTTGGCAATGAGAGTTTAATTTGAACCTGAAGAACTTAGCGAGTCCCGATAAACTTTAGTTTTGTATATATATATATATATATATAATTAAAGTTACAGCTAGAGAACACAAGAAAAAGGACGAACACTCACGAATCTCGATTATTTCGGCGTCTTGCCGTCTTCAGGAGAGTAGAAAGAAAGAAAATAAAATAAAAGGAGAAAGAATGAAGGAACGGAGACGTAAATGCGTCCACTGGCCGATGTAAACTCATCGGTGATGATCGATGATCGATGTAAAGTTTACATCGGCCAGTGGACGCATTTACGTCTCCGTTCCTTCATTCTTTCTCCTTTTATTTTATTTTCTTTCTTTCTACTCTCCTGAAGACGGCAAGACGCCGAAATAAACGAGATTCGTGAGTGTTCGTCCTTTTTCTTGTGTTCTCTAGCTGTAACTTTAATTATTTGTCCGTTTGGACCGTCTGATTTCAATTTCAATTCAAAGTATATATATATATATATATATATATAAATCAAAATATTAAAACGGTCCAAACCGGACAGATATATAAATGAAAAAAGACAACAAATAGAAGAAGCGAGAAAACTTACTGGGTCGATATTTCGAACTGAAGTTCGTCGTCAGGGAGAAGAAGGGAAGAAGAAGGGAAGAGGAAAAGGCACGTGCGTCCACTCGTACAAGCAGAGGGCTACTGGGGGCTCCAGGCGGCGGTCACCAGTTGTAGTATCTCGAGGCGCTGCAGGCTAATCCCCCGTGAACGACACCATTCCACCACGAGCAAACACGCGTACCGTATAAGTCGGAAAAAGGTAGAAAGGAGGACAGAAGTGGCGAAGAGGAAGAGGAGAAAGAGAGTGAGGGAAAAAAAATATATATATAAATAGCAATAAATTTAAAAAAAAAAAAAATAAAATAAAATAAAAAAAAAAATAAAAAAAACACACACAACTTTAACGTTTGAGATTGAGGCCAGGTGGGGATCGGGCATTAAGTAACCAAATGTGAGCCTCCTCAGAGGCTCTCAAAGTTAACCTTTTCTCATCTTTTGCAACTACTTTGAGAATTTGTACTGTGAAGCAGTCATTAAAATTAAGGCCATGGCTATTCGCGTGGATAGCAACAGGCAGGTTGCTGCGTCGTCTGACTGAATCTCTGTGTCCAGTCATGCGGATGCTAAGCATGTTGGAGGAAAGGCCAACATAGAAAGCACCGCACTGGACACATTCCAAGCGATAGACGCAGTTAGTGCTGGTGCACGAGGTGTTGGGGGGACTTGAAAACTATTGCTGAGATTGGAGAAGAGAGGTTCAGGGTTAATGATGGGGCAGGTGAGGCAGCGGGGTCGGCCACATCGTTGAGTACCTCCGCGATCACCTACAAGCCTGGGGTGTGGTCAGTTCTATGGGAGAAAAGGTTGCCTAAGTTGCGGGGCTTTTTGAAGGAGAGACGGGGGATGTGTTGAAAGACAGACGAGGTTGAGGAAGAAGAAGAGAGCAGATGAAAAATTTCTTTTATGGCTGTCCTGAGTTTGTGGACGCCTGGAAAGAATGTAGTGATGAGGAGAGGAGATGGAGTTGGGGTTTTAGGCTGGGGTTGGTAGTTGGTGGTGGGAGGTATCAGGCGTCTGTCAACAAACCTGGGAGAGTAGCCCCGTTCAATGAACTTCTTTCTGAGTTTGTCGACATGGAGCTGTCGTTGTTGGAGGCTATTGCAAATGCGATTAATGCGGATAGAGAGGGAGCGAGGTAGAGACTTTTTTACATGGGGAGGGTGACAGCTATTGACGTGGAGGTATTGCTGAGCGTTGGTGGGTTTGGTGTGAACAGAAGTAGTAAAGGTTTTGCCGTTAACTGAGTTAACTCAGTTAACGGCAAAACGGCTACTCTCCCAGGTTTGTTGACAGACGCCTGATACCTCCCACCACCAACTACCAACCCCAGCCTAAAACCCCAACTCCATCTCCTCTCCTCATCACTACATTCTTTCCAGGCGTCCACAAACTCAGGACAGCCATAAAAGAAATTTTTCATCTGCTCTCTTCTTCCTCAACCTCGTCTGTCTTTCAACACATCCCCCGTCTCTCCTTCAAAAAGCCCCGCAACTTAGGCAACCTTTTCTCCCATAGAACTGACCACACCCCCAGGCTTGTAGGTGATCGCGGAGGTACTCAACGATGTGGCCGACCCCGCTGCCTCACCTGCCCCATCATTAACCCTGAACCTCTCTTCTCCAATCTCAGCAATAGTTTTCAAGTCCCCCCCAACACCTCGTGCACCAGCACTAACTGCGTCTATCGCTTGGAATGTGCCCAGTGCGGTGCTTTCTATGTTGGCCTTTCCTCCAACATGCTTAGCATCCGCATGACTGGACACAGAGATTCAGTCAGACGACGCAGCAACCTGCCTGTTGCTATCCACGCGAATAGCCATGGCCTTAATTTTAATGACTGCTTCACAGTACAAATTCTCAAAGTAGTTGCAAAAGATGAGAAAAGGTTAACTTTGAGAGCCTCTGAGGAGGCTCACATTTGGTTACTTAATGCCCGATCCCCACCTGGCCTCAATCTCAAACGTTAAAGTTGTGTGTGTTTTTTTTATTTTTTTTTATTTTATTTTATTTTTTTTTTTTTTAAATTTATTGCTATTTATATATATATTTTTTTTCCCTCACTCTCTTTCTCCTCTTCCTCTTCGCCACTTCTGTCCTCCTTTCTACCTTTTTCCGACTTATACGGTACGCGTGTTTGCTCGTGGTGGAATGGTGTCGTTCACGGGGGATTAGCCTGCAGCGCCTCGAGATACTACAACTGGTGACCGCCGCCTGGAGCCCCCAGTAGCCCTCTGCTTGTACGAGTGGACGCACGTGCCTTTTCCTCTTCCCTTCTTCTTCCCTTCTTCTCCCTGACGACGAACTTCAGTTCGAAATATCGACCCAGTAAGTTTTCTCGCTTCTTCTATTTGTTGTCTTTTTTTTTATTATATATATATATATATATATATATATATATATATATATAAACTAGAATTTAAAAAAGAACACATAGAAAGGAAACCACTGAACTCACTACTATATTTCGATGTCCTGGTCTTCAGGAAAAGAAGTGAATCGCTCCAAAGGCTGATAACGACTCAGCCTTTATATATATATATATTTATTTCAATAGATTTTTTTTTTTCAATTGTAAAACTAGGCCCCCTTCTGAGCATAGGCCTCTCCCAACTCCATCCAATTTTTTCTTTCTCGAGAGACTCTGAACCACATAGGTCCCGCTGTTTCTTGTAATTCATCTTTCCATCTTCTTCTAAGTTCTCTAGAATTCAGTGTCAAGTTTTTAATAAAATGTAGTAATTTTACAGACTTAAGAGTTTGGAATGCCTGATAAAAGTATGTTACCTAAAAGAAAACATATCGGCAGAAGTGAAGGCATGTATTGAAGTTGTCTTGAAGAAATGTTTACCTGGACTGGTCACTCACACGAAAGAAATAATCACCCAAGGACAGCTTACAAATCACAAAGTAACAATGGTATGCTATTCTAGTCTGTACTCGCGAATTGGTTGAATCTTGTTAAGTACGTATGTTCAATTTTACAAGCCTTTAAAAAAAACCATTTCATATATTTATTAATACATTAAACAGTGTGCGGACCAGTAAGGTTCATCATAATTTGTTTTATAAAAATTTGAATAATTGTAGGGTAAAAAAATTACTGAAATAGTCTTCACATATCAAACTTTAATAATTAAGTAGTATTTCTACTGCTGATAGAAGTGGGTTGGGCTATGGAGTGTAAATCTGTTTCATATTGCAAAGCAGGTATATGTCTTTGTTATCTTTCCCCTAATTATTCTTAAATTATTCATATAACAAAAAAAAATTCTATTTACTCTTTATTGTTATAATTGTTGTTCGTATTTCGTTATAGCTTTCTGTTATGTTTTTGATATATTTTCTATTCTTAGTCATAGAGCGAATGTAAAGGCCTCTACCTAACTTAGGGAACAAAGAAATGTACCTAATTTTCAATGTGAAACAGATGTACACTCCATACCCCAAGCCATTTCTATCCTATTAGCCGGTTGTACCACAGTCACTCATCCTGGGATGTGTACATCTTTGTTTCCTTATTTTATTTGTACCATTTATTTTGTACTATATATAACTCTCTGATGTCACTGTATCTTTTCACGAAACGCGTTTTGTATATTATTAAATTTCTATATTTGGAAACTATTTCAGTAACTTTTTTACCCTACAATGATTTTGTTATGTTGCCGCATAACTAATTGCTTTGCCTTAGAATATTTAAATAGGTTAAAATACATTTGTTTTATTAAACACATGTTTTAATTTGTTTGTGTAGATGGCTGTTAGAGTATGGGGTCTGAGTGTTGGCTTAAGTGTTACCTCTCCTGATAAGAATCCTTCAAGAGAAATCAAGGCTTCTTTGAATGACAGTCATCCCCCTGCCAAGCAAGGAATGACATCTAATTTAGACACTGTCAACAAAATCATTTGCCAGGTTTTCAGTCACCCCCACTCGCAAGTTAGGCTTCAACTAGTCAAGTCGACTGCCTTTATTTTATCAAAACTACCAATGTTAGTATGTCAATTATTTTAACGAAAATTTTTTTTATATTTTATTTGTTTAAAGCCACAACAATGTAAGTATTACATTACCAGTGACACTGATAACACAGATACAGGAGGGAAGAAACAATCCAGTGACTACAATTCCTGGCGTGGGTCTAGGGAAAGTTGATTTTTTTTAATAATCTCCTCCCGTCATTCATGTTCATTGATAAAATGTTTTTCACTACTGTCTTTTTTTAGACCATATATTAGTTGGGGATTAATCTAAGAAACGAGTACCTGTTTTTTATTAGCAAAAATCAATAGACAAAAATTACAAAATACCTATCTTAAATTACTAATAATTTCTTTCTGGTCAGTCTGTAAGTTCAATTCCAGTCAGTATGTCGGGATTAGTTACTCAGTTAACCAAGAAATGCTTACATCCATTAGTTTTTTACGATTTTAAAAATGTTTGAAGAAGTGATTCTGATACGAGTCCCGATACTACATTAAACTTTCGGTTTCGAAAATAATTATGCTTATTTTCAGACCCTGAAGCAGGTTTAAAAAACAACTGTTTTGTAGACACAGCACATTTATTAATCATCTATTGAGCAAGTGCACGATTAATTTTATTATAAGAAAAAAACAGCTTATGACATGAAATAAAAAAATTTGTTCATTGTGACTATGTGTACATATATGAAAAGATTTCACATAAATACGTGAAATAACAATCAATGATCAAACCACAATATGAAATTGGAAAACAGAGTCTTTCGTCAGTTGGGTTTTTGACTCTGACGAAGACCGCTTGTTACGGTTGAAAGATCTTAGTCTTGTTTTCCAATTTCATATTGTGGTTTGATCATTGATTGTTATTTCACGTATTTGTGTGAAATCTTTATACATATATATATATATATATATATATATATATATATATATATATATATATATATATATATTCGCGCTCCGTTCTTCGACGTGGGGAGATCTCTCTCACTTCGTCCTCTCTACTAGTCTACTCTCCTGATGACGAACAACAGTTCGAAATATTGAATTCTGTAAGTTTTCTTTGTATTCTCTTTTCTGTGTCGTGCTTTGTGTAATTTAAATTTATATATATATACTTTTTTGATGAAAATACGATCCGTTTGCAAAAATTTCACTCTCCGAACCTCCGAAGAAGCCCATATTTGGTTGCTCAATGCGCGTAGTGCACCTGGCCTTAATCTTAAGAGATAATGCTTCATTTTTATAGTTTCTTGTCAGTGCATCTAGTTTGATGCTTTTATTTTAAGTCTTATTCTCTATTTTTTATTAAAGCTTAGTCCATAAATTTTAATTTTTATTTATGTATCATTTCTTCTGTTCAACACTCAGTTTTTATTATTTTATTTGTTTTTGTGTTTATTATTATTTTTCATATTCCTATTTTAATTTAATCTTAAATTGATTCTTGTCTACCTTATTCTCTGTGACCGGGCGCGTATGTGGCAACATTGTTGGTCTCCAACCGTCTCTGTACCAGTGCGCTTGGTTTCCCTTTCTTATCTCTCCTGAAGACGGTTCAACCGAAAATTAGAGACTGTAAGTGTGTGTTTTTAATTTCTCTACGTTTCTTTATGTACATTGAACTATATATATAGTCACAATTAACAATTTTTTTTATTTCATGTCATAAGAACGTTAAAATTTTAAAGTTTACTAGCTAAGAATTAATATAAATAAAAAAATCCAGCTGGATTACAGCCACTCTGTATAAGACTGAAGTCGTTTTAAACAAGTATCAATTACATCCTGTCTCTATTTATTCTGTCATTTAACAGTTTAGCGTAAAAAAAAATTATTCCCTCAAGGAATCAACATCGGAGGGTAGAATTAGTCCCTCAGCCCTATTAACAAAAAAAAAAAAATTACCGTTGCAATTTCTTTCTTTTGTAAATGTTCTCTTGTAAACTTCTTGAGACATATGGATACTTCAGGTATTAAGATCTATAGATTGTACTGAGACTTTAAATTGTCAAACAAGATTTTAGCTTTTTATTATTAGTTGGTGTCGAGAATAAAGTTTCTGAAGATGTTTTTTTTAAGGAATGAAAGGAGCTCTAGTTTGGATTTGATAGAAGTTTTGCTGGTGCTGAGTGAGGACGGTGATGACCGGGTGAGGCAGTGCAGTAAGGAGGCCTTGCGAGTGGTCAGCTCTCATCATCACTTTAAACAAGTTATACATTGTGCTGCTCTTTGTCTGGTAGACAGGATTACCACTGTGCTTCATTCATCAAGTAAGCACACAATAATTTTCAAGAGTTTCCGATATTTAGTTTGAAAACATTCAAATCACTCGTGATCATAATCGTGCTAACACAAAAGAGAGTTCTTTTGAGTTCTTATAAAAAATCAAGTGATCGGCTCATTTTGTTTTGTAGAAAAGATCGTTAAAAGAAGAATTTACTATATGATTCATGAGTACTACTTACACATGTTGAAGAGTTTGCAAGAAGAATGTACTGTTTCAGAAGAACGCGACACCAGCGCACCTGACAAGCTCTTTGGACGTCTGCATTAGCAGATTTTCATCGATAATTTATTGATCGTGATTAACCAATTGCACGGCCATCATGATTTTTACCCTTTTGGATTTCTTCCTTTGGGAGGATGTCAATAATCGTGTTACCACAATGTTTTTCATAATCTTCCTTCACTTCTTACATACAGTATTGAGGTTATAAAACAGTTGGCGTTGATATACCGAAGCGCATATCAAGGGAGGTAAAATATTGTCTTGAAATCGTGAGGGTCCTATGGGTGGACATGCAGTGAATGTAGCCGGAAAATATGTACAACATTTTACGTAAATCTGCAATACTCCAAGTCCTATAGTTTCTGATTAATAAATACTTGTAATTCTGGTGGACTTTGTGGATACCAGTACATAAATAAACGAAATTATTTAAAATGTCATAAATATTCAATAAGAAATAATTAACCCATAAAGCCAAATGTTTTTAACTTATTTTCCTCCAGACTTATAATTAATTGAGTAATCCATTTTTAAAAAAGAAAACTATGACATTTTCGTTGTTTCATTGGTTTTAAATAAGTAAAATATCTATGATTATTACTGTCTATAATAAATCATATGAAGATGTTCCTGTTCTTTAAAATTGAAAGAATTATAACGTAAGTTTTATTGTTTGTATTAGCTTTAATTTTTAAAGTATCTTTTCTTTTTTTTTAATTACAAGAGTAACAATATCATATTGGACAATCCATTAGGGCAGGGATCTTCAACCTTTTTTATATCGCGACCCACTTTTGGCGCCAAAATTTATTCGCGACCCTTTAGTGAGAACAAAAAAAAATTAACAACAAATAAAAAAGGGAAAATTAAAATATATTTGGTCAGTAGTAACTTTAATGAGATTGGTGTACCGCATTAATAATAAATAAATTATTTATTCAATTTAGTCCTTTAGTTTCTATTTAAAAATAAACATTTTCAAACATTTCGTGGTCCCCGTTTAACCCTTTCGGGACCCACCGGTTGGAGACCCTTGCATTAGGGTCTCGTATCATCAAAAGGTCAAGGACGTCTGATCTGAACAATTTGACATCTTTTACTAATATTAACATTATTATTATTATTATTAAACTATGTTACAAAGAAATCTATTTGAGCAGAGTACTGATTTTGTGGTATTAGCCAATGTGTCTGTTACATGGCTCTCCCAGTATAGTCTTTCCTCTAATGATGCTCTAACGCAGGGGCACTTTATGGCTCTTTATTCCTTTCTTGGAATAAAGCCCATTTTAGCACCGCCCACTTCCCCAATAGGCCACCACGAATGAATAAGCAAATTCTTATATAATAGTTACATTGTAAAATCCTTGAATCTATCATTATATTACTCAATCAGTGCATCTAAAACTGTTTTGCATTTTTCAAATGATTCAGCAGTGTCCTCACTCCCTTCGTTTACTACTTTTGTTAACTCAGGCAATGATTTTCTAAAAGCTGAGACTTTTCAAGTATTGATAGATAAATAGTCTCCTTCCTAAATATCAAAATTTTTTATCTTTATTAACAGAATTGTAATTCTTTATATTTTTAAACATTATTCATAACAAACCCCAGAAGGCCGCATTTCATGGTTCAAAATGCCACATGTGGCCATCAGGCCGCAGGTTCTCCGCGCCTGCTCTAACGTTTGTGCATATCATGATTTTCATCCTTCAATATTAGCCAAAAACATTTGGGTTCATAAACACTCAAGGACTATATATTTTACATTATGATTTAATAAAGGTAGCAAGCAACATGTATGCTGATTACGATTGTTAGACAGCCTTCCTTCACTCTGAAAAGCATCCTGAATAATAAATATTCATGGTAACTATAATTGTGAAATCATGCCATAGTAATCTAATTGTGTTTTAAGGTGAGACCGCAAAGGAGAGGGATCTATTACTATTCTCTGCTTTCTTTCGTCAATTAGGTTGGTATTAACTTTCTAAATATTATTTTTCTTGATTTTTTTTTATAAATACTGAAATAATTTGAAATTGCAGGTTCAGAAATTGTAACAGAAATACTTAATTCACAGCATTTAGAAACCAAACTAATAAACTGCCTTCTCGAAGCTGCCTCTTTGGAAGTGCGTAATGTAAATATAATGGAAGAATCTACAATCAGAGGTTAAATATTGCTTCTAGTTGGCTTTTGATTATTTGTATTTTATTCTTCCTTTTAATCACCCATATTGGCTTCCTGATTTGTTTGACAAAACTCTAGTTTTATATTGTTGAAGTAAATTGCTATTAACGGTTTATTCATTCTCACTACCTTGTTAGAATGGGATTATGTGATAGATTGCCATTTTGCACTAAGATTTTCTATAATCTTCTGTTGTATAAAAATAAAGTCCAGTTTGGCAAATGTGAATTTCGCTACTCATAAATGTATTTATTATTTTTTAACACTATTTTTCTTTTTTTATCGAGGTTTGGTCTAGCTTTAAACAAAACAACACCTTTAAGCCGACGTTTCGTCTATATTTGTAGACATCTTCAGGTCTTCATCAATACAGATATTGTATATAGTAAACAAATATGGACGAAACGTTGGGTTAAAAGTGTTTTGTTTGAAGCTGGACCAAACCTTAATAAAAAAGAAAAACAGTGTTAAATATATGTGGTCGAGATAAGAAAACATTTATTTTATTATTTTTGAAATTACTCAATTAAAAAAAAATGTTTGTTTAGATCTTGAAAAGGAAATGACTGGAGGATCTCCATGGATAGCGTTAAAAGTGTGCTGTACTCCAAGATTAAAAACTGCCTTTGATAAAGTTCTAGAAACCTTAAAGCACTGTCAATTATTTGACTTTTACGTTAGATTGGTTGACCGTTTTCATCAAGAAACTTTCAAAAAGAAAGAAATTACTTATATTATAAATACAGTCTTCCTCTCATGTGAGTACGGAACATATTTTTTAGTTAGTTTATTATAAATTTATACTCTGCTTTTTCCTTCCATGAACAAATTTTACTTTATAAGACTTCAATGATTTTATGCCACCTTCTCCATTCATAGGCCTTTCCCCTTCTGTGCTATCACAGGAGTGAATGTGTGGCTCATTTATGATTCAGCACCGATTAACCGCGATTGAGTCACATCATCAGGTGTGCCAACAGTACATAGTATCCACAAACATGCCCAATGTTGTTGAACTTCAAGGATATAATAGCAACGTTTATTTATTTTATTGAGGGTGATTATAGTCCTGCATCCTAAGAACTATTGTATTTTCCCCCCTTCTGTACTACAGTACCCCAGTTAGCTTCAACGCCTCCAAGAAGCTCAGCCCTGTTGCTGGGTTCAACCAATGGGAACGTGTATTATATCAAATTATTGTAATATCAGTAGGAAAGGTTTAATAAAATACTTTCCATTTTTCTTGGTTCAATAAAGGTGTGATCGTTTAGTCTAGGAGTTACCAAAATACGACCCAGAACGTCAGGTCATCAGGCCCACTGACAGTACTTGAAATTGCTTCATAAACGTATGGAACACGAAACTGTGTCATATAATTTCAATTTAAATATTACGTTCAGAATGCCAAAAACTTTTCCTAGTTCTGCCAACTCTCTGTTTAACTTTTCCTATTTCCTGTTTCATTATTGTTGTAAATAGATTACATTGTTAAATCATTAGTTGTGCAATCCGTAATTGTATGGTATTTACTCATTGTGAGGTAAAATGGATAAACAAACAAAAGTCTCCACAGAAATGAAGTTTTATTCAACAACAACTCGTTTCGAACACTTTGTGTTTATCATCAGGAAGACACCAAGGATGTGGTGCCGAAGGGTTGGTCCAGTGAAAAGACCAACTGGACTTGGTTAGACGGTTGGTTTTTTTTTCACTGGACCAACCCTTCAGCACCACATCCTTGGTGTCTTCCTGATGATGAACACAAAGTGTTCGAAACGCGTTGTTGTTGTTAAATGAAACTTCATTTGTGTGGAGATTTTTGTTTGTTTATCCATTTTACCTCAGAAGGATTACATTGTTCTTATGAGGAACAAAAGTGCAGCTCTTCCCTGAAAGATTAAGCAGACATTCTTGGAAGAGTAAAATTTGGTGTCCCATTTGTCCCCTTAGCCGTAGTTTACCACGGACCTGTTGAATTAAGATGGAACTTCTAGATTCGTAAACAAATGACTTGAAAGAAATCACAGATAAGAAAACCTTGTTGTATTTTACTGCTTACCTGATGATGACTTTCCGAAAATGAAGAACTTTCTTGATTACATACATTATAATAGGTATAATCTCATAAACCTTATGGACTTTCCAAACATTTTATAGTGTGATCTAAATACACACTATATTTAGTGTGTATCTAAATGTTTAATTTAATGTAATGAAAGGCTTAATGTAATCCTAATGTAATGTATTTTAATGTTAAAACTAACATTCGATAGCATGTAATGTAATATATGGTGCATGCAAAATAAATGGATTTAAAAAAAAATATAGGTATAATCGTACTTAACTGATACTTCTTTCTTAATTAGCTTTTCTTCTTAAATAACATTCTCGTGATTTAAATGTATTTTGAAAGGTTGATATGTTTCAACTCTTCACCAACCATTTTCTTTGATTAAGAAATTACTGTAGTAAGATGTTGGTTCAGCATGCAGTTAGATACTTGGGTCAAAATGGTATTTCAGGAATTAACTGGGGATCGAATTAATTAACCAGATCGAAACAGTTTTAAAATCCTGTTACTATTTCATAATTATAATTATAATTAAATTAAGAAAGATTTAAGATTAGTTTTAGCTTTTGTATGAGCAAGGATTATGTATTTTCAGCCTATGCATTCTCTTTCCATTTCAATTATGTTTGTATTGCGTATTTTTTTTTAACTTAATGTTATACATATGTTCTGTTTGGTTTCCTAGTGCTCCAGTGGTTAGCTCCTTGGTAAGGCTCCACGATAGAAAAGTTTTAGCCATCTAAATATCATTAGTTATGCAATCCGTAATTGTGTGGTATTTACTCATTCTGTGGTAAACTTGATAAACAAACAAAAGTCTCCACACAAATGAAGTTTTATTTAACAACAATACCGCGTTTCGAACACTTTGTGTTCATCATCATTCGAACACAAAGTGTTCGAAACGCGTTGTTGTTGAATAAAACTTCATTTGTGTGGAGCCTTTTGTTTGTTTATCCATTTTACCATCTAAATATGTACATTTGTTCCAGGGTTCCTGAGAAGATTTAATTAAAAGTTCTTTAACTATGTTCATTTGATAAAGTATTAATGTATTTAATCAATTTTGGAAGTTATTTTCATCTGTGTATCTTAGTATATGTAGGTAGCAGATCTATTTTAATGAAACGTGTGTTTATTGTATATCTTTTAAAATCTTTCTTCAAAGTTTTCCGTATATTTAATATTTCACTGTGTTTGAATCTGACATATGGAGATTTTTATTATCTCTTTCTAAAAGTTAAATGTCTTGAACATTGTTTTCTAATGTTGACTAGTTTCGAAACAGGTGGACACCTTCAGAAGCCTTACAGTTCAAGGTTCTTGAAGATGTCAATGTATCGGACTAATTATAACATGTCTTTTGTATGATTAAGTGTTCTAATATTGTATCTTATAACCTGTGTGCTACTAAGAGCCTTATAATATTAGTCATCTTTTTTAATTTGGCTCTGACTAAATGTTTTTTCAGCTCCCGCAATCACTAGTGATTCTCGATATCACAATGTGCTTGAAACTATCTTAAATTCTTATCTGGAACCGGAACTGTGGTTTCTTGAAACATCTTCTTCAAGTCAGCTATGTAGATTGGAATTACAGAATAATATTGTTCAGGTAAAGGAAATTGTTGATATTGAATTCTAGAAAACTATTTACTCATGAAGGGTAAACAAAGTCTCATGGAAGAAAAGTTTTCAAAAATGTGTCAGGTCAAAAATATGGACCTGAAATGTGGTTTCTGTGAATAACAAATTGTTTTCAATATACCACTTGTACTTCAGTACATGTTCCTTTCATGTTTTATTTGTTCTAATAGATTTATTTTGTTCATTTTTATGAATCCAACTTGTAAATTCAATTTATCAAATCCAGATCTATTACTCAAAAATTAATCATAATTTATAAATCTAACAAATCATAACATATTGTCTAGAACTAACCTCTCAGGCCAAGGTGCTATCAGTTCAAGAGACAAATATTGAATAAGAACCTACAACTTTTTATTTGTGAAAACCAGTTTCTTTAATTTTCCCATTATCATCATTATTAATATGATAATGTTCTCTAAATTTTCTTCTCTACTTTACCGGTTTCGAATTCTTGTCAAGGGCTTACTGGATCTGTTTAAACATGTCCAGTCATATATCACCAGACGTCCCTGTCAGACATATTTGGAAACCGGTAAAGTAAAAAATATAATTTATAAAAAATCATTTTCTTTTCTAATAATATATCTAATAACCCCTGCAATAGTAAGAACATTTTGCTATTATTTACAGGTGTGCTTACTTTTGGATGGTATAGGAATGCTTGCAAATAACCTTGGCAAAGATAAGTTTTTTCCATTTCTTTATAAATCATTGTATCCTGTTGTCGAACATGCTTCACATCAACACTGGTTGGTTTCTTTGGCAGGTAATTAACTTTGGTGATTATTATGTTAATAATAGAAACTCATTCAAAATGATAAGTAATAAGTAAAATGATAAGTAATGATAAGTAAAAATAAATGTACAGTCATTTCACCATTAACTGTGTTAATTGTATTCAATTAAATCAATCTATTGCTCCTTCAGAAATGACTTTCGACTTCACTTTACTTTAGCATGAACGTAGGTTTTAACTTGTAGCTAATTTCAAACTTATAGGTTTTAACTTGTAGCTAACTTCAAACTTGTAGGTTTTAACTTGTAGCTAACTTCAAACTTGTAGGTTTTAACTTACGGTTTTAAGTTTTAGCTTAGTAAAAAGTTACATAATATCTGTACAGGTTTGAGGTAGTAACAGTATTTGTGTTATTATTTGGTTATATCAACTACGAAATAATTTCAAATCATTAGTTGTGCAATCCGTAATTGTGTGGTATTTACTCATTCTGATTTTTATTCAACGCGTTTCAAACACTTTGTGTTCATCATCAGGAAGACACTATAATTATTATTATAGTTTAATATTATTATTATAGTGTCTTCCTGATGATGAATACAAAGTGTTCGAAACGCGTTGAATAAAACTTCATTTGTGTGGAGACTTTTGTTGGTTTATCCATTTTACCTCAGAATGAAATAACTTTAGTTAGAAGTTAAGTGCAAAGAAATTATCATTTACAAATAACTGTTGGAATAAATTGATGAAAATCGTTTGGCATACCGTATCATAGTTTTTTTTTTTTTCTTTTATTTATTGTGACAGGTTTTTTAACATATGACTTTTTAAACATAGTTGTGGTTTTGATATTATGATAGAGTAGGGGATTGATAAAGTCGATTTGGATGTGTGGAGAGTCTAACGTTATATGTTGACTGTATATCCCCAGTGTCATGTAGTAGGATTTCACTATAAACGTATGACTTTACGAGGACCATTGTTTGATCGAAAGATGTGATTCTTTTTCCGGGGTTCAATACCCACTCTGGTCCTCGATTTATTCATGCGTGAGGTGAATAAATCTGAGCGCCTCGTCCTACGGACTCGAGGAGTAGTAGTAGTAGTTCACTCACTACTTGAGTGAATAGTAGAATTATTCACTCGACTATGCACCATTCATCTGGAACGTCATACCTCCTCTTCTTCACCTCTAGCCTCTTCCTGATGAGGAAATGCGGTTCAAAATATGAATTCCAGTAAGTGTTTCGTTCTGTTTTGTGGGCTACTAAGCTGTCAGTCGTGCCTGTGCGATGTTAGTTACTCTTTAAAGATCCCTACTCTAAATGAATATGATTTAAAAGAAATATAAGGTTCCCATGTAGTAAAAATTATTTTACAAAGAAAAATAGTATTTGTGGATGTGGAAAACTGTTTCTGTCTTTAAGTAAAGACAGAAACGTTGGCAATGAGATTTTAATTTGAACCTGAAGAACTGACTGAGTCACGATAAACTTTATTTTTCTTATTGTGGTTTGATCATTATATATATATATATATATATATATATATATATATATATATATACGAGTTCGAGATTAACAAAGAGCAACACACAAAGTAGGGAAACACACTTACAGACTCAAATTTTCGGGTAATCCGTCTTCAGGAGAAAAGAGAATGGGAGACCAAGCACGTTGTAGGCGCAACGGCAAGTAACCAACCAATGGTTGGTCCATTCGTATCTCGAACTCGTATTGTGTCCAGTTTGGATCGTATTTCGTTTTATCAGTGAAATATATATATATATATATATATATATATATATATATATATATATATATAAACCAATTAAAAAGAAAATAGCGCACAGATAGACAAAGGAATAAATCAACTTCTATCCTTTCGAACATCGTCGTCATAGGAGGCGAAGAATCCCGCAGGAAGGCAGAGCGGCGAGCTACCTTCTTTTTAATTGGTTTTTACTTAAAAGTCCCCTGTACCGTTTCATTTAATTACTATATATGGAATTCACGTAATGTATATTTAGGCTACATGTTTACATAGTCTACAGCGTATGCCTACCGTATTTGTCTCACCCTAACTAATAGTACTAATTACTGTTGCAGGTAACAGATGTCTATTCAACATGGGTGGTTTGGCAACACTGAATGAGAATATTGACTACCTGACGCAGCATGTGACTTCTAGACTGAGAAGAGGTCCTCAAACCAGTGTACTTAATGTTCTGGCTTTAATTATAAAAAAGTCTCAACCGCACAGTCTGTCACCGATAATGGCTATAGTCAAAAATGTAATCCTGCAATCTCTATAATAAAACAAAACAGATAATTTTAGCCAATATTTATTATTTTTTAATAGCTAATTATTGTAACTAATATTTTATTGATTTATTACTAATATTTATGATTCAGGATCATTTTTCCACTCGTCAATAGGAGTTGATATTTTATTTTCTGTGTTTTTTTTAATGAGTGGAAATACATAGCACATCATTAATCATGAAAAGAATACTGTAAAAGGTCTGCAATGGTTTAAAACTTTTACCACAAGACGATATCACAGTTTGGTTTCGTTTTTAGGTACTTCTTCAAAGCTGTGATAAATATCAATCCAAGAACCTTACAGGTTATCTAAAAGTTTTCTATACGTATGTCACAAGTTTGCATTCTTGGTTGAATATAAGTGAAAATGGTACATCTGTTGAGGATATAAAAAATGAAACCCTTTCTGAGTTAATTCAAAATCATCAGCGATTGAAAAAAGAATCTGAAGATTTTTCATCACCAGTAGCCGAAAGGTATAGTTGGGAATATTTCTTTTCGTTGGTTAGATATTTTATTTACTTTAATTTAAACAACAGGCAGACAATTCTAAAAAAAGTTGACGTCCAACCCAACGTTTCTTATGAATCAACCCATTCGAAAATTATGAAGTTACGAAAGTCAAAAATACTTCTTGGGCCAAAGAGCCAACAAAAATATTCCTTTCAACTGAAGTAATTAACTTTAAATATTTTTCCAGTCCATTTTTTTTTTTTAGTGTAATTAAAAATGTTTGCCTTGTACAAATAGTATAATCTGTATGAAAGGTACTACCATTATTACACATTCAAAACATTTATTAAACAAACGCCTACACTTTCATGGTTCTACCTGTAATACTGTTTTGTTATGGATGGATATAAAAAAGAAGTTTCCATGTGAATAATTTTAATTGAAAAAAATATACATGCATATTGTTAGTACCACAGAGGTTAGTAAATAAGATATTATTATTAACCGTCACACCTCGTCTAACGCAGGTGAAGTCAACCGGTTTCGCAATGGCTGCATCATCAATGGGACTAACGTTACCTTTAAAAATCACGGATATAAATACCTACTTTAACTCAATGGTGACAATATATGCCTAAATTATATATTATATAAATTATATAAAACATGTAAAGACGACAGGACAGAGACGACTTAAATTGTAAAAGACAAAAAACAGATTAAACAAAATAAAATAAAACTATTAGGTAGGAATTTAGGCATATATTGTCACCATTGAGTTAAAATAGGTATTTATATCCGTGATTTTGGAAGGTAACAGTCCCATTGATGATGCAGCCATTGCGAAACCGGTCGGGCGACTTCACCAGCGATAGACGAGGTATGACGGTTGATAATAATATCTGAAAAAAATATGCCATAAATTAAAAAAATGTCCTGTTCTTCCATCCAAGAGGGCGAAGGAGCACTGTTTGTTTCAGTTCAAAACTCTTTGTTTTTGATAAAAAATATATTGTACAAAAAAGTGTTTTTATTTAACTTATCCACCTTTAAAAACATGATGCAAGGTTTCTCATAAGGTGCACTTATCTATCAATAATGGATTCAACATAAATGTCTACTTGGGATATCGCCAAAGGACAATTAAAATTAGTTATTTTTAAATATTTCTGTTTTAATCACAGCGCAGAAGTTTCGGAAGAAATGGAAGAAAAAAAAGAAGAAGAGGAGGATGATAATGTTAAACTGACTTGTGACATTGTTGAGAGGTGTGTCCATTTTCTGTCTACTCATCATGTTCCTCATCAAATCCTTGTTACTCAGGTAATTTCTGAGAAGTAATCAAGTCACTTCATTTGTATATATTGGTTTCATAAAAACAACTAATTTTTACAAAGTAAGAAGGTTTCGTATTTTTTTTCTATATACTAACATTTTGATCCAAAGACTTCTTAACTATTTCCATGGTAAGTTTTTGACAATAATATACTTGTACCTTCAGTTTAAACATTACCCTAATATCTTTTTAAGCACATCTATATATTTTTTATTAGTACCATATCAAGTCAACCTTAAAAAATCTCAAAAAAACATAGATCTATCAGCTGATCGACTTAGGCGCCTTAAAAAGTTAATAGATGCCCTTTGCTCTAACAACTCAAATTTTCATTACGTATTTTTACTTTAGTATAAGTAAAGTATAGTGATCGTGAAAAAATTCGATCTCAAGATTTTGACAGAATTAAATGCTATGAGGTCCCAAAAGTCGTTTTATGATGTTTTTTCGATGATGTGTGTGTGTGTGTGTGTGTGTGTGTGTGTGTGTGTGTGTGTGTGTGTGTGTGTGTGTGTTTGGGTGGGTGGGTGAGTGTGTCAGCATTGTTTGTTACCACGCTACAGTCTAGAATCATTCATGGATCAAGTTGATATTTTACACGAAAATGGGCCCATAATGTACATGATCCCTATTGTTTGGGAAGAATTATGCATGACGGGAAAGTCACATTTTTTTATATATAGTACAGTGTAGTTTTCATTAGCTGATTGTAAAAAATATATTCACTGAGTGAATACGCAGGCTATAAGCTTTGTTACTTTTTCCGTTTGAATAAAAATATCGAACACTATAAAAAAAAAAGCAAATACGAACAATTCAAATTAGGATAAATTATGAATGAAATAAACATGTTTTTACATTGCACATGTGAGGGCTTGCTCAGTGGTTAATGTACCCGCCTCTGAACTGGTAGGTCCAGGGTTCGATACCCATCTGGCCTTTGATTTATTCACGCGGGAGGTGAATATATCTGAGCATATCGACCCTCAGAGAGGACGTTAAACCTGTTTTAACTTTATATGTGTTCCTAAGCCTTTCGGCCATATAACCACCAAAAATCAAATCAGGCCGACTAGTTTAACGTACTGCTATTTAGCCACTTTAGATTACTCCAAAAAGAGGACGTTAAACCATCGGTACCTAGCCTGTGCGATGTCAGGTACTCGTTAAATATTCCTACTCTAAATATATTTGAGTTAGGCAAAATTTTAGACTCCCAATGTAGAATGTTCATTGTGTGGTATTACAAAGGGTCCAGTGTTCAGCCTATGTGTGTTACCTCGCGGGACAGCCACTGCTACCTACAGTGTTGCCTACTACTACTTCTTAAACACTTTGTGTTCATCATCAGGTAAACTTCCAATGGAAGGAGTGGAAGACCGAACGGTCTAACGTTGACTGCTTTTTTGTGTGTGTATGGATTTCAGTCTTTTACTAGTAAAAACTTTTTCTGTGTAACCTTTCTGTAACGAAGTTTGTTTTTGATAAGTGCTGCTATTATACAATAATTTCTTACTTCATTGCACATACATTAAATGAAAATGTTCATGTTAAACTACAGTCGAACCGTTTATAAGGATCATTGAGAGTGTTATTCCCAACTCATTACGTACTTTAAAGTGATATTTTCATAACCCCAAGTAAAGTTCTGCAGATGAAGAACTGCCTCACCGTGTATGATTTTTTTTCTCAAGCAGTGACGTAAAGAAACATTTTTGTTTCCCTCCACTGCCTATAATCTTCCATGAAATAACGAGTAATAGCAGTGTTTTCCATGAATAAATAAACGCTTTGACCATAGCAGTAAAACATGATTGTGAATGGAACAATTCCTCATTTACATTAGTTTTCTCTATGGTTTCTACTTAATATTGAACAATTAAATCAGGTAATTCTTTTTGTATTGTTTTGTACTGTTTGAAATCTTTAGGTTTTTACTTCCACTTTATACAGTTTTCATAAAATTAGATAAGTATAAATCTGCTAATTGGAACATCTTTATTAAACACTAAATAATTGAAGTAGTTAGACAACTGTGTGGATACATTACTCATACTGGGGTAAATAGATAACACAGAATCTCTACACAAACAAAAAGGCTGTTTATTTTACCCGTTTCGAGCACTTTGTGTTCATCATCAGGTAAACTTCCAAAGGAAGGAGTGGAGGACCGAACGGTCTAACGTTCACTGCTTTTTTTGTGTGTGTGTGTGTGTGTGTGTGTGTGTGTGTGGAGACTTTTTTTCTGTTTGTTATCCATTTATCCCAGTTTGAGCAGGGTGATGACCAAGATTTGATACTCTAATCTTCAGTACAAACAGTCAACTCAGTACTAATAGAACATACTTGACCAAACAGGAAAAAATTATTTATTCATTTAAATAATCAGTCTTTTAAGGCTAAAATCTTTTTCTGTGTAACCTTTCTGTAACAGAGTTTGTTTTTGATAAGTACTGCTATTAAACAATAATTTCTTACTATCCCTGATTTTAAATTCGGGGATTATTTATTATTATTTATCTGTAGTTATTTATAAGTCGAAAAAATTATTAGGATTATCATTAAAAATATTCGTGTTATTAGTACTAGTTAACTATGTTGTGATACTTCTAGTTAAAAAAATGTTTAATTTATAAGTTGAATGAAATTGTGTAAGTTTCTGTAAGTTCATAATTTAATTTATACTAACCTTTTGGTACTAATAATATCAATGTACTCGTACGTATTGTTTATTGGGGGATTTCAAAAATTAAATCTCCACACAAAAAAAAAGTTTAATATGAAACTAACAACGCGTTTCGAACAATTAGTGTTCTTCTTCAGGTTAACATCTGCACTGCTGAGAGTCGATCTACGGGAATGACTTACTAAGTCATAGCAGGGTAGATGTTAACCTGAAGAGAACTTTAAATGTTCGAAACGCGTTATTGGTTTCATATTCAACTTTTTTTTTGTGTGGAGACGTAATTTTTGAAAGCCACAATATGAGTAAATACCATACTATAGCAGATTGCACAAGTAATGTTTACCTACAATATAGCTACCATAAATTATCTATAATAGTTTTCTATTCACTACTAAATTGTTGCAGATACTTCAAAGTGGGTTAGCAATTTTAAAAGGCAATGAGACGAAACTTCTACCAGTAGTGCACAGAATTTGGGGTCCATTGACTGGAAGGTTCTCCGAAAATAACGATATTCTTGTTATTCATCATTCCATTCTACTTCTAGACACTCTCGCTGTGACATCCAAAGACTTCATTAAACGTCGAACAGTCAAGTATGTAAAACGTCGAAATATTAGTATTTGGAATATGTTTATAAATATCGCAGTCACAATAAACATGACTGCATTCAAAGAAACCACTATATTAATAATAAATAAAAAAAAGAATAAGTTATAAATTCTCAGATTACCGTTCGATGTAGGCTGGTCAAAGAAATGTTTGAATTTCTGATTTCCTGCATACTTTACAAAATTTCTGTTTGCCAAAAAAGTTTTTTTTTTTTTGATTTAGTGTGTTTCTAAAACCCACATTTAGCGTTGTTCTAAGGGTGGAAATGTGTTGTTATTTGTTATTTGGCACCAATTTTAGTGAAGTTTGAGCCACATCATCGGGTTGATCTTCATCAGGAGTCGTAAATTTTATCTTGCTTAGATTTATTAAGGAAGGGATCATTAAGGTAGCTGATGCATGCTAGCTTGGGACATATTTTGTGATGGGGTGCACAAGATTTTTCATCTCCCTATTGAAAAATCTATGGTCTTTGCCAATATTTGAACCGAGCACACTACCTGTTACGAGCAAACATAGCCCCATTGATTAACTCCGAAATTAAAGATTTATATATATATATATATATATATATATATATATATTTATAATCTTTAATTTCGGATTTAATCAATGGGGCTATGTTTGCTCGTAACAGGTAGTGTGCTCGGTTAGCTTGAGTTAGCTTCAGCTACTCAAAGGGACTACTTCTGCCCGATGACGACGAATGTCGAAATATCGTTGTGAGTCTTTTTTGTGTGTGTTTTTATCTGTTTTTCTCTTCCTGTGTGAACCTATTTTCTCTTTCCATTGCTAATGGCAATGAGAGTTTGGTTGGAAGTGGAAGAAGCTGACCGCATCCAGATTTATCCTTTTTAATTATATATCTGTCCCTCGGGCGACAATTCATTACTGTTATGTATATAAATATAAAGATTTCACATAAACACGTGAAATAACCCGTGAAAAATCCCAACTTCGTCAGTTGGGTTTTTGACTCTGACGAAGACCGCTTGTTACGGTTGAAAGATCTTAGTCTTGTTTTTCCATTTTCTTATTGTGGTTTTATCATTGATATATATATATAACAGTGAAGTTATAAAATGTCCCTGGGAGAGTTACTCCACTAATTAACTGTATAACATCGCAAAGTGTTCAGGAAAAAGGAGTATTTATTAAAAAGATCGTTAATACTGAAGCCGCTATGGTTTTCAACAACATTTATATATATATATATTATATGATGCTAGTAAAAAAAAAATATATATTATTTTACACACACACATATATATATATATATGTATATGTTTATTTTATTAGTATTGTTTGATTTGATCATTGTCTGTTACTTACTTTCAAATGGTTATTTTCAGGGAAGTTTTACCAACTTTATGCAGATTACTTTCTAAATACAGCATAGACTCACTGCTTAAAGATACAGGTCATGCTTATCGATTGTCTTTGAAGTACAAGCTACAGTTGATTCTTCTAGAGAAAATAGGAAACATATGTGTCAACATCGAAATAGATGGAGAAGAACTCAATGCAGTGCTCCATGCATTACAACCGTATCTTAGTTCCCGTCAACCTCAGCCATTTCAGGTTCAAAATAATTCATATCATCCCATAATCCTGTAGTCTTATGCCTATATGTTTAAAATATTTTCAAAAAAACGAAATTATATAAAAAAAATCTGGAGTGGCCTGCACTCAATTTTACTATAAGTAAACTTAATATCAATCTTCTTGGGTATATAATATATGTCTCATTTAAGCATAATATAAACATTTAAATGGGAGATGTTTTTATTAGTCTTTCATTCCTGAGGTAGTATAGATAGTGATTGATGGACATATCAATATATAAGCTTTTTTTTGTACATCACACAGCTGATGCAAATAATCTCATTAGTATAACTACAATAGTAGTTCAAATAACTTTTTTGAAAAGCAAATGTGAAAATTTCTTGATAGGATAGAATCTCCTACAAGACAACATGGCTTTTGTTCAAATAGTCAGTGGATTTCTTACATTTACTTGACATCCTTATACATTGAATATTTAAGTCAAATTTTCAAATTTAAAACAAGAAAATACTCTTATTTTTCTGAAATCATCATAAAAATCGAAGAAAAAAAATCGTTTTAAGATAATTTATAATTAAGGATGTACGATAATTACATTTATTAATCTTCAAACGAAAGATTTCAATTTTGAATTATTTGATTTACATTTTTGGTCTTTTATAGAATTATTATACTGGGAAATTTATGGCTTCTTAGTATTTAATAGAATAATGTTCCTTCGCCTTTGTAAAAAATCATATCACGAAATCGATTTTTTTCACGATGACTATACTTTACTTATAGTAAAGTAAAAAAGTTATGAAGAACTAATTTTTTTTTCTTTCGTAGAAAGCATGCATAGAGTCATATAAGAAGTTGTCCAAACTTAACAGTGATTTTGTTTGGTATCATTTAATGTGTATTTGGCCTGATGTCGTCCAACTCAAATCAAATCACTCGTTCCAGACAAATTATGAGGTAGGTATAAAGGTTTTATCGTTATTTTTAAGTTTGATGTCATTATTAGGAGTAATATTATTGTAATGAGATCCATTGAAATCTCAGTTATTCTTCAGTAACTAAGTTTACTTCATGATGATGATGAGACTCTACTTCTGTAGAAGTAGATCATCATCTTCATCATCATGATGACCGTTATGCTTCTGTTACCTTTTAGCTTTAAGTAAGGAGTTAAACATTTTAATGTATATGCTTTAAAGAAGAAAACTCTATCCCAAACAGGTAGCAACTTCAAAAATTAAAATAAATAATCACACAAATAGATTAGGGCACCTACAGTGCCCAATTTTTACGTTGGCCACCCATCTGTTTTTGTACTAGTACATTATGTCTTCTCCTGATGACGGCCAAACCTAATATTAAATTTTGATTTTTGTTTTACTTTTACATATATTATACGAGGTGAAAATGATCCAATGGTCACGATTTTACTCGAACTCACCAAGGAAGTAAATGTGTGCTTTTTTTGAAGCTGTTAAGGTAACATGAGTGTTTGAAAAAAGATATGATTAAGGAGCACAGCAGGGACGTGTAGTCAGGAGAGACAAGTGAGTGTGCCTCACCTATCAATATAAGATATGAAAACAGTGTCAAAATTAGTGAAATAGTTAAATGATTATATTTATCCGGTGAAATGCACTAGAAATATATTTTTCAGTCAAATTCACCAGTTTTAGATTGCTTATATTCAAAATCACTGGATTTTCACATTTACTGTTCAGATTCTTAAAAGAAATGTGATGTTGTCGCCTGCTGTTCCTCTCGATAGATAGCATAGTGACTGTTAACTGTGCTGGCAAGCTCTGCAGTGATACTGTACTTCTGTCTCTCTGTGTATCGCTCTTATAATGCTTAAACACTTTTGCTATACCAACTAAATGTCCAATGTACAATGTTTTTTGTTATATATCGATGATATATGTGTTAGTACTTTCTTGTTCTGAGCGCTCATAAAACTTCTGCGAAGAATCACTGCGTGAGGCACGCAGGTCACCTATAGTCACAGGGACGCCTACCATGAACCTCACCGCACGTCACTGGAGCACAGGAAGAGAAATTAATACTAAGGCCGTTAGAACTCATATTGATGGGAAGGTTTCTGTCTACGAAAGCCTTGTTATAATGCCTACAGACCCTAGTTGAGCTGAAGACCAACTAGCAGATAAAACACTCAGTGCTGTCAAGAACTAATGAAGAACTTTGTATTTATCAATGAAACAACATGATCATTGATTGTTATTTAACGTGTTTATGTGAAATCTTATATATATATACAATTAAAAGAAACGGTCCAGCGGACTTTTTTAAATAATATTATATATATATATATATATATCAATGATCAAACCACAATAAGGTTTTGTTATGTTGGGAAAACAAGACTAAGATCTTTCAACCGTAACAAGTGGTCTTCGTCAGAGTCAAAAAGTTAGTAGGGTTTTTGACTCTGACGAAGACCGCTCTTAGTCTTGTTTTCCCATTTCATATTGTGGTTTGATCATTGATTGTTATTTCATGTGTTTATGTGAAATCTTTATACATATATATTTATATATATATATATATATATATATATTACTCAAAATTCGAAAAAACGATCCAAACTGGACGCAAATCAGCTGAAAAATGAAGGAAAGGAACACACAGAGAAAGAGACAGACTTTTTTGTCTGTCACTCAAATTTTTGGATGATCCGTCTTCAGGAGAAAAGAGAATTTTCAGAACGAAAATTTGAGTTTGCAAGTCTCTCTCTTTCTCTGTGTGTTGCTTTTCTTCGTTTTTCAGCTTATATATTTATATACATATATATATATATATATATTTCGTTGAACAGCTGACCGTATTTCGCTGATGTCATTTTCTTCACTAGTTTTTCAAGGTTTCTGAATACCTTCTTCTTTCCTTCATCCAAACGTTGGAGAATGTTAATTAAGTTATAACCGACATGTTTCGACTGGCTTCCAGTCATCTTCAGGGTGACTGAAGCTCAGCGAAATACGGTCAGCTGTTCAACGAAATATGCTTAAAAGAAGGACTGCTTCCAAATTTTACAAATATATATATATATATATATACTTAACATAAACTGTGACACATAGACTGAAACATAACAAAGACTCACTTTTCAATATTTCGACCACCATTACAGTCGAAATATTGAAAAGTGAGTCTTTGTTATGTTTCAGTCTCTGTGTCACAGTTTATTTTAAGTGTTATCTGTCCTGCCGGACCGTTTTTTCGTTTATCATGGTATATATATATAAAAATAAATGAAAAAGACAACACATACAAAAAACGAGAAAACTTACTGGATCAATATTTCGAACTGAAGTTCGTCGTCAGGAAGAGTAGAAGGGAACAAGAAGAGGTACGTGCGTTCAGGTGTACCAGTAGAAGGCAACTCCTACTATTTTCATTTATATATTTATACATGTATTTAAAAACTTTATGTCTGATTCCACTTGATTTAACTTTGTCGAATCCTTACTGATGGAATAATCTGTATGTGGTAAGATTAATCTGTCGTTCACGGTCTCAGATTTAATGACAGTTTCCGTGTTTAATTTCTTAAACAGACCCCTATTTCCAATACCCATGACTTTAACAGCTTCAGAAGAACACATTTACCTATTTTAAAAATTTACCACACTATTATATTTACTTCATTCTTGCTTAATGTTGCCTACATATATGTTTATTTCCTTTAATATTGTAACAAATATACATTATTAATATTTTAGGGTAAAAAGCTAATGAAATGGTCTCCAAATTTAAAAATTTAATGGTATAAACAACGCGTTTCGAACACATAGTGTTCTTTCTCAGACATTAAGTAAAAAATACAATGACTCCAGAGAGTTATCTAAAAATGAGTAAATACCACATAATAACTGATTACACTACGTTAGACATTATTAATAGTTAAAATTTAAATGTAACATAATTTAAATAATGATGTTAATATTAAGATCATGAAGATTAAATCTTCATTATGTGTTTTAAAAATGTAGATATGTTATTAAAATGCTCTATATATTACATATTCTTTTGCGTAAATATATGTTTTTAGATATTTGAAATTGTTGCAGGTCCCACTGAATCCCGCAAATGAGCATATGTCTTGCAATGTAATTGAGCTATTTGCACATCTCTCTTGAATTACCAAAGTAACTTAAAGTAAGATATACTCTTTTTAGAGAAAGGAAAAAATACTGAATGTATTTTACGATTTCCTTCCTTAGCTTGTATATAATTTGTTACCATATTTGTATCTATATAAATTTGTATCATTGTGTACCTTATATCGCCATATTGTTATATTTGTAATGTTGAAATTTTATTCAATGTATATATATTTATACAATCTTTAAAAATAGAAATTTATTTTTGAAAGTATACCCTAAGTATATATATATGATCAAACAACAATATAAAATAGGAAAAAAAAGACTAAGATCTTTCAACCGTAACAAGCGTTCTTCGTCAGAGTCAAAAACCCAACTACTGACGAAGACCGCTTGTTACGGTTGAAAGATCTTAGTCTTTTTTTTTCGATTTCATACTGTGGTTTCATCATTGATTGTTATTTCACTTTTTCATGTGAAATCGTGTATATATATATATATATATATATTATTTTTTTATTATATTTTTTATTTTATTTTTTTATATTATTTTTTTTTATTTTATTTTTTATTTTATTTTTTATTATTTCCTTTTTTATCATTTTTAATTTTTAATTTTTAATTTTATAATTTTATCTATTGTTTTTGCTTTCTCCGTTCTCCTACGTTTAGTGCCTAGCTCCTTTTTTACGCTAGTGCTGCTCTCTTCGGTTGACTCTTTATTTCTTCATTCGCGCTCCGTTCTTCGACGTGAGGAGATCTCTCTCACTTCGTCCTCTCTTCTAGTTTACTCTCCTGATGACGAACAACAGTTCGAAATATTGAATTCTGTAAGTTTTCTTTGTATTCTCTTTTCTGTGTCGTGCTTTGTGTAATTTAAAGTTATATATATATATATATTATTGAAAAAAAAGTTTTCAAATGACTCCTTGCATGAATGCACCTGAATACAGCTATCCAAAAGTGAAGTTTCTCCCCACGAGATAAGATTAGAAATGTTTAGCAACCTCTTTTGAAACAGTATTCACTATAGCCTGACGATGTTCACAGAACTAGATTTCAAAAGCCAACTTAAAGGAGAGCCAAAAAGAGAGGATGAAAGTTGCTGGAATAACTTAAACTAGCCACAATATGACGGAGTTATCTCTCTCGCGAGGCACTTGTCCATGCCTCAGACAGTATTCATGCTCCAATGCACAAATCTCGAGCTGCTATCCCTTCTCTTCCCTTCCTATCTTGAAACCGTAATGCAAGTGGTCCCCCCAAACCACTAATATTTTACCTTAAAGCCAAGCTTGATGAGTCAGGCTTGAAGAAATTTGGGACATACTTTCTTCCAGCATTGAAAATGAAGACCCAGGAGTGCGTGCGTTTAAGGAGCCGCGGACTCCAAAGAGAAAGAATATGGCACTAGGACAAGAATTACTTCTGGGATCAACGATAACCTGAAGAGAACTTTGGGGACCAAAGGTTAATCCAAACTAAACATGACTGTTTAATCAATACCTTTGGTAATTCCTTACGACCGTCAGAGAGTTGTATCAGCCTTCTTTCATGCTTTCTCCAAGAATTATAGGTAAATATAACAACTAATACAATTGAATTTGCCCTAAGGGTGGAAAGTTAACCCTAACAAGAAAAACCTATCTGGGAAACCACAGTGAACCCACGGCCGAACCGAGTAGACTCCTAACCGAACGTTAACTCCAACTTTTTTCCAGGTCACTTACCATGCTTCCAACAGTAGTGTCAGTAAAGAACTCATATTACCACTATCAAGTAAGAAGAGGATCGAAATCTATAAACTACCGGTTTCTGAAACTGTGTTAGGAAGCGGTGCAGGGAAAAATCGCCCGGAGGGAAAAAATACCCCCTCAAAAAAAAAAAGAAAAAGAATCTATTTTTTGACCAGAAGTAGTATATTAAACCAATACTAAATTACCAAAAAATATAAAAACTTCTGGAAAATCAAAATAATTTTTAAAAGTCATTAAATTTATTTAAACAAAAGCTGGAAAATAACTCAATATAAAAATGGTGAAGTAAATCAAATTCATCACTGAAATAAAATAAATTAAAACAATAACCAATAAATTTTTTGATATAAGAATGAAAAATAAAATAATTTCAAATAAAAACAATGTAAACAATAGTGTCAAAGTATGTTAAAGTTAAGTCTCAAATTATTAACTGAGAATGCACAGAATACTGGATCAAGTAAGCATATTCTTTTTTAGTTTATGGTCCGAATAGTGAATTATATACATACATACATAATGAGAGAAACTTAATGTTAGTTTGTATTTTAAATTGTTTTTGAGGGGGGATTTTTTCTTAGAATCATGAGGAAGTTCTTTGTGGAGGTTTCTTCAAGGGAACGAGTTTCACACATGTGAAGAAAATAGGAACACATGGCATATAGGACTTATCTATTAAGATCAACCGAAGTCCAAGACCATGGTCCATGTAAGTAGAGTGTATAAACCTATAAAGGAGCGATATTTGGCTGGTTTAGATATTGGTAGCACTCAGAATGATTGAAATACGCCACAATGTCAGGGTATATTCCTGTTCAGTAAGGTGACTGGCTAACGAACCGATGGGTCTTCTCTACTTCCAAATGGTCTGACTGAGGGTCATCGTGACACTTTTTCATTGCTTTCCTCTAGGTGCTGAAGACAATACCAACTTCCGAGCCTCCTCAAGCTCCTCTTGAAGACCTGTGTTGACCTTTATACGCACCAAACCATATTTCAGGCCATATCGTTTTTAAATCAAGTCAGGTTGTCTTTCTACGATTTGCCCTTTAGCCGTCCCATGTTCCACATGGCGACGCCCAAGGTGGACCACGCGGAGGCGGGCAACTCGATACTTCCTCTTGAAGACCATCTATAATAAAATAATTCGTCCCTTCGACGTACCAGTTCTAGTGACATGATGGTTAGACTGCTCCGAATCCAACCTCAGTATCGTCTGTTATGACCTAATCACTTTTATCGTTTGTAACAGTCATCTTGGGAACGTCCTACAGGTCGAGCACTGGGTTGGGCAGGCGTAATAGGGCCTCAGCAGCAACATTAAGCCATTCATTCGTATATTCGATTTTAAATTTAAAGGCCACCTGACCAAGAAGTTGGTAGAGTTCTTCAAGTTTAACAGCTATCCCAGGCCAGCGTTGTGGGTATTTACATTGAATTCCTACCTTTTTAGGTAGTAGGTATTCTTTTCTATCCCTTGAAACACCGTGTCGTTCCAACTCTGTTGCTAAATAATTCCTCTCAGCCTGGAAAGATGCTCTGGAGCAATCTGCAATCACTTATCCATGAACCCCTTGAGCTTGGATCAATCCAACCTCAATATCGTCAGTCTGGAGCACAAGCGACACGGAGAAATCAGGTCTGGCTAAAGTGGGAGCTTAAGTAATATAGTATTTAACTGAAGGAAGGAATGGGACTCTCCCCACTGCCAGGTTAAACTACTTTGGGTCGGAGAAATCCGTCAAAAACTAGAGTAGACTTTTTGGTGATCGCTATATTTTACTTACTGTTACGTTTTCTTGTACTGTGGAATTTATAAAGGTACTGTAGAAAAAATATATTGGAACCTCTAGTGTCTTAGAGGTTATTGATTTAAAATAATTACTTAGAGTAACGAAACTTAAATTTCCACAGCAGTTTATATAACCGTAGAAAGGTACCAATCACTATAATAATATGTTGGAAATATGATAGTTAAGGATTAGAATTACTTTGAAAATCAAACAAAAATTAGTTTATACAAATATTCTGTTAAATTCAATGCAACTCCTCGTATATGAAAATAAATTATTAGACCTAATATTCACTAATTTTTACTCTAAGAATCGTTTAATTATAAATATTATGTTTGTATAGGCAAAAAAAAAAAGTTCCACAAGTCTACTTCAGTTAGCATTAATTATGATTTGCATACTTTTTATCTAAAGTTTTGTAAACATTACTATATTTACTTTAAATAAATAGTAATTATATTTTTAATTGAAAAATTCACTTGTGTAAATATGAATATTTAATGTATATTAATTAAGTAACTATTAAACAGGCAGTTGTTTGCCAGTCAATTAATGAAAAATTGGTAATTAAGTAGCAGTCATGTTCTAATTGAAACTTAATTGATCAGTTTGATAAATTACTAAACCTTAATATTTGTGACAATTAGGGCTACCATGGTTCAAATTTTTCCCAAGATCTTGGGATTCTATTTTGAACTTGGGATCTTTGGGTAATTTGCCGAAATCTGGGGATATTTGAATGGTAGCTGTTTATTAACTACTTTTATATGATTTCCACTTAATTATAGTACTAACATTAATTGTCTGTACTTTTTTCTTAAGAATAGTTTAATTTGTTAACAAATATACAAGATAGTTAATTGCTTCATATTCCTGACTCGTTTTATACTCGTATTAAATATATTCACTTTGCATTTATTCAATGATACACTTGTGTTTCATAAACAATAATCTTGACGTTTGCATTCTGCAAATTTTCAAAAATTTCTATAAATATTTAGAGAAGGATATAAATATTTAATTTTACTTATTCGATTACTTGAAGCAATATGTTTTTATAGAGTTGTGTAGTTGCTGCTGGCCAAGTTATAAATGGCTTAGCTGCCGCCTATATTCTGCCTCAAATACAAGTGCATAACAAAGAATGCACCAAATCGTTTAACCTGGTTGCCTACAAAATTTCTATTAAAAGAAATCAAAAACAGCACTGTTCATAGAAGTTACGAAAAGAGGATAAATGAAGATAAGCAAAGAAACAACACTGTCAACCTCTCTTCAGGTGACGATGAATAAAGTGGACAATAAAACCGTAAGTTTTGTGAAGAACTGTTTTATTTTACGTATCTTGGGATATTTATTTCAATCTTGAGAATTTCATAGGCTAATCTTGGGATACTGTTAAATTTTCAGTGGCAGCACTGTTCGCAATGTCTCCAATAATTTTTAAACTGAAGGTGTAGCCGTCATTTTGATTCACTTCATATTAGACCCCAGTACTATAGTTTCATACCAGTATTCAAAAGTCATAAGTGATGGATGGTAGCTGCTGCAATAACTCTTACACGTCTAATCATTTAGGGGATATAATAGCGTGGAGAGCGTAGGTTCATAGACGAAGATGGTAATTCATATAGGGTTTAAAAGGTAACGACAATAAAATGGCATTGTATATAAGTATTTATTTAAGTTAAGGGCTATTTTGAAATAAGAAAATGGATGGTTGTATATACTAGTTCTGTATATTTATTTAATATAGAACCTGCAGACATTTACTGCTATCAGAAAATAGTTCATGTTTTGGTCCAATGTTTAAATAATAACTTAGTTGATAAGTTATTCCTCATCAATTAAGCCCTTGTCTTAATTGATTCTTCATACGAAGTGCATTTACTGCTGTTTGACAGGTGTCAGGTATTCAAACTAGGGCTGTACAGTCAGACCCGTTGGTCCTCTATTTTTCAACAGCTGACTGCGATGCCGCCTCTTCTTTTTATTATTAAAAAGTACTACAGCCAGGAATGAAAGACTAATAAACATCTCCTATTTAGGCATTTATATTATGTCTAAATAGTCGGTGGATTTCTGCCGACTCCAACTGCACAGCCCTGATTCTAACAACTGTCATTAATCATACCGTATATTTCTCTCGGTTGACTTAAATGCATCCATCTTGGCATGCAGAACCAGAGTACTTGTAGAAGCTACTACACACATGCACATAGTAGTAGAGCTGCTACTACTACACACGATGAAATTATCAAGATTTCAAGGCAAGAACGTTTGGCAAGCATGACTCAGACAATCCTACAAGCCAATAATGCACTACTTAACTCTCTTGGCAACAATGACTCAAGAAATCTCAGAATTTATTGTATATCAATAAACAAGACTGCGTATTTACATTATTGTGTATTGTGAACAACACTTCACATGTAGTTTAAAGACATTATCTTCATTTTCTAAACAGAGATATCATGATGCTATGCTTGTTATCTGCCTTCGTTAAGTACCACTTAAGATGTTTTTATATTTCTCAAATTAGGTGATTAAATTAAATCTTAATAAAGATTTAATGTAAGGAGTTTTTCTGTAATATTAATATTTTTACTTGTATTTATTGTTTTAACAAATTCGGCTTCCTTTTACAATACCGCAACTTTTTCTCTTCATATAATGATAACTATATATTAAGCTAATTTCTCGGTGATATTTTTTGTCAAATATTTCTGACATTTTTCAAACAAAATAAGAATATTTTGAAATCTCCAAAGGAAACTTCGGCGATTTATTTGTCAAATATTTCGGCCATTTTTCAAACAAAATAAGAATATTTTGAAATCTCCAAAGAAAACTTTGGTTTAATTCTTCAGTGTAGAAAGTGGTCAGATAAACAAAATTAAATCCACTGGCCATGTAATGTTACAGATGGCCAGAATAAATTCGGCTTCCTTTTACAATACCGAAACTTTTTCTCTTCATTGACATGAGAAGTTCACTTAATACTCCCAATGTTTATACACAAGGGCCTAATATATGTCCTCAGACTGAGGCAGAAAACATAGTTCATTATTAGGTCATGTTAATACCAATTACAGGCAGTGACGTACGATGAGGTTCGTAGTAGGTGAAGCACTGATTTCATCACGGTTAGATTTAAATCCTGAAGTCACAGCTGCCCCCTACCATGAGGCAGGAGAACTGCATGCCTCACTTAGTGACTTTTCACAAGAAAGTACTTACATCATAGCATTCCTAACAAAAAAAACACTGCATATTGAAAATTTAGTTGATATAGAAAAACTGTTTACCAAAGTGAGTTTATAAGGGCGTAATTGTTTTTATGTTTTATGTATCTAATACTGTTTTTTAAACGGATTTTTCAACTGTAATATTTTGAAAATAAAAAGAAATGTATTTTAAATTTAACAAAACTATTTTTTTCAAGTGGTTGAAAGTTTATTATATTTGCTTGCGTAGACACTTAATTTGATTAACAATTTTTTTATGAATTCAATTATACGTTTTTGTTTCGAAAACTCTTTTGTTTTCTTCGATAAAAATATATATATATATGCAGAAAAATCACAATAAATAAACATGTAATGCAATCAATGAAGTTTAAACCACAATGGAAAAAGGCAAACAATAGAAATAAATGCTCTGAGGCCTTTCAATGTATGCCATCAGAGAGCAAACAAAGTAAAAACTGAGAAGCTAACATAAAAGTAATGGAACACATTACTTAGCACATTGACCTTTGGGCAAACCTGCTTGCGCCACTATCCGCATATATCAGCAATAATTTTACAGATTGACTCAACATTCACAGCTCAGATGTTAGTTTCTTCAAGTTTATTGTGTGTTTCTTTCGTTTTGAATTTATTTTATGTCTTTGACGAGTATTGTACAAAAATTCAGAGATGATACGTGGTATTTCAAAATATAAAATAGGAAAAAGTATATTTATTAGCACAGTGTTTAGTAAGTGCCTATGAATACACTACATCAGCTGTCTGTCCTTCAGGTGCACGGAAGAACAGAGAGTTGGAAATGGAAACTCTGTCTCTTGTACAAGGAACATACAGTTGGCAATATGAGAAACACTTGGTCACACTCACTTCAATTCCTGCCATAGACAGAGTTGGTCTTGCGAATTATTTATTGTCATTACGAAACAGACGCCGACGGGAAATTGCAACCGTTTGAATTGAAAGGGTCATTTGCTAAGTATCAATGGTATGCATGGTATAAACACTGACTCCCTAGTACCACACCCAGTCATGATATCAGCCACCATGATGTATCTGTGCAAAGTACGAATTCGGAGTCGTGTCCCGTTGCACATTTTTGAGGCACTCAAGTTTTGTAACAGCTTGATTGGTGCTCCTACTTTATGTTTTAACACTTGAGCTGGCAGTAACAGAGTTAAGAAATTCAATTGGATAATGAACTGCTTCTTCATCACTAATCACTCTGTTTACTGACTTGTAAGTTCTTTCCTCAGCTTGATATAGTGCCAGACGTGTTTATTGATTTTCCCTGCCTGCTCATTTGTAGGGGTGAGAATTTCTCGTTCACAAAGCCAGTTATTCTGAATAGATGGCAGATCTTGAACTTCGGGAAAGACCTTGTCAATTATCTGTTGCTGGGAACTTAAATTCAAATAAAATTGAAATCAACTAACAATACCTACTTGCAATACCTGTATATTTTCAAAATAAACGTATCTGTGAAGTTAGCTAAAGACAGCTTAAAAGTCCATAACTTTACTTTTACGTTGAATTTCCAATACATTCAAAGCTTAGATTTTAAGTTAGACATACACAAACCTACTTTCAAAGTTTTACCTCTCTATGTCTTATGGTGGCTGAGTTTACTTGTGACAAAATTTTGCGCACAAATTTACATACAGACATTTTTCTAAGGTTGGATTCGGTTTCTCTAATGTATGAAACGTAATGAAAACTTTTGTGTACAAACACACAGAACTTTTGTTTTATTTTTATAGATTACACCTCAAATAATGTCAACTAACAAATACGCTACCCACAACTAATTAGTGGGGAAATTTAACTAATTAATAGATTTCCACTTCCTTCTATGTTAACAGGTCATTCAACTCGTATTTTGCTTTTTGGCCAGGGCTTTCTGGCAAACATGAGTTGCAAATATCTATTAACCGTTACATACCCTCCATAGCAGATAGCTACGCGTAAAACTACACCTCCTCTAAAATACATCTCAAATTCTTATCTCCTTCCAAGAAAAAAATTTTATTTATTTAGTCAAGTATGCTTATTTTTCAAATTTGATTAAGACCTGTAAAACACTCTAACGTAGATCTAACATTTAAAAAGTACTTTATAAACAATAATTAAAGAAATGTGAAAAAGTTGGGAGATATGAAAACTGATAAGATTCGAAAAGTTAAAATTTATTCTAATGATTAAAAATTATTGCTGTTTCATCAATAAAAGTCCATTCTAATCAATCCGTGTTTCAATAATTGTTTTATTACTGTTTTTATTTAACTTTATCATTTGAAACCATCGTTAATGTTATCAGGAATGGAATCTGCTCATAGCGTGTTGCAACCAATGACGTTAGAAACACATAGCATGCCCCTTGACAATATCAGCCGATAATTTAAACACGAAAAACTGAAATTACATGAGGATCCTAGCTGATGGACCTTAAATTTATTTTACAAAACTAAAACACAATATCAAATAAAACTTACTATTGATAGTACATAATAAACACATAAGTTTATTTAAATATTGCATCAATACTTAAAAATAATCAATTTACGTAAATAATGACAATGCGTTCTAAAACAAAAAAAAATATCATTTCTTTTCATTTAATGCTAAATGATTAATTTATTCATAAACTCAAGTTTGAAAAATAATTTATTACAAATTTAATAGTTGTACAAATGAAAAGTTATGTAAACGTATTAATTCTACAACGTATGTGAATAAATAAGAATTAACAGGGAATTTCTTTCAATGCTGTTGACATGGAATGATCATTGTCATGAGTCAAAGGTAATCATCACCCTCTAATATTTAAAATATTAGAAGCATGTTGCCTAGAATGGTTGGACGTGATTTAAAGGTAGCGTGATTTATGCTGTCATGGAATTATTTATCATCAATGGCGAACAGTTTTATATCAATACACTTGCTGTTCAAATGAACTGATTTAAAGATAAGTTGGAGTAGGGGATGGTAAAATATCACATGTTTGCTTCAGTAACTTGCACTGAGGTTTATGACTGGAGATGCTGACAATTTTATAAAGTTATATTTATAAATAAATACACTTTAAAAAGTATTTGTTTACACTTGAAACAGTCATCAGGTTATTTTATTTTAGCCACTTCTTGTCCTTTTGTCCTTAGAAGAATTTAGTTAAAAATTCGTAACTTCATACTTCATTACTGACTCCCTTCAAGCCTGAGCTAGTCCACTGATCAACCTAGTTTAGTGAACTAAAAGCCCAGTTCTAATAATATACTCCAAGAATATGTTAACTTTGCATACCTTGTTCATTTTAAAGTTACCCAGCAACCAGAAGTAAATTTCCCATGTTAAAATCAATTTTTTCGATTAATTCCATTTAAATCTGTAATATACATTTGCGAACAAACATTCCTCGAAATATTTAAAATGTACATAGTATATTTCTTTAATTCTCAAATTGTAACCTCTTTCCAAGAATAAAAAAGTTCTTTATATAGTCAAGTATGCTTTATATTTATGATATTACATTTCAAGTAGTGTGAACCAACATATGAGTTATCCACAACACAATAACACATTAGTAGAGAAATTTAGCTAATCAATAGATTTGCACTTCCATATAGCAGGTCATTGAACCCTTGTTTGCGTCTTGATAGGGCTTTCTCGCGAACAGGAGTTGTATATATCAATTAACTGTTAATGAGGTGTATTACATTTCACTTTTGATAAATGTTTGAACTAGAGTATTTTAAGTTTTAAAAGTTAAATGAGATAAAATGGAAAAATAAACATGGTTGTTTACTAAGATGACTATCTAATTGCTATAATTAGTAAAGTTTAATGAGTTGGCTGTTACTTGACACTCTTCTGGTCGATAAAAAGAACTAGTGTTTTCATCAAGTTGTTGCAACACTTGCATTTGCAGGCTTTCACCTGTAGTGTTATTTAGGGGCAAATTCTTATTCAGCACTCATTGTAGGTATGAGCGACCACATTATAAAGCTGTGTGTGCGCGTGCGTTTCTGTCTATCGATGTGTTTTTTAGAAATAGTATTTATTAGCATATATATGTATCAATAAACACATGTTTAATAATAAACTAATATGGTATATTAGTATATATATTTTTAGCAATTTAACATACATATATAAGATAAATCAAGGTCGGTTAAAATTCAGAATATTAAGATTATGACAGATTTATATTTACAATTTTGTTTTATTAGAATATAAAGATTTAAATTTTTAAATAATTTTAATTTGTATATATTTTATATGATAGGTGCTATAACATATCAAAATTAATAGTATTTATATTATTAGTGAAATAATGTACAATTTCTTTTTGCATCATTGTTATTGGTTGGAGGCTATGGAACCCATCTGTGATAAGTGTTTCTTTCTCTCTCAAATAAACAGCATTCATCTAAGATATGGTTCAACGTCTGTTTGAGAACTGTTATCAGATTTACAAAACGAAGAATTTAAAATATGAACTTTTCTAAATATACTTGAGTTTGGACTAAGCTGGATATCGGCTTTTTGACTTTCCTCTATCATAAAGAAAGGAAAACAGTTTATGAGGGACTTCTTTATCGTGCAGCAGCCGGCATTGATACCTAACTGCATGATCTATTCTCTGCCGATTTGTTTAAAAATTTTATGGGAATTGAGTAAATAATGGAAAGTGTTAGGTCTTGGGTAGCTCGCTTTGCACACTGGTTTGCTCTCTCATTCACCTCAAATACTATATGTTTGACTATAACTATAACGCAATATTATTGTACTTGTACATACACTTCTGGTTTCAGAAATAAAGTATTAATTATTATTTACAGAATTAATTATTAATAATATTAATATTCTTATTATACTATATAATATTGGTTATATTATGATTAATAACCAATTTTGGCAGTTATGAGAGACAAATGTTTAAATTATGACATCTTTTATCTTTGAAGATACGTGTCACTCACTATAAATGAGGTTGCCTGTCAACACTGACGCGTGTCATAGGTTCGCCATTACTGGACTAGACATTGATGAACTTGACGTAAGTATTCGTTCGCTAAACCAGGGTTGCCACCTTGGATCTTTTACATCCAGGTCTGGATCTAGTTTAGTATGACTAGATGTAAGAAACCACGATGTTGATGTTAAATATATATTTGAATTTTTTTCACAAAAATATGGATGATTTAGATTATTTTATTAAAAACTTCACAAAATTAACAATTTTTATATTTAAGGACAATGTAATAATGCATAATCTTGAAATTACTGATACTTCCCAACACTGAACATTGATATACTAAACTGTAATATTCGGGAATATTTAAACCCTAAACCATATTATGGCTACATATTTGAAATATTTAGGAAAAAACTGAAATCTGGTAATAGTAATGTAAATGATGAGAAACAATTAAGATGAATATGTCAATACTATCTTATCACTCTTCTGGCACAGTTAAGGCAAAGACTTCCTGAGATTATAAATGTTTTAAAAAATATCTCTCTTTTCTGCTAATAACATATGGCAGCCAATAAAAGAATCAACTCAATAAGCAGTGTGATGAGATATTTAAGGGCTCCAGCAGAGATCATATCTAAAGCAGAATAGCAATAAAAAAAAACTCACAGATTGGAAAAGTAAAATTGATACAGAAGCTTTGTTTAACGAAGTTATCTAATTTGGAGAAGCTTTTAGATCTAATAATATCTAATGATAATCCTTTTGAAGACATGTCGAAATGTCCAATCACAGCCTTTATTTTACCTTATTCAATGATCAAACCACAATAAGAAATGGGAAAACAAGACTAAAATATTTCAACCGTAACAAGCGGTCTTCGTCAGAGTCAAAAACCCAACTGAAACACTAGATGCAGAAAACATCTGGTGAGGGGTTGAGAAGACTGGGAGGGAAGAGTGGTATTTTAAAAGGGTGAAAGCGCAGGAAAGGACTAATGTCCAGAAAGGGATGTTTGGGGAAACAAAGGAGTACAGTAAGAAAGAGTAAAAAACTATCCGCTAGCTGTCAACCCTCTTAAAAGAGGCTATTGCCCTCGTAACGAAAGTATCAAGTTTGAAGTAACCGTTTCTAATGTTTATAATATTTGATCTATTAAATTAATTAGAGACGATTCAATAATATTTCTTAACAACATTGATTTTTCATAGGTAATAAATTTAGCTCCTGTCCAATCAATATGATGATCTTCATTTTTTATATGCAACAATAAGGCACTACTTTTTTTCCTGTCTACTTACATTGTATTGGTGTTGTTTTACACGTGTCTTTAATGATTTACCAGTTTGACCAGTATAAATTTTATGGCAATTTTTGCACGGAATTTTATAAATACCACTGGACTCCAATTCGTTTACCTTATTTAACTCCAGAAATTAAAAGAGTTTTTAGTTCACTGAATGTTGTAAAACCAAAACTAAGAATGAAAATGTCACTGGAAGTTCTTCACTTCATATTAGTCATTAAATATGGGCTGTACAGAGTATGAAAATGTTCTAGTATCTAAAAACTTCAAAGCAAAGTTTTACACTGTTGAGGTGCTTATTCAATAATTTAAATAGTCTGAAGCAATTAATACCTAGACATTTTTTTAGACTTAAGTGTTTCTAATGTAATGTGTTGTGAATTTTCTAGATGTAAAAAAAACTCAATTCAAGTTGGCAACACTGCGCTAAACATTGCATTTCAGGAACAGTACTGCCTCTGACAGATAGCAAGAAATCATTAATTTTGGTTCCAAGCAGATATAGTTTCATTAATAGGCCATCGTATTGTATCAACCTTAAACCATGACCTCGTCATAACCTAATATAGACAGTGTTGATCGTTGGGTCACATTCCTATCAATACAAGCCGTATTGGTTTTTTGATAAATGTCATATTATTGCTACAATAATCCGCTGTCAAGTACAACAAATTATTGGTGCATTTAAAACTTGGCAATTGTATCAATAAAGAGGTCTCACCAGGCTGCATAAAAAGCACCTCCGACGTCTAAGGATATCAAGATTACCAACTTGTGTGATTGACGAAATTCCAAACTCTTATGAGGACATCCACCCGTGGCGTAGCCGCGGGGGGCGGCATTTTGAGGGTGTAAAAATAGTAACTATAAAAATTTAAAATCATAAAAACTGACAAAAAAATCTGAAATTTTATACCAAAATGAGTTTTTAAGGTCGTAATTGTTTTTAAGTTTTATGTGCGTAAAAATGTTTTTTTTTAACTGTATAATTTCAAATTAAAAATAACTGTATGTTAAATTTTTAATAACTGTTTTTTTTAATGGGGTTGAAAGTTTATATTTGTTTGCGTAGCTAGTTAATTTAATTTATCAATTTTTTTCTGATTTGAATTAAACGTTTTTGTTTTGAATAAACATTGATTTTCTTTGATGACGATTGAATATGCATATGAGTATTGTAATAAGATAAAAGTTTTGAGACTGATAACAGCAGTATAAAATTATATCCTTGATTGTAATTCCATGAAAATAAATATTTTGTTGGTTATAGAATTATCAACAATCACCCCGGACGGCAAAAATGGTTGTTATGCTTCTGAACTTTTCTAAGGTAAATCCAAATTGACACTCATTCAACAAAAATTATTAAAATGTAAAAAAAACATCATCCTGTTAATCCAAAACTTCTCTAATATCTTCTTCCAGAAAAAAAGTAAACTTACAAATATTTATCTGGACTGTACAGCAACCTCTTTACCTGGTTTTATTATAGATACAGTCTTGAAATGATTCCATTGTTTCAAATGGCAGCAATTGAATAGGGATAAGTATAAAATATCTGCTGGATGTGTGCGTGTGTGCATGTCGTTTTGTGAACATGCACATGTCACGCGGTTAAATGAATCAAATTGATATTGAACCTAAAATAGTCCTTATACTGATATCAACTGTAAATTTCTTGGACACTATCAGTAAAATACCAGTTTATTTAATTATATTTTCTTCAACTTAAAACATATGTTTTCAACTTAAAACATATTAAAATTAAACGTTTTTAACTTGTATTCTGTTAGATAACCGTACATATCGCTCATAACATTTAGTCTTTGAGGAAATAAACTGTTTATTTTGTTGTTTTTCTTTAAAAGTATTGGTTTAATTTATAAACTGTAGTGAAAATATGTAATATTGACAGTATTGCGTTTTTCCATCATTTCTAGACTTTACTCTTTATTAATTGTATGATGTTAATAACTACATTCAATTGTTTTTCATCTCTTAACAATGAAAATTATTTGACATTAAACAATAACTCTGATACATTTAGAAAAAAAAAATAAAATGAGGTTATGAATATTTAAAAAAGAATTGCTTTTAGGAGCTAAATCTCTGTTATTTTTTTCTCACCAGGCTCGTAATTTGTTTCTTGCCTTCTTAGAGATAAAGTTTATCATAATTGTGTAGAATATTATTACAACCAAATATAGAGTTCAACATTATTTATTCATTGAATTAAGAACTGGTTGAGAAAATATAACGTATTCCAAGCTATGGAAATTTTATGAAAATATCTATTTATGGAAGGTTTGCCAATGCTGGCAACTAAAGACAGTGCACAAAAAAATATCTCCACAACGTTATAAAGGACTATGTAATGATATAAACACTAAATGAATAATATTTTTACAAAATTTGTAGTTGACCATTGGGTTAAACATTTACTTAACTCAATTAAAATTGAACCTTAAAAATTAAAATCTATAGTATAAAATTCAGGTTTGCCTACAAATTCATGTACTTCCTTAGTGAACAAGGAATTATAGTAATTTTTGAGAGGGTTTAATCGGCTTTTACTATAGTTTCCACCATAGTAATAGTTTCCACAAATGAGAGTTTAATCTCTAACTGAAGAACTAACCAAGTCCTGATAAACTTTTATTTTGATATATGACTATTTCAAAATTAGTAAAAGAAGTAAAATTTCGTAACATGATCCTAGCGTGATGGCATTTTTGATTATTCACTACTGATGGGTAGAATTCAACTTAAAAATTCCTGACATTATATCTTTAAAGCGAAATTATAATTACTTACTCAATTGCTTTAAAAACTTTTTTTAAATCATTGTTGAAAAGGGTTTTAATAGTTGTTATAAAAGGCCTGACTACCAACAGGAACTGTCAATTCCGAAAAATATGAGAATGAGACATCATTCATATTGTATTATTTCAGTTATCTAACTAATTCCTGGACTGCATTAAATAATTAATGTCTGAAACACGGTTATCAGTAAATATAACAATATGATTTAGTAGTTCTTTTTCATTTAATGACTTACAGTAACTTATTGTTTTGTACTTCTATTTCACAAATCTCAAATTTGATTCATATATCGATTTGTTGAATTTCTCTTGGTCGATTGCATGTCGACATCTTACCTCTCCCCCTTCCTTGAACGATAACAGTTATGTCCCATAATAGATTAGTTCCAGGGGGCAGTTCGTCGGGTATAGGGTGTAGTGAATTGTGGTTTTAGTTTCTTTTTCTTTATTTAGCGTTAATTTGTGAATTTTTAATATAAATGTAAAGTTTAGTCGTACATATTTAATATAAATACTATAAATTCGGAAGGTTAGTATTCAATTCATACAGGTTTTCTTTTTTCAAGAATTCTTTCAGAAATTTCAAGAGTTGTTTAAATGGTTTAGAGAATAGAAACTTTCTCTCTTTAATGTTTGAATTTTTACGTGATCCATCAAACAAAGAGTAATGCCATTTTTTTTCCTAACATAAATTTTGGTTTTTTATTCCTTAATTTGGTTGGGTCAGTACGACAGTACAATATGATTTTGTATATTATGGTTTAAATTGGGACTAAATTACGTGTCATTTGTGGATTCAGGTTTGTTTCGGTTTATTGGATTTAACAATTCGTATCATTCAATAACTTTTCAAAAAAAAAAGTTATTTAGCTCGGGTACTGTTGTATTTAGTAGTGACGAATTCTTTATTTTTGTTTAGATGTCAGATTGGCTTGTGATGTGGTTTGTTAATGTGATATGACCCTGCCGATTATTTTCCTGAAATACATAGTTTTATTATTTTCAAGTCACCATAATATTTCATTAGAAATTGGGTGCATTGAAGTATTCAGGAGATATTATAGTTGCAGTCAAAAGGAACTGTGTTACTTTAAACTGAGGTAGTACTATATGCATTTTGTTTACTATGAGATAAATAATGAATTTATTTTTCCCATATGTTATTGCGTTTGAGTAAGTGTATGCATATTCATTTGTTCACAAAACTATGCTTTCAGTTTCACTAAACTTTCATGCAATACTTTCAAGTACTTATACTTGAGTTTATCGAAAACCAAGACTGTAAGGTATGGGAGAAGCAAGAGTACTATGACATATAAAGAATCCTCACTGAGAGAAAAGTCAATTTATAGTCTGCAGTTTAACATGTCATATTGTATATAGAGTATGCAATTGTTCTTGTATGATTTTTTAATTACTCCTTTTGGACTGTTGATTTCTAGCTCGTTAAGAGTCATCGTTATGAATAAGATGATATTGTTTGCCGCTATTGTTTCATATGGTTTTCAGATTTTTTTTTATTTTCTAATGATGTAGAAAATAAAATAATAACACTAAAATAAAAGTGTTGCTATAAAATATTATCCATAAACAATAAATATGGTCCTGGACACTAAGTATCATTGCAAATAATCTATAATGAACTGTGATTGGACCAATTAGTAGAATTTGTATGTATATTTGCAGTCATTGCTGTAAATATTCCAGTTTTACAATCTTAATAAGTTGGAATTTCAATTCTACAATTAAGGAGGAAACTGATTGAAACAAATGTCCAAGAATTTAATATCATTATAAATGATTATTTTGACATTTATTTGCTAATTCATGGTAAACCTTTCTGAAGAAAAGCTGTCCTTTATTTCATCCATGAAATCTTCTTGTGATTCATGAAGATAAGCTGGTCCAGTTGGCTTTCGAAATGGTGTTATTTGTTAATTAGAAGTTGTTGCTATTAAAAAAAGTTTTCACAACTTGTCGCTTAAATAATTTTTTTTTGAATTACTTCCAAATGATTTGGATATATTTCCGTGAAAGATATTGAATAAGGCAAAGTTATTTCTGCAGGGGTTATTGTAAAGAATTATGAGTACCTAAATTCGTCTTATTTCATATGTTTTTCGAACTTAACCATTTTTAAACTTCATCCTTTTCCAAGAACAACTTGTGGTTGGACTTTCAATGGGTGAGATCTGAAACTTCATTGGGTCAAGAACTCCCAAAATACAAAGTAAGATGGATTTATTTCCTCATAATTCAAACAAATCTAGAGTTCAAACTATTTTTCTTGTATCTTTACCTCCCAGATTTTGTTTAATGCATTATCGGTTTTTTGAGGATAGAAAATGAAGTCAAACTGGTGAAGGTAAAACTTCAAGTGTGACTGAACGGCCTTGTGCCACACTTACTAGTAGTTTGATAAGAGATAATATGAAAGTCATGGAGTGATTGTGTGACTCATGAGGATAGACGAGAGATATGAATAAATGAAATACAAAGAGTGAGAGGGAGAGATATGATGATAAAAATTAAATAAACAAATTCAACAAAAGTATCAACATAATCAAACTCCTTTAAGTGTTCACTATTCCAGAATAGTTTTTTAAACTTTCGATCCTGAAGGCCTATTGCTATGCGGAGAAGCAAAAGATTTGTGAGAATCAAAGAAGTTTGAATCAATATCCTTAAGCAGATTTCTAACAAAATATAAATAAACAATTATTTTTTTTTTTCACTTAAAGTACCTAAAAATGTGCAATGTTGATACTGAGCTTACCGTTCTACCTCAATACTAACAGTAATTTGAATATTAAATTTTGTGATTATCTTTTGATTTTGGAGTTATGCTACCTTTGCAGGCAGGAAATAGCCCAATTTGAGAAACTACTTTATTGAACTCTGGGGGCCTGTCCTGAAAATGATGACTAAATATTGAAATTTTAACCTAGACTCAATACTTTCAATCTCTACATTTCATTAAAGTAAAAAATATCTATGTTAAAAATAATATATTGTTCAAATAGAGTTTACTAATTTGCAATGTTTTTGTTTGTGATTGAGTTATAGGATCATTTGATTTTATTTGATATTTTTTCTTTCAGTAAAGATGAGTTGTGACCAGAGTGGACATTTATTGGGAGAAGAATGTCAAATTTGCAACAGCACATTAATAGACACTGATGAAAATTTCGGAGGTATTATATCTACCTTCTATGAAGGAGTTAGGAGAAGACATGCTGCTGCTACAGAGAGATCATCTTCCATCGTCAGTTCTGAAACTTCCTTCGATACAGATTTCCCTGCGATTCTTGAAGTTAAGGTATGACGGCATTTGAATATTTATACATTTCCAGTACAGGAAGTTGTATTGTTTTAAATATTTCGTATGATTTGTGAATAATGAAGAAATAGCATTGAGGAGGGGTTAATGATCATTTCGAAATTCCGTATTACTTCGTGTACTGATGTTGACGTTGGCCTGTTCTGGTCCTGTCCAAAGTCAGCACCATCTCTATATGATGTAAGAAGGTATCAGTGTACTGATGTTGGCGTTGGCCTGTTCTGGTCCCTGTCCAAAGTCAGCACCATCTCTATATGATGTAAGAAGGTATCAGTGTACTGATGTTGACGTTGGCCTGTTCTGGTCCCTGTCCAAAGTCAGCACCATCGTTATATGATATAAGAAGGTATCAGTGTACTGATGTTGACGTTGGCCTATTCTGGTCCCTGTCCAAAGTCAGCACCATCTCTATATGATGTAAGAAGGTATCAGTGTACTGATGTTGACGTTGGCCTGTTCTGGTCCCTGTCCAAAGTCAGCACCATCGTTATATGATATAAGAAGGTATCAGTGTACTGATGTTGACGTTGGCCTGTTCTGGTCCCTGTCCAAAGTCAGCACCATCTCTATATGATGTAAGAAGGTATCAGTGTACTGATGTTGACGTTGGCCTATTCTGGTCCCTGTCCAAAGTCAGCACCATCTCTATATGATGTAAGAAGGTATCAGTGTACTGATGTTGACGTTGGCCTATTCTGGTCCCTGTCCAAAGTCAGCACCATCTCTATACGATATAAGACAGTATCAGTGTACTGATGTTGACGTTGGCCTATTCTGGTCCTGTCCAAAGTCAGCACCATCTCTATATGATGTAAGAAGGTATCAGTGTACTGATGTTGACGTTGGCCTATTCTGGTCCCTGTCCAAAGTCAGCACCATCTCTATATGATGTAAGAAGGTATCAGTGTACTGATGTTGACGTTGGCCTATTCTGGTCCCTGTCCAAAGTCAGCACCATCGTTATATGATATAAGAAGGTATCAGTGTACTGATGTTGACGTTGGCCTGTTCTGGTCCCTGTCCAAAGTCAGCACCATCTCTATATGATGTAAGAAGGTATCAGTGTACTGATGTTGACGTTGGCCTATTCTGGTCCCTGTCCAAAGTCAGCACCATCTCTATATGATGTAAGAAGGTATCAGTGTACTGATGTTGACGTTGGCCTATTCTGGTCCCTGTCCAAAGTCAGCACCATCTCTATATGATGTAAGAAGGTATCAGTGTACTGATGTTGACGTTGGCCTATTCTGGTCCCTGTCCAAAGTCAGCACCATCTCTATATGATGTAAGAAGGTATCAGTGTACTGATGTTGACGTTGGCCTATTCTGGTCCCTGTCCAAAGTCAGCACCATCGTTATATGATATAAGAAGGTATCAGTGTACTGATGTTGACGTTGGCCTATTCTGGTCCCTGTCCAAAGTCAGCACCATCTCTATATGATGTAAGAAGGTATCAGTGTACTGATGTTGACGTTGGCCTATTCTGGTCCCTGTCCAAAGTCAGCACCATCTCTATATGATGTAAGAAGGTATCAGTGTACTGATGTTGACGTTGGCCTGTTCTGGTCCCTGTCCAAAGTCAGCACCATCGTTATATGATATAAGAAGGTATCAGTGTACTGATGTTGACGTTGGCCTATTCTGGTCCCTGTCCAAAGTCAGCACCATCTCTATATGATGTAAGAAGGTATCAGTGTACTGATGTTGACGTTGGCCTATTCTGGTCCCTGTCCAAAGTCAGCACCATCGTTATATGATATAAGAAGGTATCAGTGTACTGATGTTGACGTTGGCCTGTTCTGGTCCCTGTCCAAAGTCAGCACCATCGTTATATGATATAAGAAGGTATCAGTGTACTGATGTTGACGTTGGCCTATTCTGGTCCCTGTCCAAAGTCAGCACCATCTCTATATGATGTAAGAAGGTATCAGTGTACTGATGTTGACGTTGGCCTATTCTGGTCCCTGTCCAAAGTCAGCACCATCTCTATATGATGTAAGAAGGTATCAGTGTACTGATGTTGACGTTGGCCTGTTCTGGTGTCCATCCAAAGTCAGCACCATCGCTATACGATATAAGACAGTATCAGTGTACTGATTTTTACTGATGTTGGCCTATTCTGGTCCTGTCAAAAGTCAGTACCATCGCTATATGATGTAAGAAGGTATCATTGTATCGATGTTTAGCTGATGTTGTATTAATTATTAATAGTTTTATTAACTTTTTGGAATTTAAATTTGTTATTCTTCTTTGTTTATTTACTAAATGCCGATAAATGTTCCATTTCACTTTGATTGTAGTAACTAATGAATTTTGGAGAAGCAATCATATTAATAAATAATGTCAATTAGCCAAAATATAGCTAAACTTGTTTGCTCCTTTAGTTTTATTGGCAAATACTGAGGAAAATATAAATAAGTGCATTGAGAATTCGTTTGGTAATTGAAGGGAAAATATGAGTGTTTGAAATGGTAATGATCCAACTTTATATAACCAATCTAGTGGATCAGAGTGTTTCTTGTCTTGTTTACAAACATCTTACCACCTTCATACATATATTTCTATTAACCTCCTCGACCAGGGATTCTCAATCTTTGGCCCATTCACCCCTCTCACCATTTCCCATAATGCCTTTCTCTCTCTCTCTCCCCCCCCCCCCCCCCAAAACCCACCCATTCTCATTCCAAGCTAGTCTTTTTCAAAAAAGTACATTTAAAATAATATGCAAATATTACTAAAAATTCTTTTATTTTTTCATTATATATATCGGGTTGAAAATCGAAGTAAAGAAACACACTTACAAACTGAAATTTTGGGGCAATCCGTCTTCAGGAGAAAAGAGAAAGGGAGACCAAGCACGTTGTAGACGCAACGGCAAGTATCCCATCAATGTATTAGACGGATTGCCCAAAAATTTAAGTTTGTAAGTGTGTGTTTTAATCTGTGTGTTATTCTTCTTCGATTTTGAACTCGTTTTGTGTCCTATATATATAAAATAAATTCAAAACGAAGGAAACGCACAGAAAGACACAGACATAACTCACATCGATATTTCGACCATCGTCGTCATCAGGAGGTGTGAAGAGCGAAGAGTCCCGCAGGAAGACAGGGCGGTACTGAACTCGGAGACCGCAGCCAGTACCCCACCACTTACCACCAAGCGGGAAGGGAGGGAAGGAAATAAAGAACCAAATTAAGACGTAAAAAAGAACGAGTAAAAATCATAACTATAAAAAATTATAAAAAAGTAGATAAATCAAATTAAAATTAATAAAGAAAAAATAAATAAATAAAATAAAAAATAAATAAATAAAAATTTTTTTAAAAAATAATAAATAAAAAAATATATATATATAAATTTTAGATAAGTAATCATATTAATAAGTAATGTTAATTAGCTAAAATATAACTAAACTGATTAATAAAATGAAGCATACTGAAATAAACTGAAGCATAAAATGATTAATGATGCAATAAGAATTTAATAAATAAATTAAGAGGTCAAAAACGATAATAGATTTCCCTACTCAGTAAACTTACTGTGGTCACAATTCACCCCCCCGGAAAACCCAAAATTCACACCCTGGTAGTGAATTTCACCACCATTTAGAACCCCTATATTAGACTTGTAATTTCAATTTCAAATAAAGGTTTTGTTGTTTACAAAAAAAGTTTCTGATTGTATATTTTATTAAATACATGAAAACGGAATAAAATGATACACGGTTTACTTTGATAACATATTTTGTTTGATAAAGTTTGCGATTTTTTTCTACTTTAAAACATTTAAAGATTTGAATTTGTTATATTACTCATCAGTGCTATATTGATGTCAAAAGTGAATAGAGTCTTAAGTACTTGAAGTTGGGACAATTGGTTGTTTATTCTGAGTGTAAGTGGGCGTTGTTCGCTCAACTGAACAGGTTCAGATCAGTTTAAGCTAAACACATTAGGGGTGCCTCTTAAATCGTATTTTTTATATTATACAATCAGTTTGTAGTTATATATTATTGGAACTTTTACAATAAACATAAATTGATAAACTGTTTTGTCCTTCAACAAATATTTCTAAATGGTTCAATTTGCATATGAATGTGTAGCAATTAATATGCACTAAAAACAACTAAACTAATTATTCTCTGCCTATGTGGCATTGTGTTAATATTTGTTCTGTCTTTTGCAGCATCTTCTGGAAGTGGATGACTATGACTTTGAAGAAGATTGTTATGGCTGCCCCCTTCCTAGCACACCAGTCAACCCTTCCCTCTTTGAAGCAGAGGTAACTCTACCTTTATATACTTCAATACATATTAGATAGGGGACAGGTTAACTCAGTGGTTAACGTACTCGCCTCTGAACTGGTAGGTCCGTGGTTCGATACCCACTCTGGCCCTCGATTTATTCACGTGGGCGGTGAATAAATCTGAGCGTGTCATCCCTCGGAGAGGACGTTAAGCCGTCGGTCCCGAGCCTGTACGTTATCAGGTATTCGTGAAAGATCCCTACTCTAAATATACTTGCATTAGACAAAATTTTGGACTCTCAGTGTAGAATAAATCTTCATTGTGTGGTATCACAAAGGGCCGAATGTTCGGCCTATGTGTGTTCCCTTCTGGGACAGCCATTGCAACCTAAAGCTTTGCCTGCTACTGTTACTACTACTACATGATTATTTACTCTAAATTACAGAAAAAAGATTTATTTTATACTGAGGTAAATGGATAAATCAAAGTCTCCACACAAAAGAAAAACTTTATCATTTACACTTATATTAATCGTCAGGTAAACTTCTACAATACAAATTACTAGTTAAAAGTTACAAAAATAACAGGAATTGTATACAATCAAATGAAATGTAGAAGTTTGTCTGATTATGAACACGGAGTCGAAACACATATAATAAAAAACTTCTTTTTTTTGTGTGGAGACTTTTATTTATCCATTTACCCCAGTACGAGTAAATCCCACACAATTACGGATTGTACAACTAATGAATTAAATTTGTTTTTGTTGCTCAGCTTAATTTGATAAACTAACTCCTCATTATAAGGTTGAAGAATACGACTTTCAGTTACTTTGCAAACATAAAGTTATGTTTGTATAGTGTAGTTTTTGTGTTATAGTTCCTCAATAATGACCAATATATTTCATTCGTCGATGTGGTTATCCTCAGTCTACAACAGCCGCAATCAAACCTTTCTCTCTTCCTGCTTCATATCGATTTTTGTTTTAATGTATAATAAACATAAACAAACTGTTTTGATTTGTAATTATGTCTCTCAAACTTTCGGTCATTCCATGAACAAAGCACAACAGATCGATGCTTTTTTATGTGAGACTCTTTAGCCATATAGAAGGATCCACTACAACCCTCCACAAGGTGGGTTTGTGACCGAGCCCATCGATGAGCCCAAGGTGAACCTCGCGGAGGTGGCTCGCACGTCTCCACATCAGATATAAAACCAAATAATCAGTAAGAGAAATAAATTTAAAACCTTAAGTGATTACTGGTGCTCTACAGAGTTCAGAGCATGAAAATAAATGAGAAAGACGAATTTATTAACATAAACTAACAGTATTCACCAATATTTGATGATTGTGATTGTGATTTAAGGCAAAGAACGGCCCTTCGCATAGTCTACCCTACCCACATTAGGCTGCCACTTACCAGTGTTACTAATTTTCTTACTTTTCCATTTCCGGATCTATCTTGGTCTCTATCAGTACGGCAATTTGAAGGTTGAGCGTATATCAGATTTGACTCATCAAGTTTGATTCTTTACTCTAATTAATGGCAGCAAAATAGTAAAATAGTGAGTGTTAAATTATAAAAAATCATTTAATACATTCCATTAGTTAAAAAAAGAATCAATTGACATTCTTTGTAAAAAAAATATTATAATTATGAGAAATTATAATAAAAAAAAAGAAGTATCACTCTACGGTAGATTTTAATAATTAATGAAACGTCTATTAAAGAATGAAAATTCCTACAATACCGTATAGACATTTGAATTATTTAAATTATTTTAAGTATTTGAATTTTTTAAAGTGTGATAATTTAAAATGAAATGTTGATTTTTTGCAGATCAGAGAAGCATTACGAGAAGGAAATATTGACCTTGGAACAATGGTCAATGCTGCTCGAGAACCTGCTGAAATATTTGTCAGAAAGGTAATTAATATAGAATAGCTTTTCTTTAAAAAATATTTTTTGTAAGTCTTTTAGCTTTAAATCAAGTTTCACAGTGATTATACACAAAGCCTGAGTTTAAGAATAGATTTTTATTCATAAGTCATTAGTAAATTGGGGATTCTAAATGTAAACCATGAGTTTATATTTTAGTATTTTCTTTTTTCATTCTTTTATTCACTCAAAAAAATAAATAAACCAGAGCAAGTTTTCTTGGTTTAATTGTTGACCTGGAGAATTTTTTTTTCCTAATTTCCGGATCACAGAGTAATTCCATTGTAATTCCCCCAATAAATATGCGCTACAGACCTCCCCTCCCTCCAATAAAGGAAAATAATTGAAGTAAAAATTACATATTTTTATAAAATTATATATATATATATATATATAGAGAGAGAGAGAGAGAGAGTTAGCATTTGTCTCCCTGATCTCTAATAAACACTTTTTTATATTTAAAAAAATTCTTCGGTATATTTTTTTAAATGTGGTATGTGATAACTATTAAAAACACATTATTCTATTATTATAATAATAAAGTCATTGTTATAACTACTTTCTTTATTTTAACATTTTAAATTTAAAATGGGTATTTTTCACTTTAATTATCTCTGTAATGTCGTTAATTAATATACATATATCCATAATTAAGCCAGATAATTTTTATGTTTATTGCATTTCTGAGTTACAACGTAATCGTGGGATCGTGTGCCAAGTGCGAAAAGATTTTGGCAACTGGTGATCAATCCGATGCTCATACTACGTTAGATTCTGTCAACTCATTTATGGTTTGTATTTAATTTCGGTTATAGAAAAAAGGATGAAATTATTAAAATTGATAATTTTTTTAAAAATTATACTTATAATTACTTACTTACGGCAAAAAAAATGTATTACTTTTCTAATGATTCTACTACTTCTCTAAAACTTAGACAAATAAATGCTAATTTCACCACAAAATAATTTTGTTATTTCATTTAAATGAATCAAAGTAGTTATACGTTGCAAACTTTCGCGATATGTTTTGGCATACTGGCCAGGAAAATTGGTAAAAAGGTAAAACAACGGTATCATTATTACTTTTCAAATTGTTATTATTTATGCTTCAAATGACCGCCGAGTTATTTTATGCATTATAGTGCTGTTAATTTGAATTTATTGTAGATTAAAATGAAAACTTTTATTACATTTATTTCCAGTTGATTAAATATTTACCTCATAGAATTTATGATATGGTACTGATAATTTCATTAGGAACTGTTCTCGAGTTGTACAAAATATTAACATCGTCTTAATGTTTAATTAAAGTAATGATGAAGTGGCGTAACAAGTATGTTTGCTGCCCCCGCTGATCATTCATAATCCTTTAACCTTCAAAATTCCAGAAAGTCCTCAATTTATTTACTTTCACCGAATTACAATCAAAGGTTTAATTTTAGACTGTTGTTATTAATCTCAACTTATATATTATTACAGTACTGGTATACACAAATAGGCATCATCAAAGAACACCAAAGATTTTTCAAAACAAAAACATTAAATTCAAATCAGAAAAAAATGTTAAATTAAGTGGCTACGCAAATAAATATAATACATTTTCAACCCATCAAAAAACTAGTTTTGAACAATTTAAACTAAATTTATTTTTAATTTGCAAGTATTACGGTTGAAAATCGTTTAAAAACAGTGGTTGAAGGACTGATAAAGTCTGCCCTCCGATGCTGAGTCCTTGAGGGAGTATTTTTCTTACTCTAAATGGTTATACGACAGAATAAGTAGAGATAGGATATAATTGATACTTGTTTAAAATGGACTTCAGTCTTTAGAATGGTTATTGTCCAGTTAGATTTTTTGTTTGTTTTAATTCTTTGCTAGTAAACTTTGGAATTTTAACGTTCACTATTTATATAAAAGATTTCACATAAACGCGTGTAATAACAACCAATGATCAAACCATAATATGAAATGGGAAAAGAAGATTAAGATCTTTCAACCGTAACAAGCGGTCTTCATCAGAGTCAAAAACTCAACTGCGCAATTGGGTTTTTGACTCTGACGAAGACCGCTTGTTACGGTTGAAATATCTTGGTCTTCTTTTCCCATTTTATAATGTTGTTTTGATCATTGATATATATATATATATATATATATATATATACAAAACACTTTTTCTTTTTCTCGGAGTTTGGTCAGGGTAAATATATGGAATCACCTTTTTGCCAACGTTTCGTCTTTATTTCAAGACATCCTCAGGGCTATAACCTAACAAAAAACAATAAACAATGGGCATTTTTTCTTCATTTCTACTTTAAAAACATCATAAACAAATTGAAAAAAGAACTTACTGAAGGCTTGGTTCTGTACATTTACAAACAACGTTAACTGTCAGGAAGCTACTCGGTGGAAGCAGAAAGTAACTGACAAAAAGAACGGCACTACGCGTGCTAGTCACAATTAATCACAATCACAATTAAGATGTGAGTTATGTCTGTGTGTTTCCTTCGTTTTGAATTTATTATATATATATATATATATATCAGCTCAAAAACGAAGAAAAGTGATACACAGAGAAAGAGACACACACTCAAACTGAAATTTTCGGATGATCCGTATTCATGAGAAAAGAGAATGGGTGACCAAGAACGCCGGAAACACAATGGCAGGAAACCGTCCCGGCAACCGAATCTGCCGCCACGCGCGCCCGTTTCAGGAAGTAATGAAGTAGAGACGAACAGAAATAAAATTAAAATTAAGACAAGCAGTTCTGGTTGATTGAAGGTAAAATAAACAACAGGAAGATAAATGAAGTATGAAAAGGAATGCGGTGAAAAATACCTAATACCTAAAAGCACGAATAAGGAAGATAACAGAGTTGGTAAGGCAATGAGAAACAATTGAAAATGAATAGAATAAGATCAATTAAAAAATAAATATAATAAAATAAAATAGATTAAAAAAAAAATTATGAACACTTAAGGTTTAAACCGGTTTGGTACGTGCCTTGAGCAACCAGATGTGGGCCTCCTCGGATGCTCTAAGAGTTACGGTATAGTCATCAGGGGGGATCTGTCGCAGGATCTGTACTCTGAAGCATTCATTAAAGGGCAGACCGTGGGAGTTATCTAACTTACGGAGGGATGGGAGGCAAGGATAGATAAAGAAATAAAAGGAAAAGAAATTATAACAAATGAAAACAAAAACTATTAGCACAAGTAAAAAACCCTAATAAAAATAAGTAAATAAAAGGAATAATGGATGAATGAGGTTAAGCCCAGGAGCAGATCTACCCCCCAAAAGACTAATTAGAGCTTCTTCTGAAGCTCTCAGAGTGACTTTTAAATTGACCTTCCCGTTGCTACCCATGCCAGTTCTCACGGACTCAGTTTTAATGACTGTTTCCATGTACAGGTCCTGAGACAAATAACTGATAGCAATTCAAAAGTTGATTTAGTTTAATTCACCAAGTTCTTGCGATTGTTGAGCTAAAATCAGCTGTTTTTTTTTCAGGTTTGGGAAGCTTCTTGGTCCGTATGCGAGTTCGCCCACTTACCCTCTTGGCTTCAGGACAACGACTATCTTCATGATGGCCACAGACCTCCCCTTCCATCGTTTTCCGCTTGTTTTAAATCTATTTTTAGAATACATACAGAAACAGGAAACATTTGGACACATTTATTGGGTTAGTTTTCAATATAGACCTTTTCTTTTTTGTAACTATTAGTCCTTACTACTTTTCTATTTTGTATTAAATTGTATTTTTTTGATGTCAGGTTGCATTGCTTTTGTCGGGATGATGGGATACTTCATGATCAGACCGCAGGAGGAGCTTACCTTAACAGATAAATTGGCGTTTGGTGTATTCTTCATTAGTGTCATTGTCTGTTTGGGATTTTCATTTGCGTTTCATACTGTGTGCTGTCATTCGGAATATGTTGGAAAATTATTTAGCAAGTTAGTATGTCATGGATTTTCATATTTTTATGATTGCAGCTAATTTTTCTTCAATTATAAACCTGCAGTTTTTTCTTTTTCAAAAATAACCATTGTAAATATTTCTTGAATTGATCCATTTGAAATCAATAAGTTAGAATAATGAATTATTCAACTGCTAATTCCCTAAAAATAGAATAGTTTTTTAACATTACTTTTTAATTAAATAATAAAAATCAAATTTTTCAAGTTCCATGAATATTTAAATCAAATGTTTAATATGTATTAATATTATTACATATTATTTAATATGTATTCATTTAATGTTCAATATATTTTCAAAGATACGTGAACATATTTTACTTTTCTTTTAAAAACCATAAATATTTTGTTTTATTCAACTTTCCATACATTGTTTAATATAATACTTTTCAGTAGAAGATATTTTCAAGCTATTATATATTTTATTTCCCAGATTTATTTCATTTTAATACTGTAGTGGTTCTCTACTTTTGAGTAAAACAATATAACCATTTTTTTTTTAGAAGTTAATTTAATAATTTTCAAAAGGAGGTTTCTTTTCTGTACAGCTATGTATCTGTCAGCATACTACATTCATGTTACAATTAATAATTAATCACAGCGAATATATTGATTATATAAATAAGTTGTTAAACATTTGAAAAAAGGGGGTTAGGTTTGCTCAGTGGTTAACTTACTCGCATCTGAACTGGTAGGTCCGGGGTTCGATACCCACCTGGCCCTCGATTTATTCACATGGGAGGTGAATAAATCTGAGCTCGTCGTCCCTCGGTGAGGATGTTAAGTCATCAGTTCCGAGTCTGCACGAAGTCAGGTACTCGTTCAAGATCCGTACTCTAAATACACTTGAGTTAGTCAAAATTTAAGACTCGTAATGTAGAATCAATCTTCAGTGTGCGGTATCAGAAAGGTCCTAATGTTCGGCCTGTATGTGTTCCCTTGTGGGACAGCCACTGCAACCTAAAATGTTGCCTACTACTACTACTAACATATGTAAAATAGTTCAAACGTCGTTAAACTTTTGATAATGAGTGACAGACATTTTATTATAACATAAACGTTTCTTCATATTTTAATAATTCTGCTACTTGCACTTAAATTATTGGTGTTGATTTATATGTGTAATTGTAAGGGAGGATAAAAGAAATATGGGGTTTATAAATTCTTTAATATTCTCTCTCTACTTTACTCTTTCTTCTTTTATTATGTTGGACTCTTCCTACTGCTATCTGTCCCAGTCTTTCTTTCACTCTCTCCCATTCTTTGAAACTCAGTATTATGTTTTGAGATACACTCAACCCTCGAATATATTAATAGAGACCAAGACAGCTCCGAAAACAGGAAAGTAGTTGACAACATGCCGTGTTGACAAGTTGACAAGACGTGCCATGTACATAACCTCACTAAAACTCTCTAGAAGGACTAGGCTATCACAATTTCATTTACTTTAACATACTTCACATTTCATTTAAATAATTACTATTATAATAAACTTTATAATGATTAAGAAAAAAGTCTATCCTACTTTTGATGGCTCACCAAGACGTACCATAGGATATATAGGCTAACCTCAACACAGTTTAGTAGGGCTAGACCGCTGAATACCGTATTGTCCGATTTGAAAAGATGAATGAAATGGAAGTAGAGTATGCATATGAGAAGGGAGGATAGCTAAGCTATTCTCTGCCTCACCTTGTCTTCAATCACAATCATCAAATACAGATGGATAGTTAGTTTATGTTTATTTAGTATATTGTTTATGCATAATAAAGGTATGCATAAATGCAGTTTGCTTAAGATTACGAAATTGGAATAGCCTAGGTTACTCTTTCTCTCTCTGCTTACCAATACCCGGATGATAATTTGTTCTATTGGGAAGAAAAAAATTATGGAAAAACGAGGTTCGAGTGTTTTCTATTTATGTATAATTATTATTATTGGTATTAAAAATAGTTATTTTTGGGAAATATTAATAAGAAAACTAACTTTGATTGAATTGGTGTTTGATGCAGACTGGACTACTGTGGTATTTCCGTACTGATTACTGGCTCCTTCATTCCCTGGCTATACTACAGCTTCTACTGTGATGTCTACTTCCTTCATAGAATCGTCTACATGACCACTGTGATAGTTCTGGGCATGCTGTGTATGATCGTATCTCTTTGGGATCGATTTAGCGAGTCTCGTTTCAGGACCTTCAGAGCATGTTAGTCTTCTTTTTTTTCAATTCCTTCTATTTATTCTAATAGCGAAATTAATTATTTCTGATTTGGTTCTTATAAAATGTGCATTTTACACCTTACTTGTCGCCCATCCGTTCTTAATGTATTTAAAGGTTTCCTGAACTGTTTTATATCTACTGAATCTCCTACATTAGAAAAAACATTTTACCAGGCCTAATGATATTTTAAAAAAAAAAATTTAAACAACTTTCTGAGGTAAAATGGATAAACAAACAAAAGTCTCCGCAAAAATTAAGTTTTATTCAACACAACAACAACCAAAGTTCACCAAAGTGAAACACCACATCCTTTGGTGTCTTCCTGATGATGAACACAAAGTGTTCGAAACGCGCTGTTGTTGTTGTTGAATAAAACTTAATTTGTGTGGAGACTTTTGTTTGTTTATCAATTTTACCTCAGAATGAGTAAATACCACACAATTACGGATTTCACATCTAGTGATTCATAAACAACGTTTTAATAACATACTTAATACTTAACTGATCTAAATGATCATTCATAACTGGAATTATTGATGTTATTTGTAACAAGTAGCGTCTTAATTAGTAAAATTTCAAAAAGTGTTTCTTGAAAATTTGGTCCAAAGAATTAACTGCTCTTGATTATAATCCAACGTTTCGACAAAAATTATTTGGCAGTTTAGAGTTTAAAAAAGAATTTATTCAAAACATAATTAGCGAAAAAAACGCAAGGAACAAACAACAATAAAGTAAAAGAAAAAAAAATTGACAGTGTTATGAGTAATACTGCAGAAAACAAAAATACAGTAAGAAAAAATCTGGAGTGGCCTACACTCTACTTTACTATAAGTAACTTAATGTCAATTTTCTTGAGTATATAAAACATAACGTCTCATTTAAGCATAACGTCAACATCTAAATGGGATATAAGTATTAGCCTTTCATTCCTGAGGTAGTACAGATAGTGATTGAAGGACATATCATTTTATAAGCTTATTTTTGTACATCACAGATAATTTATTATTTGCAAATAATTGCGTTAGTATAACTACAGCAGTAATAACATTTTTGAAAAACCAAAGTGAACATTTCTTGAAACGATTTATTCTCCTACAAGAGAATGGCTTTCGTTCAAACAGTCAGTAGATTTCTTACATCGTTTACTCGACATCCTTCTACATTGAATATTAAAGTAAAATTTTTAAATTTAAAACAGAAAAATACCCTTTTTTTCTCTGAAAAACATCTTAAACTGCGAAGAAAATGTTGTTTTAAGGTGATTTGTTAATTAAAGATGTACGATAATTACATTTATTAATCTCTAAACGAAAGATTCAGATTATGAATTATCATTTACATTTTTGGTCTTTTATAGAATTATCATACTGGGAATTTTAATCTTTAAAATAATAATAATAATAAGCTTCTTAGTATTTAAAAAGATCATTTTTCTTCCCCTTTGTTAAATAACATATATACGAATATTTTCTGAGTGAGTGTTATCATTTTCCTGCACAATATTATTCCTCTTACATCTCATATAATTCAATAAACAATTTAAACTGTTCCTTTATAAAATCAATTTTATCTCAGTGGATTCGCTCAAAAAATTTCTAAGTCAATGTAAACAATGTAAAAAAATACAAAAAATTCGACAAGTATAGCAGGTGATCTCTTAGTCTAGGGTAAACAAAGAGTTTTTATATCGTTATTGCCCTTTCCCGTAATTAAAACTTCATGATTTTTTTTTATGAATTGCTAATTTTTTGTTCCATTTTTGGTCAAATTTTCATTATTTTATAACGAGCCGTTTAGCGTCAAAAAAACATTTTCTGAAAACACAAATCGTACTGTAACGCCCCTTTAGCGAATGTAATTTTAGAAAAAAATATCTCAACTCATTCTCCACATAATGTTCTATTTTTAGGCATAGTTTCATTTTGATCCATCAAACAGTATGGCTTGTATCGCTCTCACAAGGTTTGAGATTGAATTATAAGTCAAAATTTTTACATTTTATTGAAAAAAAAAATATTTCCGGTTGTTTTAATATTCTGAATATATTTTTCGTTTGTTGCATTTGAAACCACAAAGATAATGTCAAAATTTCAAAACTCTAGGGTTATCAGTTTAGGAGAAATAAATGCTTTAAAAAAAACGGTTTTTGGCAAAAAAAGTGACTTTCCCATCATGCATAATTCTTCCCAAACAATAGGGATCTTCGTCTTTATGAGGCCCATTTTTGTGTAAAATATCAACTTGATCCATCAAAGATTCTGGACCGTAGCGTGGTAACAAGCAATGCTAACACACGCACCCACACACACACAGACATCATCGTAAAAACGTCATAAAACGACTTCTGGGACCTCAAAACATGTAATTCTGTCAAAATCTCGAGATCGAATGTTTTCACGATCACTATACTTTACTTATAGTAAAGTAAAAATTACAAACAATACGAATAAGTAAAATATAAACAAATTAAAAGGAAATCAAAAATCTAGGAAGTTATTTCTTTTAAAGAAGGAAAACTATTTAAGTGAGATTCATTTATCTAACAGCATCGTATCAGACACGAAAACAAAGGGAGGTTACATAACCTTAAAACAAACACAAGCCACCCCTCCAAGTTTAAATTAATTACTGTATAATAGAGTTCAAAAAAAAAAAGATTAAATAAAAGGAGCAGAAAAAAAACAAAAATAGAGGCACTGCAGAATAGAAAAGAAACGTTGGCTTATAATCAGGAGTAGTTAATTCTTTGGACCAAATCCTCAAGAAACCCATTTTGAATTTTAGGAATCAGTGGTAAAGAAGCTGTATCATGATTATTTAGTATTATTTATTAATTTATTTTTTTGCGATACGTCTAGTGAAAGGTCTGTGAGATAATTACAAAAATGTATGACTGATTGTCTTATCTGTTATAACGCATCACATAAATATATCATGAATTCATGAATAAATAATATAAACGATGACTCTAAGATGATTACAATGTCATTACGTAGTCTGATTTTCTTACAGTAGTTTAACATGAGACCGACTTAGGCCAAAATGGCTTCACGGCTGCTGATAGTATCCAATTGTGGTCGCAAGCACACAGTGATTTGTATTTCCACTATTACTTTTTAAAACGTTTTCTCTTTAAAAGGGTGAAATCAATTATAATGACTTTGCGATTTTCATTTATTGAAGTTTGAATTTTTATAAAGTCTTTTTTTGGTTACTTTTTCCTTTCAAAATGATTGGAAAAAGGGGACATATATAGAAAGCATGAGAACCATGGAACATATTTTTGGAAACTCTTATTCAATGCCTTTACGTAAAATATAAATTAATAATCAATTCTTATCCATTAGTCTTCTAACATTATAAGGTTATACGTGTTAACGTATATTAATAGATTATGTATAAATTTTTTGAGAGACACAACAACAAATTCCTTGTATTATTTTAGTAATATGTTTATATTAAAATTCATGTTTTAATTATAAATGATGAAAAAACTAGTGAATATTATATATTTTGAATTTGGTTGAACTGTGAAAAATTAATATAAATTTGTATTCACTTAATCTAAAACAATATTTTCTTGCTAGAGTTTCTAAACCATAAAACTTTCAATAGTGTTTAATTTATTACTTACACGTAAGAAATATGTCTATTTGTACATTTTGTTTGGATAATTAACAGTTCAATAACAGTGATATTGGTAGAATAGTCATTTTATAAATACCAAAATTATGCTTCACTCTGGTAGAAGTCAATAAAATAGTGATTTGCCTACTTAAATATGCTTTTATATCCATAATAGTGTTTATGATGTATTATTAAATATAATTATATATCATTAGTTGTGCAATCCGTAATTGTATTGTATTTACTCATTCTGAGGTAAAATGGATAAACAAATGAAGTTTTATTGAACAACAACAACGCGTTTCGAACACTTTGTGTTCATCATCAGGAAGACACCAAAGGTTGTGGTGGTGAAGAGTTGTCCACTGAAAACAACATGTTCCCAACTAGTTGTTTTCACTGGGCCAACCCTTCAGCACCACATCCGTGGTGTCTTCCTGATGAAGTGTTCGAAACGCGTTGTTGTTGTTGAATAAAACTTCATTTGTGTGGAGACTTTTGTTTGTTTATCCATTTTACCTCAGAATAATTAGATATTATTATTGTTCCGTTTCATTTATGTTGTTGGTGAAACTACAGGTGTCTTGACTTGTTTGATAGGTGTTGTTCGCTAATAAGGAGATTGAACTGTTGCAGGTTTGTTTGTTGTTTTCGGGTTGAGTGGAGTGATTCCTGCGATTCATTACTGTATTGTTGAGGGCTGGCTGAATGCCCTTAGCTATGCTTCACTTGGTTGGCTCATCCTCATGGGCTCACTCTATATTCTTGGCGCTCTTTTATATGCTTCCCGTGTTCCAGAAAGATTTTTTCCTGGAAAATTCGATATATGGGTAAGTGAATATATTCCTATCTTTCTTAGATGTATAGTCAACAATTCTGATTCAAAATGTAATAAAATTGTATTTCGATATTGAAATACAGTGAAGTGATATCACTTCACTAAAATGATTGTAGCTTTGGAGATTGAACAAATATTAGTTGGAAAAGAATGATTAGTAGGGAGGTTAAGTTAAAAATCCTAACAAATTCTCTTTACATTCATAAAACATTAACAGTTGTAACATTTATGTTAAAATTTCTGTTTCGCACATCTTTTGTGTATGCAGATTTCAGCATCTTCGAAATATTTTTACTATATATATGGGTCAGTTTTTCGATTTTCAAGGTTATTACTTTTGTTTTGGCCAGTCTACATTCATCTTCAGGTTTAAAATTGTACAGTAATTTTCTTCTAACCTAACCTGTATGAAAAAAAAAACAACAAAGAAATGTATTTGCCTTCCAATATGAAACAGATGTACACTCCATACCCTCACCCACTTCCATCCTATTCCCAGTCAGTTGTACCACAGACACTCACTCGTAGGTTCGACTCTCTTCCTTATTTTATTTTATATTATTTTTATTTTGTACTATATTTACTTTGTACATAAATAATTCTATGATGATAGTGATTTTTTAGTTAATACCTGAAGAAGAACACTACGTGTTCGAAACGCGTTGTTTATACCATTAAAGTTTAATATTACCCTATATTAATTCGTTAGATTTTTACCCTACAGTAATTTTGCTTATGTCATAATTAATCTGAAATCTTCCGTTAAACTATTCACAAAAATAAGAACTGCCAACCCTCCACTAAGAGCGTCTAAACCAAAGATATTAACTGTGCTAAAAACCTGCTTGACTGCAGAACTACTTAGAATTATTAATGGCCCAAATTCTTCAATAATTTTGCTATTTCGTTTGTCAATTTAAGAAAATGATGCAGTATGTATGTATAAATAACTTCCGAAATATAAAACTAATACTACAAATACTCTAATACTATAATGCTAAAAATACTAAAACTAATAATATAAATAAAACTAAAATAACTTTTTGTTTGTCTAATTTAGTGGAACGCAAGAAATACACCCATCTAAACACCGACAAACACTCATTCTTCGCATTATTTAAACGTCTGTCATGTTTTACCAACAACATGAAATTACTAAACAACAACCACAATTACTAAAAAAAAAAACTCAAAAAGTTACCAATAAATTGGCTTAAAATATACCAGATCAAATTAGAAAGGTGAGAATCTCTCGTTAAGATTCTTTAATAACTTAAGTTAAGATTCCTTTAATCGTTAAGATTGAAAATTATAAAAACGCCTGGAGCAAGCAGACATGTTGCCATGTCCAGTAGTTCGGACTTGGGTCAGATGGAAGGAAAAGAAGAGGTACGATAGTGTGTTAAAACTCATTCTTCATATTGACTTCCGAGTACTCGCCCATCACTAGTCACCTTATCGCTGTTCTAAGGGTGGAAAGTATGCCTCATTTGCAGAATTCAGTAGAGTTTTTGTTTTTTTTTTCTTTTTTAATCATTGATATTGAAATAGTTTCAGAGCCACCAGATCTTCCACTTCATCGTGTTCGTAGCTGCCTGCATTCATTATCACAGCATCACGGAAATGGCCAGTTACAGGTTTTCCGTAAGCACATGCATGGCTCAAACCGCAGCAGTGATTCTCTGACATCCACACTCCTGCCTCACCAATAGCTACTTTTACTCTCACTCTCTACTACATTCCTACATTAAATAAATTTTACTTTTGTTATCCTCTTTTTTTTTTTTGTTGTTCTTGTTGTTGTTGTTGTTGTAAAAATGGACCAAACTAGTTTAACAAATTATTTATGTTTTTAGGTAGGTTATCGGCATTTTGATAAATAAAAATGAAAAAAAAAAATTGTCCAACCAAATTCTTCCATAATTTCTAGTTGAAAGGAAATTTACTTCTATTCAAAATACTAGGTGTAGTAAAGCGTACAATTCCTTCATTCCCACCTCCAAATTCCAGGTTTAAAGTGTTTCCCCAGGAATAAGTGAATGGGAATAATACCGTGTCAATGAAGAAGAAGTACAGGCTACCTAAGTTCTTTTATATTTCAAACAAGAAGCTTACAGGAAACTCTTTTGGTAGAGTGAATAATTTATTTTTGAAGTTACTATGATGACCAAACAGTATTTCTTAAGAATTCTTAAAGTTTTCATTGATTCTATTGTTTTTGAAAGAAATTCTTTATAACTGTTTAAATAAAAAAAATTTTTTTCTTAATTAATTGATAAAATCTTAATGTTTATGATTTTTTGTTAGAATATATTAGTTTGTTAATTCAATTTATACAAATATTAATTTACCAAAGAAAGATGACGGAACTGTCAGAATATGTTTAAAATTTCCTTTTTTTCTACTTTTTTTACTTTTTCAGTCGTGAAGTATTTATCTCTGTTAGTACAAAACCTTGTAAAATCGTATGAAACATTTTAGTACCCGTCCAAGGACGCGGATTCTCCTTAGATATTAGTTTTAATTGTAAAGGTTTTAACGAAAACCCTTAATCGTATTTAAAATAATCGTAAAATGTTTGTTTTTTTTCCCCTATTTAAATGATAGATATGAAATAATACACCAAAGATACTGCAAAACATTAAGAATATGACTAAAACAGAATTTTCTATTTCTTTAAATAAGTTGCCTTTTCTCTCAGGCGTTTTTCTATTACTACAATTTTTTTTAAATAACAGAAAAACATTTTTTTTAATTTCTTTTAGATTTAGATTTTTTATTGCCGAATATATTTGTAAATTTTCCAAGATAATTTACTACCTAATGAAGTGTTTTTTTTTGTTGTGGTCAATAACAGTTGAAAAAAAAAAAGAAAATCAAATTGATGCAGGAATTACTGTGTTTAAGATTTATTGATCAAAACTTTCTATTTTCAAATTTCAATATTATCTTATTTAATTCTTGAGACCTGGAATTTAGCACAATTAGAAATAATTTGTTTTTTGAAATACAAGAAAAAAAACAGCATTTTTTTGTAGGATATATTTATCAATATGTCATATCTGTTTTTATTTAATTATCCTATATGTGATAATTTGGTCCATTTTAGTGGTAGCCACTATTTGTTTAAACATTTATATAAGAAATTAAAATGTTTGTGAGAGTAGATCCAATACCCAGAAATCTTTCTTGTGAGGATTTTATATTTTAATGTTTGTTATTTTTTTAGGATCAAATGTTGCCTTATACGTAAAGTAGAATTAAAGTGATTGTCGACATCCGAGAATTGATTTATACTGATTGTGTCCGTTGGATTCAAGGTTTCAGAACCCTTTCAAGGAAGTAGTTTTTATTTCTTTTGATGCTAATGTTTCCTTAAATAAATTGTTTAGTAAATGTAAACAAACTTTCTTTAATATTTAGTTGCTTTTTATTAAATGAGAAATTTACTTTTTAAACTAGAGTAGTTACTTAAATTTTTATCAGTTCTTGATCTGTAAAAATGTTAAGTTTTTTTTTTCATAAAAAAACATTATCAGGCAGATCATTTTGTAATTACTGTCAAATTTACAAATTTTGCACTACAGTTTATCGATATATAACTTAGTGCAATATTCTGTATGCAGCGATGTATCCTGAAGTGGGAACAAGAAAAAAGAAAGCAACAGGTAAATTGAAAGTTTATCTACAAATACAAATATTGAATGTTTATTTTTTGTTTTCAAAGTCAATTCTGAGAGAAAACAGCTGTATGAAAAATATTAAAATTAGAACCAAAGAGTTCTTTATAAACATTATTTTTTTTTGTACTTAAAAAGAAAACTATTTTATGGTGTGATTTAAACATTTTAGAGAAGCTAGAACGATATATGATGTCAAGTATGATTACACCCCTGTTAATTTTGTTTCATTATTCTTACCGTGGGGATTTGTCGTTTTTATTCTTCCATTTTGAAAGAATATTGTCAATTAAATGAATCGTAATGCTACAAAACATACTACAATGGTTAACAAACTGAGTTACACCTCTTTTGTTTTTTGTGTGATGTTTTAACAAAATACATATGGAGGGTTTATTAGTAAGTGAAATGAATGGATATATATATATTACTATAAGCAGTTAATTGTTCAGTTGTAATTAGCTGCGGTCTACGAATATTTTGAAGTCTGTAAAATGCTGAGGAGTGTAAATAACTGTAACAATAAATACCTATGGTAATTGTATTACTCTTTTCTCACACAGATTTTTTCAAAAAATGAAAAAACCGTTATCTAAGATTTGAGCTTAGCATGGTTTGGAGGATTGGGTTTTTCTTGATTTTCAGGAGGGAATGACTATATTTTAATGATTAACAAATTTCAATTGCATCCAAATAAATGTACTTGCATCTATTTTTGAAATGTTTGTGCATTAATTCGGTTTAGAAAATAGTGTCTTATCAGATGACATTCTGTGCTATACACTAATTGAGATAGTTGCTCAAAGTTCTGCTTTTCAATGTGGGATATTACATACGGCAAACGATGATAAATAGATCGGCAACAAACTGACGAACGTTAGTTGCACTGACGTTGGAATAAGGAGTCCAACAACGTCCCCTTGATTTTGATTGAGGTACACCAGAAAAAACTCGCAGAATACACAGGGATCATAGGGGCCAGGTTAGCTCAGTTGTTAATCTACTCTCCTCTCAATGGTAGGTCCGGGGTTCGATCCCCACCTGGCCCTCGATTTATTCTCGCGGTGGGTGAATAAATCTGAGTACGTAGTCCTTCGGAGAAGGACGTTAAACTGTCGGTCTCGAACCTGTACGATGTCAGGTACTCCTTGAAGATCCGTACTCTAAATAAACTTGAGTTAGGCAAAATTTAGGACTCCCAATGTAGAATCAATCTTCATTATGTGGTATCACAAAAGGCCCAATGCTCGGCCCATGTGGGTTCCCTTGTGGGACAGCCACTGCAGCCTAAAGAGTTACCTACTACTACACAGGGATCATTTTGTCTCAGCCGGAAAACGCCACACAAGAACACAATTTTCTGTAGATGATAATCAAAGAAGAGAGGCGGAGTTAAACTTATTGTAGTCAAAAATATTTCGGTGAAAAACTTTATCTCGTTTTTTAAGGGTCCTGAAATGTGTTAAAAGTTGCTGATGAGTGTTTTCGGCACGGCAGTGTTCCATGCTTTCGCACAAATGAGAAGCAAATATGGAGAACTGTGTGTTGATTTCTTTGGTTGAGTTGAATGACAATGGAAATTTGACATACTTAAATTCTGATAAATCTATTGCAGCAATTTTGAGAGAGAGATTAGATGATCTAATATAGACTACCATTGTCTTACTTAAGGCAACTTCAGTGAGATTTTGTAACGTGACTTCCACTATCTGCAACCGAAAGAAATGAAGCATCGGTCTTATCACTGCAGCGGCTAGTCAGCGCAATACCAAAGGCTTCTAGTTTCATGTACTTCAAGTTGAATTGTCAAAAAGCTTAATCTTAATAGTTTAGTTCTGAGATTTTCAACAGCCTTCTTTGCGTGCGACTTAATTGTCTAGAACAACCGGAAAGGATTTAATTTACTCAGAGTTTAATTTCCGCTTCTAACAGTTTGGGGAGTTTAAGATCATCTATCTTTTTTATAAAAATAAACCAGTTTTCAAGAAGCAGCTACATCATATGTATGGCCTTGATAATTAAGTATATGTATACACGAGTATAATTAACTCCAGTCCTTACTTTACTTCCCCTCTTAGTAAAAACTCCTATCCTGTTACTTCTGATACATCTTGCACCTCCTGTACTGTGTTTACCGTTTGGATTGTACTCGATGTGATGCTTTTTTATGTTGGCTTGGCTTCAACCAAGCTGATCCTACGTATGAAAAATCACAGGGCGTCCGTTGGTCAGCGCAGTGACTTACCCATAGCTATCCATGCTAATTCCCATGACCTCCGTTTCGAAGATTGTTTCAGGGTTCAAATCCCCGAGTCTAATTCCGATGTCACCCTTAGAGCTTCCGAAGAGGCATTCATATGCCTCTTTGGGGCTTGCTCTCCTCCTCGTCTTAACCTCTACCGTTAATTTTTTCTCCTCATTGTTTATACTTTTTCTTTTTTAATTTTATTTGCATTCTTATTGTTGTTTTCATTATTATTTCATTATAAGATATATTTTTTATCTTGTTTTATAAATACATATTGGAGGGATTTATTTTTCCTCTCCTCCGCTGAGGACCAGCATTGCGGTGGTTCCACGAGTTACTCTGGAGGCCAGTAGCAGTTTGCTTCTCAACGCGACCCACCAACGACCAACGATTCTTTCCACGCACTGTAGTGCGCGTTGTAATTAGCAGTTCCAGGTCACGGACCTACTACTGCTGAGTTTCTGTACTGCTGTTTGTGGAGTCAGTAAGTAAATGTCTGTAGTCTTTTTTTGTTAATTCATTATACATTATTTCGTGGTCGTCTGGTTTCTTGGGTCGTGAAATGTTGTCAGTCTAGGGTGTGGCTTTCTATTTCAACATCAGCGTCTATGATGTTATGGTTGGGAGTTCTTAGGGATAAGCTATGAACAAGGGGTTTGGATGGGGTGGGATTTTCGTGTCCTCATTGGACCAGTCTATTTGTGAAGTTGTCAATTGATTCTAACCTGAGGTCTCTTTGAATGTGGGTACTTTGCACTTCTTCCCGATGACGACGGATGTCGAAGTGAGTTCTGTATTGACTTTCTGTGTTCTTTCCTATGTGTTAAAGTATATATATATATATAATATTACTTAATTTTCCTGATATTGCGACTATTATAAGCCAGCATAGTTTTGAGGATAAATATTCGCTTTCTGGACAGCTTTTTGAAATAAAAAGTTTTGTCGTTAATCCACCAATACTGGCTATGATCACCCATTTACATCCACACCGCTAACATGGAGAAAGTTTTCTTTAAAGCATTAACTTATTACTGCTGACGCTTAATAAAAATCTAACCACGCATTCAATAAATTTTCTCTTGTTTGATGTTCATCTTCCATTTTATAATAGATTTAGATTTTTCCTATTGTTTGGAATGACAGATATGAGACTGCAGACAGGAAAGTAAGAGAAACTCTGGAATAGAGGTTTGTCTGTAATGTTTTCAAACTTGTCTTCAACTCGATGTAAATTGTCTCTCACTTTCTTCCCAGAATATATGCCAATTGAGTTATAGGGGCAAAGTCTGGTGGCTTTGTATTTCACCTCTCTCCCCTCCAATGTTTAGTACGCCGTAGGGTCCCTGCTCAATGTCTAGATCATAATATGACGTAAACCGGTATTTCATACTCTATTCAGGGCTGGCTCCTTAACCAGGTTAGGTAAAGATGGATTTATCACTCTCTATCGGTCGGGCCAAAAGTGATAACCCAGTTTTGATCTCTGTACCCTATTTATCCAAGTGGCCCCACTGGTGTCAACCTTGTATTGCGGAGGAGAAAGCTTGCTAAATTCATTCTTAAGTCTTGTTATTTGTAGGGTGTGTTATTGAGCTATGAGAATAGTGATACTTATCCTTTCCACTTGAACAACTCATCTGTTAAATACACAAAGTACGATAAATTCTTAACTGTTTTAGCAATGCTTCAATGTAATATAAAATGTTTTCTTTGTAACCCAGCAGCAAGGGGCTAGGTTAGCTCAGTGGTTAACGTACTCGCCTCTAAACTGGTTGGTCCGGGGTTAGATAGACACCTGGCTCTCGATTTATTCACGTGAAAGGTGAATAAATCTTGAGTTAGACAAAATATAGGACTCCCCATATAGAATCAATCTTCATTGTGTGGTATCACAAAGGTTCCAATGTTCGGCCTATATGTGTTCCCTTCTGTGAGAGCCACTGCAACCTAAAAGGTTGCCTACTACTACTACAACTACTTCTACTAACCCAACAGCAAAAAGTTTTATTCCTCTCTGTACAGTGTCGTGCACCACGAGGAAGTTATCACTGAGAATCGAGATGGAACACTCTCTAGTCCACTTCTAATTTAGCTTAACACATGAGCTACATTTATCTTTGTATATTTTGTTAAATAAGTGAAAAGTGAGAATAAAATAACGATTTTTGTTAATTCAATAAATTCTTGCTCCATCTACTCTAGGGTCTATTTATTGTAAACTGTTGCAAAAGATTGTAAAAAGGTAATTCTGTGAATAAAGAAACAGACATTTGAAACTACTTTAATTATGGTAAACAATTTTCTTTTACGAAAATAAATCACATCAATGGTATCAATACACATATAGTAAGTAATACTTTCTACTTTGGTTATTCTTATTCTGAATAAAATTAACAGTTTAAGGTACTTAAATAACCAAACATCATTAAGAGTTTATAAACAAAGGTGTAATTATACCTTTGAAACAGTATATATGGATGCACATATATGCTGTACAAACATGGAATGAGAACATATCACAGTTACAGATTTACATGTCTAATGGTCATAACAAACAGAACATCTATTTCTAAACAAATTAATTAAAATAAAAAAAAAATAATATTTACATATAACAATTCAATATCATTAAGGTACACTTTTTAGAAATTTAAAACACTTATAGTAAATACAAATAAACTAAAACCGCTATTTTTACAAAAAAATATATATGTATGTATGTATATATTAAAACTCTGGCATAAAGCAAGTACGGTATGGTCACAGATATCACATCCCGTTGGATTTCAGACTTCACCGTTATAACAAATAGTAAAAAGAATGATTTACCATGCGCAACAACCAATTTAATAATGTTAGAAAAAGAGAACTCTCTATGGCAAGAATTTTGACAAAGTTAATATTAATAACTATAAATTCAAGCTCAAAAAAGAATAGTAACACAGAGAAATAGACACACCTGCTAACTGAAATTTTCGAATAATTCGTCGAGAGGCGAAAAGAGAGTGGGAGACCACCAACAAGCCGGAAACATAACAGCAGGTAACCGACCTGGTTACCAGAACTTTTCTCCTAAAGACGGATTATCCGAAAATTTGAGTTAGGGTATCTTTCCGATTTTAAGGTAACTCAGAATTATATTCAAATAGTATTCGCAAGTTTCCGATTAGGTATGGTTTAGCAGAGTTAGAAATAACCCAGTTCAATACTATTTAAATGGTCAATAACTAAGCATTTGATAAAAATGTAATAAATAAATTGACATTCGTAAAAATGACATTCATCAATAATACTAATTGGACCAATCAATCACTTCCATTTTCCATTCATTTAAATTTACGCTTCTAAATAACGGTTCAGAAACCATTATGAATCCATTTCCATGATTAGACTTTTAAATCAGCAGGAAACAAAATGGGTTGCTTGCTAACATAGCAAAATAAAGAATTTCTTTTGGGTTTATAACTACAAAAAGATCACTCCAAATAATTACTCAGTCTAATATAGAATGAATGAAATAAAATTATTATGTTTTAGAATAGAAAGAACACTAGCACTGAATTATAAAAAAAAAAACTTGAAAATTTCAGGAAGAGTTTAGGCCAAATGATGGCAAAATCAAAGTGTTGAATGAAATGAAGAATAAGGATTTTTAATGGTCGTGGCGCTCAGAAGGAGGTAGGCAAACGGGAAGAATCGCACACTCGGCTGAACCTGCAGCCCCATCCGGAAAGCAACTCTCCTGGTTACTTCCTACCCTGTTCCCACTTACTTCCTGCAAAGTAAAAAAAAATTGACAAAACGCTTTTAACTTATAATAATTATCTTAAGCTATGTAAAGTTCTTTATTAATGGATATTTAAAACGAATATTGAAGGTGGCCAGGTTAGCTCAGTGGTTAACGTACTCGCCTCTGGGCTGGTAGTCCGGGGTTCGATCCCCCCATTTGGCCCTCAATTTATCCACGCGGGAGGCTGAATAAAATCTGAGTTCCCTCGGAGAGGACGTTAAGCCGTCGGCCCCGAGCCTGTACGATCTCAGGTTCTCGTTAAAGATCCCTACTCTAAATATACTTGAGTTAGGGCAAAATTTAGTACTCCCAATATAGAATCAATCTCTTTGTTTGGCATCACAATGGGGGCAATGTTCGGCCTAAGTGTGTTCCTTTGTGAAACTGCCACTGCAATAAATATTTAGAAAATGAGAAATTTACGATAAATTTTCAACAGTTTTAATATTAAAGTTCTTTATTTTCATTTACACTTGTAGGCACAGATGGTACAATATATTTATGCATAAACCACACTTGAATATTTGAACAAACTTTTTAACCGGCAAAGGCGTTTCACAGTCTTAAATCACAGCCAACCACACATGTGCAGATGACTTTTAACGTTGTTCTCTAAATTATGTTTGAAATTAAACCGGATTTTGTAATAGCCCGAAAGTTTTTCAAATGTATTGATTTGTTTTTATGTATATAATGTGAAATCATCATATAAATATATAGACATCATGCAATTTAAACCACAAGGAAAAAGGAAAACAATAGAAATAAATGCTCTGAGGTCTTTCAATTTATGTCATCAGAGAGCGTTCAAAGTACAAATTAAGAATGTAACATTATAAGTTATTCAGAAGGAAGGTAGCTGTTTCAAAATTCCAGCTGTTTTGTTACCTCCCTTCCCCATAACTTTTGTGTTACATTCTTAGTTTGTTTGCTCTCTGATGACATAAATTGAAAGGCCTCAGAGCATTTATTTCAATTGTTTTCCTTTTGGTTTAAACTTCATTGATTGAACACATGTTGATTTATTGTAATTTTTCTGGATATCTACTGAAAACAGCAGTTCAAACGGACTAATATGAAAAGTAAAGAAAGTAAAAATTGAAAAGAAAAAAGTTAATATCACAATATCTTTCCAGATTTTCATCAGTACATAAGTAAGGCACGGTCATCTAAGTGGAATTGGAGCGGTGATAAGATGAAACTTCGGTGTATAAACAAATGTGCAATTTCTTTAGACAAAAATCATCAAGAAATCCATCTTTGAACTTTAAGTATAGAACTTTCTTCTTTTTTTCTACATCATTCATAAGGTTAGAGAAATCTATAAATACAGAACACCTAACGGCAACACTTTCGGCTAAAAATGAATATAAAATAACTTTGTAAATTTACCTGCTGTTCCTGAAGGGGTGTTGAGCTAACAAAGAGTTCAGCTGAAGGCATTGCCGGAAGAACTGAATACGGCATGGTTACCTATGCAACAAGTATATTTAAAGAAAATATGCTCTCAGTATACACCTGGACATTTATTCATGCTTGACATGAAATATATATATATTCACTGATAAAACGAAATACGATCTAAACTGGACACAATACGAGTTCGAGATTAACAAAGAGCAACACACAAAGTAGGGAAACACACTTACAGACTCAAATTTTCGGGTAATCCGTCTTCAGGAGAAAAGAGAATGGGAGACCAAGCACGTTGTAGACGCAACGGCAAGTAAGTGGGTTACTTGCCGTTGCGTCTACAACGTGCTTGGTCTCCCATTCTCTTTTCTCCTGAAGACGGATTACCCGAAAATTTGAGTCTGTAAGTGTGTTTCCCTACTTTGTGTGTTGCTCTTTGTTAATCTTGAACTCGTAGGTATATATATATATATATATATATGTGTGTGTGCTTTTAATTTATCTATGTTTCTTTTTCAACATTGAACTATATTTGTCCGTTTCGGATCGTATTTCCAACGAAAAAGTGTATATATATATATATATATATATATTTGTAAAAGTTGAAAGCAGTCCTTCATTTAAACATATATTGTTATATAACGCCCCAATTTCGGCTTGCATCTGTTTCTTACATAATTTCTCCAATTTCCGGAATTCCTTCCTCGTCTTTTCATTAAAGCTATAAATGTTATCTCCAATATTACTAGTCAACATGTCTTGAATGTACCACATTCATCATCAGTACAATAATGAGATTAATAGTGAATTAGTCAGTTTATAAATAGAATGTGAATTTGTACAGTAATGTTTACAGGACATCGTCCTTGGATCAGGGAGCATTATAGGGGTTAAGGTAAGGTATGGATAATGCTCCCTGATCCAAGGGCGATGTCCTGTACAAATTCACCTTCTATATATAAACTGACTAACTCACTATTATTCTTATTATTGTCGTGAATGAATTTCATTTACTGAGTTTCTTCAGGAATGTAGTACATTCGAAACATGTCTATTAGTAATATTGGTGATGAGCTTTATAGTTTTTAATGAACAGACGAGGAAGGAATTCCGGAAACTGGAGAAATTCTGATTATGGTCTATTATTAGTTAAGAAATGGAAAATAAAACTAATGTCATTTCTGTTAATTATTGCATTTACTACCACTTAAATACAATAATAATTTAATAAGACCGTAAAAAAATCCATTGTTCTTATTTCTACGCCAACTTTTATTAAGCATCAAGTAACAATGAATTGTTTTCTTGAGGGATCTCAGGAAAACTGTTCTTAAGAAAAAAAAAAGTATGAAAGAAATTCGTTATACCTAAAAAATATTACTGTAATTACAAAAAAAAAATCTTTTTTTTTTAATATTTTGCTTTTTTTAATTTAATCCTAGCTCCAAAGATCAGTTCAATAAACAGTGAAAGGAAATAGAGCTTACAACCTTTGAAATTTATTCACAATTGTTTTTATGGGATATTGCGGAACCTCGGCAGATGATCTGAATTAATGACTGCATTTTGCTGTTCGTGTCCGATTCAGTCGGCATTGAAGAACTTTTTGCTTTTTCTGTTAATACTAGTCCTAACGGTAGTTGAATATTACGATAAAATTATTAATGAAATTGCAATTTAATTTTTATATCCATACATAAAGTTGGAGCTAGGGAATTCACACAAGAGGATAAATTGACGAAGACTAAAAGTGGTAAAAGAGAGGAGGACATACATTGATTATGGAAGGCAATATTCCATATCTGGCCATCACCAGCTGTTCAGAAAGTCTGCGCAGTTCTGCCTGCTGCTCCTCAATCAATTGCTGCAGTTCTTCATGTTTCCTCTCTAACTGGTTAACCTGAAAAAATAAATATTAATTAGTCTGTAGTTTCATCAACATTTAACTATAATTTCCATAATTATCAAAAGCCACTTTCAAAAAAAATTTAGTCAGGTGTGTTGTAGCGTTGCAGTTAGTTCTGAAGGTTCAAGGTTCGATCTTGGTCATGGCCCTAAATATTCCACCTGGGAGATAAGAAATCTTGTAGAAGCCTTTCCTGGTGAATACCTAAAGGTGCTGGTCCCGAGGCTATACGACGTCAGGTGATCTTTAAACATTCCTACTCTGATAAACTTGGGTCAGACCAAATCAAACTACCGATGTAGAATCAACAATCTATGTAGTTCACCCATAAGAAACAATCCTTGTTTCCATTGTAGCACTGAAATTGACAGCCTATAACCATAGCATTGTAAACAACTTTGAAAATTAACAACTTCTATATACCAGAAACAACGAAAAACTGCGAGAATCGAATCTAAACCTCTGTAACTGAGGCTCGGTTAGATTAGGTTAGGTTGTAGAGACCGTCCCAGAATGTCTTAGAGACAATTCAACGACTACTTTTTTCGAACACCATTGCAAGTCAGCAAAATACAGATTAAAACAACCTAAAGGAGTTTAGATTCAGTTATTTTAAGCAACCATCTCTGTAGCTTATATAAACCAAGTATTTTAATACTTTTACAACAATATTATTGTATTTAGAAAAGCGGTAAAAAAAAATTAGCATTTACAAAAAAGAGTTGGAATAAAGTAAGAGAAATTTTGCTACCTATTGGTAACACTGCATAGGTTCTATTGATTAAATCTTTTGTGAAATAAAATTCACTGGTTATTCTCTTTTAAAATTATTAAAAAAATAATTGCAAAAATGCAAGATTTATAGTTAAAAAATAGAACTAATCAATAACAGATATTTTATGATAAATTTAATAATAGTAATAATATAATTAACGTTGACGTAGCTTCTGGACTACTGATTTTTAAAGTTAAAAGATTGGTTTCTAGAGGATTTTTGGTCTAAAAAAAATAGGAACAATCTTGTTTATACGCCGATGTTTGGCTATTTTGTTTGCCTTTTTGTGGTTTTCTTTTTTACTTTTAGCCTTGAAAATGCCAAATAATTTTTGATGAAACGTCGGCATATAATTGTAATGCATAATTTAGATCAAATGAAAATTTCTTTCGAGCAAAAAATGCTGAAGAAATCAATCTTTGAATATAATGAAGATAATACCCCAAACAGAAATTTAATGTTTTCTATGACTTCAATTTACGAGCAAGTAAATGAAAATGAAATAAAGACAATATGGATAAGATTCTTCTATCCTTTCATTGAACATAGCACGGATTGACCTTTATGGGGAAGAAAAGGTAAAATATTTAAGAACATTAATAGGGATAGTGGGTTTATATTCTAGCAGGTTTAGATAAACAACCACGACACCCTGTATATTTTCATTTGAGTTAAGTAGCATAGCTATAAGATATACAAGGCATGATGGTTATTTATTCCGACAATATATCTTAAAACGTCTGTCGACTAAACTTTAATGATTAATTTAAAAAAATTGATAATAAATGGTATTCCCCTGAAAAAGAAAACCTACTTTCGAAACAGAAATAACTCAGGGATGCAGTAATATTATATAGAATGTCAATATTTTAATGAAATATTTACTTCTTGATGGGAACTTTGCTGGGACGGATAGCAGTTCGTGCTACTTTCTACATGTACGGGAGAAGATCCAACACCACATTCCACTGGAACAGTTTCGTATCTCTGTCTCTGCACGAACACAAAATAGCGACATCATTAACAAGAAAGTTGAATGAATAAAGGAAATAGTAACACACACAATAAACAATGTACAATTTAAACATTTTACTACTGAATAAGAAATAAAACTGAATAATACAAAATAAAATAGTTTTTAAATTAAGTAGAAAAACAAAGTCCAAATAATCATTATATCTTGATATAATATTTATTTACATAACAAATGTATATAGTTACACAACTAAACCTGAAATGATGTAACATATTTACGTTATTAAGGCCGAACTTAAATCAAATTGAATCAGAGAAAAATGTATGTACGATAATCAATGAATTATTCTGATTCTTACTATCAATCTACTTTTCACATCGCTACTGTCTAAAGTTTCTCCTATATCCTAATTTTGAATAGTACCCCTGAACAATTACCTTTTTCCCTGGTATAAATATAATGAACGCAAGAATATAGTACAAACAGTAAACTCAAAAATAGCTGTAATCGGGGGGGATTTCAAGAATTGTGTCTCTACACAAATAAATAATAATCCCTTTCAATATGAGTATATATCACACAATAACAGTTTGCAGAAGTAATGAAATAGCTGTTCGACCTGGGAGACTAGTCAAACAGCTCAACTACACATGCATAACTGGCTACATCCACATGCCTTGGATAAAGACACAAATGAAAAGTAATAGTTGAAACTGAAGGATACAGTTTCAACAATTAAATTATATTCTTAAACCAAATGATAATCCATGAATATTATTATTACCACTGAGGTTAGTATGATTTATATTATTAATATGGCAAACCGTATCATCATAACTCGTACCATGATGTTGCAGTCAACGACATCATGGTACGAGATATGACGGTTTGCCATATTAATAATATACTCGTAAATGATAATATACATAATTATCTACAGTCTGACCTTGTAACTTTTCCTTAGTCATTAATTTTGCCAAATGAGATGTGCTAAATAAAAAAATCATTGTTAGAGCTACTGAGGTTGTTAAGTAATATTATTAAGTTAATTTTATTCAATAAGTTTTTTTTTATGTGAACTACAAAAGTGAAAACAATTTCTGTTTGAAATCGATTTCGCTTTTATTCAATCTACAAATTTGTCAGATCATTATAACACAAGAATCAGTGACACAATTACATTTAAAAATTCACCATTCCATAATACTTCAGGTTTAATACTCCAGTTACTATAAAATAATTACTTAATACTGTTTTAAAGCTCCTTGATTGGAACATACAATGTAGAATTTATTTAGTAATTGACATTGATTATGGGATTTACCCATATATACATTTGTGCATGACATTTCTAGATGAAAGGGAACACGAATAACTAGCAATTGACAGAGGTGTAAAAAAGCCGATGGAACAGGCTGACTATACAGACACATTAATATATAAGTACAATAATTGTTTAGTCATGTCAATATACACATAACTACGACTATATCTACTGAATTAATTAACAGATCGTACCAAAGTAGACGACGTCAACTGAGACTGCCTCGAAACAGATGAGTCAGCAGAATTACTTTCCGTTCCCAAGTTCACTTGCTTACACGATCTTGACCCTATAATAATATTCATTCAGTTTTCTATCAAAATTAAAATTCGCTAAAGAAAGAAAAAAAAATGATACACATCAAATTTGAAACAAAACTAAAATTGTCTTTTTCACAATGAATAATTGATTCTTTTTCAAATTAAAATGATTAAATAATTAATATGGATTTAAAGTCAATTTCAAGGTAAATTAATTAAAATGAGTAAAATACGATAAAAATTGGTGATTAAAATTTATTTAAAACTTTTTGAAAAAAAAACAAAGAATATACAACAGTCAGACATTATATATGCAGGAAATAATTTTTTTAATAATATATGCTTTTTTGTCCAAAAAATACTATACGAACAACAAATAGATTGTTCGTTGGTTTGTTACAAATAGAAAGAAAAGTTTGTCAAAATGTATGTACTTTCTTGCATATTTCTTCAACGTGAAGAAGTAAATACGTTTAAGGGACTTTACTTTTTCCAAGATAATCGGTAGGAGTTTGAAAATACAATCAAATATGGATATGTTGAGACTAAATATAGATTCTAATTATTCCTTATTATTTACAAACCTGAATTCTTTGTCAACCACAGTGACACGCCTGACGGTGACTTACTGCGACGGGAACTTTCTTCCAAATGTTCACACTCACTTTCTCGTTTCAATAAGTTTAAGTAGCTGAAATTAAATTTAACATATTATAAGAATTGTTATTACGCTGTATATATATCAATGATCAAACCACAATATAAAATGGGAAAACAAGACTAAGATCTTTCAAATGAAACAAGCAGTCTTCGTCAGAGTCAAAAACCCAACCCATCAGTTGGGTTTTTGACTCTGGCGAAGAACGCTTGTTACGGTTGAAAGATTTTAGTCTTGTTTTCCCATATATATATATATATATATATATATATATATATATATATATATATAGAAAATTGTCACAATAACACGTGATGTCTATTCAATTTACAATAGAATTAGAAAATAATAATAAACTCCCTTTCCTGGATGTGCTTTTGCACCGAAGTGGTAATAAATTGAATTATAGTATTTACAGAAAATTTACAAATGTATCCTCTTATGTTCATTTCTTCTCGGCACACCCCCTCAGTGTCAAAAAATCCGTTTTTAATAGCATGTTTTTGAGAGCTTTCAAAATTTGCAGTGAACCATTTTTAGAAGAAGAAATTAAATATATTTACAAAGTTTCAACCTCTCTAATGTATCCAAAAAAATTAATTGATAACGTGATGAAAAAAGCCAAACAATCTTTGATGTCATCTGTAAGTGAGGAACGTTTTTCAAGAAGGAATTTGCTGGTGGTTCCCTACAGCCCATGTTTAAAAGACATTCCATATTTGTTGAAAAAGCTAGATATCTCAGTTACATTTAGTAGTGGTGGTAATTTGTCAAATAGACTTGTCCATAACTCTAAAAGAAGCCGAAAAAACTGTTGTGTATACAGAATTCCTTGCAAGGATTGCGAGTTGGCTTATATTGGACAGACGGGAAAAGGAATGGATACAAGGATTAAGCAACATCAGTATTCAGTTAGAAGACAAGATGATAAAAGTGCCTTGTTCCTACACATTAGAGACAAAAATCACATAATTAACTGGAAAGAAGCAAATGAGTTGGTTTTTATATCATGTGAAAGAAGAAGAAACATTGTTGAAAGCGCCCTCATAAAAGACTTTTCTAAGAACTTGGTCAACACTAGTCCAGGCCTTTTTAAATTAGATGAATTTCTAATTGAAGGAATTATCAAACAAATCAAGACTATTTCAACAGTTATAGGGAAAAATACTGTCAATGATGCCAATCTTACTCCTTCTTTAAATCAAAATTCATAACCTGTTTACAACTTGTATTCACTTGCTCTCTGACGACGTGAAAACGAAAGGCCTTAGAGCGACTATCTTCTCTAATTTGTGGTGAGTTACCTGAATATATATATATATATATATATATATATATATATATATATATATATATAACAAGATTTCACAGTATGAGGAACTAAAGAACTGAACAAAATGAGACAGTGCTAATGTCCAAGTAGACGATGCACTTATCAACCTAAATAAAAAAAAACAAGATTTCACGATAAATACGTAAAATAACAATCCATGATCAAACCACAATAAGAAATAAAAAAAATACTAAAATCTTTCAACCTTAACAAGCGGTCTTCGTCAAAGTAAAAAACCAGAGTTTTTGACATCAAAAATGTCAGATTCAGTTGGGTTTTTGACTATGACGAAGACAGCTTGTTACGGTTGAAAGATCTTAGTCTTTTTTCCCATTTCTTATTGTGGTTTGATCATTGAAATATATATATAAATGCATTATAAACTAAACCATTCAAATATTTATTCATTATTCAAATCATATCCAATGGAGTTTCATGTTGTTGATAAGTAGCACATTTCTTAAATACACTTAAGTTTTTTTTTATCAATATGATTTTCATTCAACTGCACGGTGTTACTAAGGGATATATTTCTTAAATAAACTCAAGTTCATATTTATTGTTAACATAATATACGTAAGAATAACAGCATATCGTTGCCATGTTCTTAACCGCATTCAAGTACGTTTTATCATTAACATGATAATTGTACTTACCTCACAACCTTGTGTGTGCAAACAATGAACTCAGGTTTTGAATTCCACTGATGATACGTGATATAGAACCTTGTTTGAAGCCATATCCACTGTTGACCTTTTGTAAGAAACCTGTAGAAACAAGAAGTTCCTTCTCCTTTTTGCATCACTGGAATTCAAAATCAATTTTTGTTATTTTGAATGTTTTTAATTTGAAGTAATTTTCATTTTTTAAATTATTGCAATACCATATGACATTAACATTTCTATCACGATCGTTTAATTATGTTATGTACAGAGTAATAAATAAAGTACTCACAAGCCTCATGGCACTTTATAACTTTGTCCAAGTCATCAACATGGTAATAATCATAACCTGAAGTTCCTAGAACTTCAAAGGGAAGGTATCCAATAATGGGCGGAGCTCTGAAAAAGAAATAAGTGAACAAAGGTTCAACCTTGTATGGAAAATGTCGTGTTTTTGTTGGAAAACTCTTACTCACCTATGGTCAAGGAAAAGAAATTTCCATTCCAAGCTATGTCGGGAAGTAAACTCACTTCTCGATGAATCCATTATTAAAACTTCTCTAATTATCTGGGGAGACTCTAATCGGCAGGTTCCAACAAATATTAGCCTACAAACATGAAAAAAACAAACATAGTACCGTAGGACAGAGAAACTAGAACTAGAACATGTCTCATAAAATGTCAGACCATTAAGTTAACTGGTGCGTCAAAATGTTTATTAATACTTCAAATTACCCGACTTTTTCTTAGTGTTTTCTTTTATGTCCACTTTTATTTGTATTAATACAGCACGAATATTTATATTTTACTTGTATTTCAGTAATATGGAACTTGCATTAAAAATTTTTTAGAAGCAATTAAAATATGGAACATCAGATGTTTCTTCATTTCAGGAACTAAGAATGACATAAATCATCCTTAGCTGTCGAATATGAGTTATTCAGGTTGGCTGATGTGACTAAATAGCTAAAATACTAAACAGCACATAAAAAAACATCACCTGGTACGTTTTAACCAAGGTATAACTGAAAGCCCCCCCCCCCCCCCGATGTGCCTTCACCTTGTCGTGGTGGGGGGGCTTCACACGTCTGGATGGCGTGAACTAAGAAAGGCACAACCTTAGCCGGTGTTTGGGGGTGGAAAGTTCGCTCTTTCGCGCGCAGGCTTGGGTGGCGGTCTTCCCTTCCCTTATTATATCTTTCACTATGGTGGCACAACAGTGGCTTTAGCTGCTACCTTGGGGTTCCTAGTTTCGGGTTGGTGTCGACGGGTGGAAAGTCCTCTCGACCGTGAACCGGTTTGAGACCTGGATCTTCTTTTCTTCTTCCGGCTTTCACCTGCCATTTTCAACACATTTTTCTCGGTCCCAACGAAATCCGGAAACTTTGTTTGCAAACCAGGTTTATGGTTTATTCATGCGAGGCTAGTTGCGGCAGACCCAGGTTTGCTTGGTCTGTCGCTATGTGTTTATCGCCTGGTGCTAATCCCTCTTTCCCACTATACCTTTTCTTGTAACCACTGGCTCCTTCCTTTACTTACCTATTCTTTCCTATATCTCAACAACCAATTAACTGTTACTCTTGTTTTTCCCTTTTCATGTTTCTTATGAAATTCTTCATGATCTCTTTCATCAAGTAACTCTTAATCTCTTAAAGACTGCCAATCTTATGTTGATGTAAGTCATGGAAGGCGAAGTCCACCTTGGACACTTGACGAGGACTGTCTCGTTTTGTCTCATTCGTGAGGAAACGATTAGTTCTTCGTGACATGGTGAAAGGGCTCAAAGTTAAAAAACATCAACCTATTCTACTTTATCACGATGTAACCGAAATGGTAGAGGTACATGATTAAAACAAAACATCTATAACTAAAAGGCACAGGTACATGACAAATTAAAACAGGCCATGTTCTGAATATCAAGTAGAGAAAACAATTACGTTGAGATGAGATGAGATGAGATTTATATTTTCAAATATATTTAATAACCCCTGTGGTACTAGAAATCCTTCAATGAACCATTTTTTCCATTTTCCCACAGTAAAATATCCAGTTTATTTATCAACGAACTTAGTTCCAGGTTCATTCTACATCGAGAACTCCAAATATTGGTATTTATAAAATTAAGGAGCTTAAAGAGTACCTGATATCGTGCAAGCTAGGAACAGAGAAATGTCTTTACACCCTCTACGAGGTCAGTATTCACAAGACTCTCCATATGTCATATAGAAAAAATCTAGCGACAAAAACACTATTCGAAGCATTTAATGAGCAGTATTATCAGTATTGAATGATTAAATCATTAGTTGTGCAATCCGTAATTGTGTTGTATTTACTCATTTTGAGGTAAAATGGATAAACAAACAAAAGTCTCCACTCAAATGAAGTTTTATTCAACAACAACAACGCGTTTCAAACACTTTGTGTTCATTATCAGGAAGACAAAGTGTTCGAAACGCGTTGTTGTTGTTGAATAAAACTTCATTTGTGTGGAGACTTTTGTTTGTTTATCCATTTTACCTTAGAATTTAATGATTAGTAGTCAAATCTTCAGTAATGACGAACACGCTAAAATTAGAATTAACTAAACCACATCTGACACAAATATCACAGAAGTGTTATTATATTTTTAATAACAATTTCTTTGTTAATAAATCGTATTATCAAAACTGTTTAACAATAAAACAGAATGAACAACATTAAAATGATAGGTTTCGTCAAATACTATGAAGTGAAATGAAGAAAACAGTCATAGGTCGATAGTCATAAAAATGTTTCACAATAAACACGTGAAATAACTATCAATGTTTAAACCACAATAAGAAATGACAAAAAAAGACTAACATCTTTCATCCGTAACAAGAGGTCAGTTCAGATTTCACTCTGACGAAGACCGCTTGTTATGGTTGAACGATCTTAGCCTTTTTTTCTTATTTCTTATAGTGGTTTGAACATTGATCGATAGTTATATGTAAACATAAAAAGATTTCACATAAACACGTGAAATATCAATCAATGATCAAACCACAATAAGAAAATGGGAAAACGAGACTAAGATCTTTCAACCGTAACAAGCGGTCTTCGTCAGAGTCAAAAACCCAACTGATGTAAACATAGTTATAACTATGTTTAATTCAATTTTTTTAAAAAACCATTGGATAGCAAAAAAATTTATTAAATAAAATAAAAAAAATATCATACCTAGATTCCTGAAGTACATTGTGAGTAGTATTCATGAGCTTCCCAGATGATCGAGGATCGTCCAGATCATATTCTTAAATTAAAATAAGTAAACTTTAGAAGAGTAAAATCCAAAAGCATAATAAACTATTTACTTACTAGATGTAGTACTGTTTTATAGTATCAAATCGATCAGTAAATATTACAGTACAGATAAAATAGAATTTAAACAATGTATAGAAAATTTCTTTTTATTGTTTAAACTGATCCCCTAGCAGATGATAACGTCAGACGTTTACCGGCTTTTGTTTCATCGGTAATTTTACAGATTCTACATTGGGAGTCTTAAGTTTTGCCCCACTGAAGTGTTTTTAGAGTTGGGATCTTTAACGAGTGTCTGACATCGTACAAGCTCGGGACCAACGCTTAACCTCCCGCGTGAATAAATCGAGGGTCAGGTAGAGATCGAATCCCGGACTACCAGCCCAGAGGCGAGTTCGTTAACAACTGAGCTAACCTGGTCCCTACATTACCAGTACAATACACTCCGATTTTAACATTTCCGTTAGATTTACGATTAACTTGTTTCTCATGAAATCTTTTTTTCCCCCTTGATATCATAAATATGGTTAATGGGTTATTTCCATTTAATAATTCAATAAACATAGAAATGAAAATAATAGAGTTGACTATATAGACACCATAGGTATTAATTATTTACATTGCTGGTGTAGGTTATCAGAAACACGAAATGGATAATCAGTGGCTCTTGAAGATCGGAGACAGAAGGACCCGAAACCGGTCGAGCTCTCCTGATATTATACGTAGTATGACGGGCAATATTATTAATTCTAACCTATAGACTTTTTTTTTACAGTAGAACTTAGATGAATGTTTCAAGAAAAATAAGTTCTCCGATAAAAGTATGAAACTAGTTTTACTTTAAAAAATAACTTGATCTCAGAATAAAGATGATTATAGATCAGACAATACTTACTAATGCAACCAACAAGATGAACTGTTTCATAGACGGAATCAGAGTCGGACTTGAATGATGATCTCTTCATGTGGCATCTGAAGGACAACTCTCTCTCTAAGAAATCAAAAAGGAAATAAGTCAAAGAAAGCTTGAGTCGATTACACTAAAATAGTGAAATGATTCTAGTTACCTTTACCGCAAGGCTCAAGACGGGATGCTGACAGAATGTTATAGAGATTAGAATGGTTAGATTCATGTGTAATATCATAGATTGTACTGTTCATCAGAGTTGACTGAAAATTGAGAGATAGTCATTGATAAGCATATAAAGGATTAGATTTATGAGAAATATCGTTGATTATACTATTCAGTAGGGATAAAAAGAAAGAAAAGAACATTAACGTCTGATTAATGTTATAATAACTAATGATTATGGATTATTGATTAACACTGCAATAAATGTTTGAGGAGGTAGATCACTAATAGTGATGGGACGACTACTCGGAATCAAGAATCGGAAATATCTAAAATTATCAAATATTGTAACTGGAATCAAAGAATTTTAATCGAATCTCCGACTCTGAAAACGATTCTTTGGAATATGCATATTTGAAACTTTATTTTCGACTCCAGGTAATAATAACAAGCCATAATTTTGTTTAACAATTTAAAGAATATTATAATTAGTATCCTAGTAATTCCATCGTTTTTCCTCTGATGTCAGCTAGAGTGTTTTGCGCTCGTCTGATTAAAGGGTTGACTTGGTTTCCACTGTGTTACTATGATGCACCCCAGCTGGTATAGTTCTATATCTGAATCTATAGTTCTTAATATCTGAGCTATCATGATATCTAAAGAACTTGAGAACATTTACAGAAGAAAGAAATTGCAACGCTATTTTTTTCTTTTTTTGAAAGATATGAGTGACTGATAAAGTCTAACCTCCGATGTTGATTCCTTGAGGGAATATTTTGTTTACGCTAAATGTTCATACCACAGAATGAATAAAGACAGGATGTAATTGATACTTCTTTAAAACGGACTTCCGTCTTTATATAGAATGGCTGTTGTCCAGCTGGATTTTTTTTGTTTATATTAATTCTTAACTTGTAAACATTGAAATTTTAAGGTCCACAGATATACATATACATAATATTATATATATATATATATATATTTCGTTGAACAGCTGACCGTATTTCGCTGATGTCATTTTCTTCACTAGTTTTTCAAGGTTTCTGAATACCTTCTTCTTTCCTTCATCCAAACGTTGGAGAATGTTAATTAAGTTATAACCGACATGTTTCGACTGGCTTCCAGTCATCTTCAGGGTGATTAATTAAACAAAGAGGAAAATTATTAGTTTTTGGAGTTGTTAATAAAACACATTATATAGTAGAAGTTTGAAGTAGCTGCTCTTCGGCCTGATTCACAAGAGCAACTGACTGAGGTGGGGTGGATGGTGGGGTGGGGGTACTGACAGTTAACGGTTTTTTTCATCCAATCAGGCGCATATAGTTTAAGCACTCTCTCACTACTACCCGTTTGAATATTTATTGTAGGTTTATTCTGTTTAATTATTATTGCTTCTGCGATTTGCAGCCGATTGAAGTTGTTTTCTTTTCTAATTATTTTAGTTCCACTCACGAGTAGGTCTCTAGTTATTTTGGTATTATGCTTGTCCTCTGAATGTTTCTTGGGACCACCTATAGAAAGGTGCATGGTAAGTCTTCTCGACAGTGATGTAGTTGTCATCCCAATGTATGAATCGTTGCAGGGCTCACGGTCCCCGATTTGACAGGTGTATTCATACACGAGATTAGACTCCTTCAGTTGAGAATCTTTAACCTTATTGCTATTTCTCATCACTAGGCTGCTTATGGTGGGGCTCCGATAATAGGTTATTAAGGCGACCTTATCCTCGGGTGAGGTGCATTTTATATTCTTCTTAATTATATCCTTGAGTACGCGTTCGTCTATTTTGTGGTCTTCCGAATACTGATTTTCGTAATAAAGGTTATGCGTTATGCCTGTTATTTGGTTATCGGTTTGACTGATGTGTTTCGAATTGAGATATTGTTTTAAAATATTGTCAAAGAGAGAGTTGGAGTAGCCGTTGTTAATGAGGGATTGTTTTGTAAACTCGATGTCCTTCTGAAATAGTTTCCAATTTGCTGTTGTTTTATAGACTCTATGTATCAAGGCTTTTATTGTTGAGATATATATATATATATTTTATTTTTTGTGAATTGTAATATATTCACTTTTTATTGTGAATATATATATATATATATATATATATAGTCACAATTAATATTTTTCTTATAATAAAATGATTTCAGCACATTCTCGATTGATGATTAATAAATGTACTTTGTCTATAAAGCATTTTTTTAAAACTTCTTCAGGGTCTGAAAAGAAGCATAATTCATTGCCGGTTTCGGAATCGGAAATGAAAGTTTAAAGCTGTATCGAGTCTCGTATCGGAATCGTTAAAAATGTTGGTATCGTCACATCACTAATCACTATCCACGGGCTTAGTAACCTAGTAATTTTGGTATCGTTAAATCACAAATCACTATCCACCGGCTTAGTAACCTAGTAATTTTGGTATCGTCACATCACTAATCACAATCCACCGGCTTAATTTTGGTATCGTACATCATTAATCACAATCCGTCGGCTTAGTATCCTAGTGATTTTGGTATTGTCACATCACTAATCACTAGGTCACTATCCACCGGCTTAGTAACCTAGTAATTTTGGTATCGTTAAATCACAAATCACTATCCACCGGCTTAGTAACCTAGTAATTTTGGTATAGTACATCACTAATCATTATCCACCGGCTTAGTAACCTAGTAATTTTGGTATTGTCACATCACTAATCACTAGGTCACTATCCACCGGCTTAGTATCCTAGTAATTCCATCTTTTTTCCTCTGATGTCAGCTAGAGTGTTTTGCGCTCGTCTGATTAAAGGGTTGACTTGGTTTCCACTGTGTTACTATGATGCACCCCAGCTGGTATAAATCGGGCAATATTTAGTTGTATTTAAGCGTAATCGAACAAGTATGAATTGTCAGTGAACGCTTACATGTCGGTTTGTGAGTCCACCAAAAACACAACATTCAGTAGCGTCTAATCCCCTTCAGTATTTTTACTGCTTCCTCTTTCTCGCTATTATTCATCCATCGAAGTTTCTAGTGGCCCACCGACTGCCTTGTACCCCGAAGGTAGGTAACAGGAACAAACACCAGAATGTTATTTAGCCCTTCATAACTTGTGCAATCTGTTATTGTGTGGCATTTACTCATAATGGGGGAATTCAAGAATTACGTCTCCACACAAAAAAAGTTTAATATAAAACTAACAACGCGTTTTGAACCCTTAGTGTTCTTCTTCAGGTTAACATCTAAAAAATAAATTCACTCTGATGTTCTTAAATCTCACAGATATGTATATTTTTTACATGTTAACCTGAAGAAGAACACTATGTGTTCAAAACCCGTTGTTATTTTCATATTAAACTTTTTTTGTGTGGAGACGTAATTCTTGAATTCCTCAATATTAATTTAGTCCTATCTACCAATTTATTCTTCTCTTAAGTTGAGAATATATATTTTTCCTAGTGGAATGAATGCTATTTTCCCTACAGAATGTTACTTTCTTTAAAAACTACATTTATTTCTTAATTCGTTTTAATTAAATAATTTTTTCTCCTACCCATGAATATCGTTCAAAGAGGTAGAGCAGAAACTAACAATGATAACAGAGACAGAAAAAATTGAAAACGAATTAAAAGTAAATGAAGAAATAAATATGCAAATAAAATTAAATTCCCAGCTTGAAATGATACAATATCGATTAGGAATATAATAATCGATTCAAGAGATAGCATGAATTGAAGGTAACATACAAGTTCATGCACTTTGCTCTTGATGAATACTGCATCAGAAAACTGCCGATTCATGAAGACAACGTGCAAGGTAAGACGAGTAATATTCTCAAATAATATTACTAACACCTTACTGGTATTAACAGTAACATAATTTTATTTACTTAAGTCGAGATATGTATAAGTTGTTACAGAGTCCATAAGATCAATGAATTGATTTATTTTCTTAAGAAAAGAAAAACAGTGTCTGGTGTTTTATAACTTCGTTTATAATGCAGTTCAGAAAGATACAGCGATAAAGTAATTCACACAAGAATATATAATAAAATTAAAAAAACCATAATCTTATACTGACTGGAAGATATCCGAGAAGACTTGAAACATTTTCAGAAACATATAGTATTCTCCCAGTAGTAAGAAAAGATATTATAAAACCATCAATAGCCTAAAAAAAGTTTATTCATTAAACAAGGATATTTTTATAGTTCAAGAATAAACAATTAGAATAAAATAATGATCATTTCATTAAAGTATTTAAAAGTGAACTTCAGTCAACCTCTTTATCTTATAGAAAAGGAAATAATTTATTCAAAGCAATATATATTGTACACAAGTTTTCAGTTTAAAAAGATGAATTATGTTTAATTAATTATTATGTAATGAACACTAACTTTACTAGGATTCAAATATCTGAAACGGGGATGTAATACATTTAAGGACAATTCACTGTTTATAAAAAATACTCTACTTTATTCATTCATTATTTACCATTACGTACTTCATTTTTTGATTAATGACGTTTAACCACAGCCAATACGCACAGCTTTCTATTATAAACAACAGTACTATACAAATATAAATTGATCAATGTAATCGAAGTTAATAACTATAATTAATAAATTAAGAACTATAAGAAAAAAGTAATTAAAACTGTTTAAGAAACATGAAAACAATTGCAATAACCAAAGATTTTTAAAACTGGTAGCTAATAACATGTTCAACAAACCTCAAGGAAAAGATGAGTAAATTGTTCATTAGTCAAAAATGAAGGTTTCCAATCTTCCTGAATATCGTGGGTTCTAGATCTGACGAGAACTTCTGAAAAAATATTATCTAAATATTCCAAACATTTCAACGATAAAACAGATATCGTAATAAACAAAGCAGCTTACCGTTGTGATTCTTTAAGAAAGATATAGTAGACTTCAGAACAGTTGATTTATCCATTTTTCTACCGTTTGTGGACACTATAGAGCTTAGTTCATTAATTAAGAGATTAAATTGGTCTCGTCGTTTTTTCTCACTTAAATTTCTTGACTTTCTGAAAACAAGGAGTAAAAAAATTCTTTGAACAAAATTAGTGAATTGTATTCCTAACTTACTGTAACCCGATAATTATGCTATGGTGGTCTGTTAACCATGTTTCAAATTTGGATAAGATAGAAATAAATTATTTTAATAGAATTAGATGAACTGGTGTAAAGTGTTAAGTAAACTCAGAATAAAATATAAATATGAGAGACATGCTGAATAACATAACTGTTTCCCTAAATATTTGAAATGTACTTCGTCCTAGAAGAAAACTAACTACCTTTTAGTATCATCCTTGTCATCCGTATCATCATCCATGGTGTCACTAAAATGAGAAATAATAAAAATTAGTGCACTTTCAACCTCTAAACAAAATTTAACTTTGGTTTCAATATTTCACCCACTCTGATTTCCTATTAGAACTTCTATTACTGAACACAGACATTGTTATATTCAACCGATTTTTTTACGAGCAGAAATAAGGAAGTACAGTTCAGGAAGTCATGTTGAACATAGTCACGACATACTTATATTTTAATTTACATTTTCAGGAACTAATTACAAATTAGGTTCCAAAAACAATAACAAAACTACATTCTTTAGAATACTATAGGAAAGGTCATCACTATCACACGGAAACTAGACTATTATCACAAAAAAAAAGAACATTCACTGTTGCCACTACATGAAGAACCTTAGGGAATTACTTAAAAAATCAATCCTTGTTTAATACTACTTCTTACTATACAGTACATTACATTTTTAAATTACTAATCAACCTGATAATTTAAAGTATTTCTCAATTGCACTTTGTTGTTTTCATTATAAGAGTTATAATTATATTTCGACGCTATAATCTAGAAACATATTGTTATTTGTAATGATTTGTATGTTGTAGTGCTACGAATATTTACATTATTTATTATACTTGAAAATACTTGACAATTATTTTCATTAAAATTTCTTAATCATTGTGTATGTAATTTTTATTATTATTATTATTTAAATTCATTTGTGTAAGTTTTGAAATCTAAAAGCAATTATAACTTACGGTAAATTAAGGGGGCTACGTTGCGTCCCGTTCACCTTATATATTTAATTTAATAAATTCTTTGCTAAAGATTCTCTTGTTCAAAATACTTATTTTGTTTAAGTAATGTGTTACACTCGAGTATGCATCTCACAAAAAAGTATTGCGAACATGGTTGTTATTTATATTATTTCAGAATTTCAATCCATGATTAATTTATTAGACGTAATGTACAGAGTAAGTATTCCGTTTCACTATTAATTTATTTTGTTCAGTAAAATGAAAAGACTACCTTTTTTCATCGATTTCAGTATTTTCAACGATAGGAATTTCTTTATTTGTTTGTTCCTGGGTAGTAACTTCCGACAGGATCTTTGAGTTCATTTCCAAAGTTGTTGGAGAACTAGACATCTTTAGATATCTGAAACATGGATAGATATGAAATATTACAAAAAAGTGATTACTTAATTAAGTGTTATGTACTTTTCTGTTATTATCATATATGTTGAGGTTTCAAAGCTAGTGAAAGAATTCCGACTCTAGCGCTATGCAGTTTGAATATGTCTGACACTTGTTGTGTAACTCATGTTAAGAGTTGTTTTAGTTTGATTGAAAAATTAATATAAGCAATTAATAACTTATCTAGTCTAATAAATAGTTATCCAAAATATATTACAAATCTGGGCCTGAACCATGGAAAGGTAATTGAAAAAAAAAAAACTATTTCCATTTCTAAATGCGCAAATTTTACTAATTTTCCGGTTTTTGAAACCCTGATAGAAATATACTTATAACAAATAAATATTTAGAAAAACTAAGGCAAGGGATTATGCATTTTTGAAAAAAACATAAAATGTAAAAATTGAAATTTTCACACAAAAAAATTCAACTAAATTGCAGATGACTTAGAAACTATATATAATCAAAGACGTTGAACATATTTAAATTGTTTTATTTCAGTAATATGAATTAATCTTTAAGTCAGACTGATTTAACTATTGCTCTGGCTTTTTCCTTATAAAGTTTGTAATGTAACTATAGTAATCCCTCACTTTTCGCGGATAATGGGGACCGAAGACACCCGCGAAAAGCAATAAATCTGCGAATAATGGACGCGTCTTAATTATCCGCTTTATAAAAGCCTCTAAAACTCAAACAATGATCTTTCCAACAGAGAGAGAATCCTGACCTTACTGAATACCATACTGTGTTGTAAATAAAAATGAAAAACAAAAAGAAAAAACTAAGAAATTATTCTGGACAAAGACTAATGTGTAGTGCGTAGATTCACAAGGGCGTGGGTGGCGTGTTAAACTGGAATTTGGGTGATATGAATTAGCCAATAAGTTCAAAGAAAACATCTTTGGTTATTTTTTTATTAATTTCAACTTCTATTTTTTTGATATTTTATTATCTTTTGTTACAATTGATTATGTTTTAATATTTGTCATTAATTTTTAGTCTTTATTGAATATTTTTTAAAAGCTTTTATTATCCTTTAGTTAGATACTGTAGAATATATTTTGACCCAGCAAGTCACTGGTTGTTTGATATCTTTCTCGATCGTACGAGAAGAATCCCGTATATTTTCTTCTCTAATACTAACTACCATACTGTATTTTTTCATTACGAGTTGTATACACGTATTTTTATTTTTTACTGCAGTTACAGTTGAATATTTCTTTATATTATTTAATTTTTAATTAAACATTTCAGGACCCCACGAAACACTGACCCGCGAAAACTGAACCGCGAATGATCAACCACAATAAGAAATGGGAAAACCAGACTAAGATCATTCAACGGTAACAAGCGGTCTTCGTCAGAGTCAAAAACCCAACTGACGTCAAAAACCTCAGTTGGGTTTTTGACTCTGACGAAGACCGCTTGTTACGGTTGAAATCTCTTAGTATTGTTTTCCAATTTCTTATTGTGGTTGATCATTGATTGTTATTTCACGTGTTTATGTGAAATTTTTTTTATATATGTATATACCAACAATTTCAGACACTCTGCTTAATATAAGGTTTACAAGTTTTTAGAAATTCTTAATAATTGTTTATACTTATTCAATAGATAATAGTTAAAATGCATGAATTTCCTACCAATGAAATGATTATAATTTTCAATTACACAGTATTTAAAAATGCCTCTAAACGTGGTTCATTTTTTTCAAGGCTTTTAGGGCATGAATGATTGCACACCTAGCTTAGATAAATTTGTACTGATGACATACATATTTGCGGTATTTCGGTTGAGATGTGATGAGAGAGATGACTGGATTCAACTGAAAGCTGAGTCAGTTTGCACTGGTTTATATAACTGTTGTCCACTGGCCCGGATAATTCCAGATAATTCCACCCCTGTGTTGACAATTGTACTGCGTTCCAGAGGACTTAAACAAATCCCGTTTCATTTACTTCAATATTTATATTCCAATATTAATTGAAGTTTTATTAGAATGTTTATAAATGTAAAACAGCTGTTCGTTATGTAATAATTTTCTTGACTGTAGTCTCAATAACAAGGACAATCTATTTATTCTTTCCTATTGGAGGTCAATTTAATTATAAGTATATAGCTATATTTGCATTATAAATAGGAAAAACCGTCATACTTCCTAATATGTTCTTAGAGTGGTTGTAGGGCTCTTGGACGTAGTCCATCTTGAATCGTAACCAACGTTGGTTAGTTGCGATTGAAGATGGACAACGTCCGAAAGCGCTCCAACTCCAGGATCATCTTACGAGGTATGGCGGTTTTCCCTTTTTCTAAAATAAATCATACTAACCTCAGTGGTAGTAACAATAAGCATGTATATCAGGGGTGGGCAAACTACGGCCCGCGGGCCACATCCGCCACCGAAGATTGGTGCATGATTCAGGTTTGATGTAAATGATTGTATTAATTTTATTTTGACTCGCAATAAAGTGCATTTCAACATCAGGTGGTGCAGTATCACACTTTCAACTTTTGTTCTTCTTTTGGTGGTCCGATTATGTAAGTGTGATAAATACTAACAAAAAGCCTAAAGATCCCAGATGGGTGATGAATATCTCAGATCTGTTCTGAGAATTGCCCCAGACTTTGATGCTATAATTAAAATTTGTGATCAATAACATGGCTCTCATTAAAAGAGTATGTTTATACTTCAATGACTTTTTTGTTTTTGTTTAAAAGTTCTGTTAACTAATGCTGTTTTTTATATTGTATCTTGCACTGAAATGGCCCACCTGTCAGATTTTTAAATCAATGTGGCCCACCTGTCAAATTTTAAAGTTAATGTGGGCCGCTATTCAAAATAATTGCCCACCCCTGATGTATATAGATATATATATTCAAGTTCAGTGACGTGCAGTGAGAGTTGGGTTGGGGAGGCACTGACTGATATATATATACTTCATGCTTGGTTACCTTTTTTGAGAGTTTCTCTAATGTCCTACAGGCTCTTCTCAGTTCCTCGTGGAATAAAAAAATCAACTGGCCCAAACTTTCCTTTTCATAACTATTCAGTTTAACACTATTTATATCTAACACTCTTTTAGAAATAACTAAATATTATTTTCAATAATAGTTCTTAAATAGTTTTAAAATGAGTAGTTATGAAAAGGAAAGTTCGGGCCAGTTGATTTTTTTATTGTAGGACATTAGAGAAACTCTCAAAAAGGGTAACCAAGCATGAAATTGGCATAAAATTTTTAGAAACTTGTTTGCAAGAAGGATCGCTACCAACCTTAACTAATATAATATATGAGCCGTTATCAGCCTTTGGAGCGATTCACATCTATTCCTGACGACGAGGACATCGAAATATAGTAGTGAGTTCAGTGATTTCTTTTCTATGTGTTCTTTTGAAAATTCTAGTTTATATATATACATGCAGTATTATTATTATTATTATTGATTGAGGGTGACTATAGCACTGCGTCCTAACAACTATTGTACTTCCCCCCTTCTGTACTAAAGTACCCCACTTAGCCTCAGCGACTCCAAGAAGCTCAGAACTTTTGCTAGGTCCAGCGGTAAAAGTTCTATGGTTTTGTTAAAATCCTTAGATTATTCCTGTTCCTTTCAATACAATACAAGATTTGCCTATTCTCAAACTTATTGAGAAGTATCTTTGATTGTCTGTGTGCTTGAAGCAGTTCATTTCCCTCTACTCCGGCATGTCCTGGCACCAAATAAAGAGAAAACATACCGTAGGATGAGAGAATGAGTGCTTCTTTGAGGCAGAAGTACTGCCTGCCTCAAGACAAACAATTTCATAACTGTGGATTTATGTCATATCAATAACATGAAAATATTACGCATATATGTGTAATACATTACCAAAGACCATGGAAAATAATATGTATACTTTTATCACATGAAAATATCCTCAACTATAATTTTGGAAACATACACAAAAAAAACAAGCACGCGTTATTTATACGCGTATAATCCAGTTTGTCAGTGATTGCGCAATCAGGAGGAAGGCTGGCGTTGTCCTAACCTCTCACCTTCGACGATCGTCTTCGAAATATAGAAGTGAGTTATTCCTGTGTCTATCTCTGAGCTATCTTCTTCTGTGTTTTAATTTGTTTTTATTTAAAAGTCCGCTGGATCGTTTCGTTTAATTACTATATATATAACTAAAAAAGATAAACCGAGATGCGGTCAGTTTCTTTCACTTCCAATCAAACTCTCATTGCCGACGTTTCGATTTTTATTCAAAATCTTTTTCAAAGGCAAAAGTAGGAATATTTGAAAAAGTGCGAACTTTTTGGACTCACTCACTAATACAAACTGGACACATTTGAACTCGTATATATATATATAATTAAAATAAGCAGTGACACATAAACTGAAACACAACAAAGACTCACTTTTCAATATTTCGACCGTAATGGCGGTCGAAATATTGAAAAGTGAGTCTTTGTTGTGTTTCAGTTTATGTGTCACTGCTTATTTTAATTGTAATCTGTCCTGCCGGACCGTTTTTCGTTTATCATGGTATATATATATATTTGTATAAACTGGCAACAGATCTTCATCTAAGCATGTATTGTTAAATAGCAGAGCAGATTCTGCATTCACGATTTTTTCCAGCAATTTTTTTTTCTAATCACTTTTCTATGTTGCAAAGGCAATGAAAATAACAAATTTCCCAGGGACATACTGGAGGCAATAACACAGTCCAATAACTGATAACATACATTAAGGACTAACCATAAGTAAATTAGCTATATACTATTTTCTCTTTACTATTATTTTGTGTTGTTATTTATCTGTTTTTACTTTCTTCTGCCTGAAGATGACCTACGAGGTCGAATGCTTGTGTTTTCTTCTATAATTTAGGCTGAAAACTAGATGGAAAAAATTATTTTTCGTCTCTCCTGGAGATAAAAAAAAAAATCTGGAGTGGCCTACACTCAACTTTACTATAAGTAACTTAATATCAAATTTCTTGAGTATATGACACATAACGTCTCATTTAAGCATAACGTAAACATCTAAATGCGATATGATTATTAGTCTTTCATTCCTGAGGTAGTAGGGATAGTGATTGAAGGACATATCAATATATAAGCTTATTTTTGTATATCACACAGCTGATGCAAATAATTTTATTAGTATAACTACAGCAGTAATAACATTTTTGAAAAACCCATGTGAACATTTCTAGAAACGAAATATTCTCCTACAAGAGAACATGGCTTTTGTTCAAATAGCCAGTGGATTTCTTACAACGTTTACTTGACATCCTTCTACAATGAATATTAAAGTAAAATTTTCAAATTTAAAACAGGAAAATACCCTTATTTTTTCTAAAAAACATCATAAACATCTAAGAAAAAATGTTGTTTTAAGACGATTTATAATTAAAGATGTACGATAATTACATTTATTAATCTCTAAACGAAAGATTTCAATTTTGAATTATCTTTTACATTTTTGGTTATTTATAGAATTATTATACTGGGAATTTTATAAGGCTTCTTAGTATTTAATAAGATCATTTTCCTTCCCCTTTGTCAAATAACATATATACGAATTTTTTCTGAGTGTGTGTTATCATTTTCCTGCACAATATTATTCCTCTTACATCTCATATAAGTCAATAAACATTTTAAATTGTTCCTTTATAAATATCAATTTTATCTCAGTGGATTCGCTCAAAAAATTTCTAAGTCAATGTAAACAATGAAAAAAAATATAAAAAATTTGACAAGTATAGCAGGTGATCTCTTAGTCTAGGATAAACAAACAGATTTTATAGCGTTATAGCTCTTTCCCATAATTGAAACTTCATGATTTTTTTTTTACGAATTGCTAATTTTTTGTTCCATTTTTGGTCAAATTTTCATTATTTTTTAACGAGCCGTTTAGAGTCAAAAAAACATTTTCTGAAAACACAAATCGTACTGTAACGCCCCATTAGCGAATGTAATATTAAAAAAAAATATTTCAACACATTCTACACATAATTTTCTATTTATAGGCATAGTGTTATTGTTGTCCGTCAAACAGTATGGTTTGTATCGCTCTCACAAGGTTTGAGATTGAATTATAAGTCAAAATTTGTACATTTTATTGAATAAAAAATATTTCCTGTAGTTATAAAATTCTGAATATATTTTTCGTTTGTTGCATTTGTAACCTCAAAGATAATGTCAAAATTTCAAAACTCTAGGGTTATCAGTTTGGGAGAAATAAATGTTTTCAAAAAAACGGTTTTTGGCAAAAAAAGTGACTTTCCCATCATGCATAATTCTTCCCAAACAATAGGGATCTTCGTCTTTATAAGGCCCATTTTTGTGTAAAATATCAACTTGATCCATCAAAGATTTTGGACCGTAGCGTGGTAACAAGCAATGCTAACACACTCACCCACCCATCCACCCACACACACACAGACATCATCGTAAAAACGTCATAAAACGACTTCTGAGACCTCAAAACATGTAATTCCGTCAAAATCTCGAGTTCGAATTTTTTCACGATCACTATACTTTACTTATAGTAAAGTAAAAAGATGTACTCAAATCGAAATCTAAATTGATATATTTCCAAATATCAAACACGAATCGATTTTAATTCGCTTCCCAGTCCTGATTATGAAAAGTTATTTGTTGTCTTTTAAATAAAATAGAATTAATTAGGTAATTTTTTTTTTATATTTTTGTTATCTGTTGACAAGATGGCGGTAGACTTTAATAACAGTTGTGTTTCTTGACCTTTCCTGCGTTAGGATCTTCTTTAGGGCGTTCATTGTGCTCAGCCACGAGTCGTTTACTCTTGGCTTTCATTTCGTCTCTGTTCATTACTTTCAGTCGGTTCATGTCTATTAAGTCATCCTCTGTGTCTTCTACAAAACAAATATGACAACATTCGTAAATATACAGTCAATGCCTCTGAACTGTGAACATCATCTACGAAAAAAAATGGTATCTGAAAAATTCATATTGGTTAATAATTTTCAAAATGAAAAACTACAGCTATTTTTATGGTATCTTAAACTATTAATACTTTGTCAGTTTGCGCAGCAGTGTTTATGTATACATCAGAAATAACTTTCATTTAGTGTTTAAACTGAACTTTAGTAAGTTCAAAAATTTAATAAACCTAACATTTATAATTAATATTAAACACATAAATATCGTCTTATCTCGTACATTGCTGCCGTAAGAACAAGAACTCAGCTCTTGTTGAAGATGGGTGACACCCGAAACCGGTCCGAGAGCTACGGCAGCAATGTACGAGGTATGACGGTATATTATAGTTCTAATATTAATAATACTAACCTTTGTGGGAATGAGGAAATTCGTGAATTTAACATTTATAAGTTTAATATAAACTAAATCATTCGCTGTTTTGCTGAATTGATAAAATAATAAATTTTCATTGTCTTTTGTAAGTAATTATACTTTTCTCTAGTCAGAAAGTGTTGTTTCTATTATGAGCTTATGATGGTTTCCTGTTGCATCACAGTGACACGTGGAAAAGCGATTGGTTTTATAGTCAGTCAGCAATGTAGGGTTTGCTACCGAGCCACTGAATTCCTTGTAAGGGGAAACCTCCGGAACAGGGTATTAATTTAATTTATTTAATGTCTTAAAACTCTCTCTCTCTTTCTCTCTCTCTCACACACACTCACTTCCACACACGCCTATACAGATATATGTATATATATAACAGATTCAATAATATATCGACCGTTTGATAGAATAGGTGTGTTCTCTAATCGGGGTTCGGTCAATTTTCCAGGATAAAAAATCAAACTCTCGTTGCCAACGTTTCGGTTTTATTTAAAACCTTTTTCATAGGCCTACAAACAAAGGATAAAGTATATGAAAACAAAGGATAAGGCCTATAAAAAAGGTTTTAAATAAAACCGAAACGTTGGCAACGAGAGTTTGATTTTTTATCCTGGAAAATTGACCGAACCCCGATTAGAGAACACACCTATGTATATATATATATATATATATATATATATATATATATATATATATATATATATATACACTTTAACCCAGAGAAAAGAACACAGAAAGACACTACAGAACTCACTTCGATATTTCGACATCCGTCGTCATCGGGAAGAAGTGCGAAGTACTCGCGTTGACTTCGCACTTCTTCCCGATGACGACGGATGTCGAAATATATTATATTTAAGTGAGTTCTGTAGTGTCTTTCTGTGTTCTTTTCTCTGTGTTAAAGTGTTTATTGTCCACACGGACCTTTCTTATTATTTATTATTATTATTATTATTATTATTATTATTAATATTATTATTATTTATTATTATTATTCTTTTCTTTATTCTCTAACTAACTATACCTTCCCTATTAATTCTTACTCTCTTTCAACTCTTTATTTAATATATCTTTTCTAGTTTACTATTAATCTTAATTATTATTATTATTAATTATTATTAACATTATTATTATTTTAATTTTCTTAATCTATTTATTCTCTAATAGTCCAGTTATACCGTTGACCTTTCAACTCTTTTATTCTAACCGCTTGTTTCTTGTTCATTATTGACCTTTGACCTTCTCTTTATATTAACCTGTACTATCCTTTTAATCTATTTATAGCAATGACTAAGCATGAGTCATCGATTTTAATTTAACATGTCACTTGGCCAACTCGTTTTCCAGTTGAACCCTGATAGCAGGAGGTTAGTTCGTAGGATCGAATCTCTCAGTCTTATATCGTTAATACCGAGACTGCGGTTAATTTTAAGGATACTTGTTTAAAAGAGGATCTGCTTCCTATTTATACCAATATATATATATATATATATATCAGTTGGCTTCAGCTACTCAAAGGGACTACTTCTGCCCGATGACGACGACTGTCGAAATATCTTTGTGAGTCTTTTGTGTGTGTCTTTATTTGTTTATATATATATATATAAATGATCAAACCACAGTATGAAATGGTAAAAGATCTGTCATATTGTGGTTTTGTAATCGACTGTTATTTCATGTGTCTATGTGAAATCTTATTATATATATAAATATATATAAATGATTAAATCACAATACGAAATGGGAAAACAAGACTAAGATCTTTCAACCGTAACAAGCGGTCTTCGTCAGAGTCAAAAACCCAACTGATATACTGATATACTGATACTGCATATAAATATATATATGCAGAAAAATCACAATAAACAAAACGCGGATGCAATCAATGAAGTTTAAACCACAATGGAAAAAAGAAAACAATAGAAATAAATGCTCTGAGGTCTTTCAATGTATGTCATCAGAGAGCAAACAAAGTAAAAACTGAGAACCTAACATAAAAGTAATGACTTTTATAACATGAAAGTAATGTTACATGTCATTACTTCTATGTTAGCTTCTCAGTTTTTACTTTGTTTTATATCTGATGACATACATTGAAAGGCCTCAGAGCATTTATTTCTATTGTTTTCCTTTTTCCATTGTGGTTTAAACTTCATAAATATATATATATATATATATATAACACGTTTCAGAGTAAACTATAGGTACACAGTAAATAGAAAAACACACTTACAGTCTCTATAATTTTCGGTTTAACCGTCATCAGGAGAGAGAAGATAGGGAAACCAAGCGCACTGGCGAAGCAAGGATGGGACGGTTGGGTCTCCAACAGTCGCTTCGCAAGTGTGACTCATGAGCGCGCACACACACACAAATGGATAAATTTTTGAAAAATTCTTTTTTTGAAGTCAGATGACTTCAAGTCGTGTATTTCTATTAAAAAATCAGTGGAGAAATTTTGACCAGAAGGCATTACAGTGGGCTCTCGACTTTCACACTTCATTGCTTCTTGAAGTGTGTACGAACAATCGCAAACACTTTCGTTCGATCGTAGAGGGATGTAAAAAAAATAAGCTCCAAAAAACCGCGTTTTAAATTATTTATTTATCAATACGTATACATAATGAAAGTAAAGAGGCATGTTAAGTGCTTTCGGGTGTTTCTTTTATAAATTCGTCAAGTGTTAGTTGAATACCACCCTTTTTTCTTCTTTTCTTGATAAAGATTTCTATAAAGTTGAATTTTTTAAAATGTGCAAAATACAGAATTGTGTGAAAGTAGAATGCTCGTATTGTAATATTCTAAACCAGGCGTGGGGAACCTGCGGCCTTAACGCCGCATATGGTTTTTGAATAATGAACTGCGACTTTCTACGTTTTGTTGAAAATAATTTATCAAAATATAAAGAATTATAATTCTGGTAATAAAGACAAAAAAAAAATTTGGCATTTAAGAAGAAGACTATTTATCAATCATTACTTGACAAATCTAAGCTTTTAGAAAATCACTTTCCTGAGTTAACAAAAGTAATAAACGAAGGCAGTGAGGACACTGCTGAATCATTTGAAAGATGCAAAACAGATTTAGATGCACTGATTCAGAACTATAATGTTAGATTGAAATATTTTACAATATAACTATTATATGAGCTGTTATTTTTGAAAGTGGTATAAGTCCATTTTTTTATGTATTGAGATAATTAAGGGTTCGCATTTGAGTTAATTTAAAAATATTAGCAAATGTTAATCTATTCGAGTGATGTTTTTAATACTATACACCTTTTAAATTTTATTATGAAATAATAATTAATAATTTTTTTTAAAAAAATAAACGTTTTCCTTAGCTTAGGACTTAAACCATTTTCAAAAATAAAGTATTACAAAAAATAAAAACTAGAATAAATTAATGTCCATGTTTTTATAGAACATTAGCTTTACTAAAATGGATTTTTAATGTAAAAAGTAATAATGAAGCCATTTAAATACTCGAGTAATCAAATTCATTGAGTTAATATTAGTTATATTAAAAAAGCGATATGAATAAATAAGTGTATAATGTAAATAACTTCGTTAAGATAACAAAAAACAAAAACTTGTAATTTTGAAATTATTTGTCTTTTACTACTTGTTTAGTGATATTTCAATATTCATGATAAATACAGTATACAGTGCAGTCAAAATAATCAATAATAATTACAATAACAAAGTTGTTTTAATTATAACTATAAAGAATGCACATATTTCACTTTCAAAAAAAAAAAATTTTGCAGTAACATTTTATAGCAAAAAGGTTTTTCTTTTATTTTATGACAAGATCGTACTCCATTGAATGTATAATTAAAAATATGAAGGGAAGATGTCTATATCTTACTGAAATTACCGTTAACTCATTTTTTTTATAAAGTGGACAAAGAATATAAAGATATAATTCTTATATTATAAGAATATGCTTATCCATTCGTTGTGGCCTTTGGTTAAGTGGACAGTGCTAAGAATGCTACGTTTCCCCCACCCCTGCTCTAAATTCTTATAGTTGGTAAAAATGAAAGATAGAAGAGATTAAAACTGACTAATTCTACTAATTCAATAGGATAGAGCAGAGTTTATCAAACTTTTTTCGACGCAGAACCTTTTTTGGGTCAGTAACTTTCCCGGGAACCCCAAATACTAATGACTTTCTACGTTCATAATGTAAATATTATCATAATACTTTAAAAATAGTATGTACGTCTAAAAACAATTAAAAAGTAATAACATTGAAATGTGTATTTTTCAGGACTAAATAAAAATTTAAAACTAAAAGATTTTAATTTCCATATTTGCCACAAGTACGTAACACGTAAAACAGAATAACTAGCAATTTTAACACTGTATTTATTTTGTAATCATGTACTAAAAATGTCATATAATTACAATAATTTTGTCAGGTTTATTGAGCATAATGTTTTTGTTTAATATAATGAGACCATTCTTTTATGTTTGGCTTTATAGTTGAGAGTTTGATTCTCAAGTCAGCAGCAGCATTAAGTCTACTTCGGTATTTGGTTTCTATGGCAGCATAAAAGGAAAATCCAGTTTTACAGAAGTAGGCAGTGGAAGTGGCAGTAATGTGAGGAGTGCTTTCTTTGCAATAGCAGGAAATTTGGGTATCAGATAGCTCTAAAAACTGATTAGTGATTCATCCTAAATATGAGTCAAATTTTGACCACTTTCACTTATGTATATAAGTAGATATCAATGATCAAACCACAATATGAAATGGGAAAACAAAACTAAGGTCTTTCAACCGTAACAAGCAGCCTTCGTCAGAGTTAAAAACCTGACTGAAGTTTTTGACTCAGTTGGGTTTTTGACTCTGACGAAAACCGCTTGTTATGGTTGAAAGATCTTAGTTTTGTTTTCCCATTTCATATTGTGGTTTGATCATTGATTCTTATTTCACGTGTTTTTGTGAAATCTTTTTATAAGTAGATATATATATGATTCGTTTTCATAATTCACCGAATAAATCCATACCAACTAAACATAATTAGAAAAATGTTTTTCGTGCAACCCCAGACAGTCTTTTAAAGAATCCCCGGATTTCGCGGAACCCACTTTGGGAATTTCTGGGATAGAGAAAAAATGAAAATAAATTGAACCAATAATCCTTGGCATTTCAGCCTGTTGGAGAGCAGCCTTGTCTGACATGAAGTCTTTGAAGAGTCGGTAGGCTTTGTGGATAGCGAAATCGGAAAGTGCTCCAGGTCCTATCTGAGTCTTGATGATGTCTATCTTGGCCGAGATCACATCCAGCAGCTGACAAACTGAAACAATCGAAATTCAGTTTTAAATGGTCTAAGGTAACATTTTTTTATATTTTTTTTTTGTTAACTAACTCTTATCCGCCCCTAGTGGGTCCATGCAGCTGTACCACAGGTTGAATTGGCTTTATTTTCCACGTGGTTCTTCGAACCGGGGGCTACAAGGGCCACTGACCTTACCTGCAGCTGAGCAGGTTCAGTAGGACCATTGGTCCGGAGTTTGATCCGAAACTCTTAAAATAAGTCGGTACTACTGGCGGCGGGGGCCCATGGAGGGGTTCTCTCTCCATCCCGCCAATCTGAGGTTTGGACCCGTAGTGGCTGTTGGTTCTCACCCAGGTTGGGTAGACCCTTGTGGTCGCTGTGTGAGAAGCAGTAACTTCTCGGGCGGATGCCTGCTTAGCATACCGAGGAGCTAGAGCCTCAAAGCTTGACCTGTGTTGACCTTTATGAGAGCCTGAGCCGTTAAGCCACATCGCTTCTAAATCAAGTCAGGTTGCTTTTGTACGATTTGTCCTTTAGCCGTCCCATGACCACATGGTGACGCCCAAGGTGGACCACTCGGAGTAACAGTATTTTAACACGCGCACCTTGTTAGACTGGGGGGTGAAATACAACACGGTACAGCAAAATGAAGGCCCATGTAACTTATTCCTTTGTCTGCGTCTTACTCTCTCATATTTTCTTTTCTATATCTACATTAGATTTCTTCTTTTTACTATAGAGTAAATGAAGTTTGTGAAATCTGTGAAAAACTGTTTTTCTAATGATTTTTCGTACATATTTGTTATTGTATTTCCTGTTATAAACTCAATTTTGTATCTAGAACTTGTGTACCTCGGACATGACTCTAAAATATCTTGGACTGACTCATTAGGACCCAAAGTTTGACCGGTAGGAACGGACCACGATCTCAGCTAAGTGGGCTGGAATACTGGTAGTTGTTTTAATAGACGCTTTGGCTTTTGATGGGCTACTCAGAGTGGAGAAGAATATCCATATATATTCGAAAGAGAGACCTATCTGTCTGGAACTTATACCGTCCAGGTGGCTTTTAGCCAACGAGAGATTTTTAATCTCTCCATTTTTCAGTCTCACTATGTACCAAGATGCCCCATAATGAGGCCCTGATGGGCCAAATAAACTATCATTGCAACCCCTGATCCCGGGGTAACAGTAATTCCCTCCTCGGAGGGGGACGACTCAACTCCTAAGAGTCGTATGATGTCCATAAACTGTCAGCACAAGTAGTGGTGGTCATTATTATGAACTAACTCTCATATTTTCGCCTTCTGTTCTAGTCAAGAAAAGAATGCATGGCCTTCAATCATGGTTGAACGCCAATGGCGTAACCACGGACGGCAAGTGCCATGGGGCAGCATTTGAAGGGTAAACAAAGAATATAGAAAAAAAAAAATAAAATCTTGAAAAACTAACAAACATCTGAAATTTTATACTAAAATGATTTTGAAGGACGTGATTGTTTATTATGTTTTTATGTTTTGTATGTGTAATACTTGTTTAAATTTTTGGATATTATTAACCTAATGGTTATTATGGATATTATTAATATCACTTAATAGAGTTGCAATATACATGCTCCAAATTTACAAAGATCTCTCAGAAAAAAAAAATATTGGATTCAATCAATATGTTATTTATGAATGAGATTATTCTTTATTTTTGTTTTATTTTCGTATTTCATGTAGTTTTTAACAATAATTTGTAAATACATGCATATTATTATTACCACTGAAGCTAGTATGCTTTATATTACTAATAAGGCAAACCGTCATACCTCGTACAATGATGTTGGAGTCGTTGGAGCCCTTTAGGACGTTGTTCATCTTTGGTCGCAGCTAACCTACTGGTAGGTAGTACTTAACAGTAGGTTAGTTGCGATCGAAGATGAACAAGTCCGACGGCACTCCAACGACTCCATCATCTTATGAGGTATGACGGTTTGCCTTATTAATAATATAATTAATAAGTAAGTTTATTATTAGATTATTTTGAAAAAGAATAAAAAAAAAGTAATTTACTATAAAATGATAAGTTTGCAAGTAATGTTTGCCTGATAATTTAGCATTATTGAATTCATTGTTAGCTCTAAAAGATTTCTGGTGGCACTGGATATTGACTAACAGGAAAGCATGACACCAGGTGGGCTCTGGAGGTAAGGGACATCTCCAGAACTTGTCAAAGCGAGGAAGGGGAGGAGTCGGTTCCTCATTTTCTTTGTCATTGCCCTGGTCAGGCTCAAAGAAGGGAAAACAACATTAGGAGAGTTCTTTGACAATCTTGAGAACTTAGCATGCACTGGTATCAGGGGTTTAACTAAATTCATTGTTCTTTCAAGATGTTTCGAGTTACCAGTAAAGAAAGAGAATAGTCCAAATTCTCTTTTGTGGTATCACAAGGGGACAGCTTGTGGGTTATGTGTCCTCTCTCTTGGGACCGCGACATTCACCTAACATAAACTAAAAGTGTTTCCTGATGACATACAAGAAAACCACAATTGTTTTAAAAACATTTCAAAGATAAATTTAAGAAAATATCTCACTGTCAAGAAGCTGTCCAGGTTCTTCATTGTCCATTAAATCGTTGTCAGAGACTGTAGCCAAGGCCTTTTCCATGAAATCAAGTTCTGAACTATTGACCGTGTGGGCGCCTTGATTACCAATACGTTCAACTTTTCTTTGCATTATCTACATCAATTAATCATACTGTAACATTCATGTTTTAAATACACTTTGCATTAGTAAAGTACTCTGCTATAATTTTAAATACAGTGTGTATAAATATATATATCCTGATCAAACCACAATATGAAATGGGAAAACAAGACTAAGATCTTTCAACTGTAATAAACAGTCTTTGTCAGAGTCAAAAAAACTCAGTTGGGGTTTTGACTCTGATGAAGACCGCTTGTTACGTTTGAAAGATCTTAATCTTGTTTTCCCATTTCATATTGTGGTTTGATCATTGATTGTTATTTCTCGTGTTTATGTGAAATCTTTATATATATATATATGAAATGAAAATACTAAACAGTTCAAACCGGACATATAAATAAATGCAAAAAAAAACACATAAAGGAAACGAGAGCACTTACTAGAACAATATTTTGAACTGAAGTTTGTCATCAGGAAGGGAGTAGAAGGGAAGAAGAAGAGGTACGTGTGTTCAGGATTGCGGGTGGAAGGCGAACGATTATAACCGATATAGCGATTATATAAATATATATATATATATAAAATTTCACAAAAACACGTGAAATAACAATCAATGATAAAACCACAATATAAAATGGGGAAAAAAGACTAAGATCATTCAACCGTAACAAGTGATCTTCGTCAGAGTCAAAAACTGAGTTGGGTTTTGACCCAGCTGACATTCCGATTTTTTATAAGTTTTATTAACTTACATTTCACAAGTTAAATTTAAATCCTATTTTCTAATTATTTTTTTCTATTCATTTTTTGCATTTTTTCAAATGGGCGACCAAGCACGCCGGAAACACAACAGCAGGAAACTCTGGGTTGCCGGGACGGTTTTCTACCGTTGTGTTTCCGGCTTGCTTGGTCACTCATTCTCTTTTCTTCTGAAAACGGATCATCCGAAAATTTGAGTTTGTAAGTGTGTTTCTTTCCTTCGTTTTTGAACTCATTTCCGTCCAGTTTGGTCGTTTTTTTCGAATTTTAAGTGAAATATATATAATTTTGTATATATATATAACATAAAAAGGATAAATCAGGATGCGGTCAGTTTCTTCCACTTCCAATCAAACTCTCATTGCATAAAAAAAATGTTGTTCCATTATTACCTGCTCACCAGCTGTACATAGATGGTTATTAATGATTGTCATTTGAATAGTTTAACCTTCCATATTGTTTTAGTAATGTAATTTTAATAGTTTGTTCATTTTCAAATATTCCTACTTTTGTAAGTTCATTGTAATTTTTTCTAGATAGGTTGCTTCTTTTTATTTTATTTTTATTGTTATCCTAATACTCATGATTGTATTTAATATTTCATAATGTACCTCTTTTTGTTTGCGTTAAAAATGTACATATTTAAGTTCTTAATTTCCTTTGTATTGTCGGCCTTTGAAAAAGATTTTGAATAAAATCGAAACGTCGGCAATGAGAGGTTGATTGGAAGTTGAAGAAACTGACCGCATCCCGATTTATCCTTTTTAGTTATATATCTGTCCCACGGTCGACAATTCATTACTGTTGTATATATATATGTTTATATACATGAAAATACTAAAGAGTCCAAACCAGACAGATAAATAACTGAAGAAAACAACACATAAAGAACGAGAACACTTACTGGATCAATATTTCGAACCGAAGTTTGTCATCAGGAAGAGAGTAGAAGGGAAGAAGAAGAGGTACGTGTGATCAGGAGTCTGGGTGGAATGCGACTGCGACGACTTTTCTGCCAACGTTTCGTCTTTATTTTAAGACGATGAATATGATGTAGATAAGATAAATGTCCATTGTTTTTGGGGTTCTAGCCCTGAGGATGTCTTAAAATAAAGACGAAACGTTGATAAAAAGGTGATTTCAAATAATTAAAAAGTATATATAAATATTTATCATGCCTGTAAATTTGTTTCGAGTAACTCCATTTTGAAGGCTCCTATCTGAACTGGCTCTACAATTCTAAACAAGTTAATAAGCTGCATTTCAATGTTGACAAGTCGGTCCGACTCGACTTTGATTTTCTCTTTAATCTTAGTTATTTCATCGTTCAGTTGATGTATTCCTTTGCTCAGGTTTTCGTGCTCTTTCATTGTTTCCTCTATTTCCGGGGTTACAAAGTGTAATAGTATCTGATTCATGGCTTCCATATGGTCTTCACGAAGTATTTCAGTTAAAATCCATGTACTATTTATTTCAACCTGCCTCATTAATCTGTACTTTTTATTCAACATTTTCTCTACTCTGAAAAAAAAAAATTTATCAACATTCAGAGTTCATCAATGTATATGTTTACACTAATATGATAAGTAATCTAATACTGAAGTATTCATCTAGTTCGGATTACTTATGGATCCCATAATACATAAAAAATATAATAATGCCCGAGTAAATTTTCAAACAACTATTCGTTTTTAGGTAAGTTAGGAGGGCCAGGTTAGTACAATAGTAAAATGTTTTCTTCTGGACTGGTAGATCCAGGGTTCGATACCCACTGTGAACGTCGATTTATTCAAGCGGGAGGAGAATAAATCTGAACACGTCATATGCCAGTCGAACTTTAAACTGTACGATATCGATAAAGATCCCCTTTATACTAAATACATTTCAGTTAGGCAATGTTTAGGACTCGCAATGAAGAATGAACAAGTATTGTGGCTCGCCCGTTACTTAGGTTAGCTTAGGCTAGTTTACAGTGGTAGTCCACAAGGAAACACACGTAGGCCGAGCATTGGCCCTTTGTGATATCACATAATGAAGACTGATTCTGCATTAGGAGTCCTAAATTTTGTCTAACTCAAGTGTATTTAGAATAGGGATCTTTAACGAGTACCTGACATCGTTTAGGCTTGGAACCGACGATTTAACGTCCCCTTGTCAGAGGGACGACGTACTCAAATTTATTCCCTCCCGCATGAATAAATCGAGGGCCAGATGGGGATCGAACCCCGGTCCCATCAGTTTGGAGGCGAGTACGTTAACCACTGAACTAACCTGGCCCCGTTTTTATGTAAATGAAATAAGTCCATTACGTTTACAACGTAATGTCGAAATACCAAAATCTTTTAAAAACAATAACAAAATATTGCTTTATTAACATTTTATAAAGTATGCTGAAATAAATTTCAAAACAATCAGTTTTGAATGTAACATAAAAAAATGTAATGGGAACATTATTACAACTGACAAAAACTGACGATATTGGGCCTTATATGATATGGTTTTATAATGTTTGTATATTCTAACGGTCAGCTCGCTATGCTTTGATGTATTTTTAGTTATGCTATCCTGATATAAGCATATAAACTTAACATGGAACGCTAACTGTGGAGATTAAAATACTAGTTTTGCTCATTGATCCCCAGTAATCCTCTATGAACCCTGCGTGGTCCATGTGGGCCACTTTGGGAACCACATGGAGGACCCAGCTCTAACCACCTCTAACCTGTTTGATTCATAAGCATGCATCCTGACCTTTCGGCAATAACATGACATGAAGCACCAGGTAAACCTCCTCTAACCACCTCTAACCACCACTAACCACCTCTAACCTCCTCTAACCACCTCTAACCACCACTAATACAAAAACAAGGAATAAAAGAAAATAATTTTGCAGTAAAAACAAATAACAATGTCATTAACTCAGTCATTATAATTTTTTTTTAATAAAATAAATATATGATATATTTAATAATACTAATGAAAACTTGTAAAATTAGTGAGCTTTGAACCTGGGCAGTATTTCTGGTGGGGTTGCTACTTGTGTTTTATCCAAAAGTTTTTTCATGATTTCTCCAAGGAAAACCTTTTCTTTTAATAATTCTTCCATATAGTTATCAGCTATTTTTGTTACTGGATTTATCTTGATGTGGCTCTGTTAAACCAACCTATATTATTATTCAATTCATTAGTTTTGCTTTTTACTTTACTTCTTTAATAGCCATGAGTTTAATATTAATCTTAAACTAAAGTCCAAAGTAAGTTTTGTATTAAAACTAGACTACCTGTGATTCGTTTTCCAGCCATCACCTTCCTTTTTAATGCATTCATGTTCACGTAAATGCAGATAAATTCTAAATGACTCTACTGAGAGCAACATGCAACTTGGCCATGTTGAAATACTGCTTTACCTAAATCAACTAAAACTTTCTGTAGAGTCTCTCCTTGAGACTTATGAATAGTCATGGCAAATGCTAACTGAATTGGAAATTCAATCTTTGAAAAAAGGAATGTTGCCCTCTTTAAATAAAACAAATTTCAATCATGGAATTAAAACAATTTTCCCTTGAAACCGTGATACGATAACTTTACAATGACTTTATTGTAAAGCTCCTCAGTTATTAGTCTTGTTTCATTATATAAACGCGGTGCATCAGCATTTTCATACACATGACAGGAGTTTTTTTTTGTTTTAATTTATGCTTCTGTTTTGGAAGTAAAGTGCAAAAAGTCCTCTTGGCGCAGAGAATAGCCCTAAGAATTAAAAGTAAATAGGTCCAATAAAAAAAAAAACAGCCATCGTCTAATCCAGGGATCTTCAACCCTTTTTACATCACGACCAATTTTTGACGCCAAAATTTATTCGCGACCCTTTAGTGAGAATAAAAATAAAATTAACAACAAAATAAAAAAGGGAAAATTAAAATAAATTTGATCAATAGTAACTTCAATGAGATCGCTGTGCCGCATTAACAATAAATAAATTATTTATTTAATTTATTTAATTTTATATTTAAAAATAAACAATTTTAACGATTTCGCGACCCTCGTTTAAGCCTTTCGCGACCCCCCAAGGGACGCGACCCACCGGTTGAAGACCTTTGGTCTAAACAGCAATAAGATTCCAAAAATGGGACTAAGATCTTTCCTGGAAAAAACTATTTAGTTTTATTCTATAACAGAAATAGATTTTACGTCTGGTATCAGTAATTTTACCTGACTTATTTTGAGTGATTTATTTTTCATTCTTCTTTCTTTTTAATGCCGCTATTTGTAAAATCATATATTACTGACTGGATCTTTAATATTTATTTGAATGAACCAGTATAAAGTTAAATTAACAGGTATTCCAAGTTTTATCTGTTCGTAGCATCCAAGGCTTCATTAGTTCACTTATACACACATACGAGTACTATAAGTATACACACATACTATACTTATACTTATACACACATACTATACACTTATACACTTATACACACAAACCATCATTTACATCAAGTTTTGGAAGTGTATTATATTACCGTCTTTTTCCGAAAATAAGACACTGTCTTACTTTATTTTTAGGTTAAAATCCGTGCTAGGGCCTATTCTCGGGGGAGGGATTCAAGTATTTCAAGTAGATTTACATATTTTTGTTTCATATTTATTTTTATATGGAAACTTAAATTTACTCGATTACAGTCATGTCATCTTCTGGAACATCGTCATAAATTATCAAAATTTTGAATTCCGTTCTGATTTTCCTACAAATCTATTTTTCTGTAGAATCAATGGTGTGAATCTCTCTTGTCTTGCAATATAGCTGAGGTTAAATTAATGCTTCTTGCCTACGTAGCCTCCTTGAACGAACTTTAGAGGTTAACAAGGAATTTCTTGAAATATTTTTTCCCCAAGAATTCTCTGAAATATTACGACAGCTAGAGATACCTACTAAATTCAACAGCAATTTTTTAACGAATTATATTTTTCACATTATCTTAACTAGGGACTATTTTCAGGGAAGGGCTTATAGTCCAAACCGTCCCGAATTTACTCTAGGACTTATTTTCGGGGGATGTCTTATTTTCGGAAAAAGACGGTATACGAAAGCCCCCAGAGCGTAGCGCACAGAACTTCCAATGTTGGTGTTGGTTATTGATTAAAACACCAACATTGGAATTAGTAATAATACATTCCGTCATATCTCGTAAAGTCTCTGTAAAGCTCGACCGGTTTCGGGTCCGTCTGGATCCCATCTTCAAGAGCACCTAACTGACTGTGAGTGTTGTTTTCCTATAACCTACCTATATATAGTATTTACATTGTGTAATCAGTGTTGTGTGTGTAGGTAATTTTTTTTTTTTCTATTTCTTTAATTATTATGTTTTTTTCTTTTATTGCTTATTTCATTATCTATTTCTAGTTCCTTGTGTCGTCTTGGAACTAAACATTGGAATTAAAATGTATTAAAACAAAATACATTTTGTTCCCATGAAATGTATTACGTTCCCACAAAAATACATTTTGTGGGAACGTAATCCCACAAAATGACGCATACTGTGCTATTTATTCAGATAGTGCACGGAGATAAGAAAAGAATTAAAAAAGATCGGTCATCAGAGTATAAATATATACATATACATATATATATATAAAGTATATGAAAAAAATATAAAAAAATTCAACTCTTTTATTCTAACCGCTTTGTTTCTTGTTCTTTATTGACCTTTGACATTCTCTACCTTTACTAATCCTTTTAATCTATTAATAGCAATGACTAACATCGATTTTAATTTAACATGTCACTTGGCCAAGTCCTTTTCCAGTTGAACTCTGTTAGCAGGAGGTTAGTTCGTAGGATCGAATCTCTCAGTCTTAAGATCGTGAATGCCAAGACTGCGGTTAATTTTAATGATACCTGTTTAAAAGAGGATCTACTGCCTATTTATACCAATATATATTAGTATATTTTGGGAGGAGACCTTCATTTAGACACGTTTTATTAAAGGATTTGTATTTGTATGCATTAGAGAGCATAAACCCAACCTCAACAACCAGACAGCGAGTTTCAGCAGGATTTTAAAGCTCCACGCAGGAAACCAACAAAACAGCAACCCCGAGTCAGTGACAGCCTCATTGTGTTATAGTGAATTTAATTAACCAGATGAATCGAACTGGAAAACCTGAAATTTTGGAACCTCTATGATGGTGTAACCTCCTTGTCGTCTTGATGTTGTCAATTCATTAGGTTAGCAATGTAGTAATTCGTAACTAGAATGTTTATAATAATTATTGTTAGTGTTTTTTTCTTAAGTTAAGTTTTTTAATCGTCATTATTGTAAATCCCTGAAGATGGTCAAAGTAACCGAAACGTTGGAATAATTTATTGTATAGTTTTTTGTTGTAGTTAGGTTTATAGTGTATTATTGGATACTACTATGGAGCTCAAGAATAAATCATTCGGAGAGTTAGTGTTCAATTTACCTGAAGAGTTAAAAACCAAGCTTAGAAAACGAACAAAAATGAATATCGGCATACTGTTTAATAAAAATATATATATACATAGATGAAAGACAATAATTTATACAGCTAAAGACTGAAATACTTCACACGCGTCCTTCCACTGTCTAACTGTGGACATCTATACTGATTTCCGTTATCGGTACCTGTTAGATTACGTGTAATAATAGTATTTCTGAACGTAGTTAAATTACAAAAACAAGTTCTGTTTCTCGGGGCATAAAGGCTTCCCAGTGACGTAGCAACTATTTTTGCCGCTCGGATCGGTCTTAAGATGAACCCCCCCCCCCGCCTCCCTATTCGCAGTTGAAAATCTGTTAACCTTCAAATTTCCAGAAAGTTCTCCAAATATTTACTTTCATGGAATTACAATCAAGGATGTAATTTTAGATTGCTGTCCTTGGCCACAGTATCTTATTACAGAATTCGAATACCTCTATACAGTCGTTATCAAAGAAAACTAAAGATTTCGTATAATTCAAATAATAAAAAAATTAATACATTAAATTAACTGGGTACTTAAATAAATATAATACATTTTCAACCCCCTTAAAAACCTAGTTTTGAAAATTTAAAATAATTTTTTTTTTTATTTTGCAAATATTCCTTACAGTTGAAAAATCCGTTTTAAAAACAATATTACATGCATAAAACTTAAAAGCGATTATGAGTTTAAAAACTCTTTTTGGTATAAATTTCAAATTTGTTTGTTAGCAGTTTCTTTTTATTTTCTATTTTTAGTCCGTCAAAATGCCACCCCCTGGCACGTGCTACCCCACAATGGACCTTCCCCCACTCACCTCACACCCCCCCCTCCCTACGCCACTCAGACTTACATCTTTGTAAGTAAAGGGTTATTTTAGTACTTCGCTTGGTTTAACAGAACTTATTTCTTTGATTCAGATTCACGTAGAACTGTTAAATTGGAAGTGTTTATAATGAGAAATGTTCCATGTACCTGATTTGATGATCGTGTAATTGAGAAACTTATTGGGTAAATAATGTTTCTGCTACTAAAATTTAGTTATATAATGTTAATTCAAATTAAATGGGTGTAAGAAGCAAGGCTGTGGAGTCGGAGCTCTTAGCTCGGACTCCAAGTTCGACTCTGACTCCTCTATTTTTCTGCAGCTGACTCCGACTCGAGCTCATCTATTTAATATTAAAAAATTATATGGCAAGCAACACAAGCTAAAATGGACACAGCTGCAAAATGTAATCATTTACCCACCTAAAAAACTGAATTGTCCCCCATGCTTGTTTTGTTTTGTTTGAACCGAAATGACAATACCGAAATCTTTAAGGACTCGTAATACTGTAAAAGGAATTACTCGTAATACGAAATTTTTAGGAGGTATCTATAACAATGTCTGATGGGTGAAATAGTGTTATTATGGAAAGCTGTTATGACAAGTATATGTACACAAAATAAAATTTCCAATGTGTATAGATTTTTTTTTTTACTGTGAAACCCAAGCGGGTGATGTCAGCCGTTTACCGGCTTTTTCTTTCATCAGTGATTCTACAGATTATAGATTGGGATTCCTAAATTTTGCCTAACTCAAGTTGGATTCGGTCTATTTTCTAGGATAAAAAATCAAACTCTCAGTGCCAACGTTTCGGTTTTTATTTAAAACCTTTTTCATAGGCAGAAGTATAAATTTTGAAACAGAAAAACTAAATATTTCATTACAAATTATTTTACAAAGAAAAATAGTCTGTGGATTTCAACAACAACTATAATCAAAAACTATTTCAAAACAATAAAAACGTTTTTATTTCAGTTCAGTGTCACGTGTTCAATCAAACTACAGTTGTTGTTTGTAAGGATTTACAATAAATACACTAATAATAAAATCAGTAGAATTACCTCAGTCCTTTGTACTTTTGAATGTACATTTGACACCATTTTGACTCTTTTCTGTAGATTTTCAATAAAATGTTGTCTTTCTTTTTCCTTCTGCTTATAATCCTTTAGAAGAGTATTATACTTGTCTTTGATTGTTGCTTCTTCTTCAATAGCCATTTGGCCTAATTCCATTGCTTGGATGACACATTGGCATTGTATGACAGTGTCCATGTGTAATCCAGTCAAAACCTTATCAAAACATCTAGAGTCCTAAAAACATTAAGTTCAATTATTACTTTGAAAAAAAAAATAAGAAAATAGGCATTTAATGATGGAAAACTGTATATACTTGGAGCTGGGTCCAGATTAATTCAAATTACAATTTTCCGATCCTGTTCGGAAGTTCACAGTATTTTTGAAATTAAACTGTTCATTTTAATATTGTGAAATCAGTTATTATGTGCTAATTACTCATTGGAGGATAAAAAAGCTAATGAAATAGTTCCCACATATAGAATTTAAATAATATAAACAAAGAATTTCTTCTTCAGAAGGAGATTAAGTGTTTGACACGCGTTTCTTATTCAGAAGAACTCTACGTGGTCGAAACGCGTTACTTCTTCAGAAGAAGATTGTGTGTTCAAAATGCGTTTCTTATTCAGAAGAACACGACGTGGTCGAAACGCGTTTCTTCTTCAGAAGAAGATATGTGTTCAAAACACGTTTCTTCTTCAGAAGAAGAATACGTGTTCGACACGCGTTTCTTCTTCAGAAGAACACTACATGTTCAAAACGCGCTGTTTGTATAATTTAATTTCTATATATGGAGGCCATTTCATCACTTTTTTACCCTACAATAAATTGTTTATCTACACAAGATAATACTTTATAATACTTTATTAATAAAAATATATAAATAAAGGTTAAATTTTGGAAGAAATAAATTTTTCATGATTAATTGTAAATATATATAGGTTGAACTGATTGAAGCAGCGATCAGGATCTCAAGTCATTTTTTTTTTACATTTATTTACCTCGACAGGGTGCGGTAGTTAAATCCTTACAAAGTTCAATTTGATTTTTCCGCCTTATCGTAGTTCCGTGAGAGGTTACGATTAAAGTTCTTGAACATCATGGGCGTCTAGTAATAGTCATAACCTTTAAATAGCCTAGATGTACTACGTACAAGTATGGAGTACTATCGAGGAGCCGTGATTTTGTTGTAAGCCTTCGCGATGGGCGACCGAGATCATTCGATTCTTTGTGATCGACATTCTACATTTCTACTTTGATACATGCATATTATTATTACAAATGAGGTTAGTATGATTTATATTATTAATATGGCAAACCGTCATACCTCGTAAGATGATCTTGGAGTCGTTGGAGCGCTTTCGGACGTTGTCCATCTTCAATCGCAACTAATCTGATCGAAGATGGACAACGTCCGAAACGCTCCAACGACTCCAACATCATCTTACGAGGTATAACAGTTTGCCATAAAAATAATATAAATTTATACTTTGTCTCAATAAATTATATTTTAAAACAAAGTTTAATTGTCCCACCCTGTATATGTAATATAGAATAATGAATTATGTTCGTTCAAAATTTCAACATACAGTTTTCAAAGAAAATACACGTTTTCAGATTTCTTGCGTACAATAAAACAGGTTTGTCAAATTGTCTATGCATCTATGTGGTATTCTGACCACTGATAACCCGGAACAAGTTAAACACCAATATTTTTGTTTTTGTTTTTTTTTTGTTTTAGGAGGTACCTTTAAACTGATAAAAGTCAGTTGTTTTGCAATTCGGTAGAAATAATTATTTCATCTGTTAAGTCAAGCAGGCATGGCACCATACTGGGATTCTAGGAAAAAAATCCCCTGGAAAAACTCCCCGGGAAAAAATTCACCCCCCCCCCCCCCCAAATCAATTAAAAGTTAAACTAACTCACAATTTTTCCAATTATGTATATATTAACCATTCGACGATATAAACCAAACAAAAAAGAACATGATTACTTGATCCAGGATTCTGTGCATTCTCAGTTAATGAATTGAGACTTAACTTTGGTATTAAGACATTATACTTTCACACTATTGTTTAAATTGTTTTTATTTGGATGCATTTTCTTTTTCTGAAATGATTTTGTTAGTCTTATATCGAAAAATATATACTGGTTATTGTTTTAATTTATTTTATTTCAGTGATGAATTTGATTAACGTCATCATTTTTGTGCTATTTTTTAGTTTTTGTTTAAATAAATATAATGACCTGTAAAAATTATTTTGATTTTCCAGAAGTTTTTATATTTTTCAGTAATTTGTTATTGGTTTCATATACTACTTCTAGTCAAAGGATAGATTAATTTTCTTTTTTTTTGGGGGGGGGGGGATGACAGGTTTTTTTGAAGAGGGGTTTTTTCCTGCGCCACCATATTGGGGGGCACCAATCCATTGGGGGGGTCCTGGAATCATCCGAAGGTTAAGAACCCCTGCCATAGAGTGTGGTTTAATGTTGAAAGTGTTTCAGCTTACCTTGCGTAAAATCCTCCTGATTTTGTCGTAACTATCGCGTACAAGGAGAGCCGCTTCGTGTTTTAACTGAATATTCTGTATCATCGTCTCTATTTCTTGACATTTCAAAACTCCTTTTGGTTTTTTCATATCTAATTTTGGAGGAATTTTGGAAACTTCTAACCTGTACTAGAATCAAAATGGATTTAAAAAACAGTATCAATTTAAAATCTATCAATTTCTTAATATAATGTGCTATTATTCTGAATTACTTACCAATATTTGTAGATAGGTTTCTTCTTTTTGCTGTATTTCATACGACAGACGGTTTATTTCCTTTTTTCTCAAGTAAATTACTTGTTGAATGATCTCTTCAATTTCCTGACCAGAATATTGCAAATTACTTTTTATCTGAGATATACAATTTTATAAGAATACTAGACTACCCATGACCCTTTGTGTCACTCAGAAATTATAACAATAAGTATTGAAATTAATTCACTGAACATGATTGACACGGATAATTTTAATTGTTGTTTCTTGTTATTAAGGCACGGTAATAGATCTTATATGGCACAAGCTTTTGATATAGCATTCTTAACATGATTCAACTTATACACACAGTCAGTATATTTAGGAAAATAAAAGTAATTGAAAAGTAAAAAAATCATTTAATTTATCATATAAATAAATAAAACATCAATTCAAGTTATATACATAATGTAATATATTTAAAACAAACAAAACTTGTAAATTGAAATATTCAATTTATTTAACCAACATAAAATAACATTAACGAAAGGAATATGTCTTTATAATATTATCTTAGAACATACGTATTATATCTGACAGTTATGTTCAAGTTTGTTTTTAAAATTATTTAATTTTAACCTCTAATGTAGTAGTTTATTATATATTTGTTACATTTATTTATGATACATTTGCTATACTGTCATCAGCGAGCACGCAAGCATCTGGGCTACTCTGGCTCCATGCTTTCATTTTTTACCAGTGTTTATATTTCGAAAATTTTAACTTAAGAACATTTTTTTTTGTTCATTTATATATAATACATTTTCACTACTGTTATCGGCGAGTACGCAAGCCAGTGAGCTACATTGGCTTCATACCTATAGTTTATTACCAGTGTTTATATTACGCAAATATTAAATTAAAAAAAATTGTTTTTTGTTACATTTATATACAATACATTTGCACTATTGTCATCGGCGAGCACGCAAGACACTTGCAACCTTGGCCCTAATTTTGGAAATATAGTGATAATTTTCTTTTATTTAACATTATTCAGGTAATAAATGATATATATTTAATTTCAGGTCTCTATCTACACGGGAAATGGGGGAACAAACAAACTCACGAACTTTATATATAGACTCTGCATTAATACATAGTTGTGTAGGAATTATTGGATTAGAAATCTGAACTGTCTTTTTGATTTAAGATTATATTTGGTTTGTGTTATGTTTGTTTCATGGATTGTTTTTTTTTTCAACAAAGTAACTGCGCATGGAGTCCGTTTATTTCCTGTTTTCTCTTATGGATTATACAAATAATCATATACTGATTTTTTTAAATCATGTCATATTTTGGAGGAAATTTCATTTTTACTAAAAAATTGGAAAATAATGAATGGTAACTTCAAAAAGAAATTAAATCTGAAATGGTTTTCATAAATGCGCAGTCGCCAAAAGAGGTTAGAAAAACCCTCGCAGAAGGCTTTGATAAGGTTTACAGAAGGTTTCCTCTAACTTCATCTCTTGTTTAGATTTTCTTTTGAATACAAACTATTGTTCAAAATATCGATAGTGGAAAGTGTTTTGTTCTGTGTTCTATGTAATTTTTATATTTTATAAAGGACATTTTGACTTTTGAAATGTGTGTATGCATACAAATGTTGTATATATAAACATCACCCGACTTACTCGTACTACCAATGGAGACAACAAAGTACCAACTCCTTTGTACAACCACTCAATCCTCTTACCAACCTTCCTCACCAAGTGAATGAATGAATATGAATGAATGAATGAATAAGTTCTTTATTGGATACAAGTTTCGGTTATAAATACTGGGGTAGCCGTACAGAGAGGAATAGGTCCTCTCCACCGGGCTTTTTCCCCTTCGTCTCTCCAAGTACAGCAAATACAGTGGATTCCGCTTAATATGGACACCGCTTAATTGGGACAGCCGCTTATTCGGGACAAATATCAAAGAACGGAAACCAAACTATGAACTACAATTGTAAATTTTTATGTTTAATTGGGACAACATTCTGCTTAATTGGGACAGTAAATTTAAGATTTTAGTACAGTAGAGTCCTCATTAAACTGAGTTCCGGTTTAACCGAGCCGGTGTAGCGGCAAAACGAACACCACCCCCTTCTAAATCCCGGGAAAGCCAGAAAGACGGCTTCTTTCTGAACCCGATACCCGTGTTTTAAAAATCCGCAGCTGCCTCATGTTCACATTTGCTATCTTTTCCATCCGAGTCAGTGCAGCGGTAAAACAAACACCCCCCCCCCCCCTCCAATGCTTAATGGCATTGTTCCTAAAACCAATCAAATGAATTTCCAAAAAAAAAGAGAAATTCGTATAATTGGGACAAAACGCCTCGGTCCCGATGTGTCCCAATTAACCGGAATCGACTGTAGTTCTTTAGTTTTATAAACAAACTACCATTCAGTGACTTATAACTGACATATATGCAGTTCACATATCAATAACAATGTATGAGAAAACCTGTAATCAAATCGGAACAGGTCAAAGAAAATAAACTCCCTCATGGTAGGGTTACAACCCGTGAGGAAAGCATAAAAAAACCTTCCTCAACCTCACTGAACAATCACTTCATCCACTGACTATTTTGCCAACTCATGACCAAAAACATTGAAAACTATGACTAACAAGACCACATGACCGCAAATACGACGTTATTACTGTACAGACGAACTTAATATCTGACATGAATTACTGACAGTCCCAGTTATAGCAGCACAGTAATGAAGCAGTAGATGACCTCTGGTTTGGAACTGCTAGTTACGACGTGCACTATAGTGCACGGATATATTCGTTGGTCGTTAGTCAGCTCGTTATGATTGTAAAAGGCTAAATGGATAGTTTAAAATATGAATTTTAATGAAACTAACTTGGATTGTCTTGCCCTTGCACTGTTTTTCGATGGAGGGATCCTGCTTCAGCATCAGGTTGATGCCCGCCATGTCTCCTTCCTTGAGCACCTGGACGCTTTCCCTCAGCCGTCTCTCTCGTCTCATTATCGTCAGGATTTCTTTACGTCGAGCTCGTTTTACTTCATTTGTGACTTGCTTGCACCATTCTTTGTTTTTTTCTGTATTTATAAAAAGAAAGAATATATTAAATAATTATTAATTAAATTAATATATTGTATATATTAATTAAATATATACGAAACATAATCTTATCGGGATAAGGAAAGAATGAATTTGTAGCGGCAACACTGACGGAGGCCAGTGAGGAACCAAGTGTTGCCGCCATCTTTCATTCTGAATTCGATTCTTCGCTTCGTTGTACCCTTGACCAGCGCTTGCATGCTTTGCGGGTTTGTCGCCGACGATCTGGCCAGCTCATTGTAATATGTATATAATATTGTATACTGTGTGGGAACCTATGTAATAATCTTACATTAAAATAGTTCTATTATAAATATATATCTAATCATAATAAATAACTATTAGAGCCCCACGTATTTAGTGTTTTCAACAAATCGAACTAGGCAACTAATTTCAATGATTTGTAAGTAATTAACAATAATTATTACTTTTCTATTCTTAATTGCACTTATTATCTCCTTATTTTATAACTTTGTCATGCTTTTAAATTTATTAAATGAACTTTTACATTGCTAACACTACCTCTGTCTTTGTTGACTCACTCCATAGGTCCCCACAAATTAATTAATTTATGATAAATAAATAAGTTTTTTGAGAGTTGGGTAAAACCAACGAATGAATTTGGTTTAATTGAAACAGACAATCACACAATAATACCAATTAATACCAGCAACAGAATTTTAGTAACAGCAACAGATGTATTATCCTTATGAAAATCCCTTCGCTGGGAGTAAAAATTTACGCAACACCCGGACCGTTATATAAAGGATCAATCTTTATTAATCGTCCAGAAATAATATATGGACAATGCTCATAAACCTGTGGTGTAAATCAACACAGATATATATGCGGAGTAGCAGTACTTCCACTGTGCTCCTCCCTTCCGAAGCCAAGATTAGGAATTTAATTGTGATGCAATACAGGCGACCACGTAGTCCACGTGCTCTATCCTAGTTAATATAACATTAACTGCCTTCCCCCTCTGCTGTGGGAAACTAGGAAGGAACTGCTGTGGAACTAGGGAAGGACACCGGTGGCCCTACTGGAGGCATGCCAACCTGCGGCCCGTCGGCCACATGCTAATGGGGACTGTGAAATCCAAAAACACTCGTACATCGGTATGACTACCACTTCCCTATCAAGAAGGCTCATCATGCACCTAATGGCCGGAGCACCCAAAAAACATACGCAAGACAAGCATAATGTTAAATTAACCCGAGAGATACTGGTTACAAATACTAAAATTATAAAAAAAGAAAGTAACCACCATAAACTAAAAATTTTAGAGGCTATATTAATTCAGAAATTGAAGCCTCTCCTAAATATTCAGGTCGAAAACAGTAGCCGTATTTTGAAGCTATTTAGTTCACATCAAGGGCATCCAGAAACCCTTGCAGGTAGCGACTCAGGCCGAGAGGCCACTCACCCCACAGGATCAACGCCCACCATTTCTTAAACTTTATGGAAAACAACCCCTTCTACCTTCTCCATGTATATATTAACCAGATATTTCACCTTAGATCTTATTCACGTCCTGATGATGAATGTTGATCATTCGAAACATGTCGACCATAGGAGATGTACTTTATTGTGTAGACGAAATAACGAGAGTGTTTTTAGAAAAATTGAGAAACTTGTTAAGAAACAGGTATCAGCTAAATTTGGTGTCATTTTCAATAATATATATATATCTATATATATATAGAATGTATAAAAGACTAGTCGAAGGTTTTCTCCGGTTAAGATTTTTGTTCCTTTAAATAATGTAAATTTCATTTTCTTAGTCAAAAAATTCTTACTTCTGCCAATGAAAAAGGTTTTAAAATAAAACAGAAACGTCGGCAACGAGAGTTTGATTTTTGAACGTAGAAAATTGACCGAATACCGGTTGATAACATACCAGTCTGGTCGAAGGTTTGGTCCGGTTAAGATTGGTTGTTCCTTTAAATAATGTAAATTTTATTTTCTTAGTGAAAAAATTCTTACTTCTGCCTATGTTGATTATTCCTTTAATTTTTTAGTCTCTCAATTTGTTTACATATTTATTTTTCTTTTTAGTTAGATTTTTAAATGTGTTTTTATTTAAATGTTTTCATTCGTTTATTATTTATTTCATGTCTGTCCTTATCCCCCCTCATTTCGTCAGTTGGCTACACTGTTTGAGTGCTTCTTGAAGGCCACCAGCCAGTCGTTATCAATCTCCGGAGCAATTCGCTTCTACGAGTACCTACCTGATGACGAGGCTATCGAAATATAGTAGTGAGTTTCTGAACGTCAGCCGTTTACCGGTTTTTTGTTTTATCGTTGATTCTACATTGGTAGTCCTAAATTTTGCCTAACTCAAATGCATTTCGACTAGGGTTATTTTAACGAGTACCTGATATTGTACAGTCTCGGGACTGACGGTTTAATGTCCTCTCTCCGAGGGACTTTCATACACAGATTTATGCACCTCCTTGCTTGAATGAATCGAGGGTCAGGTGGGGATCGAAACTCGGACTACCAGCCCAGAGGCGAGTATATTAACCACTGAGCTAACCTAGCTACTATATAAAAGTTTCAAAAGAATTTTATTTGTAGTCCATCATCTAAAGCAAGTTATATAGTTATATCAAGAAGGCTTGAGTATGTTCTTTATCCACAGATGAAGTAAACAATAATCAACTAAAGAGGAGCTGAACTAAAATATATATAGGTTAGGTTGATTCCAGTGGTAGTCCCAAAAGGGTACACACGTAGGCCGAGCATTGGTCCTTTGTGATACCATACAATAAAGATTGATTCTACACTGGGAGTCCTAAATTTTGCCTAACTCAAGTGTATTTAGAGTAGCTGACATCGTACAGGCTCGGGATCGACGATTTAACGTCCTTCTCCGAGGGACGACGCGCTCAGATTTATTCACCTCCTGCATAAATAAATTGAGGGCCAGGTGGGGATCGAACCCCGGTCCTATCAGTTCTGAGGCGAGTACACTAACCACTGAGCTAAGCAGGATCTCTAAAAGAACTTGTTAGTGTACCATAGTATAAGAAGACAAGAGAAGTGGGTCGATAGAATGTTGGGTTTGTTGACTTCAAGAGTCACTGGCTGGTGATCTCTGGGGGGAAAAAGAAAAAGGATAAAAGAAATACTTTTCTTACGCAACTGATGTTATGTTACAGAAAATAAATTTATTATTCTCCTCTACAACTAAATACTTTCTCTCTCTCTCTCTCTCTCTGTTTTTTTTATACCGCTACATTCGTGTTTGTCAATTTACAACAGTAGTCAAAATTAAATTGAAGATCATTGAAATAATGACTTGCTTCGTTTTGAAATTGCCAAGATATATGAATGGATTTACGAAGAGGTTAAGTTAATGATAGTATTTAAATCATAATTATTTAAAGAAAAAAATGTTAATATTATAAAAGAAATGTTTTGGACTGCCCTAATAGGTTTCCTTGGTGGCTAAGACTACCGGATTAGTAAGTGCCTATTTAGTCCTCGCAGTACTTCCAAGGATCTACTCTTCCTGATAATCCGAGATCTTCCGGCTAAAGACAGCTACACTCGAGTTTCCGTACTTCAAGAAACCGTACTTTCAACTTTCCGTACTTTTTTTTTCTCCCGAATAGCAGAAATTATGATCCGAGTATTGGTAATTCACAATGAGGGCAGAGTGAGACCCAGTAGCCTAGGCTACTCCAATTTCGTCATCATAAACAAACTATACCTTTATTATACATAGATAATATTAGTATTATGTATTTTAATGTATAATAAATATAAAATGTTTATTATATATAAAAATAGTGATTTTTGAAAATTAAATGTGCAGTTTACTGAAGTAAAGAAAATTGAGATGGTTTAGCACTTCTGGAAAGTTTTAGTGAGGTTATGTGTGTGTTACGTCAATCATGCTGTCAACCATTTAGCCTAACCTACCTACTATTAGGCCAACACTTGGTGACTGAGCATGACATGAGCTGTTATATACATGCATATTGTTAATACCACTGAGGTTATTATGATTTATATTAAAAATAGGTAAAACCGTCATACCTCGTAAGATGATCCGATCCTGGAGTTGGAGCGCTTTCGGTCTTTGTCCATCTTCGATCGCAACAAACCTACTGAGCTGTTATATAAACAACCCCCTATATAACAGCTCAGTAGGTTTTTTGCGATCGAAGATGGACAACATCCGAAAGCGCTCCAATTCCAGGATCATCTTACGAGGTATGACACTTTTACCTATTTCTAATATAAATGAGCTGTTATTTTTGAAAGTGGTGTAAGTCCATTTTTTATGTATCGAGATAATTAAGGGTTTGTATTTGGGTTAATTTAAAAATATTGGAAAATATTAATCTATTCGAGTGATTTTTTTTTAATACTATACACCTTTTAAATCTTGTTATGAAATAATAATTAATAATTTCTTTAAAAAAATAAATTTTTTCCTTAGCTCAAAATGAACTTATACCATTTTCAAAAATAACGTATTACAAAAAATAAAAACTAGAATAAATTTAACTCCATGTTTTTATAGAACATTAGCTTTACTAAAATGAATTTTTAATGTAAAAAGTAATAATGAAGCCATTTATATACTCGAGTAATCAAATTCATTAATAGTTAATATTAGTTATATTAAAAAAGCGATATGAATAAACAAGTGTATAATGTAAATAACTTCTTTAAGATAACAAAAAATAAAAACTTATAATTTCGAAATTGTCTTTTACTACTAGTTTAGTATAGTATTCATGGTAAATACAGTGCAGAGTGCAGTCAAAATAATCAATAATAATTACAATAAGAAAGTTGTTTTAATTATAACTATTAGGAATGGACTTATTTCACTTTCAAAAAAAATATTTTTGCGGTAACATTTTAAAGCAAAACGTTTTTCTTTTACTTTATGGCAGAATTGTACTCCATTGAATGTATAATTAAAAGTATGAAGAGAAGATGTCTATATCTTACTGAAATTACCGTTAACTCATTTTTTTTATAAAGTGACTTATACCACTTTCAAAAATAATAGCTCATATGTCGTGTTGCCTTCGCGGTGACTGAGAGGGCACTTGGGTGCTTGAGTGCGTTATGTAGAGCTGACCAGGCGGTGTTTCAAATTACCAATCAGAGGTTGGTTAGATATTTAGGTGAATTGCCAAAGTTCTGGAATTCTCCTTTTGCTGTGTGAAAACCAATATCTTCTCCTGTGTTGAGTAAAAATCAACATCCGATAAACTTGAAATAGCCTTCAACTTATATAGTACCACAAACCCGTTTCATGACCAGTGTTACAGTATAGAACCGACCTTCAAGTTATGGTAAATACACATAAATTGAATTGGGCAGTATAAGCAAAAGAAAGTTCCAAATAAAAAGTGAACAAGAATGTTTTATTATTGCTGCCCTAGCGCAGCTCAACCTGAAAACACTTACGTTTTTAAACAATTACGTTTTTTTTTTGTTATTCAACTAGTTTTAAAAGGGTATATGAAAAGACGAACTTGGCAACAGAAGCTGACGAAAATCCTGCTCAAATTTTAAAATAAATCAACTTTCACAATCTTATAATCAATCAAATAACTGTTTTTGTAATGTTATCGCCGAGTATCGAATGACACAAGGACTGCCACTGGACCTCCTGCTCCGAGGCCTCAACTCTGCTGTAGTTAATTCATTTGAAATAAAAATACCAAAATCCTCAAAGACTAGTAATACTCTAAAAGTAATTACTCGTAATACCAAATTTTCAGGAATATCTATAACAATGGGTGAAATAGTGTTATTATGGAATGCTGTTACGGCAAGTATATGTACACAAAATAAAATTTCCAATGTGTATAGATTTTTTTTTTCTTTATTGTAAAACCGATCCCCTAGCGGGTGATAACGTCAGCCGTTTACCGGCTTTTTGTTTGATCAGATATTCTACAGATTCTACATTGGGAGTCCTAAATTTTCCCTAACTCAAGTGGATTTCGAGTGGGCATCTTCAACGAGTACCTGACATCGTACAGGCTGGGGACCGACGGCTTAACATCCTCTGAGAGGGACGACGTACTCAGGTTTATTCACCTCCCGCGTGAATAATCGAGGGCCAAGTGGGGATCGAACCCCTACAAGCCCAGAGGCGAATACGTTAACTGAGATAACCTGGTCCTTAATCTATATAAATATTAACTATTCATATCGTTCAATCAAGAGGGGGGGGGGGGGAGGAGGGTTCGCCCCGTGCGGTACATGCCAGGGGACGGTATTTCAAGTGTGTAAGAATAGAAAATAGAAAAAATATAAAAAAAAAAGGCTTACAAAAAATCTGAAATATTATACCAAAAATGATTTTTTAAGGTCGTAATTGTTATTACGTGAGTAATACTGTTTAAACAGATTGTTCAACTGTTATATTTCTAAATTAAAAAAAATGTATATTAAATTTTTTAAAAGTATTTTTTTAAAGTGGTTGAAAGATTATTATATTTGTTTGTGTAACCAGTTAATTTAAATTAACAATTTTTTTATGATTTGAATTATACGTTTTTGTTTTGATAATTCTTTGGTTTTCTTTGATGATGACTGTGTATATGTATAAGAGTACTGTAATAATATGTATATCTGGAACTAATAACAGCAGTCTGTTTTTCTATTAGTTAAAATATATATTAGTTAATATACAGTTCAATGTACTTAGAGAAACATAGAGAACTTAAAAACACACACTTACAGTCTCTAATTTTCGGTTGAACCGTCTTCAGGAGAGATAAGAGAGGGAAACCAAGTGCTCCAGGTTGGATATACCAACTACTGAAGAAGGTTAAACTAAAAATTAGAGACTGTAAGTGTGTGTTTTTAATTTCTCTATGTTTCTTTATGTACATTTAACTGTATTTGTCCATTTCGGATCGTATTTTCATCGAAAAAGTGTATTAGTTAATATAAATATATTAGTTAAAATAAGATCCTTGATTGTAATTCTATGAAAATAAATATTTTGAGGACTTTGTGGAATTTTGAAGGTTTACGGATTATCTACAGAAAGGGGGACCCCCTCCCGGAAGTGTATAAGTTGGTTACGCTGTCTATTCAGAGTAACATTGCAGAAGAACTAAAAAAATTTAAACAAAAAGCGGGGGAACAGTATGGAGGGGGCAGTATCGATAGTTGTTTGAGTAGTCGATATCTGATAACAAACAGCTGATCTATTCTAAAATTCAGATTATCCTTTAATGCATTTTGTTTATACCATGTAAATCAACAACTCCTTTCAGTTGAAATAGACGATCCTTGAGTGTCCACCTTTCATCTGCCATCTGTTCTCCTAATTCTTCACACATCTTGAAAGTCCTTCTGTATATTACTTTTCCAGGAAAGGGATATTAAATAACAAAACTAGTCAAGTTGATAATTTACTAAATGCCGGTGGATTTGTATCATACAGGTGACAAGACAGGTTTAGAATTCTTTTAGAATTTCATAGTTCTTTACTAAATGCCTCTTATCAATGATAAGATTAATTAAATGGTAACAGATTTATAAAATAACAGTTACCAAACAGCAGAACAGCTGTATTATTAAATCCATTCAACAACTCCAAGTGTCGATACATCTTTAGAGTTATTTTATCTTTAATAAACATCATTGCTATAAATCAAGGTGTTCAAAATCACCGTCTTGTTATTTCAAATGTTACTCCAAAGGATTGTCCTATTCCTTTTTTCATTTATTTCCAAATAAACTAAAGTTTGGATTATGCCTTGTTGGTGAACTTATTGAATATTTCTTTGAAGTGGAGTTTCATTCTGAATGTCTATATGCAGTTTGCAAAATTAGATATATGCATTGGAATGAATAATCTATGAAATGAATGTATTGAGATATTGCAGTGCGTTTCAATTTCAATATTTTGATAATTAAGTATTAATAAATTAATAATTTCTTATCAGAGAGTACAATTGTACAGAGAGTACAAGTACTTGGGTATGCTTGTTAAGGAAAGAAGAAAAGAAACTGTGAAACTGATATTATTCATACCTAAGGAAACTAATATATACGAAACAAGTAAGGCAGAGTTATATTTTCTGTTATATAATTACAAATTGATTATTGTTATGATTAAAATAAGTCAACAAGCATTCTGATTCTGTAGAAGTTTTCTTCAGTATGACGTATCTGTATATATGAAATACAAAGTTTGTCTGTCTGGTATAGAAATAAAACTGGAGACATTAGATACAAAGAAACATATGGATCTTATATGACTTTTTTCGGGGGAACTAACTACGTTATTTCGATTTTAATCAGGGCCCTATGTTTCTAACATGGGGGTCCTAGGAGCAAAGCTCCCTCAACATGTTTCTATTTCGAATGCAAGAAGAAATTAAAGGATATTTTTTAATTGAAATTTATTTAAATTTCTTCGAGAAAGTTAATGATGTAATTTTGATTTTGATGATAATCTACTTTCCTATACCTTCGTTTTAATAAAAAAAAATGTGTGCAATTTATAATTAGTTTTATGTTACATCTTTTTTGCGTAATCTATTTTACATTCTGCACTAATTTCTTTTATCTAGAAAAAACTTAAGAATGACGTAACTATAGAAAATTTAAATTGTTTTCGTTATATGAAATTTATTATTAGAGTCGGAATTAAATTGTTCCTTGGGCAAAGCCGGGTAGATAGGTAGTGCTCGTTTTATATATAATGATTTTGAGTAAAGTTTGAAACAAAATATGACCTCATTTTAAATATACGTCTCAGTTAACTCGAGGTATTGTATAACAAAGACGTATTCAAAATATGTATGACAAGTAAATTTAGTAGTATTTTATACATTCTTCTAGATAAAATGAAAGAAAGTCGTTTTCAGTACTCAAATTAATGTCGATGGGATTTCATATCCCATGTGGTCTAGTGGCTAGGATACCTGGCTTTCACCCAGGAGGCCCGGGTTCGATTCCCGGCATGGGAAATAACTTTTACTAAAAATCTTAACCTATGTTCCGTACAAATTTCATTTTTTTTTTTTCAATGATAACAGACATTGTTACATATATGTTTTCTATAAATATTTATTACAACGAAGGGTAGGCAAATAGAATTCAAATCTATAAATAATTAAAATCTACATATATTTTCAATTTGGAATCAAAGAAAAAAATTCGAAGGTAATATTTTTTAAAAACTCAAATTAAAAAAAAAATTAAGTGAACTGAAATGTGGACATCAAGAAGGGTTTAGTTCTTTTCAAAAAACATTTTTTCATCCATAGAGCAGGGGCTCTCAATGGGGGTGAAATTCACCCCCAGGGGTGAATTTTAGGTTTCCAGGGGGGTTAATTGTGACTATAATAGGTTTACAGAGTGAGGAAAGCTATTATAGATTTTGACCTCTTAATTATTAATTACAAAATTGATTTAATTAATATTTTATATATCCATTAGTAATTGTTAATAGCATTTAATTTTGTTAAATTTTATTATAAAAATAATCAATGTAAAGTTGTAAAAGTGTATATAATACTTTGAAAAGAAGAGGGGGTGGGGGGAATGGCATTATGGGAAATATCGAGAGGGGTGAATGGACCAAGGGAGACTGAGAATCCATACCATAGGACTACTGTTTATATCTCTACCAGAATCTGAAATTTACTGAATATATTTAAAAAAATATATATATTTTTTTCATAATTTTGCAGATATCAAAAATTGTATCTGCATATGAAAGAGCCAGTTCTAGACTCGAAAGTGAGGTCAAGATTCAATTGTTATGTTTAGCATTTTCTCTCTAACATTCAGCGGAATCGTATTCAGTATTGAGGCCTACATGATAAAGAGAAAGAATTGCCTACAATATTGCTAGTAGTAGACATTATTTTCATTCATTGCTTCTCGGAAGCTAGATATTTATAATATTTGTATATTTTGGAAGCAGTCCTTCATTTAAGCATGTCTGATAATTAGACATATTTATAATATATGTATATTCGAGTTTAAAAAAAGAGTAACACACAGAGTAAGGAAACACACTTACAGACTCAAATTTTCGGGTAATCCGTCTTCAGGAGAAAAGAGAAAGGGAGACGGATTACCCGAAAATTTGGGTCTGCACGTGTGTTTCCTTACTCTGTATCTTACTCTTCTTGAATTTTGAACTCATATTGTGTCCAGTTTGGATCGTATTTCGGTTTATTAAGTGAAAAAAAAATATATATACACAAAATTAAAGTTTATAAGGACTTGGTCAGTGTAGGGTAAAAATCCACATATAATGGTCTCTCATAGTGGTAATGAAATGGTCTCCACATATAAAAAAACTTGGTCAGTTTTTCAGGTTCAAATTAAACTTTATTGCCAACGTTTGGGCTTTTATTTAAAACCTTTTTCATATGCAGAAGTATAAACATTTGAAATACAGAAAAACTAAGTATTACATTAAAGTTTTTTTACAAGAAAAATAGTCTGTGGATTTTAATTTAACAACAACTGTCTAGTTTGAATGTGACACAGTGTCACGTGTTCATTCAAACTACGAGTAGATAGTTATTAGTTATATTAAAATCTTTTATATAATACTTAATTTTTCTGTTTCAAAATTGAGAGTTTAATTTGAACCTGAAGAACTGACTAAGTCCTGATAAACTTTAATTTTGTTTCTATTTCAGGGTTGATACATTTATCAAGATTTATATATTTATATGATCAAACCCAACTGACTGTTTTTAACAATGACGAAGACTAAAAACGAAGATAAAAGTATCGACTGTGGAATAGAAACAAAACTTTAGTTTTGTATATATAAATATATTATAATAAGGTATTGTTTTCTTGACCACAATTTACTAATAAACACTTTCTTCTTCTTGGAGTTTGGTCAAACCAATCACCAAGAAGAAGAAAAAGTGTTTATTAAATATATTATATATATAAATATATATAAAGATTTCAAATAAACACGTGAAATAACAATCAATGATCAAACCACATTAAGAAATGGGAAAACAAGATTAAGATCTTTCAACTGTAACAAGCGGTCTTCGTCAGAGTCAAAAACCCAACTGAAACACTAGATGTAGAAAACATCTGGTGAGGGGTTGAGAAGAGTGGAAGGGAAGAGTGGTTACCACTCTTTCAGTTGTGTACTTTCAGTTTCATTTAGTTTCTGTTGGGTTTATGACTCTGACGAAGACCGGTTGTTTCGGTTTAAAGATCTTAATCTTGTTTTCCCATTTTATTGTGGTTTGTTTGATCTCATACATATATATATATATATATATATATATTTCAATAAATTTTTTGCCTATCTTTATCTTCTCATATTTCCTAGATACTTTTTCCAGTCTTCTTATTAAGACTTCTTAATAAGAAGACTGGAAAAAGTATCTAGGAAATATGAGAAGATAAAGATAGGCAAACAATTTAATGAAATATGTTTAAAAGAAGGCCTGCTCCCTAAGTACACAAATATATATATATATATTATTATTATTATTATTATTATTATTATTATTATTAGTATCACAGAGGCTAGTAATAATATTTTATAAATATCCCATATACCTCATGAGACGTTGCTGTAGACGCCCACTCATCGTCCTATATCTTCGCACGATCTACATCTTCAATAGTCGATGGACTTTTGAATATCAGTATTACGTGAAGATGCACAGCGTACAAAACCAGTTGGGCATCTACAAATATTCAGAATTCGGAATTTACTATAATATTTATAATACTGGTGAAAGTCATCAGACACAGGGGATCTTATTAGTTCATAATTAGATTAGTACCACCAACCTGTTATAAAAGTGCAAAAGAATGGATAACACTGTATCAAGATAAATTCATTATTTCATTCCTTCAATTTTTCTACTTTATGGCGGTAAGAGAGACCAACAGTCGGTAACCATATCAATGTAACGCATCTTGAGGAAATATAGAACGAACGAGAAGGTTGTAAACTCCAATACAAGTTGATCTGTGTGAGATATATCTGGGTAAAATGTTTTGTTCTTTTTCATTGTTTGAAAACGGTCTTAAAAATCCGAGATAGTGAAAGGAAGAGGTAAACAACACCTTGAGTAACAGTGCTCGCCTCGACTTCCTATCTCAGACATGTATTCATTCTTACAGCAGCCAACACCATGAGGGTAAAAACTAGAAAGCCCACGGTTCAATACAAACATTTTTGTATTCTTTTTTTCATTAAGTAGGGAACGGCTAATGATATTATACTTAAGTATAACATGATGGGCAGGTATAAGAAAATGAATTAATGGAAAAAGTGATAATTTTGCTGAACGTTATTTATAATATTAGTGAAAATAGGGAAGGTTTCAGTCGTTTTACATTGCCTGTGTCCATAAGGCATTTTTATAATTGACAGTTATAAGATGTTTAAATAAAATTTTAGCCGTTTATTTTTAAAATATTTTGGAATTATACGATTTCTCAATGATAGTTTTTATAGATTATTCGATTAGAAAAAATTCTATTTTGGTTACATATTTTCTATAAACTTAAGATTTTATTACAAAAATATAACGCAAGTTATATCTATGAAAGATAAAGAATTTAACTTCAGAGAAAAGTATTTATTTTATTAGACGATTGTTATTTAGTTAGTTAAACTTGGTTACTTTTTTTATGAAAAAAATGTTCAAAGTTTAAATGATTTACTTTTTGATTTTAGAATTTTTTATTTTGTGCCGTTGGCAACAATTCAGAAATAAAAACAGTTTATTTTGAAGTTCAAATGTTTGGAACTTCGCATTTTTATTACTACATTATTTATTAATTTAATTTATTTATTTATAGTTATCGTTATGACACTTTCTGTGATAGATATATTTAGCTTGCCAAGAAAGTATACCAAAGAATCTCTTGATAATGGTAAACTAGAAATTTTAGTACATAAGCTATGGATTAGGTAATTATTTGTTGTTTTACCAAATTGCTTATATGACTATTATATATTTCTGTATTTACATACTTTATTTTATTACATTAATGTAGTGCAATATCAGTGTGTGTCTTTTATTTTTATTAAAACAAAAATTCGTCCTGAGTTTTATACATAGTGAGTGCAGGTTATTGAATGAAATATTTTATTTTGAATCCCAGGGATGTACTTTAACCAAAGTTTTGTTTTGGAATAACTGTGGTAGAACTCTGTTAGAATAGAGAAAAGAGTATACCTTTTTACTGTATAAAGTATAATTTCTGGAATGAAGCTATTTATAATTACTAAAGATATATTATCTTTAAATCGCTGTATTTAGTACTGTAAAAACTATACTGGTTTTTTGATATAACAATTTGAGGAAAACAAAGTTTAATATATCCGCTATGTTCTTTTTCTTTATTCAAAATCAATTCGTTATTTCAAAAAGAGAGTAGAAAGAATATCCAAATACCCCTTGGAAAAGCTTTTGTTTGCCCTAACAAGAAAATTTACTCATACATGAAAAGTGTTATTTAGATTGTTGGCCCCCTGTTCCTACTAAAATATTGAACCCCTTATCTAGGTTACTATATGCTAGTCATAATTTCACGTTTTTAAAAGTGGATTTCTTATTTAAAACTCATGTATATTAAAAAACATGTATATTAAAACTATTTGTTGTTCTACCACTATTTCCAACCAACACCTCTTCTTTTCATTTATTTCAGATCTTTGGTTTTTTTCATTAAATTTTAGTGAATGTTCACCGTTATCATACAAAAGTTTGTTTCATTGTGAAAGATTACATTAATTCCTTCAAACCTGTTTGCTCACAATTCTAAATTCTTCAAACCTTTTTGAAAATGAACCCATATATATTTTCTTAAAATAAAATTAGAATTATGCGCGTCATATTGATTTTTTTTATATTCAATTATGTAAATAACATTAATAATTGTTACCCAGGAATCTTTTGCGACACCATAAAGTGATTGATTTCATATATCATGATAAGTATAATGATGAAGAAGTTAATCTACTATTGAAGCAAGGTGAAGATTTTGGACCTCTTTGGCAGCACCTCATAGTTACAGTAAGTACATTTGTGATAATCATCAAGTTTTAGCTACTAGTTACATTACAGTGTTCGTTTACGAGAGAGCACACATTGGCTAAAGAAGATTGGCCCTTTTTTGATACCACACAATGAATATTTTACTTTTGGAGTCCAAAATTTTGCCTAACTCAAATGTGTTAGTAGGGATCTTTAACAAGAACGGCTTAACGACCTTTCTGATGGAGAACGTGCTCAAATATTTTGTTAAACTCCTGCTTGAAAAAATCAGATCCAGAGTGGGTATCAAAACCCGGACTACCATTCATTCTCTTTTTTGTAGCCACTGAATTAAACATACTTATATTCTATTTGATCCTTTAATTTCTTGACCCAATGTATAATTACTTAGTAAAGTATAGTTCAGTGGTAATGAAAAACTTAATCTTAAGATTTTAAAGATCTACATGTTTTGAATTTTCCTTAATGTCTTGATATTTTTTTTTATGTCTACCTGGGAGTTTATCATGTTGCTCTAATCGATAGATTTTAATAAAATGTAACAGATATAAATAGTTCTAGATGTGAAAAGGAACCCTTTCATTTTTGAGCAATGTTAAAGCATCAGAAAGGAGCTTTTTGTGAATGGTAAAGCTCCATTCACTTTAGATTGTTGACCCCCTTATTATAATTACTAATTAAGTATAATGAAATATACTAATAGTATAGTTCATTATACATGAATTAATTTGTTCATGTATAAATTAAATGTATCGAATCCGATACATTTGTGGTGTAAACAATAGTTTATAATAACACGGCTACTAATTTTTCCCTTCTGTCCATTCTGAAAAGATGATAGATTTAAGTATTTTTATGAGATGACTATTGTATGATTAACTAATTTTGGGTTATTATAAGAGTCTATGCAAGACAAAGAAAGAACAACTGTAAAATACTATCTGTATACCTTAATCCAGAGTTTTTCAAACTTTTTTCGACGCGGAACCCTTTTTGGTACCAGTAACTTTCCCGGGAACCCCAGATTCTAATGATTTCATACAATCATAATATAAATATTTTCATATGCCTTTTTAAATATGTAGTATGTATGTTTAAAAACAATTAAAAAAGTAATACTATTGCAATGTGTATTTTTTGAATAAAAATTCAAAACTAAAAGATTTTAATTTTCATATTTTACATAAAACAGAATTACTAGCAATTTTAACACAGTTTGTTTTGTAATTATTTTTGGCTTTATAGTTGAGAGCTTGATTCTTAAGTTAGCCCCAGCATTAAGTCTACTTTCGTATTTGGTTTCTATGGTAGTTTAAAGGGAAAATCCAGTTTTACATAAGTAGGTAGTGGGAAATGGTAGCAATGTGTGAAGTGCTACTTTTGAAATAGCAGGAAATTCGGGAATCAGATAGTTCCAAAACTGACTGGTGGTTCATCCTAAATCTGAATAAAATTTTGACCACTTTTCCTTATATGTAGGTATAAACATTATTCGGTTTCATGATTCACAAGAAATATAGAATTAATCCATTCCCACAAAAAAAAATTTTAGAAAAATGTTTTTACTAAATGTTTTTCACGGAACCCCAGACAGTCCATTAAGGAACCCACTTTGGGAACCTCTGCCTTAATCTATACAATTAAAAAATAAGCCGTGTCAGTCCCTCACAAAAGTAAACATATCCGACAAGTATAGCCAGTGATTCATTATTCCAAGATGGATTTGTAGTGTTTATAGCCATATTGCCTTTTGCTATAAAAATATATTTTTTTTTAATTGCTAATTTTAGGTTTAGTTTTTTATCAAAATCTTATTGTTCTATAGTACGTGGTTTAGCGCTAATAAAAAAACTTTTTTGAAAACATAATATTTACCATAATGTTTCTTTTGGTTAATGTAATTTTAAAAATAATTACCTTATCTCATTCCCCAAATAATGTTCTATTTTTAGGTGTAATTTCATTCTGATCCGTCTAACAGTATGGCCTATATTCACCTCACAACCTTTCAGATTGCATCATAAGTCAAAACTTTTATATTTTATGTGAAATAAAATTCAATTTACACAACACAGAGATGTTGTGTATTCAGAAATTATTTATTAATCATGCCTACATATTTGCATAATTATAATTATGCCTATATATATGTAAACAAACAAAAAAGGCATAGTTATAAAGATACGTATTATTTTACGTTTAGATATATTAGCGTGATTCAAATCATAAATACATCTTTTGTGATAAAACCTAAATGTGCTATTCGCAATTAGTACAATATATGATTCATTAAAATTATATCATAGGAAATATATTGGTCCTGTTTAAAGAATCATGGAAGTATATCCTAAAATGAATCATTTTCTATATGAGGGAAATTGTTTAGGTTGTTCATTTTCATTTTGTAAAGAATGTTCATTAAGTTCGTTTCAAAATGTGCAATTTTTTTTAAATAACTAGGGATTATTTTGGGATGTATATATATATATATATATATATATGTATTTGTAAAATTTGGAAGCAGTCCTTCTTTTAAGCATATTTCGTTGAACAGCTGACCGTATTTCGCTGATGTCATTTTCTTCACTAGTTTTTCAAGGTTTCTGAATACCTTCTTCTTTCCTTCATCCAAACGTTGGAGAATGTTAATTAAGTTATAACCGACATGTTTCGACTGGCTTCCAGTCATCTTCAGGGTGATTAATTAAACAAAGAAGAAAATTATTAGTCTTTGGAGTTGGTATTAAGACACATTATACAGTAGAAGTTTGAAGTAGCTGCTCTGGGGCCTGGTTCTCAAGAGCTACTGACTGAGGTGGGGTGGATGGTGGGGTGGGGGTACTGACAGTTAACGGTTTTTTCATCCAATCAGACGCGTATAGTTTAAGCACTCTTTCGCTACTACCCGTCTGAATATTTATTGTAGGTTTATTCTGTTTAATTATTATTGCTTCTGCGATTTGCAGCCGATTAAAGTTGTTTTCTTTTCTAATTATTTTAGTTCCACTCACGAGTCAGTCTCTAGTTATTTTGGTATTATGCTTGTCCTCTGAATGTTTCTTGGGACCGCCTATAGAAAGGTGCATGGTAAGTCTTCTCGACAGTGATGTAGTTGTCATCCCAATGTATGAATCGTTGCAGGGCTCACGGTCCCCGATTTGACAGGTGTACTCATACACGAGATTAGACTCCTTCAGTTGAGAATCTTTAACCTTATTGCTATTTCTCATCACTAGGCTGCTTATGGTGGGGCTCCGGTAATAGGTTATTAAGGCGACCTTATCCTCGGGTGAGGTGCATTTTATATTCCTCTTAATTATATCCTTGAGTACGCGTTCGTCTATTTTGTGGTCTTCCGAATACTGATTTTCGTAATAAAGGTTATGTGTTATGCCTGTTATTTGGTTATCGGTTTGACTGATGTGTTTCGAATTGAGATATTGTTTTAAAATATTGTCAAAGAGAGAGTTGGAGTAGCCGTTGTTAATGAGGGATTGTTTTGTAAACTCGGATGTCCTTCTGAAATAGTTTCCAATTTGCTGTTGTTTTATAGACTCTATGGATCAAGGCTTTTATTGTTGAGTTCTTGTATTGTTGTGGGCATTCACTGTTAGCATTAAGATAAGGTGCAGAGTTTGTGGACTTCTTGTGAATTGATGTAGTAAGTTTTCGGTTATGGTAATCTATCTTTACGTCGAGGAAGTTGAGTTTATTATTGACAGCAATCTCTGAGGTGAATTTGAGACCGGACTCGTCTTCAAAAATCTCTTTAAGCCTGTTGAGTTCAACAGTTGTTATATTTCATTTAATGATTTGATTCACAATATACTATTGCAGTGATTATACTATTCTTGTGATTGGTCATTTTCCTAAATCATAGGAACTAAACCAGTATTTTTACATTTTTTTTAATCAGTCGTTCAGAAAAACACCTTTTCGTGCTCACCAATTGTTTAATTCACAGTAAAGTTCACTTAACAAACATGTAATTTACATTTTCATCACAATTTCCAAAATGTAGTTTAAATTACATCCATTTACTAAATTGATTGTTGTTATTTTTGATTTTGGCTTACTTGTACTTATAGTAAAGATGAGTGCAGACTACTGCAGTTTTTTACATTTAACATGAAAGATATTGACCAGAAATACATATGTATGTATTATTAAATGATTGATTTGTTAATAAATTTGCTCATACTAAAGGGTTTATTTGACTAAAGTGCTCATTTGAATGGCTAAAGGTATGTTTACCCGAGATGACCTCGGGACCATCTCTCACAGTTATTGACAAACCATTGTATAATCAAGATGGCTCCAGATGCCACCAACACTCGATTCAAGTTAATCCAAAAGTTTTTTTTTTTTTGTATTTTTGGTTACATAAAAATAAATTTCATGTATTTAGAAGTAATTATGTTTCAGGGTTTGTCTTTTAGCTGTTTGATTTTGTAGCGGAAATTGGGTGGACACCCATTGGTGGCACTCCATAACTATATTTAATCTTTCTGACGACAGAAGATCACTTGGCCATTACCGTTCTAAATTTCTTTGGGGGGGGGGGGGGGGGGGTGTTGTGGGAATTACTAAGTAAGGAAAGATTTTGATCTAGTGGGCTTGGATGAGTTGAGAGTTTACTGTGGAATAGTTTGTAGTGGTCTTTTACATAGTGGCGACACAAAGGGGACTTTAAGATCTCGTTTAATGATTATGTTTGGAACGTAAAATAGGAAATGTGAGAGTTTTTAAAGTATTTATGTGATCCAAAAGTAAACAATAAACCCAAAGTCTATAAATACTTCTAAATGAATACAGTTTGTACTTGAAGTAAGAAATAATAATAGAAAACATATTATCAAGTTTGTTTTTTCACCCATTTTCATTAGAGATAGAGACCTGAAATTATTATAATCTTTACTTTTGTCGTGATTGGCTTTGTCGTGGTTGTATTACATAATAACAAATCATATTAGGGGTTCAGTGTAGCACAGTGGCTTGCGTACTCACCTCGACTTTCTACAATATTATTGAATAATATTTCTTATTAGGGGGTCAGGGTAGCCTATAATATATAATAAACTACTACATTAGGGGTTAAATATGAATAATTTTAGAAACAAACTTGAACACAACTGTCAGATGAAATACAAATCTTCTAAGGTAATATTATAAAGACTCATTCCTTTCACTAATGTGTTTTTATGTTAGCTTAGCTAAATAAATTGAATACTTCAATTTACAAGTTTTGTTTGTTTTAAATATATTTCATTGTGTATATTACTTGAATTGATGTTTAATTTATTTATATGATAAATTAAATGATTTTTTTTTCTTTTAAATGATTATTATTTTGCTAAATATACTTACTGTGTTTATATGTTGAATCATGTTAAGAATACTCTATTAAAAACTTGGGCCATATAAGAATCTGTTTTCGTGCCTTATTATGAAGAAAGAACAATTAAAGTTATCCCTGTCAATCATGTTCAGTGAATTTATTTCAATAACTATTGTTATAATTTGTGAGTGATACAAAGGGTCACGGGTAGTCTGGTATTATATAATATTTCTTTCTTGTAATATTCCTTCCCATCGGAGATATTTATTTCGTGTGTAATTCATTTCATTGTTGCAGTCTGTGATAAAGGAAAATGGCTTGGTGGTGCCGCTTTCTTGGCCTAGACTTGGTGCCAGGCAGGATTCAAAACTCTCCTTATCTCAAATCTTTCAATATGTTTCTCAAGCTAATCATAAGAATTTTTGGAAGGAAACATATAAAAAATACAATTGTAAGTTTTGATTTAAAACCTAGAGTGTATATACGAGTATATATATCAATGATCAAACCACAATAAGAAATGGGAAAACAAGACTAAGATCTTTCAACCGTAATAAGCGGTCTTCGTCAGAGTTAAAAACCCAGTTGGGTTTTTGACTCTGACGAAGACCGCTTGTTACGGTTGAAAGATCTTAGTCTTGTTTTCCCATTTCTTATTGTGGTTTGATCATAGATTGTTATTTCACGTGTTTATGTGAAAGCCTTATATATATATATAGAAAATTGTCATTTGGTCAACTCCTATTTCGATTATATCTTGAGAGCAGGAAATTAGTTCTTAAGACTGAATGTCTTAGGTCATGATCGTGAATGTAAAGAATGTGGCTCACTTCAGTGAAGCATATCTTAACGAAGACTTGCTACAGTAATATATATATCAACGTCTAAACTGCAATAAAAAATAAAAAAATATTTCTTTTGCAGTTTTTCTTACTTTGGTTTGGGCGTTCATCTTTATTTCACGTGGTTATTTGTGAAATCTTTTTCTAACATAAATATATGTGATCAAACCACAATATGAAATGGGAAAACAAGACTAAGATCTTTCAACAGTAACAAGCGGTCTTCGTCAAAGTCAAAAACTCAACTGATCATTGATTGTTATTGCACGTGTTTATGTGAAATCTTTTTATATATATTTGAATGTTCTCCTTATCTCGACCACATATATTTAACATTATTCTTTTTTAACGAGGTTTGGTCCAGCTTCAATAACACCACACCTTTAAGCCGACGTTTCGTCTATATTTGTAGACATCTCCAGAGCATCAATAGAGACTTTGGCTGAAATGTAGATCCGGGTACCCCCGACATGGCGGCTAGCTAATAGCTGGGAGACAGTCGGTTGGGAATCGATATCGATATCTACTATTGATATTGGAGTCAGTCGATGTTATTTCCGCATGTCAATATTCCAGAGCAATCCTTCATTGTAATTGGTCTATTGTTCAAACTACCGGCAAAAACAGGAACTAAATACCTCTTCATAACCTTCTTACACGCTCCATGTGGTTTAGTTTGTGCCTCTTTTTTTTCCCGTTGCTTCCAAATTAGCCAGCTTATTTCTTTTTTTTGGTATGGAACCTTTAGGTTTGTTTTTTTTTACACGATTGATGGGTGCTAGTGCGGAACGTGTGATTGTTTAGCAGATGAGGGCTTCAGGCATCTCACAGTCAATCATTCCCTTCATTTTAAAAACCCTGAAAATGAAGTGCACATGGTCTGCCATAAAAAGGAGTCTGTCTAATCGGACCGTCAGAGATCAGTTTGACTCGTACCTCGCGGAGTACATGTGGAGACGAGTTCATTCAGATACTGACGATTTGATGAGAGCTTTTTTAGTGATTTGATGAGAGGTTAGTCATAATATCCCTTTCTGTTTTTTTTTTTTTTATTTCCATTCAACAAATTTTATAATAGTATCTCGTATACACATTGTCTTTTACTATTTCATACTTCCCTTTCTATTTTATAACCTTTATATTATCTTATTCTTCATTTTTTAATATTTCGCATTAAAAAAATTCATTTTAATTAATTTCAATCTATTTACGTTTATGACGTCATATACTTGTCAATTAGAACAATATATCGATACATAAACCCTCAATATGTCGGATTTATTTCAAGTCGCCATATTTACAAGGGGTACCCGGATCTACATTTCTACCGAGACTTTAATTAGAATAACATGAAAAGTAATTATATTACATTATTTAATTAATATACATAATTACCTTGGTATTTTTCTGTTGTAAGGAAAGAACTTCATAACGGTTTGTGTTCAAATCAGCTAGTGTGCTGCCCTAGTGACCGTTTCGAACTTTGTATATCAGACTTAAAACTCTAGTCTGATATTTTTTTGAAACTTATTCAAAATATTTTTGAAGTTATAATTTTTATATTGTACACGTGGACTTTATGTCGACTCTGTAAAGTGCCGATCTTTAAATTCATTTCAATGTTTCTCAATTTTATTCACTTTTATAAATCAATAAAAAAAAAGAAATAATAATTCTTATTAATAATTAAGCTGATGTTTCAGATGGTTGTTGGAGACAAGATGTAAGAGGAGAGGATCCAGTTCAGTTCATCGAATACAATGAACTGATAAAAGAAATTATTTCACGAATGTTCGGAGTTACTACCTTCAGACTTGGTGATCAAACAGTAACCAAAGAATCGCAATTTAAAGCACATCCCAACATTTTACCTGCCATTGGTGCAATAGAAACCACATCTATGTTTATTATTTTTCAGGTATTTCCTTTCCAATTTTGTTTTTATATAGAATAGTGAATTATATAAACTTTTGCAAAAACTTATCTAACGTTTCCACATTATATCCTCTGTTACTTTATTGCTATAATATTGTGGTAGTGGTATTATACATTTCTCCATTTTATATGCCTCTGTTGTGAGCAGATCTTCGCTGCTCCATTAAAGTTTGAACTAAAGCTGAAAAACAAGCATAAATCCGATTCGAGAGTTTCTCAAACTTTTTTCGACGCGGAACATGTTTAGGTTCAGTAACTTACCCAGGAACTCCAGGTTCTAATGATTGTATATGGTCATAATGTAAATATTTTCATATTCTTTTATAATTAGTATGAACGTCTAAAAACAATTAAAAAGTAAGACTATTGAAATGTGTATTTTTCGAATTAAATTTTAAAACTAAAACGTTTTAATTTCCATATTTCCACACAAGTCCATAACACATAAAATAGAATTACTAGAAATTTTAACACAGAGTTTATTTTGTAATCATCATGTAATCATGTACTAAAAATATCATGAATTGCTTTAATTTTGAAGTGTTAAATGAGAAAAATGTTTTTGTTTCATATCATCACACAATTTTTTAATGTTTGGCATTGTAATTGAGAGTTTGATTTTTAATTCAACAGCAGCACTAAATCTACTTGGGTATTTAGTTTATGGCTGTATAAAAGGAAAATTCAGCTTTACATAAGTAGGCAGTGGGAAATGGCAGCAATAGCAAGATTCGGGAATCAGATATCTCCAAAAACTGACTAATGATTCATCCTAGATTTTGACCATTTCTATTTATGTGTATAAGTAGATATAACTTTAAATTACACAAAGCACGACACAGAAAAAAAATAAAAAGAGCACTTACAGAATTCTATATGGAATTCACTATTAATATATGGAATTATGTAAGTGTTCTTTTTATTCTTTTTTCTGTGTCGTGCTTTGTGTAATTTAAAGTTTTATAGTCCTTGTGGACGACCGTTTCTTATATTTAGTATAAGTAGATACGAAATTATCTCCTATTCGGTTTCATGATTCACAAAAAACACTGAATAAATCCTTACCTACTACAAAAAAAAATTAGAAAAATGTTTTTGGAGGAACCCCCTGGGTTCAGCGGAACCCACTTTGGGAACCTCTGCTCTAGTCGGATGTTGTCTGTTATGGACTTTTGTCACAATCTGGGGTACTATCCATCACGTAAAACTGTAATCGAGAAAATAAAAAATGGCTGTGTGGGTCGGTCAAACCTCCATACCAAACCACAATTTTCAGCGGATTCGTAAAATGGCTGTACCAAATAGTCGTATTGCTATCTATGATATAGCATCCGCATTGAACAATCGTTCTGTCCACAATTTCATTAATGACGATTTCTGATTTTGTACTCATTATTACTGCACTGGTTTCACTTTAGTGCAAACTTTTTACTGAATCGGCTAGAGGGGCGAAAAATGGAAGAATTAAAATTAGATCACTGTAACATTAGAAGAAAAATGTAACAAATAATTGAGGATAATATTATTAAAGACCTCTTTGGTATGATTTTTAATAATAAAGAAGTAGGGTGAAAGTATGTATAATTGACTCACCTTCGTATCATCAGTATATATCGGTATTTAAATTTCATACTATGAAAAAAAAATGTTTTTTCTTGTATGTTTTTATTGTGAACGAATAAATTTAGTCTTTTTTAACTAATTCATAGTTTGCGATGTTATTATAATACATATTGATAAATGTCTTTAGTTGATAGAAAATCCAATATATTTTACTTCTTTATAAATACCACACTTATAATAAGTTATAATTATGAGTAATAATTTTATTTTACTTTTTTAAAATTAATGTTTTTAATTGGAAATGAATAGAATCATTTTGTTTTACACTGAAGAATGTTTGTACGTTTACAACATAATGTATTATAACGACTGAGTCGTTGTCTGCCTGCGGAGCCACTCGTATCTATCTTCCTGACGACGAGGATATCGAAATATAGTAGTGAGTTTCTGTGTGTTCCTTGTGTCAATATAGTTTATATATATATATAAAGATTTCACATTAACACGTGAAACAACAATCAAGTTTTCCCATTCTTATTGTGGTTTAATCATTGATATATATATATATATATAAACTAGAATCCTCAAAAAGAACACATAGAAAAGACTGAACTCACTACTATATTTCGACGTCCTCGTCGTCAAGAATAGATTTGAATCGCTCCAAAGGCTGATAACGACTCCTTTGTCGTTTATGTATATATACATATATTCAGTTTCAGAGATTAGAACTTATACTATGTTACCTAATTCTTTGATTATATAGTAACAATATACGGGTTATTTTGCAGGAATGTCGCAGCACATTTACAGTTTTCGATTGTGTTAATTTTTCTCCTTCAAAACTTGGCAATTCTGGTCACAGTGTCCTCTTTTTAATTTATCAATTACTACACCTCATGAGGCACATAAACGACATGGGACTTGTCCTGGGCGATATCAATTTGTCAAATATCATCTTATCTGAGGATCTTTGGATACAGGTAACCTATAGAAAAAAAAATTTTTAATAATTAATTAAACTATGTATTTTGGCAAAAAATAATTTTTTCTTTTAAAATTATTTTTTCATGTGAGATATGTTCTAATCTTATAATTTGACTTTTTTTTTAAATACCGATATTTTTACGACTTATTTAGATTAACTGAAGTAGAATACTTTGTGTTCGGAACGCGTTGTTTTTAATATAAGTTGTTTATTTTCTTCGTTCACTATTGTTTTTAAGTAAGAGTGAATACCAGATTGTAACCTATTGCGCAAATAGGAAGTTGTTAATACTCGTATTTTGTTTGTTTATTTTGATTATAGGTAAAATATATAAATGATACATATCAGAGGGTGTCAAACGGATTTCCGTTCAAATGTTCCTCGGGCCGGATCTGGTTCACCTGGGTGTTTGGTACGACCCGGAAGATAAATTTGCATTATTATAAAAAAAAAAGAATGAATTTACTGTAATTTTCTTTAAAACCTGTGGTGGTTGTTATATTATCCGCTAGGAGCCCAGTGTATTAGTATGCTCAGACAACATGAAAGCAACATTGTGGTGGAGGAGGTGGTAGCATTGAACGTCTGTTCAGCGTCTGTTGGCGTAGTAATCCACTTTTCCATTGTCCTCGCACCTTCACCAGTGAAACTTCTCAGTCAAAAAGTGGACAGAGTGTCGTATTTTTCAAGAATAATGGAGATGTTCTTATATTGGAAGTGAATGGGAAATCCGTTAGCATGGTGTGCCATTAGCAAGTTTCGGCGATCAAAGAATACAGTATTCGGGAACATTATTAAACTTAGTATGGGTACAAACGTGTTTTTAAGTCCTAAAAACTCTCACAAAGCTATGAGTGAGTGTTATTTAGCAATATTACTATCACTGATCATTTTTGTTTATAACGCACTTAAATAAATGTTAAAGTGAGACAAGTTGTTTTAAAAATTGCACATACTTTTTTTAGTAATTGGGTTGCTCATAATGTATTTAGTTAAAGGAAAATTCATTTTTTATTTTTCAATTATTCAATTTTTATAATTGACTTATTATTCTTTGCACTGATAGTTAGTTTTTGTGACTAATACAGAGAATACAATGACTTATTGCTTTTTTTTTCTGTTTAAACCTATCCCCTAGCGGGTGATAACGTCATCCATTTACCGGCTTTTTGTTTGATCGGTGATTCTACATTGGGAGTCCTAAATTTTACCTAACTCAAGTACATTTCGAGTAGGGATCTTAACAGGTACCTGACATCGTACAGCTCGGAACCGACGGCTTAACGTTCTCTCCGAGGGGCGACGTACTCAGATTTATTCACCTCCCGCGTGAATAAATCGAGGGTCAGGTGGAGATCGAAACCCGGACTACTAGCCCAGAGGCGAGTACGTTAACCACTGAGCTAACCTGGCCCCTTGACTTATTCTTCTATGTAATTTTGCAATGGGTTTACTGACTCGGCCCGCTTGAGATCAGATTTAGGTGTATTCGGCCTCCAGACTAAAAATGAGTTTGACACCTCTGATATAGGTATTTAGATGGTATGAAGATGCAATGTATTTGCATTACAGGTGTGCCCACAATTGGAGCAGAATGTTTGCCACAAATTAATTAAGAAGCCTGATGAAAATGAAAACTTGTCTGAAAGGAAAGCGGTGATTGATCCATACGGAACAGATTTAAACGAAGAACTAAGCGAGTTGTCTCTGGCGTGGGTAAGAGGAGCACTTTCCAACTTCGATTACTTGTGCTCTCTCAACCACTTATCTGGAAGAAAAATGTCTTATCCTAACAGGTACGTATTCCTTTCTATTTAATGATTGTATAAATATACATTTGAAATAACGTTTATATTCAATACGAGTGGGTGTTTTAAAGGCATTACGTCCTTCCCTGGGTATCAGACCTTTCAAACAGAACTGGCTCTAACTGGCGGGACTTGACAAAGTCCAAGTTTAGACTTAATAAGGGTGATTGCCAGCTGGACTTAACCTACAATGTCGATACCAATTCTCCTCATCAGGTAATGCTTTTAGTTCTTGCTACTAATGTATAAAATTCTTACATAAACATCTTATTGAAATAATTTCCGTTATAATTTTCAAATATATATATATATATATATATATATATATATATATATATTCATATATATATATGTATATATATTCAAAAAGATTACAAGGGACCCTACCAAAACACTCAAAACTGAAGTAAATAAACTAATAGCAGCCGCCAACAGAGGTCATAAAGAAAAGATCCTAAAACCTATTTTTGGTGAATACTCCCCGGGTTACCTGTATGGAACTGTAAAGACGCATAAGGTAAATAACCCATTACGCCCCATCATCTCTCAGGTCACAACCCCAATATACAACACGGCGAAGGAGCTAAACAAAATTATTTCTCCCTATATGCCAGCGAAGTACATGCTAACCTCCACTGATGACTTGCTGCACATCCTAAGAACCACAAAACCAAAAGGAAAATTTGCATCACTCGATGTCGAGTCACTTTTTACAAATGTCCCAGTAGAACGCACAATAGACATCATCTGTGATGCAATGTACCATCAAAACACGATGCCCTCACCACCCATTCCTGAAGGCACTATGAAGAAATTGCTACGAGCATGCACCACAAAATCACCATTTCGCCACATTGATGGAAGCTTATATTACCAAGTAGACGGTGTTGCAATGGGCTCACCTCTGGGAGTAACGTTCGCAAACTTCTTTATGTGCTATACTGAAAACCAGGTACTACAAATAAATAAACCTACGTTGTATTGCGCTATGTAGACGACTGCTTGGTTGTCATTAATTCTACAGAAGAGCTGCTGGCACTAAAAATTGCATTCCAAAAATTGTCTGGACTGAACTTCACTCATGAGGAAGGTGAAGAAGGTCAAATCAACTTCCTGGACGTGCACATCGATGGCCGTAAATCAAGTTATATCACATCTGTATATCAAAAGCCAACGGACCAAGGAATATATATTAACGAAAAAAGTGAGTGCCCCGAACGCTACAAATTAGGAACAATTCATGCTCTAGTACATAGGACATACAAGACCTCTTCATCATGGCAGTTGTTTCATGAAAGAATCTCTCAATTAAGGCAAACATTTATCAATAACGGCTATAGCAACACCTCTTTTGATAAAGTAGTTAACGCCAACCTCAAAACCCGGTCCAACAATGCTAATCAAACAAACGACCGAAGTAGCACAGTCCATAAGGTGTACTATAAGAATCAATACACAGAGGCGTATAAAGAAGACGAGAGAGTGTTGAAACAAATTATCCGCAGGAATGTTAAATGTAATAACGAAAATGAACGTCTTCAAGTCCATATTTACTATAAAAGTAGAACCACCGCTAACTTGATAATGAAAAACAGCCCAGATGCAGTCATCCCGGAGATACAAAAGGCCAATGTCATATACGAATATAACTGCAATATCGGAGATTGTGAGCTCCTAGACAATTCAAAATATATCGGTATGACATCGACCACACTCTCACGACGACTGACAATGCACTTGCAAGCAGGAGCCATCGCTAGACACACCTCCGAGGAACATGGAAGAAAACTCACCCGCCAGGACCTTGTTCAAAACACCATCATTTTAAAGAAAATTAATGATCCAGCCAGACTGCAAATATATGAAGCCATGAAAATCATGAAGCACAACCCATTAATTAATCGTCAACACACGGGGGTTTCACGCACACTGCAGCTACTAGGTGACCAACCACCAGCTACTCGCCAAGCCGACACTCAGTCACCGCCCAGTATTCAGACCAGCAACACCTAAGATATGTATATGAGACAAAATGTCGTAGGAAGAATCAGAATGAAGAAAAAAATAAGCTCTGACACCTCCTAGAATATATATATATATATATATATATATATATATATATATATACTACCACTCAGTTAACTTGTTCGTTGCATTCTATCTTCCACTCAGTTAGCTTGTTCGTTGCATTAGACCTACCACTCAGTTAGCTTGTTCGTCGCATTCGACCTACCACTCAGTTAGCTTCTGCTACTCAAAGGGACTACTTCTGCCCGATGACGACGACTGTCGAAATATATATATATATATATATATAAAATAAATTCAAAACGAAGGAAACACACAGAAAGACACAGACATAACTCACATCGATATTTCGACCATCGTCGTCATCAGGAGGTGCGAAGAGTCCCGCAGGAAGACAGGGCGGTTTTTAATTGTGTATATATATTGTTTCTTTAAAAAAAATATGACATTAATGTTTTAACTTTTGCATTACATGTATGAGTAATATTTTCTCTACGACTTGGCAGTACTAGGCTGAGGAATTTAATAGGAGTCTCACCGGTCACTGTTGACGAAAAAGACGTTTAAATATTATGGGCTTATGGAGCAATGCAGTGTGTCAAAAGTGCGACGGGGAGGATGACTTATTTTTATATATATATGAATATTTACTCATTCTGAGGTAAAATGGATAAACAAACAAAAGTCTCCACACAAATGATTTTCTGTGTGGTATACATGAGTTAATAATGAGTTTGTGTCCTACTTGCCAGGCCTTTGGTCTCCCCACTCTTGACATTAAGACATATATGATTAATAATGATATAGCTTCTCGACTACTGATTTATCAAGTTCAAAGAAGGTTCTTGAGGATTTTGGTCTAAAGAAAATTAAACTCCTGTTTATAAGCCGAAGTTTTGCCAAATATTGTTTGGCATTTTCAAGGCTAAAAAACAATTTATTAACGACATAAGTAGTGCAGAACAAATACATCCACAAAGAAACAAGCAAAAATACATTAAAAAGAAACCACAAAAAGATCATAAAATAGCCAGTGTTATTGTTTTTATTTAAAAACAAACATTTGTTGTTTAAACATAATTACTTATTAATAATTATTAAGACAAAAAAAAAACAGTTTTCAAACAGATTAAGCACAATATTACAAAATAATTCTGCGAGGATACCTCTAACAGAGCATTCAAGCAAACAAACAGACAGTAACAAACACAATACGCAAGAAAATTATAAAACAATAAAAATAGGAAAAAAATAAAAGAAATTAACGGGACTAAACTACAAAAAATTATCCAGGAAAAACACTATTTACCAGTCCATGCCTTTATCTACTACCATCATAACAGATGCGAATACCAAGGAAGGGTACATAATCAGAAAAACAGAAAACAAGCTACTCCTCCAATATCAACCTGAAAATAGTTCAATGGAAACTATTGAAGGAGATTGGAGTAAATTAGACTAAGACTGGATATATCCGATCTCTTATTACAGGCCGTTGGTGCTTTCATAATATTTATCATTTCTTTGAAATTTCTCTATTTTGTGTGTTTTAAATATTATTTATTTGTTGTTTTTCTTTCTTATTGTTTCTTGTTTTCTGTTTTTCTGGTTATGTAACCTTCCTTTGTATTCGTATGTGTAATGATGCTGATATATAAAGGCATGGACTGGTAAATAGTGTTTTTCCTCTAAAACAAGATAATAACTTTTTGTAGTTTTTTCCCCTTAATTTCTTTTATTTTTTGCTTATTTGTATTGTTTTATAATTTTCTTGCGTATTGTGTTTGTTACTATCTGTTTGTTTGCTTGAATTCTGTGTTAGAGGTATCTTCGCAGAAATATTTTGTAATATTGTGTTTATCTGTTTGAAAATTGTGTTTTTTGGTCTTAATAATTAATAATAAGTAATTATGTTTAAACAACAAATGTTTGTTTTTAAATAAGAACAATAACACTGGCTATTTTATGATCTTTTTGTGGTTTCTTTTTAATGTATTTTTGCTTGTTTCTTTTGGTTGATATACCGTGGATGTATTTGTTTTGTACTACTTATGTCGTTAATAAATTGTTTTTTTTAGCCTTGAAAATGCTAAACAATTTTTGGCAAAACGTCGGCGTATGAACAGGAGTTTAATTTTCTTTAGACCAAAATCCTCAAGGAACTCTTTCTTTCAATTTATTATATGAGTAATGATATGTTTTATTTTATATAACAGAGTGATATAATAATAAAAAGGTTGTTATATTACTATTATAACAAAATTAATAAACATGTTATATTACAAAAGGTTGTTTATGCAACTATTACTTGTTTAGGATATGTTCATTTTATTAAATCAACATAGATCATGTAATCTTTGCAGCATTACATTATTGTTATTTTAATATTAGCAAAATGTTATAAGATTAATGTAAGTACATTACATAATCTAATGATTTGATAGTGTTAGATATGACATAAGCAATGATTCATTTCTAAAATTCTTTATGTAATTTTTTTTTGTTCTGTAAATAGGGGTTAAAGTATATATAACTACTTTAAGTAGTGCCAGAAATTGATACTTAGTTACTAATCTTATTCTTTTTGTAACTGCAAATTCGTTGTCGTCTTGTGAAAAAATAAAATTATAGAGTTCAAATATTTTGGAAAGCTTTTTGATTTTGATATAAATTATATTGCATTGCTTTGTCTTCTTTTAGGTCGGCCATCATATAACTGAGCTGTTATCAGACATTACATACTATGTTTACCTGAGTCGAGTTACTCCTAAGGCCGTACTTTGTAAGTACGTGCGTACTCAATGGGTTCCTGATGAATATCCAAGTTCAATTCAAAGACTTCAACTATGGTCTCCAGAAGAGTGTATACCAGAATTCTATTCAGACCCGTCCGTTTTCAAGGTATACGGCTCCTGTCTGTCATTGGTTCTTCTTAGGAGTGTTTATGGTGTCATATTTGACTTTGGTGCTGATATATTGTTGACTAACTGTTCAGAGTATTCATGGAGACCTGTGTGATCTTGAAGTACCTTGCTGGGCCAGCTCTCCTCAGGACTTCATAGTTCGTCATCGGGCAATGCTTGAAAGTCAACATGTGTCTTCAAGACTTCACCACTGGATAGACCTTACTTTTGGATACAAGTTAGTTTTTTAATTCCCATATATTTGATTTAAAATTAATAACATTTTCGATTTTATTTTTAATAATTTGTATAAATCATAGTGTGTTATTCGTGTTTGCTTTTCTAGAAGGCTTACTTGTTTGCTGTTCTTTTGTAATAACCTTTTTTGTGTAACCTTTCCTAAAACCTTATTTAAAGCCCTCCCTTCGAAAGATACTCATTTTTTGTAATAATACTTTTATAATTAAAGCGACTTTAATGTTAAAGTTATGTAATGTAGATTAGCTATGCTTTATTACATTACAATAATTATTTTTAATTGATAAATATTCTGTAATTATTTTTGCATGATACTTATGTAAGTGCATTAGTCTACAGTTCAAAGATAAATTGTGATGGAACACGATGGTGTTACAGTGAATGTTTGGTGCTAAATAAATAGTTTAAAAAAATTTTTTTTTTTGTATTTTTAAAGACGTTTATCCAAACGACCTTTAAAATGTTTTGTCAAAAATTACCTTTGTTGAACCTTACTTTCGAGTTTATACTCAACTTTGTCTTAGGTTAGCTTCGGTTTTCGTCATTTCGCACATATAGCTGAGAATGCCAAAATATCGAAGCAAGTAGTAAATTTGTTGTCTCTCTACTAAAAATGGGGCAGAGACACAACTTTGATTGTAAAACTTGTCTTTTTTTGGTGGATGGTGTAATGTAGCTTCATATTTTCTTACTAAATGGTGATAATTAATGGTACGCTGCTGGAAGCAACAACAAGTGACAGAACGATTGGATTATAAGTTACAGTTGATTCTAAGCAGACTTGTTTTTCAGAGTAGTTCGCAAACGTAAGACGTTTATAAATTTACGTTTTATATATAATATTACGTTTTATATTATAATATATAATTTATATATTATAGATATGGTCCTGGTCCAATTTCAGTGGTGATGACAGTTATTTTTTTACAGGCTTTTCAGACTCTTCTAAAATGGCGAAAGTCGACAAATTTTAACTTTGTCCTCAAATAGGGAAAATATATGAGTAAAAACTGGCAAGTACATTTGGCAAAACGTCATTCTGATAATAATTCTTTAGGCAAACGTTTCTTATTGGAGTGTTTTTTATAACAAGTGTTTGCTTTTATAGGGATGTGGAGTAGGATTCGGGGCATATTTTTTTCCGACTCCGACTCCTCACCTATTTAAATTACTTGTGTACATGAAAAATACGAAAATGATAAAACAGTAATTTTTCCCTTTAGAGAAGGACATTGGGCATGGGTGGTAAAACACAAAAAGTTTGTATTTATTTTAATACAAAATATGTGGCCTTGCCTGTTTCATTGTGTCAGTAGATTAATAATTAAAGTCAGTAATAGAGATTGTTTTATCCTGTAAAGAAATATAGATAAAGCTGGTAAAAGGAATGGGGAAAGCAGGAATGCTGTGTAGCAGACTTTGAGCATGTGAGAGGAGAGCTGAGGGAGGAGTGTATACGCTTTGTATGTGTATAGTCAAAAGTGATGCGGTGCCACTTACAAGTAGACAGGGAGCATTGTGCAGGTAAGTAGCGAGTGTAGGTCAGGCTGTGTGTAGGAACACTGTAGCTGTGAAGCTGTGAGTGACAAACATGATGAGACTATGTCGGGAGTTGTGTAGAACAGGTTTTTGTGTAGTGACAACTGGCAGCCAGGTTTTTAGGTGAGTAAAGGATTACCTTTTTAGCTTGTGTTGCCTGCCATTTGTTTTTTAATAATAAATAAACGAGTTGGAATCAAGAGTCAGATGTAGAAAAATAGAGGAGTTTGGGTCGGAGTCGGCTGGTTTTAGAGCTTATGTTTTTAATACAAGTGTTTATTATTGTTTTCATTCTGGCTGGTTGTTACAGGTTGACTGGCACCGCTGCTGTTAAAGCGAAAAACGTTTGTCTCCATTTAGTCGACGGTCACACTACTCTGACGCACAACTCTTTAGTGCAGCTCTTCAATATACCTCATCCCTCCAAATCACTAAACCACTTCATTTACTTCAATAAAACACCTCCTCGTTTTCAGCAATTTAACAGTAAGAGTTAAATTATTTTTTTAACCTTGCCCCAAGTTATTTTTCCTTGGGCTTGTATAATAATATGTATTTGGTTTGTAGGTTATCAAAGATTGAATAGGTGAAATGAAAAAATATCATTCTTTTAAAATTAATTCACTAGAAAATCGGGAAAGATGATCCAAACTGGGCACAGTACAAGTTCAAAATCGAAGAAGAGTAAATAAATACACTTACAAACTCAAATTTTCAGGCAATCCGTCTTCAGGTGAAAAGAGAAAGGAGACCAAGCACGTTGTAACGCAGCGGCAAGTAACCCGTTTAGTGTTACGGGTGCTTGGTCTTCCTTTCTCTTTTCTCCCGAAGGCAGATTGCCCTAAAATTTGAGTCTGTAAGTGTATTTCTTTACTCTGTCTGTTACTCTTTTAAAATTAATATATACAAAGTAAACGTATTATTGAAAATATGAATAATTAGTTTAATAAATTATTTTATTTAACGTGTCTTTCTGTACTTTTGTAGTTACAAAGAAATTCTAATCATATCTATGGGCTTTAAACAGTTGACGATTACTAATGGTAATCTTTAAACCCTCGGATGTTAGATGATTAAATTGGTTAATATTTCAACCGAAGATTTAATTCTGTAAAAACTTCAGTCTATACTTAAGTTCAGTATAAACTTCAATTCTGTACTTCAGTTTAGTACTAGTGTTATACTTATAATTTAATTATTCCTTCATTATAAGTTAGCTGATGGTCGATAATAATGATTAGGATAACCAAGCATTCTGAATTATGTAGAATAAATCATATTGATCGGTATAAATTAAATTTTGCATATTCACCGTTTGTTCTAGGCCGATTTGATTTTTTGGTTTCTATTACGCAATCCATCTTCAGGTGTTTTATAAATTTTAATCCATCTAACGTATAGGTTTATTTTAACGTACGACTTATGTTGGATAAAACATTGATTAACTTTACTGTCATTGTATTTCATGTTATAGACTTAAAGTTTGGTTGCCAACTGACCACGCACCCGTATAAGTACTCAATACAGTTCCTAGAACCGGTCCTGTGTTTTAAGAGTAATTTATTCGGGGATTCCAAGAATTACGTCTCTACACAAAAAAAGTTTAATATGAAACTAACAACGCGTTTCGAACACTAGTGTTCTACTTCAGGTTTACATCTACTAATATACATTAGATATTATTATTAGGGGAATGGACCCACTCATTCATGAATGCTCTCGTCGTTTGGTTTGGACCTCAGACTGTTGTTTCGACCGCTTGACTCGTACAGGCTTTCTCATTGGGCGTTCCAAGAGTGAAAATTTGTGGGTAGAAATATTTTAGTTATAAGTGTGCCGCATTACCTAATTTATTCTGCAATGGAATCCTAAAGTTTACTTTCCTCTAGTTTATTGAAGGTGGGGATCTTTAAGGAGTACTTGATACCGTTATCCGTATGTGTCTCGTAAAAACGGAAATCAAAGTTAAAAGCCTACATGGCTTGCAAAACATTTTTAATTTCCCAGTTGATATATCTAAGTAAGTGGGCAATGTGTCACCACATATTAAATAGTATCGATACCTTAGGGAAGGTAATGCCCCAAGCATTCGTGCATGCTGGCTAGGCAAGGACGCTTTATGTTATATCACACCTGGTTTTGGTTGCTATGTTTCCTTGCCTAAGGTTTGGGTAGGCGTGTGAGTTTGGGATTCACATCGTTTTGTGAGAAGTAACTATACTCTCAGGGGTTGATTGCACATTGCACATTGTATTCCAGTAGGTTTAGATCTGCCTGTGGAGATATTTTAGAAGGCTCGTTCCTTTACGCCCTCGATACGTATTAATAAACAATCACAGACCTCTATATCACAATTACATCTAATTATAGACCATTAGTTGTCTCAAGTACAAAGTACATTGTTATAAAGCGGGCGTGGGCAACCCCTGGCACGCGTGTTAAACTTGGCACGCAAGAGCACAGGTTACCCTTAGCATAGATGCAAGCACACGTTACCCTAAGCACAGACAAAAAAAAAACTACTTTCCTTGGGGTATAACCTTTCATTCCATGACAGTATATGTACGTCCTGGTGGTGAAGAGGTTTAAGCTCTACGAAGCTAAACAGGTCTCAAGAAAAAGAAGTTGATCTTGTTGCTATAGTTACTTTCTTTTTTTTTAAAGGTTAAATAATTTTTTCCTGTTTTTTTATATGTTTAATTACACTGAGGTAATTTATTATTTTTTCGTTTGAAAAGTTGTTATGAGATACCAAATAAGTTCTAAAAAAAAAATGGCTGGCACGTGGAAAAAGTTTGTGTCAGAGACTTGGCTGATTTTGGCAGGCACTCTCAAAAAGGTTGCCCACCCCTGTTATAAAGGAATCCAAAACGGCAGGCAGCATTGGTACATGAGTGTATTTATTTATCTGGTTCATGTATTTATTTAAATGTAAATTATTTTACAAGCATACCGTTTCTTAGTCTTTGCTTAAAATAGAATTGATTGTTTTGTTTGCTTCAGGAGGCTGTGATAGTTCTTCTGAAGACCTAAGTGAGTTAGACTTCGAAATGGTTGCTCCAGGACATGCTTCAGCTCAAGTTACCAGGAATCGTTCGGCATCGGTAATATTCTGCTTTTTCAATTTAAGATTTATTATCAGTTTTTTTTTTTGCAAATATATATAAGCAAGATTCCTTTGTTTTAGTCCTGTTCGAGTGAGATTATTCCAATATTACTTCCAAAAGACTATAATCCTGTGGTAGCATTGAATGCAGTGGAATCAATTCACAACTTTAATAAGAACAACTTTTCTGATTTTGGACACTGTAAAGAAAACATTGCTGTTCGAAGTGAAACTGCTTATTATAAGCAAATTATTGCTGGAAGAAGACTCCGGGAAATGCAGGTAATATTATTTTATTTAATACAGATAGGTGCCTTAGCTCTGTCTCTTACCTGAGTTCGAATCTCTTTATCTTTGGTTGTTAGTGTTGTCGAGATTTTGTATTTCTGACTTGAAATTATAGAATTATAAGTAAATATTAGAATTACTTATAAAGTACTACATATTATATTATTATAAGGTATTGTTTTCTTGATCACAATTACTAATAAACACTTTTTTCTTCTCCTCAGAATTTTGGTCAGGGTTAATATATGGAATCACCTTTTCGCCTCATAAATATACGGGTGATTACTATTTAAATTAGGATATACACATTTGAAAGATTTAGGCACATGGTTAGGAAATACATTTTCAGACCTACATCGAAGTAAAAAGATCTTGTCATTCTTCCTTATTGAGCCTGAGACTTATTATTGAGACTTATTAAGCTTCAATAGTTGCTTCGCCATGTTAACTGCTACATAACCAAATTCATTGTGTAGACGTCCAAAAAATCCAGTGTTAATGTTTCAAAAACGAAATGGTGAAAAAGTGATTCCATATATTAACCCTGACCAAAATTCCGAGAAGAAAAAAGTGTTTATTATATTATTATACATTTTATTATTTTTATTTTCATTTTGGTTAAAAATTAGTTCCTCTTATACAAAATAACCTTTCACTCTGAAAGTACTTTCGAGACGTGGGGTCACACAAGCACTCTTTTGAAACAGACGACAAATTTGGAAAATTCTCTGGATGCAACACCGCCAACTAAGAGGTTATTCACCCTGTCCAATCATTTTACATTTTTTACATTTTTACATTTTTAATCATGCTCATTTATTAAAGTAGAAAACCTTTCTAACTTAAAATGTTTTTCCTGATTTTTTTTTCGAATTCTTTCATGCATTGGTTGAAGCTAAAGTATTTAACCTGAAATTACCTGGCACAGTTAAGAAAGCATAAAAACTGTGTATCAAAATCAATCTGAATAAATTTTCTCAAGAAACGTTAGGAAAAGTTAAGTGTAAGTTAGAATAGTCATTATAAAAATATCAATATTATTGAAGTTCAATATTGCTTCAACCTGTTTGAGATGATTTTCACATTTATTTTAAACTGGACCACCTGTGACTCTTTATATCACTCAGAAGTTATAACAATATGTATTGAAATGAATTCACTGAACATGATTAACACGGATAATTTTAATTGTTGTTACTTGTTATTAAGGCATGGAAACAGATTCTTATATGGCCCAAGCTTTTGATATAGTATTCTTAACATGGTTCAAGATATTTACATAGTAAGTATATTTAGGAAAATAAAAATCATTTAAAAGTAAAAAATCATTTATTTTATCATATAAATAAATAAAATATCAATTCAAGTTATATACATAATGTAATATAAAAATATTTCACATAAACACGTGAAATAACAATCAATGATCAAACCACAATAAGAAATATATTTCACATAATGTAATATATTTAAAACAAACAAAACTTGTAAATTGAAATATTCAATTTATTTACCTAACATAAAAACACATTAATGGAAGGAATATGTCTGTATAATATTACATTAGAAGATTCGTATTTTAACTGACAGTTGTGTTAAAGTTTGTTTCTAAAATTATTCATTTTCAACCTCTATGTAGTAGTTTATTATGTATTTGTTACATTTATTTATAATAATTTGCTCTACTGTCATCGGCGAGCATGCAAGCGACTGGCTACCCTGGATCCATACCTTCACTTTATTACCATTGTTTATATTATTCAAATTTTAAATTAAAAAAAAAATTTTATTACATTTATTTTTAATTTATTTGTGCTACTGTCATCGGCTAGCACGTAAGCCAGTGGGCTACCCTGTCTCCATGCCTTTACTTTATTACCAGTGTTTATATCACACAAATATTAAATAAAAAAAAAATTTTTTTTTGTTACATTTATATATATTTGCACTTTTGTCATCGGCGAGCACGCAAGACACTTGCTACCCTGGCTCCAATTTTGGGAATATAGTGAAGATTATCTTTTATTAAACATTATTTAGGTAATAAATATTATATATTTAATTTCAGGTCTCTATCTCTACGGAAAATGGGTGAACAAACAAACAAACAAACTCACAAACTTTATATATCGAGATTAATTGATGTTTTATGCATTATTAAACTGTGGAATTATAATAGATTTCTCTTTAATGATTGGCAACTGTTTTCAGGTCCTAGGTTGTTTAATAGTAGAAATATTTCTGCCTTCAGAAGTTAGAATATTTGGAATTGGAATTAATAAAATGGACTTCTGTCGAAGATTTCAAATTTGTAGAAGAATAGCCCAGCAAAAGATATCTAGTTTTCCTAAAATTATTCAACCCATTGTTAATATACTGCTGCAGGTATTTGTAATATAATGTGATTTAATAAATAAATACTTGTAATGTTAATTTTGTTTATATAATATTTGACTCTCATTTTTTGTTTTGAGTAATAGAAAACTATCTATGCGTGTGAATGTAGCTCATATCTTTCTGACTTTAGATATAATCTGCCATCTTTCTTTAAAGAAGTGGATTAACCTAGACATCCATTAAAATAAATTTGGAATATTTATGATTCATTAATAGATTTTTGGGTAAAAATTATTATATATTGGTATAATAATTTTTAAAAAGTTTGCCTCATTTGTTGTTTGCTATCTCTAAGGTGGTCAGTAAAAACCTCATTTTGGGAATGCAATATATAAAGATAATTTTAAATTAAAAAGAATATAATAATTTATGAATCTATAATATTATAATTATGCAGTCTTAAAAACAGTGACAAAATCATGTTTATGATTGCTAAATCAGGAGTGTGATAGTGTGATACACTTTTGTCTTTTGCTAATACGAAAGCTTTGAAGCCTACAAGCGTGTATATACATGGATAAGTAACTATTTTGAAATTCGCAATATTTATTATGGTTCACATTTAAATTTAAATACGATATTAAAATTAATAATAGAAGATAGCATTTAAAAAGGATTGAATTTTGTTTATTCAATTTTTTCCGCAAGAACATCAACTAATTTCACGAATGATACTCTTAGAAAAGATAGAGGAACTATTCTTCATTGAATTGTTCGGTGGTATTTTGTCTTATAGAATAGTCTTACTTCTTTAAAAGAATAATTGAACGGTTTTATGCCAGGTATTTTAGCTTTCCACTCATTCATTACTAGGGTAAGAGTTCTCCCATTTTTAAGGAAAGTTGTTTGTTTTCCAAGACCTACACTTGTATGGCGTTCTTATAGAACATTTTAGTGCTGTTCCAGGGGCGGAAATTGTGGCTCATTTATTATTTGGCATCTATTTCAGTAATGGGCCATCGCCCATCAAAATATCAACATCAACACATTGATAGGTGATTAACTACCTAATCAATGTATGTAGTTAATTACATTAACAGTTGATTCTACATACATTGGGAGTCCTACATTTTGCCTAACTCAAGGGTATTTAGAATAGCCATCTTTACCGAGTACCTGTCATTGTACAGGCTCGGGACTGATGGTTTAACGTCCTCTCAGAGGGATGACGTGCTCAGATTTAATCACCTCCCAAGTGAATAAATCGAGGGCTATGTGGGTATCGAACCCCGGACCTACCAGTTCAGAGGCGAGTACGGTAACCACTGAGCTATCCTGGATCCCCATTTGTAAGGAAAGTAAACTCCTTAATGTAAGGAAAGTCATTCTTGAAGAACTGTAGCAGAAATGCTTAGAGCGCAGTCTTATATTCAATATTTTTTCGAGTACTTATGGCAGGTCAGGATTTATATGGAAGCTTTCGTAGCAGTCAGAGTGACCACTTTTTGGCTATTCGTTTTTCAAGTCTTAATTTACTTTGTGTGACATGAACATTTCTTCATGTAATCGCCCTCTTCTCTTGCACGAGATTGATTGATGTCCTAAGTTCATAATTGAATCTAGAAGAGCAGCATATCCACCCATGTTTTTAGGGATTTGAAAATTCAAAGGAAATAGTCGAACTGAAAAATAATGGCCATATATTGATAACATGCACCAAAGAATTGAGACAATAATTATTTAATGAGAAAAAAAAGATAAATATTTTAGTATAGGGTGTTACTTTTGAGTCAATCTTTATATATCAGTTTTTGGGTGTATTTAACGCGAAAATATTTTAAGAATATATAAAAGTTAGTACTTGTTTGATTACATTTATAGGTGTTTATATGATAACGTTTGTTTCAGGAGAAGGTTGAGCTTTGCGTGGGCGGCTGTCCCCCGCTCTCTGCCCACCAGCTTCTTCAACCCTACATCTCTCCACTGCACTTCCCCCAGTATATACCTCTTACTTATACCACTTGTGTAGCCTTGTTTTCTATTACCTTCACATCTAGTATGATCAGTGATAGCAAAACTCTTCAGCAACTCTACGAATATAAGGTATCCTTTTATATATTTTTTTTTATCTTACCTCTTGGTAATCCTTTTACTTTTTTGTTCATCAGACCATACTGATTGTTTTTAAAAGCTTTAGAATAGGATAGAATAAAAAAAAACTGATCCCCTCGCGGGTTAAAACGTCAGCCCTTACGTTTTTTGTTTGTTTAATCGGACGTTTGGGTACAATCACTCAGATTAATGTGTAGAACTTTTGCCTAAGTTCCGTTCCTTTCAACAATTTATTAACGTATGCGGCGGGGTTAACGCCCCGACTGTTCGGGTTCCATTATTAAGGAGCACTTGTGTAGATTAATCTAACCCGACGATGACGTGTGTGGAAGTCGAAAGCTTGTTCGTACACATTTGAATTCTTGTAAGCATTGTTTTTCCACTGCAATTGTTTTCATTCACCGTATTTGTTTTTATTCATTGTAATTGTTGTTTTTTCTATTGAATTTTATTGATGTTATGTGTCAATGACCTATGTAAAACAAGGCTGTAAAAGTAAATCATTCTTTTCATCATTTTGTTTTTTTTTATTTTAGAGGACTTTAAACAAGCAACAATTTTTTTTTGTTATAATCGTAATTATGTTACGAATTTTTAAAATTTTGACATGCCGAACTCAAAAGGCATAGAACTGAATGAGATACCCAATTTTTAGTGTCATTCATTCTTTGAAAGTGGCTTAGGCGAATGAAAAAGGTTCCTAATTAAGGATGATTATTTTGAAAAGTAATAAATCATCAGTTACGGTTTTATTAATTTGTGGTTCTCTTTTCTAAAACTGTTCCATGTGGCCTATGTGTACTAGTATATTACATGCAAATTACGCGAATGGAAAACTATAGTTAAAACGGATAAATAATAACCACAAATACTTTGAATGTAAAATAAAGATCTTTACATTCAGTTCTTTTAATACTGAGTACTCTTTGCCAAATACATAAGAAGGACAAGAATACATATATGAGTAGAAGAGAGTAGTAAGTGCAGTTAAAGCTGTCAGGCTTTGATGCGAAGTTTCAGTGTTTCAGTATTGATATACATCAAATCATGGCTAATTTCATCTATGTTACCACATTGTTAACCTGTGTCTTTTACTGCTCATTACAAAATTTACTTTATTTAACACTAATTATCTTCTTTCTTAATGAAGTATAACTTAATGAAGTTGTAAATTACCAGAAATTATTTATTTTTAGGTAAAAAATGTAATGACCACTTTGGAAAAGTTGTGCGATGAAGGTGGTACTTCGTGCATAAAACTAATTGTACCTTTCTTTAAAATGCTGATCGAGAATTGTTTGACTGATGTCCTCGGTGCATGGTACTTGTTTGATACTCTTTCCAGGTAAAATGCATTTTTCTTATTATATATATATATATATTGTTTTGTTTGTAATACATTTTTTTATCGAGACTTATGTTATTTCTTTGTGATTTTTATTTCGAAACTAAATTTGAATTAAATCTTGAAATATAAAAGTCAGGTGACTGTCTGTTTGATGTTTCACGATAGAAATGCCCCTAATGATATCCGGTTTGAGGATGAAAGTATCTCATTTCTTGCAACTTTTCTCAGAAAAAAATTTTGGTGTAAAGAAAATCGGAAAATGAGTTCATATTTAATTCTCAAGTCATGACCATGGCTTTTAATAAGTGGGACAGCCAGGTTTTGATACTTGTGGAATCTACGGTCTATAAGGCTATTACCAACTTGATGTTTATGAATAGATGGGGATTTAATTGTAGCCTTCTTAAAAATGAAGTTTTAAAGTAATTAGGATTGTAATTAAATTCCGAGAATTTATTGTTTTTAAGTGACAATAACCACCTTTTGTAATAGGTGGACAGAATTGTCCAAGGAACATCAATATTGTACATATGCTTGGTTTTGATTTGTCAGCCTGATAATGGTGCTTTTCTGAGTTCTGTCTTTGTGTAATTTTTACTTTTGCAAAACCACATATAAGGCGAATTTTCGAATACTAAAACACAATGCTGTACTGTAAGCACCTAGTCAACAAGACTTTATTATTCTTGTAGTAGGACTCCTAACTCTATCATCGATGAGAACCTTTCTTCATTTAGCTGTTTGAGTTTAAAATTGATTTTAGCTGTTTTGAAGCAGCTTTGTCCAATTCTTCTGTTTTCTCATAAACTTTATCGATTAAAAATACGTAATCAGTTTTCTAAATGAGCTTAAATTAAAATGTCTCTTTATTGATTTCAAAGTTAATAAAATGCTTTTATTATTTAAAAAAATAAGCATTATAGTAATAAAAATATAGACTGTCAGTCCTGATAAAACCGTATTCCACCTATTTACCCTATCAACCTGTTTGTATTATTGTACGCACCCTGCTTCTTCAGCTATCGCGAGTAATAACAGAACAGATTGATGCCTTTTAACGTGAAAGCTCTTTCGCCGTATCTCGGGGCACCAAGCCCTAACCGAGGATAGAGTCAATGTCAGGCTCCGAGAATACGCCTGAGGTGGACCACGCAGAGGCGAGCTTCCACGACCCTACATCACTTACAAAAAAAAACAAAAAACATAAAAAAAGATTGCCCTACTTTACGTTACGGATACGTTATTGCGTAAATTGATTGGTCAAATGCGCGACGTAGCATCGTGGTGTTCGCCTCTGCGAGGTCCACCTTGGACACCCCCAAGTTGTTTGTGGCAAACCTGGGGGTGACGAAAGGGCAACACGCAAAAAATCGTCAGCCTGATTTGATTTATTGGTGTTATGACTGGAAAGCTAAGGTAAAAGCGATCAAAACAGGTTACGTTATTGCAGAGTGGATATGGATTCATTTCTTGTGAATCATGAAACCGAATAATGTTTATATCTACGTATACCCATAAGTAGAAGTGATCAAAATTTTATTTATATTTAGGATGAATCACTAGTCAGTTTTTGGAACTATCTGATTCCCGAATTTCCTGCTATTGCAAAAGTAGCACTTCACACATTGCTGCTATTTCCCACTACCTACTTATGTGGAAACTGGATTTTCCCTTTAAACTGCCATAGAAAACCAAATACCGAAGTAGATTTAATGCTGGGGCTAACTTGAGAATCCAACTCTCAAATATAAAGTCAAAAATGATTATAAAACAAACTCTGTGTTAAAATTGCTAGTAATTCTGTTTTATGTGTTATGCACTTATGGAAACTATGAAAATTAAAATCTTTTAGTTTTGAATTTTTATTCGAAAAATACACATTGCAGTAATATTACTTTTTGATTGTTTTTAAACATACATACTATTTAAAAAGGCTTATGCAAATATTTATATTATGATTGTATGAAATCATTAGAACTGGGGTTCCCGGGAAAGTTATACTGGAACCAAAAAGGGTTCCGCGTCGAAAAAAGTTTGAAAAACTGTGCGTTATTGATTACAAAACTAATCTTAGCTTCTTGTTGGTAACGTTTCATAGTTAGTAATAACAAAATTGTAAAAAAAATGGATATTTTGCAGAGGCCTTGGATGTGAAACAAGTCGAGAATTGCTGCTTGATGCAATGGTTGGTTTGTACGATTGGGAAAGGTCAACTTCATCTGAAGCAGTTCTTCTTCACAAAAGAATTAAACTATATCACCGTAGTTTTCTTTTAAGGCTAATCATTCGATTCGGTTTACAAGTTTTTCTGGACCACTTTATTGTGCCTCTTGTTGAGGCAGTGGCTGGCTACCATGAGGTCTCCAAAGCTGAAGATTATTTTGAGTAAGTTTTCTGTTTATTCTGTCATCTGTTCAGAGTAATTACTATAAGAACTCGGTATAATTGTTTCAGAATAAAATTCATATGCATGTAATTGATTGTAAACCCTTATTTACTTATTTGTATAAATTACTCATACTGCTTGTTTCGGTTGAAAGATCTTAGTATTTTTTCTCATTTTCTTATTGTGGTTTGGACGTTGTTTTATTTAACTGTATGTACGATTTTAAGCTCTAACGTAGTGCAATCAGTTATTATGTGGTATTTACTCATTGCAGGGTAAAAAGCTAATGAAATGGTCTTCACATATAAAAATTTAATCGTATAAGCAACGCGTTTCGAACACGTAGTGTTCTTCGTTTCATATTGGAAGGCAGGTACATTTCTTTGTTATTTTTTTTCCTAAAGGTTAGGCTGGGCCTTTACATTTGCTCTAACACTAAGTGTAGGAAACATATTGAGAATATAACACAGAGAACTATTACGAAATACAAAGACAAATATAAGTGAAAATAGAACTTTATATATATATAAAATTTATATATATATATAATAAATATAATTAAGAAAAGTTGTACACTTAGGAATTTGTTCATTGGTGCAAGTAGAAGAATTGCATACCCTTACCCACTTCCATCCTATTCCCTTTCTTGTACCACAGACACTCACCTTTAGGTTCGTAGTCTCTTCCTTATTTTATTTTATTTTGTACTATATTTACTTTGTACTATAGATAACTCTCTCATAACATTGTATTTTTTAGTTAATGCCTGAAGAAGAACACTACGTGTTCGAAACGCGTTGTTTATACGATTAAATTTTTATACGCGGAGACCATTTCATTAGCTTTTTTACCCCACAACGAGTTTAAGCTTTTCTACTTAGACCAAAACTATTGTGGATGGACATGTATTAGTAGAAAAGCCAGCATGTCCTAGTGCAATGATTAAACAAAGTCGAGATTTTTATCATAAAAATAATTTTGTAAAATGTAAATAAAGGAAAGTGTAAAATGACTTCATTTTATTCACTCAGATTGAAATGACCTGAGACCCTTCTTCATGTTCATATGTGACACCCTCACTCAAGTGTGCCGAACAATAACCGATATAAAACATAAAATAATATTTTAGAAGTTCAGTTGCTGAAGAAGAGGACGATTCTAGTTCCTTGGATATATTGACATCTACCAAGAAGGACAGTTCGAGAAATGTCACTGTGGGCTATTCCATGAGCAGCGGTGGGAGTGGGCTTAAAGATCAGCAGGACACCGTCGACACTGACTTAACTGATTCTCTTCGTGGGGTAACTCTCGAAAAGTCGTCTTACTGTGATCTCTCCTCCATAGAAGATAAAAAGGTAAATATTCTTTTACACTTTATTACGTTATTGATGAGAGTATATTTCGTTATTACTTTTACAATTATTATTGTTTAAAAGCAATCAGTCCACATTAATATGAATTCACAATAAACACGCAAACAAAAATTAACATCTAAACCACAGTAAGAAATCAGAAAAAAGACTTAAATCTTTCAAACGTAACAAGCGGTCTTCGTCAGAGTCAAACTCTCAACTGAGATTGTCAATGACTCTGACTAAGACCACATGTTACGTTTGAAAGATTTAAGTCTTTTTTATGATTTCTTAATGTGGTTTGGACATTGACAACTTCACATAAACGATAGATATATGTATTAGTAAATTTATTGTCAACCGTTAAATAATAGACTGCGTAATTTGTCATATTTTTTTATAATTTATTGTTTATAATTTTGATCTAGTAGAACTATTTCGCGTAAAGAACTGTTTATTAATTAAAAGAATTGAAATTTAAAACGAGACTTAATTCTTTAATAAAAGATGAGTATAGCTATATGTTTGTTCATCCTATAACTAAGGTAATTTTTATTAGAGATGACTTTTTAAAATGTTGAGATATGCTTCAGTATGTGCTACGCAAGCTTCTATAAATGCCAGTGAAACAAAAATATCAATTAAGTGAAGTTTAACTTCAATTCCGATAAGATAACTCCCACTCCTACAGAACAACAATGAAGATATATGAGTTTTTTTAAGGCAGAATTTGAAATCCTGCCAATTCTTTTGAAACTTATATCTTCAGATTCTTTCAGAATCTTAAAGAACATCATTGTTGGGAAGAGGAGAAAGAAATAGAGGGATTGAAACTTAAACGGAGAACACACGTTGAGGAAGAGTGAAGGATTATAAATCCTAATTATAAAAGATTTAATTTATGTTAGTATTTACTATAAATTAAAGAAACTGGTTTGTACTTTAATTTAGCATTAATGAATTAGCTATTTGAGTGAATGATGTTGACAGGCTGTTTTATTATCAACAAGTTAATTTATAATTCAAGTGTGTTGTTATATTTTATAGCTTTATGCATGTTATATTTACTAATATAACGTGTGTTTGTGATTAATGGATAACTGGAGTAGGGGAGTGATTTTTTCAGTTTGTTCATGAGGTGTGCGAGGTGAGCTGCGAGTCGGTGTTGTGGTTGTCTCACCGACTAGGACCAGTCCTTTCTTCCATCTACCTCACCAGGAACCTTCTCAGAATATCTGCACTCTGCTACTCTGGCGAGGACAACCTTTTGTTTGACTCAAAGCTAGATCAGCTTAGTGCAGATGTCAGAGCATCACCTGTTTTCCAGTGTCTTTGTGCAATCGCAAGTAAGTATTATTGTTTTATAATGTTCTATAATTGTTATATTCCGTGTTTATTGCTTTTCTTTGTTCCAGCTCTTTATGGAGACCAAATGATTGTCACCCAGTATCTCGGATACATGGCTGATTGTTTTGCACAATCAGAAAGAAAACTAACCTACGCTATTGAAGCCAGCCTTATTTCCTCGCTAGTTCTTTTATCTCATGCATTAGAAATAATTTCTACCAGTACTTTATCTGAAATTCTTCAGGTTTAAACATATATTTTTTTTTATAATTCATTACAAACCGTAGTCAAACTAATACAAACATTTTCAGGATGTTATACTAGATTCAATTATTAATCCAGCTATTAAGTTGGTTTCTTCGAGCTTCGTGTTCTTTCCTTCAGGTCATCTGGGAAGGGCTGCGCTTAGCTACAAGTTGGTGAAGACTATGTCAATACTGGTTCTGAAGGCACCTCCTCAGCTCAGAATCAATTTGTTGCCTACTTTACAAATGTTTTTCCTCGCTTTTAGTATTGCTTCCGATGTTTCTTCTGAATCCAGGTAATTCATTTTAAACCTTACATCAAGTTTCTTTACCTTGTGATCTATTATTTTTCTGTGGCCCATAAAATTGTTATAATCGAAGAAGTTATTACACTTTACGCAATTTACCTATTAGACATTATATACGACCATTTTTATAAAGGTTATAATAATTTGCCAGTCAAACTACTTTTCATTTATAAGCAATAATTATTTTTACAATTTTCCTAGATATGACAAAACAAAAAAAACTTTCTCTTGCAAGAAAAAAAAAGATTTAAAAATAAATAATTTTTTATCTTTAAAATGTAAAGCTAGTTTGTAGTTGTTTTCCTGTAAAAAGAGGCCACTTCCTATGACTTTCAAATTTAGCTTTGGTCCACTTCGACTACAGGTTTGAGCAACACTGTCTTATTTCATCATAACGAGATACGAGTAGGTTAAACTGATAATCTACCTTTTTGAGTGAGTGAGCGAGTGGTGATTGGTATAATTCACATTAAGAAATGAAATAACTGTTTTATGTAGTTCGTTGGTGGTGGGGTTTGTTCGACCGTTTTCAGACGTTGTACATATTAAAAATAACTTTCTATTTTTAATGCTATTTAATCTCTTACTGTAAATAATTAGGTAATTGACTTTTTCTGTTTGAAATTTTGCAATTTCTGATTATTTTTGACAAAGCTGTCAAAGGGACATCTTTATCAAAATTGTGAACATTGTTAATCGTATTTTTTCTTCAAAACACTAATTAGTTAAACTGTATAATTAATTCAGTTTAATTTATATGATTAAATTAATGTAAATCAGTGGTTCTTACCAGTGCCGAATTCGAGGGACATGTTTATTATGTTGGATTCAAAAAATGTGATATTTTAAAGACCTTTTTTTTAGATCATATTTAAACAATTTACTTCAATTTTACAATAATCATATTTTTTAGTATTTCTTTTAAAGTATTTATTTATTTATAAAGGTAAAACAAAATATTTTCAGAGCCAAGGGAAATTTAAACAACGTGTTTTTAACTTTATTGGAAAAATTTACATTTATATAGATTACGGAGAAACAACAACAAAACTCACTGATGAAATTGTATGCTGCTTAGTCACTCTTTTTAATAATTGTTCTTGAAATTGGTTGATATTAACTAATTCCTCATGCAAATCACTTATTCAAAAATTAAATTGTAGTCCAAAGCAAATTTATATGAAAATATCTCCTTCTGGGGAATATTGGTAAAAGTTTGCTATTAGATTTTCTAAATGATTTATTATAATTTTGTGTAGTTTAAAGGTTGTGAAATCAATATTATTGTCTTGAACAAGTCTGATAAATGTAACAAAAAAAAAAAATTCATTTAAAATTTGCGAAATATAAACTGGTAATAGAATTAAGGCATGGAGCCAGAGTAGCCCAGAGGCTTGGGTGCTCGCTAAAGACAGTAGTGCAGATGTATTATAAATAAGTATTTTAACCTCTAATGTAATAAACAATAAACTACTACATTAGAGGTTAAAAATGAATAATTTTAGAAACAAACTTGAACACAAATGTCCAGATAAAATTCAAATGTTCTGAGGTAATATTATAAAGACACATTCCTTTGATTAATTTTATTTTATGTTAGGTAAATAAATTGAATATTTCAATTTACAAGTTTTGTAAATCTCTGTCCGTAATAATAATACTCTTTGAACATTTTCTTGTATCTCTGGATTTGTTTTCAGTATTTATGTGGATATAAACATATAGGGGACGTTTTTAACTGTAATTCGCTGAAGGTTATGTGAGTAACACTCCTTTCTTTTTTAACTTTCAGAGTGACGAGTTTCACATGACAAACTGTTAGTATATTTACTTCTTTTATTTACAATTTTTTAAAAAATAAAACTTGTTTGTTTGGACTTTGTGCGTTCCAAGAAGTAAGAAACAACACTTATAGGTTAAGATAACTAATTTAAACACAAGATAAGCTCATAAAAGTATAATAACATTAATATTGTTGTATTAATGACAATGAATTTTGAAAACAATTTAGTATGTTGTGAGCAAGAACTATTTGATAATTTAAGTTACTTTATATAGTCAAATTACAGGTAAATACATAGGAAAATACTCGCAAAAGGCGCGTCTGCATTTTATAATTCTGTATAAAGTAGGAGATATGAGATGTGAGACTTGCTAGCAATTTATTAACTGTGCGATCTGTTATAGTGTGGTATTTACTCATGTTAGACCATAGGTATGTACCAGCCAAGACCTCCTGCATTCCTTTGAACTCCCTCCCACCCCTAAAAACACTCCCTGACACCCTCAGTCCTTGCTTGGTCTCATCTCCCGAACAACCACCCTAGCAGAGCAAGTAATTAAGAATCTCTTTTATGCATAAATTAGACATGTCTCAGTATGTAGTTTTTAAGTTAAGGGATCAATTTAAGCCATTTCAATATTATTCCCCCTTTATCACTCAATAGTGTCAGATGTATTAATTTTAATTAATTCGCCCCTATATTCTAAAGCTCTTAAATGCGTATGTATTTTTCTAGATGTAACCTGAAGAAGAACATCAAGTGTTCGAAACGCGTTGCTTAGTTTCTTGTAATAAACTTTTTTGTGTGAAGGCTTAATAATACTTTTCCTAACTTGCTAGCAAGGTAGCACGTCAGTCATTCATTGAAAAGTGAAACGAAGGTCGCGGACCACAAGTTTACATAAATTACATAAATACAGCACATACATTAAATTTAATTGGATTGTTAAATAGTTGTTGACCTCATTGAGTGTTTTAGATAAGGTCAAATTGGCAAATGAATGTTACAGACAGGAGGATACGCCGCCCACAAGTTGCTGGCCAAGAGTTCTCATGAAGGAAGAGTCAGACGATTCGTTTACTGTTTGTTCTCACTCAAGTCAGACTTCAAGTGATCAAAATTCAAACAAACAAAGGGTATTTCATTTTATTTTATATCCTTTATAAATATCACTTTGAAGTTTAGAAACATATTTTACATCTATTCATGGATGTAAACATTTTGAACTTAATATTTGACATTGGCTGAACGAGTAGGTTGGAGGGGTTACTAGGAATTCAACTATGAATTACCAAAAATGACTTCAGGACCCTACAATAAAGTAGTAAAACATGGAATTGCAACCGAGTTGATTCTACATTGGGAGTTTTTAATTTTGCATGCTTAAGTTTGTGTAGAATAGAATAGGGGTTTTTGAGGAGTATATATTATCATACAAACTGGGTATATATTTCTCTGCAATCTAGGGAAGGGACAGTGAAGATAAAATTTCTATGTGTCAAAAAAGAAAAAAAAAATCGATGTTTTTTCCTTATTTGGACAATCCCTAAATCTGGGAGTTTATTTACTCTTTGGTTTTTTTTTTAGCCAGTTCAGTAATATTCAACTGATAAAAAATAGACCTCTAAATATTTATATTATTTATTTGAAATAAAATATGTCACGCCCAAAGATGTTTTGTGCGTGACATATTTTCACGCCTTGTATTTTGCCCTGTATCACCTGTTCCCTTAAATAGATTTCAGGTATTCATTTGCAACTTACAATAACATGAACAATTCTAATGCAATAAGTCATTAATTAGCAAATAATTAAATTTAGAGAAACACAATACAAAAGGTATAACATTTGATACTTAATATTAATATTATAAATTATGATAATTATATTATTGATATTCTTATAAGTACTATTTTAGGTCTTATAATAATACATGATTACAGTTTTTCTTCAGTTTTAAACTACCTATAGTCTCTGTCTATAGAATTTATGAATTTTATAAATTTACCAGTTTGATTAGTAATCATTTCGCGCTCAGTCATTTGTCACTTTCCACCCATCTTGTATAATCACTTCTTTTTTGAACATGGACCTTTCTTTTTCTTGCATTAGGCATTTATATAAAATATGATGCCAGTTTTGGAAATTTGCTCCACTTGGACAAGTTGGTTGGTCAATGATTTTAAATAGGGCAAGATAAACTTTACTTTTTCCGTGGTCAGTTAGAGCCACAGTGGTTTTATATGTATGTTGTATCTTTCAGTATGACTTCAGAGACATAGGGTTCGAATCCCTTTATGCTGTATGTATTGTCCGCATTGTTCACTGACTACTGATGAACTTAAAATAAAACTGAAAAAACAAATGTCGGGATCAAGGTAAATAAATGATTCGATTAACCTCTAACATTATTAGCAGCATTTCTTAACCTTTTTTTATTTTGATAGTGGATTCATTTACTTATTTTTCAAATCGATAGTTATAGGTCCACGAACTTGACACCTCCGGTATCAGTGTGGTATGTTGACCACCTGAGCATGATATGTCACTAAAATTCAATTATTATAGAAGATGACATTCGAAATTAACCATCAAAGAACTGAATTAATCAAGTTCTAAATGATTTGCAACATTCGTGTCTATTAACAGTTTAGTACTCATAATAATATGGTACTTTCTTCTCTTCTGTTGGTAGACAGAACTGACAACTGACAATTGAATTGTGTCAGTTGTTTGTTCGCTAAAAAAAGATGACGACCTTGGTAAGAGGCTAGAGGGCCTCTAACTTAACAATTAAGTAAGAATTGTCCGCTGATAACTTGGCCAAGTCGTACTCATTCCAGGAGACGGGAAATAAGTCCTTCCCGGAGTTTCGGTGGATATTAATAGTAAACTGTATTGATATATAATGTGCGACCAATATCATCTGATTAAGGATATATATAGAAATGTTTTAATGTGTGCCAACAGATTGTATTTAGAACTATCAACGTTCAAACCACAATAAGAAATGATGTAGTTTGATTCTGATGAAGACCGCTTGTTACGGTTGAAAGATCTTAGTCTTTTTTCTCATTTCTTATTGTGGTTTGTTCATTGATTGTTATTTCACGTGTTTATTATGAAATGTTGTTATATATACCTATATATACTTTCATCACGATTTGTTTTCTTGACCCATTATTCATATGACATAGTTTTTTTTTATTGTTGAGGGTTGAGGTCTTCTGATTGAAATTTATTTATTTATGTCAGCTTCAGGGCTACAACATGTTTTTTTTTACAATTAGCAATATTATTTCTACAATTTTGGTTATGCTTTTTATATTTTACATTTTTGTATGTATGATGTGTTTTCTATGTATGTATGGATGTATCAAATAACTACCTGTCTATTACCCTGTATGTAAAAATGTAAAATGTAAAAATAATAACAATTTCAGTAATAATAGTGGTAATTGTAAAAAAAAAACATTTTGTAGCCCTGAAGATGGCATAAATATATGTCGATATGTCGTCGAAAGGAGTAATTTCAATCAAAAGACGTCAACTCTCAACAACAAAAAATTCTGTATTATATATACTTCGATAGGTTTTTTTTTATATTTTGAAGAAATAAGGTATTCGTATAAGTAATCTACAACTCCATTCAATGCTTTTATATTCTACAGGAATGAAGGTCTTGATTTATGTAAACTAATAAAATTAAGTACCCCTTTTGGTGTACAATATTTTTTTTGTAAGTAATCATGCTTTCAAGGAAATATGAAATGTTCTCAAAGTATTTTGGTATCTATTCAAAGCCGCCACAAGTTCAAAGCCAAATAACTGCACATTATTGACTGGTTGTTATAATGACATCTTTTTTTGTAGGGTTGTGATGAAATAAAAGCAGTTATGACTCCAGAATTTGCTTTTAAATCTTTTATACCGTTTGAAAATTTCTTTGGTGAAACCCTTATGGAACAGTCATTAAAAAATTATTCAACTATGAGAGAACTTTGCGATGAATATATCTCTCAAGCAGGATCGGAAAGTTTAGAAGGTTTGCAAAATATAGATTTTATTTTGTGTTTTTTTATTTTGTAAAAATTGTTTAATATTAAAATGTATTCTAGAGAGTTACAGTCTCGGTACATCGTATGGAATGAGCACATCTGCAGAATCAGGGGACAACTCTACAAGCAATGTTGTTTTGACAGGAAACAGGATTGACCTCAAGGTAGTTGGTTTTATTAAAAAAAAAACTTTCAATCTCCAACTTTTTATGTATAAGTCAATCCTTTTTGAATCCAGTTACTATGCATGTTGCATTTACTTATCACATAAAAATGTTTTACAAAAATAATGTCTTTCTAACAGTTAGTATTCTTTCCCATGTTAAATCTTAAATTGAAGTTAGGTTTCTATTTGAGTAAATATAGGTACTATATTTACCTATATAGTAAATATATATACCTATATATATATGTATATTGAAAAAGACGAGCCAATCCCTGTTGCGTATCATGTTTGACACTTATTGGTTGTGGGTGTTTTTTTTTCGTTAGACACCTTTCTCCTTTGCACACTCCGTCTGCTTGGCCGCCTCAGCCTTCACTCCAGGGGAGGGCTCACAGTCCCTACTTAATTTTCCAATAGAGTTGGATGAAGGTCTTGGCGTCCTTGCTTGGTCAAACATCAACCCATTTGGCTCGTCTTTTTCAATATCTACTCTGGCATTAAAGCATATATATATATATATATATATATATATATATATATATATACACTTTTTCGATGAAAATACGATCCGAAATTGACAAATACAGTTCAATGTACATAAAGAAACATAGAGAAATTAAAAGCACACACTTACAGTCTCTAATTTTCGGTTGAACCGTCTTCAGGAGAGATGAGAGAGGGAAACCAAGCGCACTGGTACAGAGACGGTTGGAGACCCAACCGTTGGAGAGTCTCCAACCGCCTCTGTACCAGTGCGCTTGGTTTCCCTCTCTTATCTCTCCTGAAGACGGTTCAACCGAAAATTAGAGACTGTAAGTGTGTGTTTTTATTAAGTTCTCTATGTTTCTTTATGTACATTGAACTATATATATATGTATAGTTATATATATTAAATTCCACCATAGGTAAATTCCACAATAGATGACTGTTTTATGTAAGTAACAGTGAATATGGAAGTAAGTTGAGAGAATGGACAAAAATTCTATCACTAGATGCATAATTTAAATTTATTTCAAAATGTAATAAATACCTAGTCAGCAGCAGTATAAACGTTATTAAAGAACCTTAAAGCTGTAAAATTTTTAGACGAAGTAATTTCTTGTAAACTTGACACACAATACGATGAAACATGATTTTAATAAATATGTGGGTGTAAACATAAACAATAAAAAAAGAAGTAAGCTCTCAAAGTCAATCACAAATCACATTTTTATTTTTTCCCCCGAATATATCTTCTTTTCAAAACCTTGAATCACTTTTTAAACGTTTGTTTATTAATGCTAATACTTTCATAATAACTAACAAATTTGGACTGCCACATTATTGCACTTAAAGAGTCATAAAAAAAGACTTTCAATAGAGTATTATTACTCATAAAAATATGCAGTCTAACGGTAGTATTATCCATTCCCCATTGTTGACCAATGCATGATGCTGCATGAACTCAAATTGAATACTATAATGTTTTTCTCTGCTTATAGTAACAAGGTCAGAGGAATATTCTTGCGTATAGGCATAACCTCGACTATTTAGAGGATGCAGTAGGTCATCCAAAACTGATTACTCCGTTTTTAAATTGTAGGACAGTATCAAGGCATTGTGCGTTCATGTTTACGAAAAATTTGTCCTACAATTTAAAAACTGTAAGGTTCTTTAGTAACGTTTATACTGAACCAGGTATTTATTATACGTTTTGGGATAAATTTAAGTTATGCATCTATTGATACATGTCTTCTACATTCACTCTTACTTTCCTAAAACAGTCATCTATGGTGGAATTTGCCATGTGGTAACTTACTGGCCACTGTGATTATAAATTAATTTTTATATGGAATTCTATAAAAAAACAACTGTTTTTGAGTCGCTTGAAGCACATATTGGTATCATAACCTCAATGAACTAGTCTGTGGATATGATGTGTAGTGCCTAAAGAAAACGTGAAATGTTCACAAAGTATTTTGGTATTTGTAGCCGCCACAAGTTCAAAGCCAAATAACTGCACATTATTGACTGGTTGTTATAACAACATCTTTTTTGTAGGGTTGTGATGAAATAAAATCCAGTTATGATTCCAGAGTTTGCTTTTAAATATTTTATACCGTTTGAAAAACTTTTTGGTGAAACCCTAAATGGGTGTATATTCTTTTTTTTATTTACTGCGACGTCTAGTTTGATGTAAAATTGAACTATTATTTTGTTTTTATTTAAAATATTTTCATTTGTTTTTATGCATTTATGGAGTCATGGACTTCTGGTACCGCCAAAGTACTAGCTAGAATTTGAGTCCATTAATTAATTAATTACTTTATTAATGGAATATCCATGTAAAAGCCGCACTTCTCTGAACATTATCTTCAGAAAATAAAAAAAAAGTCGACTTTTACTCCGTAAAAAAGTAGTTCTGTTGCAATATCTAACACTAAAGCAAATTTTAATTTTTTTTAAATTGAGAATATCATCTATTATGTACCTTTTAAATGTTTAACGAAACCGAGTTAATTGACAAGTTAATGCGTAATTTAGATACATATGTATTTTGGATGTGAATTGTACAGAGTTATATGTATACGATGTATGGATATGCTTCAGTAATATGAACATTAACCTGCTAATGTTAGTTAATTAGCCTGCTAGGTGACTGTTTACTAGAAAACGGTATCAGGATAAAAATTAATATTCTTCTTGACGAAGCAAAGGGTCATCTACATTATAGGTCCCATTTTTGTGTAAAATATCAACTTGATCCATCAAAGATTCTGGACCGTAGAGTGGTAACAAGGAAAGCTAACATACTCAACCACGCACCCACCCACCCACACACACACAGACATCATCGCAAAAACATCATAAAACGACTTTTGGGACCTCGAAACATATGATTCCGTTAAAATCTTGAGATCGAATTTTTTCACGATCACTATACTTTAGTTATAGTAAAGTAAACCGCGATGATGTAATCACCTTTGGAGAAAGTTATTACTGATGCTTCCAAAAGAAAGTAAATAACTGTATTTCAGTCAACTATTGATTTTGTCATACTCGTATGACGAAGGTAAGCCAACTTACACCTCCGTAAATACCTGAAATGCCATTTTATCACTTTATCAATCCTACATTTTTTGTTCACCTTTTTATTGTTAGTCTTAAAAATTACAAACATTGTTAAAAAAAATACATTGTTAGTATACAAACGTGGTATAGTATACTACGTGGTATCAAACAGTTCAAGGATAAGAGAATTGTATATTAGGAACAATTCATTTCACAAGTGTCTTGTCAACATCTTTCTGGACATCATTGCTGCTTGAATATAGAGATAAAAAAAAAAGAACTCGGATCAAGAGATGGTAATGCCAGGAAAGCAGTTTACGAAACGTTTACTTATGATTGGACTATTAAATTTTTAAGTTTGAATGTCTTATTAGTTATGTATATAAGAGTCAGTGAGAGATGTTGAATTAAAAAGAGTGATTTCTTGAGAATTAAAACTCTACTCATGATTCCAATTTAATTCAGGTTCAGAAAATCTAAAACTGCGCAGGATTAATTTTGACATTTTTTAATTTTTGTTCGTAGTAGTGATATATAATCACTAGAAGCTGTTACATTCTTGAAGTGTTTAGCTAACCGTTTATTTCAGTTTCAGGCTTCTTCTGTAAAAGAAGAAAGTTCTAAGAGTAGAAGAGCGTCCAGTTCTGAGTCATTCAACAGGTAATATATATATTTTTTTTTTTTTGAAGATGGAATATTTTACCAAATCAATGATTTTGTAACTATTATAATTATTTTCATCATATTTTATTGCTTAATATTTTATTTTAAGAGAATGAATAGAAAGTTCAGACAGGTCTCAATTTATTCTATTGTAATAAAGTTCTATTTTTTGTATTAAAATTGTTCAATGTTGGCAACATTGTTCAATTGTAGCATGGGCAACATCAGTGTGATAAGAGAGTTTGTTCCCTTCGTTAATGAGTTTTTTAGGGTTGTTTTGAGTTATCAAGTCTGATATAGAAGGTTCGAAAAACAGTCACTAGGGCAGCACACTAGCTGATTTGAACCCAAACCGTTAGGTAGTTAGGTAGTTGCTTCGTTACAATAGAAAAATACCAAGGTAATTATGTATATTAATTAAATAATGTAATATAATTACTTTTCATGTTATTGTAATTAAATTCTGTATTGATGTCGTCCTGGAGATGTCTACAAATATAGACGAAACGTCGGCTTAAAGGTGTTGCATTATTGAAGCTAGACCAAACCTCGATAAAAAAAGAAAAATAGTGTTAAATATATGTGGTCGAGATAATGAAAATATTAAAAAATATAAGAAAGAACATGAATCAGAATTCATGTCTTTTCTTATATTTTCTTCCAAAAGGCGTTCTTGAGTTCTGAAACAAAAAAAAGGTTTTTACGTGTGTATTTTTTCGGATACACATGGCCTGGGAGGTATGAATTTCAACTGAACTATTTCCCAGGCCACGTGTATCTAAATGTCACTCAGATAAAAATCCAAGAAAAAAGGGGGGTGAAAAACAATATTATATTATTATTATTATTATGTAGTTTTAAATACTTCCGAACAAAAAAATATAGTATTTTTTTTAAAACGATCACTTATAGTCTGGCGCTGAGTCTGTTAATCAGTTTATTATGGTCCATTGAATGAATCGCTGGTGTTATTCCTTGTTGGATAAAAGCGTTTATACTGCTAAGTATCTATGATTTCAAGCAACGAATAATAGGAATGATATAGCTCCAAGCCCAGCATGTAGACTTGTTGTATGAGTGTCGTCTCAGGGAACCACTATGACGGGCTCTCATTCGGAATGTTTTATTTTGTGGACAGGAGTGGCCTATTAAGTCTTCCTCATTAATCACGAAACAACATTATCAAGAATTTGTCAAATTTTTGTACAGTTTGCAAATTTAAAAATATTTTTAATCGAAAGACATTTTATGTACATATTATATGAGAAAGGTTATTTATTATCAGTGTTATTTTATATTATATATTATTAAATTAACTTATCACGTCAAAATGTGTATTTTATGGTACAAAAAAATGGTATTATAATGTTAAATTAAGAATTTTTGTGAAATTGAAGAATGTGTAATTAGTGCATATAATATGCATTTATAAATACAATGTGGAACATGCTGTAATAAAATTTTAAAATATAAAAAAATAGGAATGATGTATTCAGTGTACCTTATACTCGGGTGAACCTCTTTATAGATTCTCTTTTCGTACTGATGTTCATACTGCCACATTAGAAAATTATAGAACAGTAAATAAAACTTGTTTGAGAGTAGAATAATAGATGGTTATAACTTTTTCTAATTAAAATAATATTGGGTCATCTTTTTTAGTAAGTATTTGTATGTAGGGCAAATATTTTCAGTTTTAACTTATAAAATGGTTAAAATATTTCGTTTTATGAATTAAACTCAGATATTCCATGGCATTCTTAGTTTATAATGCTTTAATTGTTGAATATCTCAAAAATATAATTACGGTTTCAAAAGAGTTTAATAGCGATGTATAGACTTTAATGTTAATAACTTTTTTTATAAATGCTTGTTTAAGAAATCAACTTTCTTAATATACAAAATATCTGTTATAAATCAATTTAAAGTAATTTTGTTTTGTTGTTTGTAGACATTTAAGAGGTAATTGGGCAGCTTACTGGGAACACGAAATTGGAAGAAATCCTAAAAATACTCATTTAAATATCAAGCAAATCAAGTTGCTTACATATGTGGGCCATTCGAGTTCAGTTAGGCATATTTATTGCTTGCCTAATGAAAACAGTTTCATGTCGGCTAGTAATGACAAAACTGTTAGATTGTGGTCAGTCCGAAATCAGGTTTGTTTCAATTATTTGATATTATTATTAAAAAATACTCATTGCTTATGTTTTCCCTTAATATTTTCCTTTTGTAAAATAAAACAGTAAAAAGTAAATTACTGCTTATGACTTGTAAATCACACTTTAAATGTTACGTGGTTTGTCTACTTGTAATAGTTATCATTCTTTTAATTTTTTGAGATATCGTTTCTGTATTGATTTTTTTCTTACATGTTTATAATTAAATAATTTTTATATATATAAGTATTTAACTCAAAAAGACTCTTAAAACCTAAAATCAGGATATAGGAAAGAACAAAATACTTGGTCATATTGAAAATTATAAAAAATGTTTTCACATTAGACAGATTTTTTATAAGAGCTCTACCACATTTACTCTGTGATAGTAACATTGGTATTTCACCAAACAAAGAACACTGTTTAAAAAGAGACTTTATCCATAATTTCAGCATGTAACTGACTGCACTAATAGAGAGTAACACTCTTTAGGAGTTGGTTGTAATATAATGTTGAGAAATGTATTTTTTAGACCAGTGAAGGCAAACTTTTTGAGTTCGGTGTGTCAAAATTTTGAAAAATCCGAGACATAATTTTCATAGCGTGTGACACATCGTAAAAGTAAACACTGAAAAGAGAATATAAAAAGTTATAATATTTATAAGTTAATTTAATACCGTTTAAAATACAAAAACCAAAATTTAACATTTTAGCATTTAGAATTTAGCATGTTTTCAGAATTTAGAATATCATATTAATGTTAATATATTTAAATGTTAAATTATTTTTTAAATGCCATTTAAAATACAAAAACTAAAATTATGAAACTAGAATTTAGCATGTTTTCAGAATTTAGCATTTTTGTATTAATATGAATATTAAAATATAATATGTTTAAATGTTTTTAATTTGTTATGCAATATTAGTGTATTTTTTGTACATACACGTCTGATTTTAGAAATAAACTATTAATTATTATTTACAGAATTAATATTATTTGAATAACTATTTTTGGCTGTTATGAGACGGAAATATTTAAATTATGATTCATTAATTGTGCAATCTGTTATAGTGTGGTATTTACTCATATTGGGGAAAGTATTTAAATACTTTGTATTCAAAGTATACCCCTCATATTGGGGAAAGTATTAGGTTTCCAAACAAAAAAGTTTATTACAAAAACTAACTACGCGTTTCCAACACTTGATGTTCTTCTTCAGGTTACATCTAAAAAATATATGTATATTTAAATTATATGTTTGTTATCTTTGAAGATGCGTGTCAAGACTGACACGTGTCATAGGCTCGTCAACACTGATGATTTGTTGAAGATGCTAGTGTTGTTTCTAAAGAAGACATGATGCTAGGGAGACGGCAGCAGCGTGCTGGGCTGCCAGTGGCGCTATAGCGGCCACCGCAAGCCAGTGCTTGGCTGCTGGCTGAGTGAACGAAGTCGACTGGCCGTGTCCACCGACTCCGCTGTCCACATCTGGGACCCCTGGGTCGGCCGCCCTCTGGCCGCGCTTGCCCAGCCTCTGGTCAACACCCTCTGTCTGCTCCCTGCTCCCTCCACTCTCGCCTTCTGTGCCACCACTGAACCCTCTGTCCGAGTACTCAACCTTTCCAGTCTTGCCTTCACCAACGAACTTAAGGTTTAATAAGAAATCTTTTGACTTTGACGTGAAAAACCTGAAAATTGGATTTCATAAATTGGAGATGTGGAGGTTAATGCTTGAAATTAGGTTACTGCTTTGCAATGTGGGCTATGAAACACTTGTGTCACATTAGATTGTAATATGGCAATTAAAAAATATATTTATGAAATTAATGTTCAATGTAGACAAAGAAACATAAATAAATTAAAAACACACACTTCCAGTCTCTAATTTTCGGTTTGAACCGTCTTCAGGAGAGCTAAGAAAGGGAAACCAAGCGCATTGGTACAGAGATGGTTGGAAACTGTACCAGTGCACTTGGTTTCCCTCTCTTATCTCTCCTAAAGACGGTTAAAACCGAAAATTAGAGACTGTAAGCGCGTGTTTTCAATTTCTCTATATTTCTTTATCTAAATTGAACTTTATTAGTCCGTTTCGGATCGTATTTTCATCGAAAATGTATTCATGAAATCAATGATGTTCGTAGTATGGTTCGAAAAAGATTTCAGTTTCGTCATTTCAAGGTCAGTAAAATCCTAATTCTGATGTTTCATATAAAGCCACACCATGATACTCTATATACCTATATACGATATAGTATCAATGTTCAAACCTCAGTTTAGATTTGACTCTGACGAAGACCGCATGTTACTCTTGAAAGATCTTAGTCTTTTTCTCTTTTCTTTTTGTTCTTATTATGTGAAGTTATTTCATAGTTATAGTTTTCATTTACCTAAAAATAAATATTTGTTTGAAAATTTACACGCGCATAATTATGGTTTTTAAGTATTAACACAGATGTTAATAAGAGCTCTCGGGGAGTCCACAAGCAAAGATTGAATACGCCTGGTTAGGTCGTTCGCTTTGTGCTCAGAGTAGACCCCACCTGGATCTTCTTTTTAAAACTAATACTGCTCTAATTTCAGACTACAGTATGATTTTAAGCAAGCCATGTGTGTAATATTTCTGCAGGTATGTGCGGGAGGAGGTATGATCAGGTGTATGGCAGTGTCTCCCACGTGTGGCTGGATAGCAGTGGGACAAATGTCTGGCTCCATTACCATCATAGATCTGAAGATGAGTACCATTATGGCCTCGTGGAAAGCCCACGATTCAGAGGTCAGTCAAATTATTTTGACCCATAAAAAAAAAATATTTGTTCGCTTTAAATGCTTATACTTGCAGGTTTTCACCTTTATTGATGTTCTAAGAGCGTAAAGTGTTGTTAATTTGTTATTTAGTGTTCATTTTTGGTTGAGGGTGAACCACATTACTAGGTTGACCCATACATCGGAAGTTATAAATTTTACCTCTCTCAAGTATATTAGACTACCTGGTAATCTTTAACGAGTAGCCTGACATTATACAAACTTGGAAAGGCAATTTACGCCCTCCCCGATGGACAGCGTGCCATGATTTTCCATCTGCCACTTGATGTAATACGTTCTTTGGTGATTCCAATCACCTTAGTTTTGAGAATGACTGCTTTGAAGAAAAGTTTGTCTTTTTTTAATATACTTTAAAATTCATATTTATAAATGTTTAACTTCATATACTGAACATTTTTTCGTAAAAAGTTCAGTACATGAAAAAAAAGATTGTAAAATTAAAAAGAAATATTATAAAGATTAAATGATTATAAAACAAATTCATAATATCATTATAGAAAGTTCAAACAATTTACAAAAAATGTTCTTCATTGTATATTTGTTTATAAAGTTTGTGAAAAAAAATGTTTTGCAGATAGTACAACTAGTGGCGTACAACGAGCATATTGTCGTTAGTTCTTCATTGGACCAGTTGATTTGTATTTGGAATATCAGTGACGGCAAGTTGAAGGCATCTCTCAAGTATGTATATATTCAATATTTTATTTAACCATTTATTTTGCATGCATTTCAAACAATAATTGTATAATTACGTTAGTGTTTTCCCATTTGATATTAACTGTGCTGACTAAAATTTTATAAAAATAATACAAAGACCTACATTAAAATGAATTATTGTACTCGCAAATTCATTTAATTCATTAATTTAAAAAATTAATAATTGTGTTTATTTTTAAAGTGGCTATCTACATTATAGAATAATAAAATTGAAAAAAATAATTTTTCTAAAGATAATGGATGTCGACAGAATTAATGCATATTGTGCATATGCATTAATGCATATGTGCCGGAACAGTTTTATAATAAAACAGGTCATTCCAATTAGTAAGTAAAGGGAGTAGCGGAATAAGTATAGTTAGTCGGTCCTCGAGCGGTTATGAGTTTGGAATTACACAACATATATTAAATCATTAGTTGCGCAATCCGTAATTGTGTGGTATTCTGAGGTAAAATGGATAAACAAACAAAAGTCTCCACACAAATGAAGTTTTATTCAACAACAACAACGCGTTTCGAACACTTTGTGTTCATCTTCAGGAAGACACCAAGGATGTGGTGCTGAAGGGTTGGTCCGGTGAAAACAACCCTTTGATATTTGTTGTTTTATCAAACAACGTTGATTATGTCGTTTCTCATTTGAAAACGTCAGTTATGACTGACAGAATTTGGTTACAAATGCAACACTGACCTTAAAATGAGAAACGATGTAATCATATAAAACCTATCGATTTTAACACCGATATAATATCCCGAAAAACCCAATATTAACTTTGATAAGTGTATTTCATTGGTATTCTAAAGTTTAGAATACTTTACTGAAATGAAAATGGTTCAAACCTGTCAGAAAGTGATGAGTTTCAAGAAAATATTTAAAAATTCAGTTAATTGTTTGGCTAGCTTATGACAGAGGTTTTTTTTATCAACTTTTTGATCGCACTGTAAGTTCTAAATTTAGGAGCCCCAGAGTTGACAAATAAACAATGGCCAAAATGTTTATAAAACTAATTTCTTTTAATAATTTCAAAACGTAAACTTGGATGGATTTTGTAGTAATTGATAATTTCAGGTAAATAATGTCTATTATTAGACTCACAGAATTGTTTGGTCTTCTCCTAAACAAGGAATATAGCAAGAACTAATTAAACTTTTATTGATTCAATAAACTTATGGTATATTGAAAGAAATATTACTGCAATATAAGTATTAGTTGCCATTTAAGAAAAAGAAACGACTCCAAAATCCCTGCTGGAGAGTAGGGAAACCCTTATAACCTCTGAGTAAAGGTCCGTCTCTGTAAACGCTGGGCTTCCTAAAGTACAGTCTAGCCCAATGCAATGCTATAACAATTAGATTTTGTCATTTGTCCCTGATTTTGATCTTTGATTTATATTTACTATCGTTGATCCGTTATAGCATCATTTATGTATTAAATGTACGAAACTATTGTCTCATTGGTATTCTAAAAGAATGTTTAATCATTTGGCATTAGCGTTTGTTACTACATCAACAAAATATGTTGTTATTGTTCACTAAACACTAAATATAATATTATTTCATTATATACTCACCGGATGGTCATTAGTTTATGTTGAATAGAATATACATTTTATTAATTATGTGTACACACATCCAGTATATTTCTTATAATAATAAATATTTATTAACTTGAGTAAATATGAATAAATTTTCTATATTCATGGTAAAAAGATTTCGCAGTTAACAAGTGAACTAAAAATCAACTTTTGTTTAAAAGTAAGAAATTTAATAGTAGAACTAAATTTTCGGAACTACATGTTTGGGAATCATTGTTTTATCAATATGTCTTGACTATATATTATCATCAAGAAAACGATCCACAAAAGATAGCACACGTTTCACAGTAAACTATAGGTACACGGTAAATGGAAAAACACACTTACAGCTTGGTGTCCCTATCTCTTCTCTCCTAATGATGGTTAAACCGAAAATTGGGAATCTAAGTGTGTTTTTCTATTTACTGTGTACCTATAGTTTACTCTGAAAAGTTATAAGACAATAGTATATGAAACTTAAGTATTTTCCGAAAATTTGATCTAGATTTCTTATTTTTAAGGAATATTTTTTCTTAATATTTCAAAGTTGAGTGTATTTTTATTAGGGCATAGTAGAAGTTATTTCTTATATTGAATGTTTTTTTCCAGTTTTTATTAATAATTGCATTAGTCGATATGTGTATAAATAAAAGTAGGGTACGGCTATACGTGACCTTTTCGTTACTGTGGTATTTGCTAAGATGATGGCATTGTTGTTTTAGAAGCCCCACAGAGCCAGTTCACTGTTTGCAAGTTGCAGGCAATGAGATCGTTTCTGGCAGTTGGACCCGCCTGGGAGTTCACAGTTCCATGCTTACTAGCTACAATTGGACAAAAATCAGTTCGGAAAGTTTCAAAGGGTCCCTTACTTCATTAGCTGTTTTGAAGCTCAACAGACAACTCTTGCTGGGCACTGATACTGGATCTATCTACCTCATCTGCTAGCTTACTTTATTAGAATTTTATCAGGTGGTATGTTTAGCATTTACATTAACTGAATTCATCCTTTACAGGATAAGTTGGGTCATTCAGAAGCCAATATAATTAACTTAAAAACTGATAAGTATCAGCTGTTTATGGAAGTTTGAAATAAGTTCTGAGAATTTATTTTACTATTGCAGTGCAATATTCATATTTTTCTGTATGGAATTGTTCTAATATTTAATGAATGTTATTTAGTTTTCAGTATGAAAAAAGAATGAACAGTCTTTTAATGTAGATATTACTTAAAAAAATGACCTAACTGAAATAATATCCAATTATTCAATGATTAAATATACTTTTTGTGATCTCTAAAATTATTATGGTAGGGGTTAATATGCAGAACAGGGGGGCCCGCCATCTTGTCATATTAAGTGTTCAGCTATAATGTAATAATGTATTAACTTATATTATTATAATATATGTTATATATTATTATAATAAAAAGATTTCACATAAACACGTGAAGTGTTTACTCAGTTGGGTTTTTGACTCTGACAAAGACCGCTTGTTATGGTTGAAAGATCTTAGTCTTGTTTTCCCATTTCTTATTGCGGTTTGATCATTGATATATTATTATAATATATTAATAACATATATTATAATGATATATGTTATTAATAATATATTACCGTCAAGAAAATGATCCACAAATGATAACAAACGTTCAGAGTAAACTATAGATACACGGTGAATAAAAAAACACACTTATGGCTTGGTTGTCCCTATCTCTTCTCTCCGAATGACCCATCTTAATATCTCCTAAATAAGACCTCTCTTGTACAGACAGTTACGATACTAATAGCAGATATTGATATCCAGACGCCTTGACAGGGGCCCTTTGTTGTGCATATTACCCGGAAAATTATTCCCATTTTACTTAAGTTGTTTCATCAATTGTAATACACCATACTTTGTCTCTCAAGGTCCTAAACTATTTTTTACTTCTAATTTAAAGACCACTCATTATAAATCTTTAATGACCTATAAATATTATCCCCTTTTAGTTCTGAAGTAAGATAGATTAAACTTTTGCTTTTTTTTTTATCTTAACATTTGTTGGGTAATGAAATCAGAATCCTTCATTTTTGGAAATCACCATGATGTTGTTGTTTCTTTGATAATGCAATGATTTGCCTTAACTTTAATTTATAACAAAAATTTCTTCTTTTCAGTGGAAAGATCCTTTACTTGATTAGTAAGAAATCCTTTTCATTTTAGATGTTTTGTGACTCCATTTGGAGAAAAAAGATATTTATTTACTATAAGGAATTTAAAGAAATGTATAACAAACAAACTCTCCTAGAGTGTTTTGACTGACCCAGTTTTTGTAAAAAAAATACAGAACATTCAATTACATGAAAGAATTTTGACAATTTTAATTTAACGACTGTCGTTATTAACGACTTTGAAGAAGATGATCATATATCTTGTTGAACCACCAGTCCTTAAGTATAAAATATCTTCAGTCTTGATAAAAAATTTCCTTTCCCTAACTGAAATTTTCCCATTAATTGGGTATGAGATGGGGTATGTGTTAACAACTTTTAATATAATGATCAAGTCAGTGGTATATCTTTAAACCTTCAGTCCTTAATGGGTAAAACCTTTAATCTTCGTAACATTTCCTTGATGATCCTCAAATTGCCACGTTTAATTTTGGTCATTTGTTAGAAATCTCATAGTTTCTTAAGTCTCTAATTAAATTGGCTTCTGAAATACTCGAATTAAAATTTCTTTCTGTAATATTGCACTTTAAAGCTTAATTAATAGCCATTACTTTTAATTTAAGTTAATTATTTTTAAAAGTAATTATTCCTAAAAGTCATTTTGTTAATAACAAACTGAAATATACAAATTGATATTATTTTCATAATATTTTCTAGATTTATATAAATTATGAAACTATATTTCCTATTTTTAGGTGTTGTGATGCATTTTTAATTTTACGTAATATCTTTAGAGAATTGTATACTATTTTTTAGTCAAACACAATGCTGCTCTGTTAGGTAAAGTCGTATTTGTGTTTAGAAATATATTTAATGTTGTCAAACAAATCAAGCGAATGAACTGTTTCTGTTGCTCAATCATTTAAGAAGAGAAACTGATGATATCTGAGAAAAGGTTGTAATCACAGTCTGATTTTGTTTATTGCTATGCAAGTGTTCAACGTGGTTAGCTCTGTAGCTCAGGCAATGTTCATTGCGATAAGAGAATTCCTTCTTTTCGTTGTCGAGTCAACCATGCTTATGGTAGTGGTGGAACAAAAAAGGAAAAAAAAATCACATTGTGTGACGTTTGGTGAAACAGGATGCCAAGAATAAAGAGCGAGGTTTTTCGGAAATTCTGTCATGTGCCTTTGGGTTTATTAGTAGTAGAGGTAAGATCGGGCTTAAAAAATCCAGCCGACCCGATCTAGACCCGCGGATATTAAAGCCCGACCTGATCACCCGAGATAGATATATATCGGGTATATACTGGAGTTTATTCTCCACCAGACAAACAAATCTGTCATCTGTTTTATCTTAATTATTTCTTTTTTGAAAAATATTTCTTAGTTTAATAACCATAAATCGTTTTAGTATACATAATATGAAAATATATATTTATTATAAGAAAATATGTCGAGAGAGAATCCTGGGCACGACCCGAACGGAATAACTGTGACATTTCGGGACCGAACGTAATAATTTACATTTTGGGCCCGACCCGGCCCGAATGAATTTCGGGTCGTGTCGGGTTCGGGCTTAGGATCTTACTTCCAATTAGTGGCTCCTTTGATAATTACCAGATCATGTTTATGTTCTGCCTGTGCCTCTAAGCAATCATGACCTTAAACAATGCACCGGAATATGCTGATATAAGGATATGCTGCCAGGAAATTCTCTTATCGTTTTGATGTTTCTGGTGGCCTCATTCAACAGTAAATAACAAAATGATTTGAAGAGAATAAATTATGAATTATTTGAGACTTTCTCTTTCTTTTCTTTATTAAAATATTCAGCAACGAAATCGGCTCATTCTTTTAGATTTACCCCCTATAAAAGAAATTAAACTAAATTAGTTAATACAAAAAATTAATGAAGTTTTAATATATGTTTGTAATTTCGACTAAAATGTGATATATACATTCCATTTATTGGTCTACCTTTCAATACTGTGTTATTTATTTTTTTTTTTAATGTAATGGTACCGTTTTAGTTCAGTATTTTTAATGTCATGATGACCTTTCTACAATGTTTATGGTGTATTGATGCGCAAGCAGAATTGTTTGTTACTTTCATCTTTTCGAAAACTACTTAATCAATTGAACGTATCTTATTCTAAAAGACGTATCCCGGTGTATTTTATTCCTGTTTAAAAAGACACCATGTTATAATAAAATGAACAATATACTATTATTTAAGGTTACATTTAAGAAAACAAATTATAAAACTGGTATGCAAAGACATTAACAAATTTGTACTGAATCAGTAATTTACTTTGTTAAGTGAACATATAAAAATGGGATCTAATAAAAATCCAATAATAATATAGTCGATTTTTACAAAGAAGGAAAGAGTAATACTTACAGTTTCAAATTGTCATTTTCAACCGTCATCGGTTTAAGAATAAATGGAGGGAGAGCATGCATACGATGTAGAAACAGATGGTTTAATGGTTATTATTCCCTTATTCGTTCATTTTTACTCACATTGGTCCATATAGAAATAAATATGCAAGTTTACAATATATATATACATAACTGAAAAAAAACACATACAGAACGAGAACACTTACTGGATCAATATTTATTTCACCATGACACGTGATTTAAATATTCAGGTAACTTAGCACAAATGATGGAAAATAAAAGCTCTGAGGCCTTTCAATTTAGGAACTCACAGTTTCCCAACAGATACTTTAAACTTGTATATTAGGTTCGTTTACTTCAGGGACTGCATTTCTCCCTGTTGGTTCCTAATTATTAGTTGAGTCGAGGTTTACTTCTATAAAAGATAATTAGCTGGAGCTTGTCTTCTTGTTTTTTGCACTTTATGTTGCTAACGTAGAATGGTTTGGAGTACTTTATCGTCTGTTTTATAATTTTCAGAAAACTGATTTTCATAATATATCTTATATGTAGTGTGATCTTTCTCTTCATCTTTCCTGTTGTTCTTGATCTTTTGACTGATGTAGTTTTTTAGAGTTCTATCAAATTTACTATTGCTCTAATCATTATTAATAAAGACTTGTTTCAGATTGTTCACTGCAATAAGATGGTGCAATTTGACAAGATTCTAAAGGCTCTATCTATTAGAGTTTTAATTGTTTGTACTCGTATCTAGAGGGACACTCGCTCTTGCTGTTAAGGTATATTCCACTATGCTTCGGTTTCAAGTACAGAGCTGTTGATACTTCATTGTAGTTTGAACTTATTTGAATATCCAAGAAGTATATACAGTTGTTAATACTTATTTCACGTGTAAATTTTTTTATAGACATTTCCTCAAACTTTCTTTTTATTTTCATTAGTATTTCCAAGTTGTTAACTACTAGGAAGCAGTCATCCACATAACGACAATATATATCTGGCTGGTTTAGCGTGTTTCCTTTGAGATTCTATTTTCAAGTTCACAGGTATAAAAATTGGCGAATATGATACCCAGGGGTGGAATCATCCATTGATATGCAGTCCACCTGTTGGAACAATGTTCCATCAATATGCTTGAATGGGTTTTTCTTTGTACAGGCTTGTAGTATCTTTTCCATATGTGCTCTATATTTGGCGGTGTGATAGTGGCATGATTATAAACATGGATTACCGATAATATTAATGATTTCAACCACTGGTACATTCAGGGATTGTATATTATGACTAACAAATTCACAAATTCTTATGAACTGTTCTTCATTATTTCATATCATGGATTGTTTCACCTTTTTCATGATACTGTCGATTAATCTTTTTGGATACATTAAAGAACCTGAAATTCTGTAAATCTGTTTGCTTTCTTCATCTAAAAACTCTTCACTGCAAATTTTAAAACCTCTCAAGAACATACTACAGAAAACTGATTTTTTTTTAACGTTAAGTGAATGAGTGGAGAAGAAATGAACATAAGATGATAGATTTGTTGATTTTCTATAAACACTGTACTTTAATTCATTTTCACCCCTGTGTAAAAGTAAATCCAAGAAAGGAAGTTTATTATTATATTCATGGTTTATTCTCATGGATGGTACAAGCACGTATCCAAAAACAGTGTTAACATTTTCTCCAACTTCACCTACCTTTCTTTCTATCTTATAGGTAGTAGCAAAATTTTTTGAACTGGGTATAGCTTTAAGGTCACTATTTTGAATGTTTAACGAAGGGTTATAGTATTTGATGTAAAGGGCTTCGAGTACATGCAATCTGATGTCGTCTGGAAGCTTTGCAAGATGGTTGTCCTCTCAGTCAGGTTCTCTCTTGATAGTTTCTTTTTGTGGACCTCTTCGGTGCTCCTCCTGCAAGGTGGAGAGTCAATCGCCGTGATAGTTTCGTCGTAGTCAGCCCTATATACTTGGAAGGCAGGGTTGCGCAGTCCTCTGTGGTACATTTATACTCGTATATGAGGTGGCTACGCTGCAGCTCGGCGGTTTCTTGTTTGGGTCTATTATATATCAGTAGGTTCTTTTTAGTTTGGTTTTTGTTGAATATAGTGAGTTTCAAGTGATCATCTGGGTTGACGGTTTGTACATTATTACCTATTAATTTTCGGAGGGCTATCTCGTCTTGCTGGTACTGGGAGTTCATGTATCCTCGGCAGTAAAGACGTATGTACTCTCCCTTGGGCTGAGTAGGTGGGTTAGTTGTGTACCACTTATCTAGATATATTTTAATAACTCTCGTAACCTCTTGGTTGGAGAAACCATTGTTGACTAACACCTGAACGGACTTATCAGGTTCTTGGTGGAGGAGGTTCCAATTACTGCAGTGCGTAAAGGCTCTTCGGATGTAGGCATTAATAGTTGACTTCTTATACCTGGTCGGGGATTCACTAATTCCGTTGAAACACAGGCCTATGCTATTAGGTTTTCTGTATACTTCGGTCGTGAAGTGCTGGTTAGTTTGGTGTACCAAGACATCTAGGAAAGGTAACTGTCCGAAGGTGAGAACTGAGCTCCAATAATTCTTCGGGACTTTCTGTCAGAACGAAGATGTCATCTATGTATCTTGCATAGATTGAAGGTTTCTTGATTTTCTTAAAAACTTCCTGTTCTATTCGTCCCATATAAAAGTTTGCAAAGAGGACACCGAGGAGGGCCCCATTGCTATTCCGTCGATCTGCTTGTACATCTTCTTTTGTGGGGAGGTGAAAGGTGATTCCTTAGTTCACAACTCCAGTAACAACCTTAAGTCTTCTTTGGGGATGTCTATTTTTGGTTGGCTATTATCTGGGTAGATTTCATCCAAAATACATTGTATAGTTCTGTCTACAGGGACGTTACTGAAGAGTGACTCCACATCTAGCGAAGCGATCATCCTACTGTACTAGATGATTTTAAAAGGTCTAAGAAATCCGTCGCTGATTGGAGAGTGTAGTCTTTAGGTACAAAAGGAGTGAGTAAGGCGTTGAGTTTCTTCGCAAGATGGTAGGTAGGGGTGGGGATTTGACTGATGATTGGCCTCAGGGGATAACCTGTTTTATGGGTTTTTACATTTCCATAACAATACCCTAAACCGTATTCACCACGAATTATTGGATGGGTTATATTCCCTTTCCTAGCATTAATTCTTTTAATTACCTTGTTAGTGCGCTGAGTGTATATATACACATGTATGCAATTTTTCACATAAACACGTGAAATAACAATCAATGATCAAACCACAATATGGAATGAAAAAAAGAATTAAGATCTTTCAACCCAACTGAGTTGGGTTTTTGACTGTGACGAAGACCGCTTGAAAGCTTCTTATGCTTGAAAGATTTAAGTCTTTTTTTTTTCATTTCATATTGTGGTTTGATTTTTTAGTGTTTTTGGTCTAAAATATCTAAAATATTTTAAACTTTATTAGTTTGACCATGTGAGCTGATGTTAATCAATTGTCTAAGTTGGAAAGTCTAAATCAATAGGTGCACTGTTTTAGTAAATCGAATGCAATTTGGAAGTTATTAATTCTTTAATAATAACTTAATTGTTATCATTAAGAAGCATGAATTGTAATAACTTTAGCTGTTTAAATTATCAGTAAATTGTTTAACTTGTAGAGTGATAAAAGATGAAGTTTTTCTACATTGGTTAATTGTAGGTTACCAAATATTGAACTCTGAAACAAATATTTAAAGAAATTTTACTCGTAATATTTATCTGAGAATAAAGGAATTTCAATCAGAGATAACTGAATACCGTAAAGATTGTTGTTACTAGTAATATAGTTTGAAACAGCTTTAAAGGTAACCTGATTAACAGTAATGGTATGTATTTTGCTTTGCGAGCATCAAAACAGTTCTTAAAATCGTTATTGTAGTTTCAATTGTTCCTCTCCTTTATCATTATATATATATATATATAAGACATAAACGCGTGAAATAACATTCAATGGTCAAACCACAAAATGAAATGGGAAAAAAGACTAGGATCTTTCAACCATAACAAGCGGTCTTCGTTAGAGTCAAAAAAAACAACTGTTGGGTTTCTGACTCTGACGAAGACCGCTTTTTACGGTTAAAAGATCTTAGTCTTTTTTTCCACACTTCATATTGTGGTTTGATCATTGTATAAATACAATATAGATTGATAAAAGTATCGACCGTGATGTAGAAACAAAAATTAAAAGTTTATCAGGACTCGGTTAGTTCTTCAGGTTCAAATAAAACCCTCATTGGCAATGTTTCGGTTTTTATTTAAAACCTTTTTCATAGGCAGAAGTATAAATTTAGAAACAGAAAAACTGAAAACTTAAGTATTACATTAGAGATTATTTTACAAGGAAAACACTTTGTCAATTTCAGCAACAATTGTTTCATATTAGCACTGAAATGAAATAAAAACTCACTACTATATTTCGATGACCTCGTATTAGGAAGATAGAAGTGAGTTTCTGTTTCATTTCTGTGTGTTCTTTTTGTCAAGATAGTTGGTGCAAACATCGAGTTCAATATTTTGTTACTATTTTATCAAATTGATAATATTTCAAAACTACAGTAAACAGGAGTTAAAAACAGTTATTGTAAGTGACTTCACCACAATGTTCAGAAGTTATGAATGTTTGTAAACATTGTGCACTTTTTTATAAAAAAATATGGAATTAAAAAAAAGATGGCATTTCTGTCATTTTGACGATTGGATAATACATCTGTGATATGTACTCTATTTAATTTTAAGAATATCTATTTTCATTTTCTATAGAGTTTTCTTTAGCACTTATTACATGTGTATTTTAGTAAGTACATTTAGGTTTCTAAAACCAAATGATAAGTATTCTTTTATATTAATGAATGTAATTCAAAATGCATAGAACAAGATCATTGTAGTTTTATAATCAGGAACATGATTTTTTTGAACTTTTGTGAAACTATTGTAGGATATCAATTTTTCAATTATTCTGTGAATATGTTTTCAATTCCTTCTCAATAAAGGTTATTATCGTTGTTCTGTTGTCCTGGAATGTTTGTTATATTATTCCTCATTCCAGACCTAGAGGTTACGGTTAAACATATTTCTTTTCTAAACTTCAAAGGCTTGAATGAATGGTGTTTTTTTTTTGGCTTTCGTTAAAAAAAAACATGGTGTTTGAAAATAATGTATGTACATTTTAAATAATTGCATTTTAGGTGTTTGTTGTACTTCGTTTTATTTTAAACTTGTAAAAGAATTTACAAGCATCATTTTATATTATCTTACCACCTGTTCTCAAATATCCGTCCACACGCTGCTGATAACTCGAAGGATGTCCTAAAAGAATGTATACACATTGTAGAAGCGGATGACTAATTGTTTTTGGTTTAAAAACGTTTTAAGTAGAAAAGTTTCTCTCTAGATTAGCCCATTTTCTTAATGACGATGGTCCTGAACGAAGTGGTACACACTATTTGTTATTTTTTTTTATTGTTTAAACCGATTCCCTAGCAGGTAATAACGTCAACCGTTTACCGCTTTTTGTTTGATGGGTGATTCTACAGATTCTACATTGGGAGTCCTAAATTTTGCCAAACTGAAGTGCATTTCGAGTAGGGATCTTTAACGAGTAGATGACATCGTACAGGCTCGGGTTAACGTCCTCTCTAAAGGATATTCGTACTCAGATTTATTCACCTCTCTTGTTCACCGTGAATAAATTGAAGGCGAGGTGTGGATCGAACCCCAGACTACCAGCCTAGAGGCGAAGTACATTAACCACTGAGCTAACCTGACCCCTATTTTATCGTATTGGAAACAAATGTTTATTTGTGAATGCTGATTACTTGGCTGCACATAGTTACATCACAAATATAAAATGGTCATCAATAGATTTCTTGGAATAAAAGAACACTTTAAAATACTTGATATTTGTTTATTTACTTAACTCAATATAATTGGTTTGATAATTAAAAGTTGATGTGTCTTGAAGTTTGTTGACGAGTGCAGAGAAAGTCGGCCGATTCTTGGGAGAGGCTTGCCAGCAGGACAGCATTAATTCATAGCTAAATGAAAATCAACTTGGAATTAAAATAAATCCTTATCTGAATTAAATCATTTATAAAATTGCTATATAATATTTTTCTTCTTCTCGAAATTTGGTCAGGGTTAATCACTTTTTCTTTTTTTTTTTGTAATTTTGGTTATACTTCGACAACAATTTCATGTATTTAGAAGTAAGTTTGTTTCAGAGTTTCTCCTTTACCTTTTTGATTTTGTAGCCGAAATAAGGTGGATACCCATTGGTGGGAGTGCGTAACTATATTTCAATTTTTATGATGACAGAAGGTCACGTGGCCATTGCCGTTTTAGTCGTCTTTGGGGGTTTGTGGGAGTAACTAGTAAAGAAAGATTTTGAGCAAGTGGGTTTGAATGAGTTGATAGTTTATTGTGGAATCTTTTGTAGCGGTCTTTTGCATAGTCGTGAACGAAGGGTTCTTTAAGATCTCTTTAAATGATAATGTTTGGAACGTAAAATGGGAAATGCGAGAGTTTTCTAAGTAGTTTTGATTGAATGGCTTGTATAGGACGAATATTTGAAGGTTTGGCATAGCCCCAAAGTTCTATAGCATAAGCCCAAGAAGGCTTCAAGATTCTTGTAAAGGAAGTGATCCTTGGACTTGTGGATCATATAAAAGTGAGTACCTCTCAAGTGGTATTTCATCTATTCCTCTCAGACAGCACTGCCATTTGATTTTCAAATAACTTTTTTTTGACTTTATGAATCCATGTGAATAAGTTACCTTTACTTACATAGACTCACTGCAATTGACCGGTTTTTCCAATCTGTATCCCTTTTCAAGAGTTACAAACAGTTCACTACTCGGGATAGATGGATAAGGATTTGTTCCCAAAGTCATTATTTCCCAGAGCACAATTCCAAACGACCACCTTATAACAAACATGAATAAGTCAATTAAGTCTCTTAAAGAACTACAAAGATATTAAAAAAAAAATTTCGTACAAAACTAGGTTAATTTTATAGTTATTTTTCGACAGTAAAGCGGATATAGAAAAGGAAAAGGCAGCAGTGTCAATAAATCAAAATTATTCTTATCAACATTACAGACAAATTATTTAATTTTAAACGATATATTAATTTATAAAGTACAGTTCTTTAAAAGATTAATAACATTGAAATAACGTTTAAATTTTGATAAAAATAAATAAAAAATTAGTACAAGTAAATATAATCTATATATATAATAATTAATGTGTGTCTGTCTAAATTTACTCAATAGATTCAAAAACAATACATCCAATCGCCGTGAAAATTTGGGAAATTATTAGGTATATCACTGGGAAGGTTTATGTAATTTTTTTTTAAAATCTGTGTTGTGGTTCAGGTGCTACCGAACAAATATCCCAAAAATATTATAATAGACAAGGTTTGCTGCATAACCTGTTTGTTTACATTTTGACTTTAATTGGTAATGGCGGCCGTAGGTAGGTTATTCCCTATTAATAACCAACTTCTAATATTTCCACATGCTTTGTTCAATTGGAAACAAACCAGGTACCAGAAATTTTATTATTGTTTTCAGATTGATATTAAACACAATTATTGTAATTTTACATGGGTTTCTTATTAACCCTAACAAAGCTGTAGTTATTGGCAATAGTTGACTATTAACTTTTCTAATCTAATTGGTTTAACTTGCTTTAAGCATTAAAGAAAGTTAAGCGTTAAATAATTAACTTATTAACTTTAACTGTGCGTTAAGTATGCATGATAGTATTACAAATATTAATAATAAATAGTATTTGAACCATAATTGAAATTTTTTGGCTAAAGTATTGTTAAAGTTTAATGGATTTAAGGCTTGCTTATTTATTTCTGATTGATTAATTCGTTTGTTTAAAGTATGTAATTATTACTAAATTATTAGTAATTAGTATCCGGCCCTATTCCATATAAGCAAAAAGATAAGTTATTATACATCGATGATATCTAACTAGAAGATGTTTATGATCTCTAAATCAGTAAAACTTGTAAGGTAATATATATAGCATAAAAAATTATTTAAGAAATATTTAAATCAAAATGTACAGATATAAAACTTAATCACTGTATGTATTTGTGTGTATAAACACAATTCTTGACTAATAACTCTTAACATAATATAATGAAGAATGTAGGTACAATTTAACATTTAGCACTCAACTGACACTTTTAAACACAATGATTCTTCATAAATTTGATGAATATTTCATTAAAATATCTTTAGTCAAACCTTCAAGAGACAATTTTGTTTACTGATATCATTTTAATTAAACATTTAAAACTGTGTGAAGTCTTCAAATTGAAATTATTGAATGAAATGTAATGTGATATGGTTTTGCCTCTTTAACTAACTGGCTCCTAATTAAAACTTTTTGTGGGTTTAAAATTCGTGTCATTATATTTAACAGATAAGACATATCTGTTTAAATATAAGACGTATCACATTTAAAGAGCTAAGACTTCTTTCAACATTTCTTGATGTATTGTTCGGCAAAAAATATTCTTTTTATTATTTGTTTAGTCTAATCTATCAACTAGCAATTGTATTATAAATGCGTGCCATTTATAATCAGTGCTAGATTATATCTTTTTTGCGTAATCTATAATTTAAATAATGTATTAATTTCAAAAAAAGTTAAATGTAACGGAACTACACAAAAATTAAAATTGTTTTCGTTATATGTAATTTATTATTAAAGTTAAAATTAAATTATTTCTCCGGTAAAGCCGGGTAGATCAGCTAGTTATAAATAAATATATATAAATAAAGTAATTAAATGAAATGATACAGAGGACTTTTAAATGAAAACCAATTAAAAAGAAGGGTGGCACACAGATAGACAAAGGAATAACTCACTTCTATATTTCACCAACTTCGCCTCCTGATGACGACGATGGTTGAAATATAGAAGTGAGTTATTCCTTTGCTTATTTGTGTGCTGTTACCTTCTTTTTAATTGGTTTTTAAATAAAAATAAACCAATACAATTATTAAAAGTCACAGAACTCAATATATTTTATTTTAAAGTAAACTTACTTTACTGTATGTTATCATGAAAAATTATTGAGTTTAAATAAATAGATTTCATGTAATATTTATTGATTTTATTGAAACGCCCTGAAGAATTATGCTTAAACAAACTGTAAACTCTCCTCTCTGTCTATGTATGTATACATATACTTTGAAAACATAAATATTTCATCACAGTGTGTGGGCATTTGTTTAGGTTCACACAATAATAAGTGCTTAATTCAAGTTAATTTTCAATATAATATATAAGGAATTATAAATAAAGATATACATGTAAGTTATATATGTTTTTTTATGATGTAGTAAGTATTTAATAAAATGCGAACATTGCGGAATTTTCTATTAATTTTTTTTCTTAATATGTTTAAAGAATGAATTGTAAATTGAAATTAATAGAGAACCACACTTACACGTCACTTTTGGTTGTAAATATCTGGTGTTTCAAAGATTCAATGGCCATCCATTTTAAAGGCATTTTGTCTGTGCTTGTTTTTTTATAGTATGATCGTTCATAAACATCCCTTGAAAGTCCAAAATCTGAGATCTTGCAAACCAATTCGTTTGTTAACAGAACATTCCTCGCTGCCAGATCCCTATGGACGACTTGATTCAATGAAAGGTATTCCTGAAAGAGCATTGCATGTTAACTCTTATTCATAAATCACTAAATTGAATTAATTATTTTGAAATTATATTAAGAATTGAAAATATGTTCACTAACAATACTTTACCTCCAATATTCCTAACTGTTAAACACAAAGATCAAAAAAGAAAAAAACGATATTTAAAGAACCACTATACAAAAAAACTGTAAACTCTTTTATTTACACACACACTCTCTCTCTCTCTCTCTCTCTCTCTCATATATATATATATACATAAAACTAAAGTTTATCGGGACTAGGTCAGTTCTTCAGGCTCAAATTAAACTCTCATTGCCAACGTTTCGGTCTTTATTTAAAACCTTTTTCATAGGCAGAAGTATAAATTTTGAAACAGAAAAACTAAGTATTACATTACAAATTATTTGACAAAAGAAAAGTAGTTTTTATGTGGTATTTTAATTCAACATGTTCCACTGTGTATTACATGCATCATCATAATGTACGCAAGACTTCAGTTGTTTTAAAATCCACATAATACTTTATTAGTATGCAAAAGAAAAGTAGTATGTGGATTTTAACAACAACTGAAGTCTGAATGTCTGAACATCATTCAGACTTCAGTTGTTGTTAAAATCCACATACTACTTTTTTTTGTAAAATAATTTTCTAATGTAATACTCAGTTTTTCTGTTTCAAAATTTATACTTCTGCCTATGAAAAAGCTTTTAAATAAAGACCGAATCGTTGGCAATGAGAGTTTAATTTGAACCTGAAGAACTGACCGAGTCCCGATAAACTTTAGTTTTGTTTCTATTCCACGGTCGATACTTTTATCAATGTATATATATATATATATATATATATAGTTAGGTGTAATCGTAAATCGTTAATAGTAAGCATTAGTGTAAAATAAGTGAATAAAATGAATTTTGGACAGCTCTTATATACGCTATCTCCTACCACAAGGATACCATCAAAAAATTGGAAAATCTTTCAAAAAAACTAATAGGCTTTCAGATTGGAAATAGGCGAGAAATTCGTTAATACATACATATATATATATGAAGTCCAAACCAAAAAAAAAGAAAACCAATTCTCTGGTGTCATAAAGGGAAAACGCCTCAGATCATTTATTTCTTTTGTTTTTCTTTTTCCTTGTGGTTTAACCTGCATTGATTGCATCACGTGTTTAATTGCGATTTTTCTGCATATATATATACATAAAGATAAATATAAATATAGAGTCGTTATCAGCCTTTGAAGCGATTCACATCTATTCCTGACGACGAGGACATCGAAATATAGTAGTGAGTTCAGTGATTAATTTTCTATGTGTTCTTTTGAAAACTTTAGTTTATTCAGTTCGAAAAATCGTTTCATCTAATTGGCTTGATATAAATATATCAATGATCAAACCACAATATGAAATGGGAAAACAAAGATCTTTCAACCGTAACAGGCGGTTTTCGTCAGAGTTAAAAACCCAATAGTTGAGTTTTGCTTCTGAAGAAGACCGCTTGTTACGGTTAAAAGATCTTAGTCTTGTTTTCCCATTTCATATTGCGGTTTGATCATTGATTGTTATTTCACGTTTTTACGTGAAATCTTTATATATATATAAAGCCTAACTGGTTGGGTTGATTAGTATAGTCAACCAATCGCATGCGGTGTTTAATCGTATCAATGTCTCCGAAGAAATCAAGAAGAACGTCTCCATGGAAATATATATGCATTCAAATGAAGTCAAATCCGATCGGACTATACACTTTAAAAACTTTGAGAAACATGAATGAAAAACAGAAACTACAAACTCATGTTTAATATTTCGAACGTTTTAATGGTCGTCACGTTAGATGTGAACCGCTTCGCACCAATTGAAACATGTTATAATAAAAAAAAATTTTCATGTCATACAACTAAGGAATCAATTGAAGTAATAAAAATAACTACGATACCATTCCTTTGGCTATTTGTTGAGCAAATGATATGAACTCAGGGACTCCAAACTTCATCTTTTCAAGTTCTGAAAACATCAAGAATCAAACAAGAAGCAGTTCATTTTGAAACACGAAACTAATACTCAATGTAGACTATTTCTCTTTAAAAATAGTTTGTTATCAAGTAGAGTTCTAACAAATTATCAATATTTTCGTTAAATACTTAGCCCATATTAAATTCGAAAGGCCAAGAAGCATAAATTAATCAAAACAAGTTATTTATACTCAAAACTAACTTGCTCAACAATTAGCACGCCAGATAAATTCTTCTTATATGTTCCAGGCACGTTCAAGTAACCAAATGACGAAATTATAAACAAAATTCTGTTTGCTCTTTGGTTGTTCATAGGATAATTTCTCATTTTTTGAATTCATTACTAACAATGACGTTTACAACAGATAGTTTTGAGATATAGCAATTGACAGTGTGCGATTTAGTTAAAAACGTTGGCATTATAATTTCTATAAAGTATCTATTCTATTTATCGTTATAAATAGAATAACGGGATATGCTATTTTAAATTGTCCCAGAGATTCAAAGGTCACTTAAGATTACTGCTCCTAACCCATGAGGGTCCTTAGACCATTGAAATAACAAATTTCAAAAACTTATACTTGATGTAGGCAGAGTTACTATGATGCGGAGAGCCTCGTACACTGAAGGTACCACTGTGGTCTCCTTTACCAGCTGTCTCATAGAAGAAGTGGCCTATGTTTGTTCTCATGCCTCAAGCTTGTCAATATCATATACTTATATGGAGGAGTGTACTTGAATTCACCTTTCTATTTCCTGCTAATCATAGATCAGAGTTTCTCAAACTTTTTTTGACGCGGAACCCTTTTTGCTGCAGTAACTCTCTCTGGAACCCCAGATTCTAATGATTTTATGCAATCATAATATAAATATTTGCATATGCCTTTAAAAAAAAGTGTGTATGTTTAAAACAATTAAAAAGTAATATTGCAACTGTATTTTTCGAATAAAAATTATAACTAAAATATTTTAACTTTTATAACGAGCAATTTTAACATAAGTTTATTTCGAAATAATTTTTGGCTTTATAGTTGAGAGTTTGATTCTCAAGTAAGCCCCAGCATTAAGTCTACTTCGTTATTTAGTTTTTATGGCAGTATAAAAGGAAAATCCGGTTTTGGGAAGTGGCAGTGATGTGTAAAGTGCTATTTTTGCAGTAGAAGGAAATTCAGGAATCAGATAGCTCCTAAAACTAACTAGTGATTGATTCTAAATATGAATAAAATTTTGATCACTTCTACTTATGTGTATAAGTAGATATACACATTATTCAGTTTCATGATTTACAAGAAATACAGAATAAATCTATACCCACTTAAAAAAAAATTTAGAAAAATGTTTTATCCAAATTTTTTCGCTGAACCCCAGACTGTCCGTTAAGGAACCCACTTTGGGAATCTCTGTCATATATAGATCAGTGTGAAATATCAATATGTTTTCTTTCAGTAAATCAACATCTGGGTTACTCTGCTAAATAAAAAAGTTCCACAGTTTTGTATCTAAGCTCATACTTGGAGCAACATTGTTTCGAATAAGACACAATTCGGGATAACCTTTGCCCTCTTCATATCTTTTTTCTGTTTTTTTCATGTTTTTTTTCTGCACACCCTAAATTTCAACCCCAAAATTTTTTTTTCATAACAAAACTAGTCGGGGGAGGCAAATCATAATTGCTATTTGATATTCAGTGTTTTCCATCTCAATTGCTATAAATATATATTGAGTTTTACACGTACGATGAGATGTTCTTCTCGCATATAATTGATTGGTAACTGCATCAATAGTCCTCTGCGTGTCTGTAACAAAATGTTAATGCTTATATAAAATTAAATATATATCAAATCACAACAATATATGAAAAAAAAGACTAAGATCTTTTAACCGTAACAAGTGATCTTCGTCAAAGTCAAATCTCAAGTCTACATTGATTGTTATTTCACGTGTTTATTGTGAAATCTTTTTATAAAATTACAAATACAAAAAATAAATAATGAAATATAAAATAAATATTGGTTTAAAATGCACCATGTTAGTTTACAATAAATCATAAGAATTATGTTAATTAGGAGTCGTGAAATGTTGAATAAAATTCCAAAAGTTATTAAACTGTTTCGGTTTCTGTTGCTTTTCAGGTTATTGCTACAGAGTTGTGAGTGATAATAATTAACAGTGTAATTATGATCACTGTTTATGTCCATCAACTAATATTATACCAGCATTATAAAACTGATGCCGTGTAGTACATGGCAGGCTTCAACTGCAGTTCACAGTCAGTGAAAGAGAGAGTTACTGAGTGTTTAAACTAAAAGGATAAAAGTTTTGAGGGTTTTTAAACGACAATTTCGTTGTGAAACACAGTAAAAAAAGTCAAACGGTCCAACTGCTTGGAGCTCTTAACTGCAGGGCTAGCTGTAATCCCTTGGGGGCCAGGTTAGCTCAGTAGTTAACGTACTCGTCTCTGAACTGATAGGACCGGGGTTCGATCCCCAAATGGCCCTCGATTTATTCACGCGGGAGGTGAATAAATCTGAGCACGTCGTCCGTCGGTGAAGGGACGTTAAACCGTCGGTCCCGAGCCTGTACAATGTCAGGTACTCGTTAAAGATCCCTACTCTAAATACACTTGAGTTAGGCAAAATTTACGACTCCTAATGTCAAATCAAGTCTACATTGATGTGTTATTTCACAAAGTGTTTATTGCTCGGCCTATGTGTTTCCCTTGTGAACTAGCCACTGCAACCTAACCTAACCTATCTGTAATCTTATGAACGCCATCTTAACAAATCAATTGATCGTGAGTCTTCAATAAAATGCACCATGTTACCTTCTACAAGCAATCACTAACGAAATTAATGTGTCCATCACACATTATTGAGTCGTGAAGATGTACTCAATATAAATTCCAAAAGTTATCTCAACTGTTTCGGTTTCTGTCACTGCTCACTTTCAGGTTATTGCTAACAAGAGTTGTCGCCCACTGACAATTAGATAAATTAAACAAAAAATAGTAATTATGATCACTGTTTATGTCCGATCAAAGATATATTATACCAGCATTATAAAATAGCATACCGGTAAGTACATTGTCCAATGGAATATCAACTAAAATAGCAGTTCACAGTCAGTGAAATAGAGATGTTTTATTGAGTGATAAATTGCAAACTTTCATTATAATGCGAAAAATTTTGAGGTTGCGTTTTTTAGAACGTTCATTTATTTGTGTAAAAACAGTAACATTACTTATTTCATGATCTAGAATCTAGATCCATATTTCATTCTTCTTTCTGTGATTTCTTAACTGCAGATGCATACAGTTAGTAAAATGCCTTCTCCAAGCACAGGTCTAGCTCACGATGGATTAACTGTATTATCCGCCAAATTTGCACACATTTCAAGAATCATGCAGCTCAGTGATTGAGTATCACTGGTCGAGGGTGGCCAGGGCGGGAGGTGAATAAATTTGAGCACTTCGTCCCTCGGAGAGGATGTCAAGCCGTCGGTCCCGAGCCTGTACAATGTCAAGTACTCGTTAAAGATTCCTACTCGAAATGCACTTGAGTTAGGCAAAATTTTTGTGTAAAAACGCTAACATTACTCTTATTTCATGATCTAGAATCTAGATCTATATTCCGTTCTGCTTTCTATATTTTTCTCGATGCAGCAAAATGCATTCTCCAAAAATCTCCTCCTCTATTTTACTCTATACATCTGTAAAATTTGGCGGTAGAGTAAAGGTGGTTAGAGGTGGTAAACAGTTGTTAAGTATCACTGGTATAAAGTATAAACTAATTTTTACGATATTATCGTATACAAAATATTTTAATTTTTATTATTGATTTGTGTTGAAAGTACGTGTAAAACATACGCATGCCTTCCCTAGAATTTAACTTAAACATTAAAGACTTTTTGTTGTTTAATATATATCTATAACTTTCTATAGGATTACATACCAAGATTCTTTAAATGGTATCTGTCATCATCAGGCACATTATTAGAAATCTGAAAAAAAAAGAGAATCATTTAAAGGCATTACAGACGATAGAGTGGGTTAGTAACGGTGACGAAGCAACTATTTTTGACCCCCCCCCCCCCCCCCCAAATAAATACCCACTTGCCGTTCATAGTTAACATGCATTCAAAACTACAGAACGGCCTGAAAATATTATTTTCATAGAATTACAATCAAGGATGTAATTTTAGCCTGCTGTTAATAGTCCCAGACTTATATCTTATTACAGTACTCGTATACATATACAGTCGTCATCAAAGAACACAAAAGATTTTTTAAAATAAAAACGTATAATTCAAATCATAAAAAAAATGTTAAATTAATTAACTGGCTACGCAAATAAATATAATACATTTTCAACTCCATTAAAAAAAAAACTAATTTTGAAAACTTTAAAATAATTTTTTTTTAATTTGTAAATATTACAGTTGAAAATTTGTTTAAAAACGGTATTACATAAATAAAACATAAAAACAATTACGTCCTTAAAATCTGATTTTGGTATTAATTTCGGATTTTTTGTTAGCTTTTTATTCTTTTAATTTTTTTTCTATTTTTACCCTCTTAAAATGTCGCCCTTGCTGTTCCACTGGTTAGTAATCTGCTGTGGAGTAATTTGTATCGTTGTATTTCAAAGTTCTGAACAGATGGGGCTTTGAGGTCTTGATATGTGATTTTTGTTGGGGATATAGAAAGGTAAATGAGAGGAGCCAGGTTAGCTCAGTGGTTAACGTACTCGCGCCTCTGAACTGGTAGGTCCAGGGTTCAATACTCATCTGGCCCTTGATTTATTCACGCGGAAAGTTAAGCAGTCGCGCATCCCGAGCCGGTGCAATGTTAGGTAATCGTTAAAGATCCCTACTCCTAAATACACTTGAGTTAGGTAAGAATTTAGGACTCCCAAAGTAGAATCGCCGGTGAAACAAAAATACGCTAAAGGGCTGATGTTTTTAACCCCCTAGGGGATCGGTTTAAACAATGAAAAAACAATTAGATAAATGAGAAAGTTTACTAATGATTTTGAACTGTATGGATTGTACCTATTGTATGTTGGATGGTTTTGTTATTTTAAAAATTAGACAAGCCTTACGCACATGAATACGAACCTGTATTTGTTATTATTATTATAGATTTAGAAATAGTACAGGTGAGATTAGAAGGGACTAACCTTCTTGAGGAAGGTGAGGAGGTCTCCGCGAGCACAGAACTCCAGGAGAAGAAGGTTGTCTGGCTGACTGCAGCCCACCATAGACACGACGTTTCTGTGTTTTCCTATTACCGTCATCAGGTCCATTTCCTTCCTCAGAAGAGTCACCTCCTCCACACTGGCGCCCTCTGAGTCATACTTTCATTCATTATAAAGCCATTATATAATTTCATTGAGCTATATTTCAACTATAATAATTTTACTTTTGATAAAGGTATTGTTTTCTTGACCATAATTACTAATAAGTACTTTTCTTCTTCTCGGAATGTGGCTAGGGTTAATTATTTGAAATCACTTTTTGCCAACGTTTCGTCTTTATTTTAAGACATCCTCATGGCTAGAACCCAATGGACATTTTTTTTTCTTCTCTGAAGAAATCATTTTTTTTTATGACGAAAGTATGTAGATAAGATAAATGTCGACTGTTTTTGGGGTTCTAGCCCTGAGGATGTCTTAAAATAAAGATGAAACATTGACAAAAGGTGATTTCTAATAATTAATCCTGACGAAATTCTGAGAAGAAGAAAAGTATTTACTTCTTTATATAATCTAAGCATTTTATGAATTACAATCATTTACAAGTCAATACAGTGCACTTGACTTTATTATAAGTTTGATCTCTTTTTAAAAGAAATAGCCAGTCTGAATATCAATATATAAATTTGAATACAAATTATATTTCAAACTGAGCAAATTTTAATATACTATTTCAGAAATTCAAAATGGTGCTTATTATTTTCTAATTTTGATCGATTTCCGAATAATATGAAATCGGAATTCATCATTTTTAAGTTGCAATTCGTATTTAATAGTATTTAGGGAATAAACAGAGAAAAGTCACAATTCATGATACAGAATTCAAATTCCTCCCAAGTAGATCACCATCTATGGAGGGTCTTCGGGAAGTTAAAAAGATGAAATATCATTTACGGCGTGTATTAGTTTTGATGCGTTTATTGTAATCATCCACATATCTGCAATAAAGGCGAGGCTTCTTCACTGAATTATTCATCATGGCACTATTTTCAAGATGGCACATGTAGAAATTCGCAAAAGTTACTCCTAGTGGTGATCCCATAGTCACTCCATCTATTTGGTAGAACAGAGTTTCGTCAATGTAAATAAATAGACTTTTCATGGTACATAATCTCAGTAACTTTTCCATAATTGATCTTTTGAAGGGAGGAGGTGGCAGAGAGGGGTGGTTATTGCAGATATGTGGATGATTGCTTTGTTATAGTAGAAATGTTCATGAAATTGAAGAACTTAAAAGGTTGTTTGAAACTAACTCAGTACTAAAATTTGCAAAAGAAAAATCAGTAACAACAAAATTATAAATTTTCTAGATGTTACTATAAAAGAATGCAACAATTAATTACAGACTTCAGTTTATATCAAACCCACTTACAGTGGAATACATTTAAATGCAGATAGTGAGTGTCCAGACAGGTAAAAGAAGGCACTATCAAAACGCTCATTCATAAAGCCTATAAAACGTCATCTAATTGGGAGACGTTTCATCAAACCATACGAAATACAAAACAGGTATTGATTAACAATGGTTATAGCAACAGGAAATTCGATGATATTCTACAGTTCTACATCAATCGAGTTAACAATGGGCAACAAGAAAAATGGGACAATTCATAACATCTATTACAAAAACCAATATTCAAAGGCTTAAAAAATAGATGAAAGAATATTGAAGAACATAATCAAGGACAACACAAAATGCATCAAGGCAGAAGACCAGCTCAAAATCAACATATATTACAAGAGAATCAGTACATCCAATATGATAATAAAGAATATCCTGCACTTAAAACCACAACTTCAGAGAACCAATGTAATTTACCCATATAATTTCTTAATAGGAAACTGTGAGATCCTAAAATCAAAATACATTGGTTCAACAACAACAACCATTTCAAGAAGACTTACAATGCATCTGTCTGCTGGAGCCCCAAAAGAACATACTATAAAAGAACATAAAACCAAACTGACTCGAGAAATGCTGGTGAAAAACAGTGAAGTTTTATACCATGAAAATGATCACAATAGACTACAAATTGCTGAAGCCCTTAAGATAATAGAACTGAAACCAAATATGAACAACCAAACCACATGATTCAACTTGACGTTAAAACCATATTGTAGAACAACGCAGGAACACGAACCAAGATTGAAGACCCAACAAATGGAACCTTGAGACATTTTATGAAGTTAAGTGGTACACCTGATGATGACAGGTGGCTAAAACTGCTTCAAACAAAATGTCTATTTTGGTGATAGAATTATTTCTGGATGTTATCGAAAATTATAGTGTTAATTTAAGAAATGTATAGTTTATATAGTGGTAGTTAGTAGGAATAAGTTTTTTTTTATATATATATGATTAACTCTGAAGATGGTCAAGGAGATCGAACAGTGTCAGTTATAAATAATAAAGCATTTGGAGAACTAGTGTATTTAGTACCAGAAAGATTTAAAACAAAGGTGAGAAAACTTGATAGATGGACAATGGAATTTATTTATGCCACAGTACAAAGGTCGTTCAAGAAAAGATGTATAAAAGAAGGATTGCTCCCCAAATTTACAAATATACATATATATATATATATCATTAAAATTAACCGCAGTCTCGGCATTCACGATCTTAAGACTGAGAGATTGCGATCATATTTCTCTCAGTCTTAAGATCGTGAATGCCGAGACTGCGGTTAATTTTAGTGATACTTGTTTAAAAGAGGATCTGCTGCCTATTTATACCAATATATATATATATATGAATAATAATCAAAATAACACTTGATATAATAGATGGATTAATTTACCACAATGAAAACAATTTTTTAAAACAATGCTCTAAGGCCTTTCGTTAATACATCTTCGGAGAGCAAGTGAACTAAAAAAACAATAAATACTTCAATCAGCCAAGTTAGCAAGTATTTATTGTTTTTTTAGTTCACTTGCTCTCCGAAGATGTATTAACGAAAGGCCTTAGAGCATTGTTTTAAAAAATTGTTTTCATTGTGGTAAATTAATCCATATATATATATATATATATATGACAACGTCTAAACTGTAGTAAGAAATACAGAAATGGGACTAAGATCCCTAAAACAAAACAACTGGTCTTGTTCAGAGTCTAACTCAAACTGCTTTAGTGTGAAGTCTTGCTATTTTCACCAAGATTTATTACAAAATATAGATTTATTTTCTTTATTTGTTAAATGTTATATTTTTAAAATATATTGAGTAGCGATGAAAGAACAGACCTTTGACAGTTTTGACTGCCACCAGAATGGGATGGCCGTTGGGTTGTCTGAAGAAAGCTTTGTACACTACCCCAAAAGCGCCCTGTCCCACTAACTGACAGAGGATCACTTCTTCTGTTTCAACTTTTCTCTCGTCATCATTAGTCTCCACCATTTGTGAATCGCCTTCGGTTTTAATAGATCCAGTTCTGTCGGAGACTTTTATTAGAACTTTCTGTGGAACGAGTAAGTGAAAAGTTTATAAAAATACAGAAATGATAAACTTAATGAGCATATAACAAGAAAGACTTTAAGTCATAATATCAAAACAATCAATATGCAATCTCACTATTGCATCAGTATGAGGGTAGTTATGTTCATTACGATCTTCATTCGACCAATGACTGACGAATATATTGGCGCATATAGCGCACGTCGTAACTAGCAGTTCCAGACCACAGGCCTTCTACTGCTTGATTACTTAGCTACTATAACTTGGAATGTCAGTAATTCATATCGGATATTAAGTTCGTCTGTATAGTAATGATGTCATATTTACGATCATATGGTCCTATTGGTCATAGTTTCTGCTGTGCAAACTGTTTTTAGCTATGAGTTCAAAAAACAGTCAGTGGATGAAGTAAGTTTTCAGTGAGTTTGAGGAAGGTTGGTCGGCAGGATTGAGAGCTTTTAGAAGGAGGTTTGGATGAGTAGGTAGTTTATTGTCTTCATAGTAATGGTGAATTGTCTTCAAGTCATGCTGAATATCGACATTTCAGGTGTACCAAGGAGCCAATCCATATTGACCAACTAAGTTAACAATATTTATTTAAACAATTATTTTTTTGTTATTGTTTTAACAGGTCCCTAGCGTGTTAAAAACGTCAGCCCTTTACGGTCTTTTTGTTTGATCGGTGGTTCTACATTGGGAGTCCTTCATTTTGCCTAAATCAAGTGTATTTTGAGTAGGTATCTTTAACAAGTACCTGACATCGTACAGGCTCGGGACCGACGGCTTAACGTCCTCTTTTAGTCTTGGCTAGTTACAATTAGTGATAGATTAGTTTTAGTCTTTGTCCCCTCAAGGGAATATTCCCAGTACCTTGAGGGTTTAACGTAAGTTGTGTTCGTTCTGTATGTTTATTTAGATGTCCTGTGTCCTTTAGTTTAAGCAACCGATAAGGGAATATTGAGTCTTACATTATATTAGTTTTTAGTCTTTTAGTATTAAGTGTTTCTTAGTTACAAGTTAGTTTAATTTCCACCTCAAGGGAATATTTTAGTACCTCGAGGAGTAGTGATAAGTTGTGTTGGTCTTGATTGTGTATTTATGTTTTGTTATATGTGTTCTTTAGTTTAAGTGTAACCGATAAGGGAATTTTCAGTACCTTATCGGTAATCATCTCCGCACGTTACCTGGGCTTTAGCTCGTCTATTACTCGTGGCCTAGGTACTGTTTTGCGGAGTAACTGTCAGAATTCGTGCTTAGCATTGCGTTGCCCGCCCTCGAGAGGTCCACCTCGGGCACTTCCATGGTTTCAATGGAGGTGGCTAAAGGGTAATTTGTCAACAAGGCGGCCTGGCTTGACTAAGCAGTTATGGCACAAAAATGCCGAAGAACGCGTAGATCAAAACAAACTTAACGTCCTCTCCGAGGGACGACGAACTCAGATTTATTCACCTCTCATATGAATAAATAGAGGGCCAGGTGAGTATCGAATTCAGAACCTACCGTTCAGAGGTGAGTACGTTAACCACTGAGCTAACCCGATCCCCTATTTAAACAATCAAAGAAGAATCTACAATCTTACTCTTAAATCTTCTGTCCACTCGAGTTCCAGAATTACTTTCAGCCTCATACAGATTTTCAATAAACTGCTATAAACGTGCCTACCCTGACTGCATGTCCCTGAATGCACGTAGTACTGGTCAACAGTTCCTTACCTGAGGTCTTGTAGTGTCTGTCCGTCTGTAGTCCAATAACAGTTTTAGCTCGTATCCTGTCAGTTCGTTGGTATATACTATACTAACTTGCTATATACTATACTTTCAGAATTTTACACAAAAAAAATTTTTTAGTAGCATTGACACCAATCCAGTTACTTATTTGAAATAAAGTACAAACTGACTTCATTTTGAGAGAAAGATTGAAATTTAAAATTTTACTTCACCATTCACTGCAGTTATTTGACGGGTTCGAACCTCGTCCATCTTGAAGAGCTGAAGAGTGCATACCTGGAATGGAATCCATAAATTTATTACTTTAAAATCGGTTGATTCAAACGAAGATCTCTTCAAATCATCCTTTGATTAGTTTGCAGTACGCAAATGCAAATAAAACATTACTGCATTTAAATTACCAACATTGATTTTAATTTAAAATAATTGAATACAAATCCTGACCTGTATTCCTTCTCATAATACAAATTAACAGTTTTTTTAAGTATAAATGTTTTTAACCATTACTCATACAGTCAGTAGTTTTATCGATAAAAAGATTTCACATAAACGCATGAAATAACTATCAATGTTTAAACCACAATATGAAATGGGAAAACAAGACTAAGATCATTCAACCGTAACAAGCGGTCTTCGTCAGAGTCAGTTGGGTTTTTGACTCTGACTATGGTAAGACCGCTTGTTACGGTTGGAAGATCTTAGTCTTGTTTTCCCATTTCATATTGTAGTTTGATCATACGTAGTTTTAATAGTAATCTTTTTTCCCTTGTTTTTTTAATAGCCCATATTTTAATAGTCTTCAAAGATTCTAGGTGACCAAGATTGATACCTTCTAGTTTAAAAAACATTTATACTATATATAATATTAGTAAATCGTACTGTTAACTGTATTATACGTTTACTAGAATTCTAACTTTACAAATCAGACTCAATGTAATGTTGTGGCTCAAAGTAAGTTTAAAACTTCTTGAATATGATAGAAATAATGAGACAATGAATATTATAATTAAAATAATCGTTAGTATATATTTCTTAAACGGTTTCCGTATCGGATATTGCCAGGTATTAGGATGTGATTTTTTAGTGGGTTGGGACCCCAACCCCACATACCCTGAGGACCTGAGGATATGATTTCTTAAGGGATCTGCTTAACAAATTTTTCCACAACCTATAGGAAAAGAAAAGTATACATTTATTTCTAAAAGAAACATGCATATAGCTGGTCCATATGTTTATGGTACTTTTTTTACTTGACCAGTAAGTAGTGATTTCATCAAGAATAAACAAGCCATCCACCACTAACCACCTATCTCTTTGGTATAACTCGTGTAAAACTTCTAGGATCGAGCTTCTCAAAAAAAAAAGCATTTTTTTTTCAAATTTCCAGAAAGTCGTCAAAATATTCATTTTCATGGAATTACAATCAAGGATCTAATTTTAGACTGATGTTATTAGTTCCAGACTTTCATCTTATCACAGCACTCGTAAACATCAAAATACATCGTTATCAAAGAAAACCAACGATTTTTTAAAACTAAAAAGTTTAACTCAAAAGGCAAAAAAATGTTAAAGTTAAATTAACTGGATATACAAACAAATATAATAAACTTTCAAACCCTTTGAAAAAATAGTTTTGAAAAACTTAAAATACGTTTATTTTGGCTACGCAAACAAATATAATAAATCTGGAACCCCCTTAAAAAACTAGTTTTAAAATAAATTTATTTTTAATTTAAGAATATTGCAGTTGAAAATCCGTTTTAAAAACAGTATTACCCAAATAAAACATTAATACAATTACAACCTTAAAAATTCATTTTGATATAAAATTATGTTTTTTTTTTATTTTTATTATTTTCATTTTTTTCTATTTTCTATATTTACCCTTTAAAATCCCGTTCAAAGTATGTTCTTTAGTCGTTATCATCTGAGGTACATAGGCTTCATATAAATATCTGATGAAAACAAAATTTATCGGAAACCTAAATCACATGTCATGGCCAGAGGATGAACAAACAAGCCACGACTGACTAACTCGTTTGTCATTAGGATTGAAGAACCGTTTTTTTTTTCACAATATTTCAGGTTTGCTTCTAAAAAAATCATTTACCAAATTTCCAAATAGTTAGTGCCTATAATTGTGCATACCTCACGTAAACAATCTTATATACTGCATCATTTGGTACAGCTTGATTTTAAACTGAACTCTGAACTCCTATAGCTGCATATTGTTCTATCATCATTTCTTGACAGAAAAGATTGATTTAAGGTAATAAAAACATAAAAAAAAAATTAATTTTAATTTTCTGAATAATTTTTAAAAATGTCGGAATACACGTTTAATTATAGAAATATTAGCACATATTACGCTATTGTTTTAATACTTCGATGATTTTTTGATTAAACTATTAATTAAAAAAACCATTTTTTTAATTGATCTTGTATATACTTTTGAAACTGTCAATAGAAAAAATAAGTTGATAAATAAATGGTTTTTAAATATGCATTTCATAGCTGCAATGGGACTAACTTTGTCTGAGTACGTCGTGACTAAAATAAGGTTGACGTACTTTTCACCTGAGAGAAATGGTCTGGTTACTGTGAAGCAAGCCCTAAGTGCTTAAGGCAGCCTTTCTCAAACTTTGTTCTTTCAGGGCGCACCTATGAAATAAAGAATGCTTACAGCCGCATCATTGATTTTAATATAGAAAGTTTAGTCTTGAAATATAAAAATAAAAAATTATAGAAAATGAAAAGGATTAGTTTTTTTTTAGAAAGAGAAAGAAAGAAAGAAAGAGAGAGAGAGAGATCAGTAGCAAATTATTTAAATCCCCAAAAGAAAGGAAAAGAGAAAGTTATTCATTGCTTGCTTAAAGATGAAAGAAATTTACCTTCCAGTTCAAAATATCAAGTGGCGGTGACTTGACTCATACTTGAAAACCATTGGTGTTTCTAAAATAAATGATAATGATGCATAATTTTAAAAAATAAATTTAAACTTCGGTTATCTTGGGGCGCACCTGGCTACTTTCCAGGGCGCACCAATGTGCCCGGGTGCACTAATGTGTACGGTCGCACCAATGTGCCCGGGTCACTAATATGCTCGGGTGCACCAATGTGTCCGGGTTCACTAATGTGCCCGAGGACACTAATATGTTCAGGCAGACCAATGTGCACGGGGGCACTAATGTGTTCGGGCGCACCAATGTGTCCGGTCGCACCAATGTGTCCGGGTGCACTAATGTGCCCTGGTGCACTAATGTGCCCGGGGGCACTAATGTGTCCGGTCGCACTAATGTTCCCGGGTGCACTAATGTGTCCGGGCGCACCAATGTGTCCGGGTGCACTAATTTGCCCTGGTGCACTAATGTGCCCGGGGGCACTAATGTGTCCGGTCGCACCAATATGTCCGGGTGCACTAATATGTTCGGGCGCACCAATGTGCCCGGGAGCACTAATGTGTTCGGGCGCACTAATGTGCCCGGGTGCACTAATGTGTTCGGGCGCACCAATGTTCCCGGGTGCACTAATGTGTTCGGGCGCACTAATCTGCCCTGGCGCATTAATGTGTACGGGCGCACCAATTTGCCCGGGTGCACTAATGTGTTCGGGCGCACTAATGTGCCCTAGGGCACCTTTTGAGAAGCACTAGCCTGAGGCATGTGCCATATTGTTAATCCATCACTGATGTGATCTTATAATTAACAAGTTGATAATTACAGTAATTAGCACAAAAATATATGTGGCCTAAGAGAAAGGAGCGTTGAAAAAAACACATTAGTTTTAATAGTGAAATAAATTGAGACTCTTAAACTTATTGAATGACTTTAGGGGTTGGAATGCGTTAAACGACTGCATGAATGACGGAGCAGAAAGAAAAAAATTTAATATTCTCTGAAAATTTTTAGCCTAACAAAATTGAAAGTACTCCTCTACTTACTTTGTTGTTTGGTTGATTTGTCTGTTGCAGATCTACCTTCTTTTTTAGCATTAAAAACATAATCACAGTTACCAGTGGGAACGATAACACTAAAAGAGGAGTGGCGTATATTATTTTGTCTATTCCTTTGTGTTTACTTTCTGAAATAGGAAACATTTGTTATTATTAATTATAAAGTTTAGTTAAAACTAATAAATATAAATAAAGTAAAATAAATTATTCTATTAATAATAAAATTACTATTATATTGTAATGGGTGAGTACCATTCCAGGTAATAGTAATAATTACCTGTTGATTCTAAATTGCGAGTCCTAAATTAGTGCTGTTCTAGGGCCGGAAATTGTGGCTTATTCATTGTTTGACACTCATTTAAGTAATGGGTGAGCCACATTAGCTGTTGATTCTGCTTACACTATTAATGCGTGATCCGTAAAATTTGGCAGAACACTTCAAGAATCATGCGGCAGAGGATAGTACCGTGGTACAGTGGTTATCACTGACATAAAGTATAAACCAACTTTTATGACACTACTATGTAACTATGTAAACAGTATGTAAAAAGTATTTTAATTTTTATTAAAATAATAATTAACAATAATAATAATAGGCTTGGCCATCGAATTGGGACTTCTAAAGTTTGCATAACTCAAGTGTATTTTGAGTAGGGTTCTTTAATGAGTATCTGACATCTTATAGGCACGAGACCGACGGCTTAACGTCCTTTTTGACGGACGACATTTATTCACCTTCCGTAAATATAAATTAATTTTAAATATTTAATTTAAAAACATCAAAAAATAACTTTGATTAGAAACTAATGTGTGTTCTGATATGATTGTATTTGTGTAGTTTAGTTAATGTTTTACTTGTAGATCTGTTCAGTTTACGGAACGACACTCATCTCACGGTTATATGGCTAGTGTTATATTTAAGGCGACTTATCAAACGTCGATGTGTCATATCATGTTGAATACACTGATGCTCCAAATTGAAGCAGCATTGGGCATAAGTGCAGGCAACAAGCGAAGTGCGGCTGAAGAGTTCTGGTATCCAAAGTGGTTTGGTTACCACTTTGTCTTGAAAATCGTAATGACGAGATGCATCTAGTGTTGACCTGATCGATTATATTAAAAAATAACAAAACAAATCCTTTCATTATGTCCACTTAAAGAAGAAGTTCTCAGTCAAAATTTGCAAGTGTGGACGTTATCAAAAAAAAAAAAATAAAAAAAAATACAAAATCAACAACTAACTTCAAAATTAAAGGATGCTCGCGCCAGTCTAGATTATTTATTTATTTATCACATTATCGTACTCTTATCATCTGAAGGCTTTAGTTTTTGATAGGCAAGAAGTGAACCAAAATGGAAATGTTTGTTTGTTTGTGTTTTTGTTATAAGGTCCAATACATTTGTTATAGTGCTGTTCTAGGGGTTGAAATTGTGGCTTATTTATTATTTGGTACCCATTGTAGAATGGGCGAGCCATAGTCACCTGTTCACTCTACATTGGGAGTTCTAAATTTTGCCGAAAATTTAGTATTTCAAGTGTATTTAGAGTACGGATCTTTAATGAGTACTTGACATGGTACAGGCTCAGAACAGACGGTTTAACGTCCTTTTCGAGGTACGACATTCTCAGATTTATTCATTTCATGCGTAAATAAATTGAAAACCGGTGGGGATCGAACCCCGGACCTATCAGTTCAGAGGTGAGTACGATAACTACTGAGCTAACCTCGCCCTCCGACAAAATGAAAATAATTGAAGTGGATATTTGTTTTGAGAAATTACATAGAAATTTTGCAGCATTGGAACAATCGTACCGTCTTTACAGTGTTATACACAGTAATGTAAGGACCAGTAAGTATTATTATCATACATATAAAAAAAAAAGATTACTTTACAGAAAAAAATACTTCATTGTTATTTATTAGAAACCAAAAGATAAGTCATGTGTACTAGGAAAAGAAACATTATATTATGTACACAATAATCAAAGAGTTGCTGTTATTTCTGTAACAATATCGTTATGTATATACAAATATTTTGTACAAGGTCAGTATTCAGAGATTCAGAGGCATTTGAATCTAAATTATTCTTTTAAGAACAGATATTTAACAGAAACAAATATATTATATGTTACATATAAATTCTTCTTTTCTTTTCTGGATAAGTGACTATTAAAGTGTAACTTTTGTTAACATTCCAATTTATGATATCAAAGGGGAAAACAAGATTTCATGAGAAACGAGTTAATCATAAATCTAAAGGAAACGTTAAAATCGGAGTGTATTGTACTAGTAATGTAGGGACCAGGTTAGCTCAGTGGTTAAGGTACTCGCCTCTGGGTTGGTAGTCCGGGATTCGATCCCTACCTGGCCCTCGATTTATTCACGCAAGATTAAGGTGAATAAATTTGAGTGCGTCGTTCCTCGTAGAGGACGTTAAGCCGTCGGTCCCGAGCCTGTACGATGTCAAGTACTGGTTAAAGATCCCCTACTCGTAATGGACTTGAGTTAGGTAAAATTTAGGAATCCCAATGTAGAATCTGTAGAATCACCAATCAAGCAAAAAGTCGGTAAACGGCTGATGTTATCACTCGCTAGGGAATCGGTTTAAACAACAACAAAAATTGTAGTGGTATGAATCTAATTGCATTTTTAAGACTAACAATGGAAAGGTAAACAAGAAATGTAGGGTTGATAAAGTGGCATTTCAGGTATTAACGGAAGTGTAAGTTGGCAAACCTTCATCATACGAGTATGACAAAATCAATAGTTGACTGAAATACAGTTATTTACTTTTCTTTTGAAAGCATCAGTAATAATTTTCTCCAAAGGTTAGTAAATTATCGCGGTTTACTTTACTATAAATAAAGTATAGTTTCGTGAAAAAATTCGATCTCGAGATTTTGATGGAATCATATGTTTTAAGGTCCAAGAAGTCGTTTTATGATGTTTTTTCGATGATATCTGTGTGTGTGTGTGTGTGTGTGTGTGTGTGTGTGTATGTGTGTGGGTGGGTGGGTGGGTGAGTGTGTTAGCATTGCTTGTTACCACGCTACGGTCCAGAATCTTTGATGGATCAAGTTGATATTTTACAAAAAAATGGGCCCCATAGTGTAGATGATCCCTAATGGTTGGGAAGAATTATGTATGACGGAAAAGTCACTTTTTTTTTGCCAAAAACCAGTTTTTAGAAAGCATTTTTTTCTCTTAAACTGCTAATTCTAGAGTTTTAAAATTTTTGCATTATCTTTGATGTTACAAATGCAATAAACGAAAAATATATTCAGAATTTTACCTCCAGAAATGAAAGACTAATAAACATCTCCCTTTTTAAACATTTATATTATACCTAAATGGAACATTATTTATTATATACCCAAGAAGTATAATATTATGTTTACTTATAGTAAAGTTGAGTGTAGGCCACTCCAGATTTTTTTTATGTTTTCTAAGGGGAAAAGAAACCTAAGCTGTTTCAAAGTTCTACTGTAAGGTAGATCAGTAAAATACATTAAACCGATTCGGAGAATGTATGAAAATGATAAAATAATATATACGTTACTTTAATCTGGTCGAATGTTGTTCATGAGGTGCTGAGAATGGGATGAAATATTAAAAAATGGTTTTGTACAACATTCCGAGTTGTGGTGATTTTAAAAAAATTGATAAACGATATTGGATTGAAAAGTTTGCTTTCTGGAAGACAGCAATAGGTGCTGCCTTTGAGGACTTCAGCGTGACGACGCTAGTAGCTTGAATAAAGGAGACAGAAACTGAATACTGACGAGTCATCTTGTGTGGACTTTACCTGTGGGTTGGCAGGAGGGAGTGAATGCAGCATACGATGTCACTTTTCCCACAGAGGTGACAGTTCTTATTTCTAGAGTGTAGAATTGCCCAGGTACTAAAGCAGGTAATCGTGCAGTAGTCCAGTTCTGAAACAAATACTTTTAGGAAAAGCTATTGATTAACGACAGCTTCTATATTACACGGTGAGAAAGCTCTATACTATAAATGGATTCTAAAATACATTTCTTAACCTATTTGACAATGTTACAGTATATAGTATAGAACAGTAACTCTATTTATTACTATTTATATTATACCTTTTATTACAGTGTTAAATTGTGCAGTTTCAATAATGCCATATTCACGTACCAAATTTTTGTGGTTAATAATATCTCAATCAAACAACAATATCCTGGTTATTCAAAGATTAAATTAAAAGTGTATAATAATTTCATTTTTTATCATATTGTGTCATATGAAATACATTGGAGTTAACCATGCGTAATAGACTGCGGTCTATTGTATCCTTGTGTATAATGTCTTGTCATCTTTCATCAACCCGTAACCCGCGATCCAGTACTCCGAGAACTTGAGTGCCAGTTGTTTTGATCTGTCTCTAGAAAACTGATTTGGACTGAACTGTAGAAGTAGCAGAGGTCTTGTACACTAGTAGACTTGCATTGATAGACATAACGACACCAACAGTATATCACGGGTAAATGCACGGACACCTGGGGCATCATCGTGTCAAGTCGTTTAGTGTACAGGGCAGAGGTAAGATCGGGGCTAAAAAATCCAGGCGACCCAGGCCCACGGGTATTAAGCCCGACCCAACCCAGATCCGCGAGTATAAAGCACAACCCGGTACAGCCGACCCACCCAGGCTCACGAATATTAAGCCCGACCTGTCCCAGGCCCGCGGGTATTAAGCCCGACCCTACCCAGGGCCGCGGGTATTTAGCCAGACCCGGACCAAGCTCGACCCGACCTAGGCCCATGGGTATTAAGCCCAATCCGGTCCAAGCCAACCCGACCCAAACCCGCGGGTATTAAACCTAACCCGGTCCAAGCCGACTCGATGCAGGCCCACGTGTATTAAGCCCGACCCTACCCAGGGCCGCTGGTATTTAGCCAGACCCGGACCAAGCTCGACCCGACCTAGGCCCATGGGTATTAAGCCCGATCCGGTCCAAGCCAACCCGACCCAAACCCGCGGGTATTAAACCTAACCCGGTCCAAGCCGACTCGATGCAGGCCCACGTGTATTAAGCCCGACCCTACCCAGGGCCGCTGGTATTTAGCCAGACCCGGACCAAGCTCGACCCGACCTAGGCCCATGGGTATTAAGCCCGATCCGGTCCAAGCCAACCCGACCCAAACCCGCGGGTATTAAACCTAACCCGGTCCAAGCCGACTCGATGCAGGCCCACGTGTATTAAGCCCGACCCTACCCAGGGCCGCTGGTATTTAGCCAGACCCGGACCAAGCTCGACCCGACCTAGGCCCGCGGATGTTATGACCGACCGCTTGTCAGGGTTGAAAGATCTCAGTTTTTTCTCATTTCTTTTTGTGGTTTGAATGTTGACAGTGTTATAAACATGGTATTTTGCAGTTTTTTCCGCAGATGCAAGCATTGACACTATAATCTGATAATACATTTATCTTTTAATTTCAAATATAAAAGCTGTTGACTCAAACACTTATCAACTTAAAAGTTACTAAATCCAGAATTTAAATATAGTTAATAAGTTTTAAATAAAAAAAAAAAAAGAAATATATACTGTTTGAACAACTAATAGGAAAATATGTTACTTCATTATTCTTAAACTAAACTGACTTGTTTACCTACTCCTGAAAGTGTTTCTTCGAAGATTAGTTTGTTTCCTCCGTAAATATAAATCTCGTAGAAGTCAGGATTCACAAAAGGTTTGTCCCAGCTTAACCGAATTCGGCAGTTGGGAGTTTCTTCGATTTCAAAATTCCTTATGGGCTCTGGAACTAATTTATGCAATTAATTAACACTGAATCAAGAAAACGCTTGTTATATTATATCTTTTAATTAGACAATGGTATATATATATATATTGATTTCTGAGATATATATTAATGTATGGAACTGTAAATGATAAATAGAGCTTAATATATCGATTCAAATGGTTTCTTCTTAAAATTTAGTTTCTGATTTTAATGCCTTTGTAGAATTTTAATGAATTTGTCTGATTTTAATGTATTTTAATTGTCGATGTAGAATAGACTCGGTGATGTGTGGACCCCCTTAGGTAATAATAAAAGCTAAATAATAAATCAAAACATTTCAAACCCTAAAAGAAGCCTATACCCTAAAAGGTAAAGTTTGTAAGAGTTTACACAGGATTCAAAATGAGTCATTATTTTATCTGTGATGTCAATATTTAGTTCAGGCAAAGAGAGTGTTATCTTTGTGGTCAGACATCACAATATGTAATAAGATGGGCAACTTATTTTCAATGTTTTACATAACAACTCTCCGACCACTTAATCAGGTCAGGTCATTGATTTCTGGCATTATAACAGACTGAACTTCACTACACATTTGTGTATGGCTTTAAAATTTGTTATGAGGAGAAAACGTATAAACATAAACACACCTGGAAGAAATCACTGCAATATAAAGAGAAAAATGTAATGAAAGAATATTTTTTGAATAAATATTGAAGAAATGAATTCCTTAAAAAAAAAGAATATATGTGGAAAAAGACCGTGTTTCTAACATTTAGTTTCTTCTTCAGGTATCATTTACTTCTAGGTAAGGTAGGAGATAGAATACTGTCAGGTTATAAACAGCCCTTATCTGACGGTCTTCTGTTCCTCAGTTTTTTTTTTTAAGCAAATGTTACCTGATGCAGACACAAAGTGTTAGAAATTAGCAGTAGCGTAGAAAGGGGGGCGTGGTCCGTCTCGGGCAGCACATACCAGGGACTAACATTTACAAAGGGTAAAAATAGAAAAAAATTAAAACAATAAAATGTAAACAACAAATCTGAAATGTTATACCAAACTGCGTTTTTAAGGACGCAATATTTTTATGTTTTTTTTTTGTAATACTGTTTTTAGACGGATTTTCAACTGTAATATTTTCAAATGAAAAATACATTTATTTCAAATTTTTCAAAAATAGTTTCTTTTTTGGGGTTGAAAATGTATTATATTTATTTGCGTAGCCAGTAATGTCATTTGACCATTTTTTTTTATGATTTCAGTAATACATTTTTGCTTTAAAAAATCATTGTTTTTCTTTTGATAATGACTGTATATGTATATGAGTACTGTAATAAGATGTAAGTCTGGGATTAATAGGAACAGTATAAAATTATATCCTTGGTTGTAACTCCATAAATATAAATATTTGTAGGACTTTCTGAAGTTTTGAATGCTAACGGAATTCATATCTTACAGCCTTCACGGGGGGCTAAAATAGTTGCTTCGCCACTGGAAATACGTTGTTTTTTAATAAGATTGTCTGGGTAGGTAATTGGCTGGGTTGATTATAACTCCATGAAAATAAATATTTTTAGGACTTTCTGAAGTTTTGAATGCTCAAACTCATATCTTACAACCATCCCGGGTGGCTGAAATAGTTGCTACGCCACTAGAAATACGTTGTTTTTTATAAGATTGACTGGGTGGGTACCGCAGTCGACTGAGAGGGCTTGCGAGCATGGGGGCGTTGTAAAAGTTACTGTGCTCTTCTCGCTGTCGCTCCGGCCCACCGTCGTCCACACGCTGCACCCGTACTCAACGCCCATCCGTAGTCCCTTCACTGCTTGCCTGTACAATCCTTCCACCTAAACATACACCACTTTTTATCAATCTATATTACTACAAGCTTATTTGCATTTAAAATAACAACAAGTATGAACATTATTCCAATTTTTATACTAATATTTTATTATAATAATTTGTTTATTTAGGAACGAAAAACTTTTTTACTTGTTATGATCCGTAAAGCACTGAAAACAAAGTTCAGTATTTGTCAAAGATACAACCTTCTCTGCACCAGTGCATTTGGTTTCCCTCTCTTACCTCTTCTGATGATGTTTCAAGCCGAACTGCAATGTTTATAATTTGTCTTCGTTTTTTTATCCATATTGAATTATATATATATAGAACAGTAACGCACAAAGTAAAGACACTTACAAACTCAAAGTTTCAGGCAATCCGTATTCAGGAGAAAAGAGAAAGGAAAACCAAGTCTACAACGTGCTCTCCCTTTCTCTTTTCTCCTTAACACGTATTTACCCGAACATTTGAGCTTGTGAGTGTGTTTTTTCTCTGTGTGTTACTCTTCATCGATTTTGAACTTGTATTGTGTCCAGTTTGGATCGTTTTTCCGTTTATTAAGTTAATACATATATGTATATATACATTATTGAAAATGACACCAAATTTAGCTCATACCTGTTTCTTAACAAGTTTCTCAATTTTTTTAAATAACACTGTCGTTATTTCGTCTACACAATGGTGTCATTTTCAATAATGTGTGTGTCAAAGAAGGACTGCTACCATAATTTACGAATATATATATATTTATATTTATATCTTCACTTAAATAACGAAACAAGATCCAAACTGGACACGATACGAGTTCAAAATTCAAGAAGAGTAACATACAGAGTAAGGAAACACACTTACAGACTCAAATTTTCGGCACACAGAGTAAGGAAACACACTTGCCGTTGCGTCTACAACGTGCTTGGTCTCCCTTTCTCTTTTTTTCCTGAAGACGGATTACCCGAAAATTTGAGTCTGTAAGTGTGTTTCCTCCTTACTCTGTGTGTTACTCTTCTTGAATTTTGAACTCGTATATATATATATATATATATATAAAGATTCATATAAACACGTGAAATAACAATCAATGATCAAACCACAATATGAATATAGGTGGTTTCCACAAGACTAAGATCTTTCAACCGTAACCGTAACCGTAGGGGTCTTCGTCAGAGTCAAAAACCCTGAATGGGTTTTTGATTCTGACCAGTTTGGCTTTTGACTCTGACGAAGACCGCTTGTTACAGTTGAAAGAACTTAGTCTTGTTTTCCCATTTCATATGGTGGTTTGACAATGTATATATATATATATATATGGAATTAAAGTATGCAGCAGCTTCTGCATTGACGACCTTTTTGCTGATGGCCTCGATTTTTCTTACTATCAAACAGAAAAACCACTTAGTAACCAAAGCCAAAAGAAAACCCTCAACCACTGTGAGTTAATCAAAACTCAAAAGAAAAAACCCTCTATTTAAGGCCACTAAGCACTGGATAACCGCACAACGGCACTTCCTAATACACGTTGGGCGGCGTGACTTCCGGCGTCCTTCGTAGTCTTCTTAACCTATAAACGAAATCAAAAAACTCCTTGCGACCTAGTGTCAGGGCTCCTCGGTATGTCTCCGCAACCAGCCTCCCAGTAGACATCTCATACGTATATCTCTCCCTTGCGTATCTGGGGCACTCCTCCAGGATGTGGGCCACGCTCTCCATCGGAGCCCCACAACAGCAGCCTGGGCTATCTCTCCTCTTAAACCTGGCTAAGTATGCCCCGAAATCTCCATGCCCGCTGAGAACTTGCGCGAGGTCGTCAATGCAGAAGCTGCTGCATACTTTAATTCCATTTGTCTTCAAGAAGATTTGCTGCCCACTTATACTAATATTAAATAGGTCGTCAATGCAGAAGC